>CM055832.1:14991865-15731865 GCA_029582265.1 Zoroaster sp. YZ-2022 | reverse complement strand
TAATATTAATTTTGATTATATATATGGTCACCTCGGCGTCATGATATGAATTATGGTTAAAAAAAACATTATCAGCACTAAGTAAATTGTTCATTAAAATTCAACCATTTTGGAATAACCAATAGGCCTACTATAGTTTACGTTCAACACTGATGTGATAACACTCACTAGAGTCCAGAACGTTTGTTCAGAAAACAAGCATCAGTTTGTAGCACAAAAAGTATTTGATAAAAAAAGACAGCGGCCTACCTGTTATGGTATCAATGGCGTGGCACATTGATTTTCGATTGTGTCCATGGATTTTTCTCGCACTTGATCCTGTAGTTACAGTTTCACATAGTGTGTTTCATAGTTCTCAGTGTCATTACGTTGTTGTAAAAAAATAATTATATCTACAGCACCGGGTTTTGAACCGATATATCTCATGCGATGACTTATATAGTGCTGGGAATCCTGTGCATTGTAGTCCAGAATTGTTCGTGGTCTAAAATTCGTATGATGATCTCAAACGAAGACTTTTTTATGCCGTGGGATACCGTGTATAGCTTCTAATTAGTTTGGAAGCTTATGGGGAAGATTCATCATATCGTGCAGGTACTGAACAAAAACAGGTTTTCTTGGAGAGACTGTGATGCAAGAAACGTGCTGCTTCCCTCAGGTCGGTTGAATGTGTGATGCTTGCCGCAGCCGATGCTAAAACTCTCCATACATAGACACAGAGACATGTTGCCGCGGTAAGCCGGCGCATAGGTAAAGGAGCGTTAATGGAGGCTTTTCCCACAGATAACGAGATGCCTTAATACTTACCGTGTCCTGGGCTGTAATTAAAAAGCCTGGCTGTTGTTATGTTGATAATTTGACGTGTTCTCTTTTTACTCTAATTACAACTGCCTGAAGGTCTCCAGCACAGAAACTAAAATCTAGAGAGCTTTAGCTATGCCTCGGGCTTGAGGCTGTCCATCTTTCCTATGTATAGGAATGTCACCTACAGAAGAGAAAAATGAGAGGAGAGTATTACTATGTATCTACCTGCTAGACTGATGCCAAAAGTCATGCACTCAACATGAAACTAGATAGGATTTGCGGCCGAACTTTTGCATATATACCGCACGTCAATAACAATCTGGTCTGATATGTGAAGGGCATTCACGTTTACCCTGATATAAAAAACAGATAATTTACAGGAACACGATCGTGTGTGGGAGAAAGTGACTATTGACTTGCGACGGCGGTCTCCGCATCATCGACATGTTACCCAAATATCTGGTTTGTTTCTCCTCACCTTCGATATAATGAGGATGTACTGGGACGGGTTGCCCTTATGTAACGTGATCAGGCGATGGACGCCCCGTTGGGCATGTCAACCTCGCCGTCAAAGGCTTCTCTAACAAGAGATTCCTCGCCACTTTATGTACACGATGCAGTGTGTGCCACAATAATAAACTCGCTAATTCACCCAAATTTGCCAGATCGCGCTGTAGCCTGTATACATTGCGTATGGCATGGACATACGCAGGTTGTGCAAGTGATAATGGTTCAAGGGCGGAATTTAAGTTATTTATAACCTATATTGTTTCTTCCCTACTAATAAAATAATTATTGCTATCAGTCCTAGGATGTGAGACAAGCACTTTAGAAGTTGTGAATGGCACGCGCATGAAATCAAACCCAAACACGCACATGCACGTGGCAGCTCCAGCATTTCAAATATTCAAGTTGTGTGATGTTTGCACGCTTCGTTGGCTATGTCAAGCTCAGTCAAAATGACTGCTAACTGAAGGATGTTAACCTTTCATATGATAAGGCTCGTGGCTTGCTAATGAACCGAACAGCAAGCCTTGAGCAACAAAAATACTCATCCAACTCATCGGGGCATAATCGTATATATTGACAGCCTGTTGCTCTATAAATATTAATGCCAATTTCGATGCAAAACTTTGCGTCAGATTTTGGTTATTGTATATGTATTCAAATAGAAGGTACAACAATGGTATGTGGATTCAAACGTTAGTTTTCAAGAAATATACCATACAACTTACCTTTCAGTTTCATCACAAAAGGTGCTAAAATTATTACATAAAAGAATGTTGTTTTTTCAGGATATTTCAAAAAGTCGCCTTCTGACAACTTCTTGAAATGCAATATAGGCCTATCAATGTTTCTCTAAAATAAATGCATTTCAGACGGAATAATTTCTCAGGTAATTTATATTAGTGCTAACTTTACACCTTTTAAAAAACAAATCATCAATGTTCCTTGATTTATGAATATTGACTTTACAAAACACGGTCATCACTCTGAATTATGTTTCAAATTGGGACTATAGTAGCCATAGCGTTTTCTCTGTTTAAAGTGTTTAGTAAAAATTCCACCCAGTGAAAAATAGTGTGGAAGACAAACTGGATAAAACTGGATATCACTTTACAAAATGGAAAAAGGGGGACGATAAATTCTAAGGTCATGGGATTTTTGTATTTTGTGTGTGTAGCAGGACCGACCAGATCTGACATTTAAGTGTTATTGACACGAACAGCTTTCCATAATAAAGCGCGTACACCCCCCCCCCCCCCCCCCAAGAACACTCTCGACTCTTGGCCCGTGGGCACCGATTCAGTGTTCCACAGCAAGACGAGTTGGGGCACAAAAATCTCCCAATATTCCCGTTGAAGGACTTAATTAAAAGGAACCATCGCCTCGGATTATGTGATTTCCTCTCTCTCTCGTTCGCGGCCAGTAGTTTCAGGCAATCTTCCTCATTGTGACTGTAAAAAAGAACGTGTACAATCACAGGGCAATATGGAACTGTAATAATAATTCGCTGCTGGAATGTGACTTAGATCGTTCCTAGGACTTCCGGATGAACCCCGAGATTTTAATCTGAACTTACCAAATAAATAAATAAATAAATAAAATATAAAAAATATCTGGCAAGGGATCGGCTAGCTCAACCGTACATTGTAAATTTAAATAATGATGTATCCCGTATAAAGAATTATGATATATGTTCAAAATAGCTTTGATATGGTGGTTTTGTAATATTCAAAACATAACTGCTTTGGTTGGTTTAAATGATAGACTGTGAATATGACAGCAGTTTAAAACAATTACCGTGGACATAAAATGGCTACTTCATTAACCAAAAACGTTGTTAACAAATAATAATAATGTAGAAAACACCCTCATCATATAGAAACGTGAAGACTGACAACATTTTCAGTGCATTTTCTAGTCTATTAATTGGTCATGTCAGTAAAGGAACTTGTAGATGATAATATTTGATTTCTTCACAAATGTTCTGATCAATGCAGTCTTTTATAGCCGCATGGTTTTGCATTGAAAACATTTTACGGTAAAGCCAAAAGAGGTCATCACATTCTGGCGTCACCCATTCCTGAATGTCTATGGAAAGCAGCGAATGTGATTGGCCAATGACCTCATGGAAATATACCGGTATGCCAATCCAAGTTTTAGATGTGGGTGATGCCAGCGGTTCATGCACAGTTCATTGAAGATCTTGAATTACGCTTTATTGGAGCACAACACAAAATAAAAAGTATTATTTTAGGCATATTTAATCATGTATTTTTAGGGAAATTTTGTTCCGAACGTTAAGGCTTCTTCAGATTAATTTTGTCCACAATTTTGTTTTCAATTCACTGATGTCTTTTTTCTCAGTAATGATGCAAGACAGCACAAACATTGTGAACGTTTCAAATGCTGCTTGTCGTCTTCTCGTGTCACTGTGATGGAAGTGGAACAGACAGTTGGAAAATATTTGTATCAATTTTTCTTCTCAAACTAATTGTACGGCATTTATTCCTTCTGTCATTTCATCCGTATGAAATATATCACATTTCATTATCTAGCCGATGTTTCAAGGATGGGTCTTGTAAAGAAAGCATTTTTTTATGGAAACTCCAATTGTGCTGGCGACAGAGTTCTCCAAATTTCCGATACAAGATTCCACGGTGTTCCTCAGGGCAACTCGCTAAGATCGACTGTCTTGTGAAAATCTTTCCAAAAAGATACTTTCGTGTAGTTTTCCTGGTAGACTTATCAGCTGCTGGGCTAGCTCCGCTCGCGTAATCAATGCATGTTCCTACTCTTTTCCCTACGACTGTTTCATTATGTAATTCAGATACTTAACATTTAATGTGTGGTCTCTTTGTTTATTGTGTGGAAATACGTATTCATTGCTGGTGAGGGGATGACAAATAATTTTCATGGCCGTATTTATCATTATGTATTTATTTTTTAATATAAGGGCTGTGATCTTAATTCTTTAATATATGTTGCAATTTCCTATTGGAAAACGTAGGCCTATAGGCCTACAATGTTCCTTCTTGTTTTAAATATCCCCGTTTATACATTCATGCAGCTTTATAATTTCCAACCTGGTTTGTTTGTTTTTGTGGCTAGAAAGAGTTTCAATATTTTAAATCTACCTATGGTTCAACTATGACATCAGAAGATGTATTTTAATGTACAAAGTTCATGATCCAATTACCAGCTAGGCCTAAACCTCCGAAAGTTTACCTTTGAATTTCCCTTAGGCCTATTATCAATTAACTAAACTGAAACATAAACTAGTTCGAAGCGATCATATTTTAATGTACAAAGTTCATGATCCAATTACCAGCTAGGCATAAACCTCCGAAAGTTTACCTTTGAATTTTCCTTAGGTCTATTATCAATCAACTAAACTGAAACATAAACTAGTTCGGAGCAATCATTTTATGAAGTTCATGCAGACATGAAAATAAATATGTCATGGTTCAAGCATTTTGTTTCTCTTCAATACAACTCCGCGTGTCCAAACTATAAGGGGAAAATAGTCTGGTCCCTTGTATGCATTGACAGTAAGCGCTATAATCGGACAGGGAACCTGTATATTATTAATCTCACTTCTAGCTGCAGATACGCAACATGGCCATCGCGTGTGGTACTTTAAGTTATTATCATTTTAATATAAAAAGAAATAGTGACTATTCGGCCATTTTATACATGCCCGAGAGATCCATGACCGATGCAAAACCAATGCTTAAAAATACTTCCCAAAATAAGCTAATCGTAATGAAACAGCCGTGTCTTGTCTATAGTTTGAATCAATGGGAGAGCTTGCACTGTCCTAGCCAATCTTCGATCCGTAACATGCTGTCTAAATTTTGCCTCGACTGGGCCGCTCAGGCGTCGGCGTTGCCGAAAGGCCACCGGAAACCATATCGTTTGGTTCCATGCATTCTCGTCATGAGGAATACACGGTGAAATGAACGCATTACTTTCACATTAGATCTATGCTAAGAAATACAACAAATCCTAAAGTACCTGACAAATACACTGATCGATGAGTATGTTAACAGCAACTCAGTGTGCTATGGTGTAAAACACCAACACATTTCCTATGATTATCTGATCTTTTAAGGGGCTATGACACCACGATGCGTTTCTCGTTGAGAACAAGAAAAATAAAACAGACGGTTGCCATCTATAATCAGCTATAGCTTAAATAAAATATCCAAGACTGAATTGATCAGGCTATGATCTGTCTGCCAATACAAAATTAAAGCAATATTCAGTTTCTACTCATTTTGGAAATTTACCAAAATCTAAGCTCCAAGACCACAATTTACCCCTGCAAAGCTATTTTTATTGCCGCCAAGATGACTGAGATAATATCACAGTACACAAAAGGATCGCCTCCTTCCTAAAATTAGGCCTAACCCTTTTCAGTATTTTGTTCTTCTTATGGGCGTAATGAGATTACTGGAGTCTCAACCGCAGTAAAATTGGACGAGGAGCTATTATAACCAGAGGCTAAAGCGGCCCTACATAATTATTCAGCCAGTACAAGCCTACTACTTGAAGAGGCTATTAATTTGTGCTTAGACTAGAAGGGACAGACCTGTGACTCAGGATGCCAGTCTTAAAATGTAATTGAATTATGCCCCATTAGAGGGAAAAATCAGGTGAACATATAACATTTTGGTCTACGGTTGAAGGGGATAACAATAGTTTCAAAATTTCTATTATGTCTTCGCTTTTGGAAAAAAAAATCCGATTTTCAGGAGTTACAGAAGGTTACTTCTGATCTGTGTGTGATGAAAATCACGGCTATTAAATGTGTGTACACGCCTGACTTAAAACATCTCCGTTTGAAAAACTGCATTTCAAAAGCTGATTTCGGGATAGAGATGTGACATGTTTTATGACTGGAATGTAATTGGGACATTTTGAAATGTATACGTGACAATGGTTTTGTTTCGATCGATCGTAAACAACATACTTAAATAGACATTGTTGTAAAGTCAATGCTTATGGTTCTTAAATGATTGGGTATAGCACTGGCCTTCGAAAATAACAAAATGTTCAAAATTTAATGTACAACTAACTTGATGTTTAAGGTGATGATTGTATCAATCTTCCAATGAAATAATTTTGTCAGAGGTGCTGTCCTTTTGAATAAATGTGAAATTGTTGCCAAATATTTCATCGGAAAGAGTACTCTTTCCAAAATATCACATTAAAATGAATTCGAAAAATCTGAATGCACTATTTTTTGTGAAATACAAAACGTGTTAAGCTGAAACTTTCCCAGGTTGGTTGTTTAATATACCATATTTCGCGATGAAAACGAAGAGGGTAAGCATAAGTCAAAGTACCTAATTTTCTCACGCTAATTATATTTTCTTTGAACAACTTGTGTTTGCCGGATGTAATTAGTTCCGTAATGTATGATCCACCTGGTAATCAAATTTAACTGACTCGACTTGAATCGACCAAGATATATTGGCTCCACTAACTCGAATCTGACCAAGATATCTGACTCGACTTTACACAACCGAGGTGTGCTTAATTGACCAAGATGTCTGATTTGACACGTCTTTACTCAACCGAGGTGTGCTGTCACGAGCAAAATGTCTGACTCGACTCTACTTAGTTACTGACTGGACCAAAATGTCTCACTCGACTTTACTCTTCTCAACCGAGGTGTGCTGAATCGACCAATATGTCTGACTCGACCTGACTCTACTCAACCGAGTTGTGCTGACTCGACCAAGATATCTGACTCGGCTCTACTTAGTTAGTGACCCAAGCAAGATGTCTGACTCGACTCGAGTCGACTTTACTCAACCGAGGTGTGCTTACTCTACCAAGATGTCTGACCTGACTTGACTCTACTCAACAGAGGTGTGCTGAATCGACCAAGATGTCTGACTCGACTCTACTCTCCTTAACCGAGAAATACTGACTCGACTCAACTTGAATCGACTCGAAATTCGAGCTGACAATGCAAATGACTCGATTTGACTTGTTACATAAGTTCAGTTGTTATAAAACTGATGGGAACTAGCACCCATTTCATTGTTTGTCCGGTTAATCTTTTAAACATTGCTATTAACTTGCATAATGTAATTAATATGCCTGCTGCTTACCAAGCTCGAACCAAGCTGACAACAAAGATTAACGATGTGGTATATTTCGCAGAGTCAAGCACGACTGAGATGAAAACATTCTAGATTTGAGTTATTCTGTATTACTATTATGTTACAATATTGTGATCAATAATCCTGGTGGTCATTACCTGAAGTTACAATGACACTTCTTTTTAATAAATTCTATATTGGGATATTCCATAGCGAACAAAAAGAAATACAATAATTACTTCCTGCAAAAGACTGCTGATGTTCATTGCCGGCAATTCAATTCCGGTCTGTTCTCTTGTTAACTTGTTATTCTTTTGGTGGATCGTACAATATCGGCTATTCGTGTATCACGAAGGACATGGTTTGCCATCAACCACAGACCTGTGCCAAGTCTATGTTTTCTCATTATTCCGTCGAATGTGCCCTCATTCTGTTTTAAGTCAACCCTTATAGTATGTATGTGGGCTAATACATTCTGCAACCGGCGATGGGGCGGTAAGTGGGCCTTGTAGTCTTTTACTCAGAGTTGTTTGTGGAAAAGTATTTTCTGAATTTTCTCGGCAACTCATGGGGTGTCATTAAACTGACACTTTTCCTTATCAATCATGAATATTACTTATTCATTTATTTCCATCAAGTATTCATGAACGCCATAATATAAGTTTTACCAACAGTGTTGACATGGTTTAAAGGAAATTTTAAACCCGTCACACTAGGTGCTCATGTTTTTTTTAAAACGGCGAAAATCTGTGACATGTTTGAGTTGCTTCGATCAGTAACCTTTTGTAAATTCCACATAAGGCCTAACAATTTCTTGTTTCTCCAAAATGAAAGCACTTTAGACGAAAACAAATTCGCATGATAAGTAATCCATGTACTTACTTTACACTTCATAGATAATATTTCGTTATTTTGATAATGGTTATAACCAATGCTGTAATTAACCTTCACAAGTGTATGTCTATATATTCAGGTAGAGAGATACACGTACATCTTCCCGCAAAGTGTCTCAAGGCCAATTAAATATGATTAAGTCACTGGTAAAACAAAAAGTTAAAGAACAACAAGTTAAAGAACAAAAATACTTATCCGAAATGAGCACATGTTTATATATTTGCATTTTGGTCTACAGCATTGCGATGATTCACTATATACAGTAACAAGGTGATGCCGGTGCGGTATTAGAATTGTCAGGTTAAACCTAATAAGTGAACTGTGATCTAATAATGTAAATCCTTTGATTGAAATCCCTGTTAATAAATCATGCAGATTGCGACCCAACCTTTCTGCCTAAGGCCACGATCAATAATCGGGTCTTAGGCAGATTGTTTCCCGCTCTGGGAGGAAGCCAAGTACACGTATAGAACTATATACCTCTCGCCTGTAGACTTCGACTGCGTGCTCAACGCCAACAGCATGCCAGAAGCACCTTTCAAGGGTAAGCCTCACAAGGAAAAACAGAACGGGCCTGTCAGAATGTGAATGACCAATGCATTTAAATGACAATGGATAAAACCTCGCTCTGATCCAGGATATGTGACTTGATACTGGATTGGAATGACACGTTGTGAACATTCTGCCAAGTCATTCTTCCAAAATAAGTGTTCGAATGAACCACAGTACCACATACATTTTTTAACGTATACCCTCATTGAGTGACTCTAGAGGGCGGTAAACATAATTTCTTACCATTTACAGGAGCCGGCGGTCTGGGTTGTATGAATAAAAACTATAGCTTTTACTTTTACTTTAAATTGTAAACCATTTAATACAATTCGTATGAATACAAATGCAGCACTTTATACAAAACATATATTATATAATTAAATTCAAATTGTATTTCCCTTTATCACAACATTATACATAAATGAATGGTAAAACTATTGAAGAGCAGTAAATGACGATAACGTGGTGAAGGCCAGGATTTTAACTTGAAGCTTTTGCTAATAAGCAAATTGAGGATTAGGGCGGTGATATATTAGACGTTAATTGACAGACATTGCTATAATGCCACCTGCATTCATCCGGCCCTTGAAACTGCAGTCCAAGCTATCTTCTAATCACACGCCTGTCCTGATGACCATCATTGGAGAGTATTGGGATGTTATGATATATTGTTACGCAATTATGAAGGTGTTGGTGCGTGTCTTGTGCAAAACTTATGCCTTATCAATATATAACTAATCCATCTTCTTGATGTTGAGTGAACGGTAAGACAGAGTGGTTTCAAACATTTGCAAGGGTTAGGTATAAGCAGAAGTCAGTAGGTTATTAGCCTTTTCTCAAGGATGTTGTCGTAGTGCGCACTTACCACGGTATTCCCAGCCCGGCCCGTACTGATTGCTAGCCCGAGAAATTCAGAACAAAACACGGTGCGCCGTACCCGTCCCCGGCCACGTACACTGTACAGCGTGATCAATAACTAAGTTGTGGATACGTTGTGCATTGCGACCTCGTACGCGTTCGAACTCAAACAACAGCCTTGATCCTTCTGTCACCGAAAGCTTATGTGTTTCTTTATTTTCCCAATTGGAATTACAATGGAAAGTCGTATGCAAGATGTGGGCGGTTCATTTTAAATGATGGCCAATCACAGGCCCCTAGCTTTGACCCCGTTTGATCCCACACGCACAGCACAATACAATGCACGCAAACACACGTAGCCCAAATATGGACCCCGTCTCTGTATACATGTATTTTCTGTATTCAACAACCAATTTTCATGAAACTTCGTAGGCATGTTCGGTTTGACGTGATCTGTCGAATGAGGCCATGAAAACTTTCATAGGTCACCGTTAAGGGGAGCTATACCATTTTCCGGTCCGGTCCGGTCCAAAATAGTACTTTTCCCATAACTTCCTTAGTTGTTATCCGTTAGCCATGAAATTTGGCACAAATGTTGTCTTTAGCACAAGTAACAAAGTGACGACATTTTAATCACCGCTAGATGGTGCTATAAGCATATTTTGGGTCATTTCGTTCCAAAATTATGATTTTTTAAAGATTTGGCACAAAATTAGGTTGTTTTAACCAAAAATATACGGTAATGAAGGCAGATATAATAATATACATGGTACTACTGATGACATAAATTTATACACTGAGCAAAATAAAATTGAAAAAAGTTATTGCATTTAAGTTATTGCATTTAAACGTAAAAGCGGCCACATTGTCCAGTTCAGAGTTTAAAAGTTAATAACAACAAAAAAAAGACAAATTGAATGTTTAACAGTATAACAAATCTAGTATTTTTAACCCCCAAAAATGGAAATTCAATTGGACCTGTTCAAAATAAACGGTTGCCATGGCAACCATGAACACCAATTATCATTGTGATTTTTGCGTGAGGAGTCCCAAAGAATAGTTAGGAAAAGTCAGAACATTTCAGTGTGATCAGACAAAGCCTTCTGGAGATATTATGGGGCCAATTGTACCCCCAGGCCTGATAGGGTTAAGTGAAAGCCGAATAATTATAATGATTAAATTAGGTCGCAGTCAATGAACTTTAACTGAGAGTTACTACGACTGCTAATGGGAGACTTTTGAGACGACAGTCGGTAGCAGACTTACCGGTTGTTTTCCGTTATCGGGCACATGCTCAGAATTAACGTAAGCGATGGGAAAAAGACAAGTATGCTAAATCTGCTGCACTCTCAAAACTCCCGATCAGATTTTACCCGGAAGAGGGTCCCATGGGGCCAGACCCAATTCTGGGTCAGACTGATCCGGAATCCGGGTCAGTCTGACCTTGTTACCTTGTTTCCATTTTACTTTTAAGCATAAACGTGTACCAATGCACACAAAGTACCAATGAATGCATGAATAATTACAGTAGCAACGGCCGCATCTACATTCCTACATAATTAAAATGACCCTATCGCGCACAATTCAAATCTCACAAAAGCCGATATCATAAGGAATCTGGTTGCTAGATCGCCAAATTGTTGTACTTTCGTTTGAGGTTTTTTGTTTTGTTTTGTTTTGTTTTGTTTTTTGAGAATGCAACTTTTCATGAAGTATAAGGGTCAAACAAAAAAGCCAAGTTCCCCAAAATAATTTTGTTTCTTCAAATTTAGAGGCCATAGCGGAGCAACATATCAACGTTCTCAGATGGGAACATTAACATAAACAATGTTGCTCAAAATAAGGGAAAATAAGAGCAAAACTGACAGTATATGTGACTTATGTGTGAAGAGTCGAGTATTGAAGATATTCGGAAAAGACATTACAAATGATCTTCCTTGGCGCGTGTGGACAGGATGAATCCTGTCCACACACGCCAATCGTGTCTGGCAATGAGTGGCCAAGACAGTCAAAAAGCAAGGCTGCTAAATAGGAGTTGGTTGTATGGAATTCGTGCAGAAACACATTCAGGAGTAAATATTTTAAACTCGGACAGCCACATGATGTGATGGACAAAATATCTGTGCATGTTATCTTTCACAAAAATTGCAGTTCGTCAAAAAAGACAGCTATTCTATATGAAAAAATCTGCGGAAATGTACCCTAATTTTGGTCATATAGTTTGTGTCAACATATTTTCTTCACACAAAATGTTTACAACAAATTTCACTCCGAATTACTTATGAAAGAATCTCGATACATCCTGCCAATCATCAAACTTAACTATTCAAAGTCACAGAGGTAAGTAAGCAACTGACTGTATGTTACATGGTCTGCATGTTACCATCGCGCATCCCCACATTGCAAAATACGGTGGGAAACGGCCGTGGACCAAGAACATATGGGCTAGATGGCTCCATTGGTAGTAAGAGCGCCGGCATGTTAACCGTGAGGTCACAGGTTAAAACCCCAGTCACACATTCACGATTTTTGCCCCAAATTCCCACGAGTTGGAAAATCGGGGATATCCGTGGTATATCCGTGGTGAGACCCTACTGGCAACGTGGTAATTTTTGAGTAATCTTGAGTGTTCTTGGAACATCTTGATAGCCTCCCGATAGTTTTGGACATGTTCAAAACCATCGTGAGTCACCCACGATTTTTTGAATTCTTGAGGCATTCTTACACCAGTCGTGAGGGGATCATGAATAGCCGTACGGACACCGTAGACAAGGTCGGGATACTCGGGGATATTCTTGGGGTAATCGTGCCACCTGGCAAGTACGGTTGTTTCAAGAACCACCAAGAACTACTTCGACAGCACTACGAGTTGATGTACACTCGTCGAGGTGCAGAAGCGGAATGTAATCTTGGCTGACCGGTAGGCCTTCTTATTGCAGTCTTGCGGACGTTGGGGGTAAACCGTAACGCTGTCGAGAGAAGTCGTATTACACTCGTGTTAATTCATTGGGCATTCGGGATAAATCGGCTTGGATAACGTAGTGCATTCTTAGCATTGACTTACAACAGTCATGAGTACTCGTGAGGGGATCGCAAGTGAAGCCGATTCATGCTGATTTTTGCTAATAATCGGGAGCAACCGTGGCAGTATAGGATCGGCGCTATTCGTGGGAATTCGGGGCAAAAATTGTGAATGTGTGACTGGGGCTTAAAATCCCGCTCTAGTCAATGTTTCCGGCTTTGTTCACTCCAAACACAGTAAGCATATACTCTTATAAGTTTTTTACCAATTATGTAACCTCTTTTTTGTAAATCTCGTAAGGTCCGTATTCTCACAAACTCTCTCGGTAATTTTCGAGGCCAACATGCACTCTCTACACCCGATCATCGGGGACTCTCCCCGACATCGTTAGCGTCGAAGAGCCGTCGGATCCAGGTTCCGGTCGAGGGGGTCCGGCGGCATCAAATGGCCCCACTACTTCCTCTTTGATGGCAACCAAAGACGCAAACAGACAGCAGTACAGGTGAAGACCTACTTGGGTGACGCCTACAAACAGTACTCAATCCTGTTTCTTTTTTAGTCAGTTGTATAGACGACGCGCACAATGGCACGGATTATTTCGGATCAGTTTTGCAGTGAAGTTAGTCTGTCCTACGGGTTTTCGTTTGCCGGTTGCCTGGGGGCCACTGGATATAATTCAGAATCTATATGGGCCTACATATCAAGCCGTCCCAATGCACTTTTGCGCTGGCGTTTTTCTAAATACTGAATGAATGATTGTGTTAAGCCTATATTCTCCGCGACTGCTCGAGAAAAAAAACATGGCTACTGGCAATTGGGTCTATTTTGTATAACGCTACTATTTGAATAAGATTAGATAGTGACACCACAGCACAAGGAGACGCATACTACATTAATTCCCTTTAATATATTAAAGGGAATGAACAACATATGTAATGTTGACAGAATTAATTCTACGAATAAGCTTACTTTTGATTAAATGAAGATATACATTACAACGAACCTGAGGGAAAGGAATCAAACAACAGTACAACAGCCCTGGTAGAAGAAAATATATTCACAGAAGTATGTAAGCATACTACATACTTCGAATGTTGACACATAACAAATTATGTTGACACTATGCAGCAACTGTTTACATTCGATACGCCCTCAGTTGACAAATAGGTCTATATACACAGTTTCTTTGAAAACAACACAACATGCAAGTTGAAATTAAAATAGATTTGGATATTATGATATAAGTCTACAGCCTGTAACAACATTTGCAGAAATCTCAACAAGAAAAAACATTTTAATGTTTTTTTGACAGCAATACAGCTTTGTCCAGCCACACAGTTTTGTAAACAAGCGACGTCCCATGTCGTCTCTTTATATATTCCATAATTAGAATAAACATATAAATGGATGAGTAAAAACAATACCCATGAATGTGCATCAAGGATGGTTCCCTTATGGTTAAAGTGTGTTACACGTCTCAAATAAACCAACTGACCATGCTGTATAAAGAGCGCGCACTTTCGTTGCCGTTTATCTTGACTAATAGCCATAGACATATGTTGATTAAGAAGTCTGCACTAGTAAGCAGGAGGTCGTGGGTTCGAATCCCGCCCGAGTCGCCTGTGTAGTTTTTTCACAGACACTCGGAAAGCACTGAGTATACAGTGCTATGCACACGTCGGTGTAGGGCAAAATTAAATCAATTGCCATAGACATTGTTGAAAAGGTGTCTTTACATTATCTCGGGCTAATCGAATTGTCAAAAGTGTAAAATATTCCCCACTGGATAATGTCCATTATAGCTGTTACCTTTTTTCTGCGCTTGTATGTTTACAGGCGACTTGGAAAAAGAAATGATCAATGGCACACTGTGTCTATTTTATATGTAGTTTTAGTCAACGGTAGCACACAAAATAAACTATATGGTAACCTTAATATCATAAGGCAAAATCCTCTTGCCCTAGATAAACTATTGTACACATAGTCCCAATTCAACTCTAGTAATGCTTTTACCCCCTGATCATCAGGCCAATAAACTCTATCTGAAAAAAGGAAAACAAGAAAATACAAAATATTGAGCTGGGGATTTTAAGGAGCATACAGCCCACGTTTTTACGCCAAAGGCTAATTAAACACAAGAACCATCTCAGCGGTCCCGATCACGCTATAGCCCATGGGTTCACAGAAGCACTTGTGTCTTAATCATCAGATTCAGGACACAATCCACCATGATCATGACTATAGGGAATCTACATAGCCACTGGTGCTATATTCACTCGACCAACTCAGGTTTAATATTCAAAGAAACAATACGGTGACTTAATGTGATGCAGTTAATGTTCATTACTTTCTGTTTTCATACACATTATTGACTGGTATTTTTTAAAAGTAGGCTACACTTGTTATGATGAAAATTATTTGAATTGTAACACTTATTTGTCATGCAGGAATTCAAAGAAGGCATAAATATAGGTGTAATAAACCAAGATGAAAATGTTAATCTTTTGTTTTTTAATCATTCAGTATTTTTACCTGGTTACAATTTTCCAGTTCATCTAGCCAGCTAGCTAGCTAGCCAACAAACCAGCCAGCCAGCCAGCTAGCCCATAACAAATGCACTGTCAATGCACCTTCAATAATAGAATAAAAACCCAACCCAACACTTCTATTATTAACACAATAATACTGGTTTTTCGTGTAATTTACACTCCAATATTCACAACATCCAGTGATCCTTTTTTATGCCGCAATTCTCGTTGAAATCCGGCGAGAGTCTCTGCCCCGTAATTTCAGATCGAGTTCTGCCGTCTTCAGAAGGAAATGGGAGCTCCAACTACAAGTCCCCTTTGGCGAACCCATTACCTACAAACGTCGGCCACTCAGTTCCCCATTTGATATTCAATCCGTATCTTTTGACATTGATTTTTATTCTCTTACCCCCAAGCGGGCGAGAGGATATTTTCCTTTCATTCTCCAGTTTCGATGTGAAACACACACACAAAAAACCGGGCCAAAAAGAAATTCCAGTCCCTCCAAAAATTGCAACAAATTTACCCTCTGGGTACTATTTTTTTTTTTTTTATCTGTTGCGTTGAATTGTAGGTAATTTTTCTTCTTCTCTTCTTACTCCATGTTTGTACGCGCCTCTCTCTCGCTGTTTCTTTCATGGTCACACATCTTACTCGTATATATTATGCATTGTGTATACGCTAAATACGAGACAAGCCTTTAGGGCAAACAATTAATTTCTTTACTCTCCGGAACAAACAGCAATATTTTATCTGCGAAAAAAGATCCCAGATAGTATGGAATTCATAACCCGTGGAAGTATCTGCAGTTCTTCTTCTTGTCGGTTCTTCTTCTTGTCGATGATATACACAACACTTCGCATACAGAGTGATTATGAACATATCTATAACAAATAAAATAAAGAGGGCACATGTGTTGCAGAGCTTCAAAACCAGCCGAATGCGAAAAATCCAATAAACACTGCACTAGTAACCAGGAGCTGGTGGGTTCGATTTCCGCCCGAGTCACCTATGGAGCTTGTTTATACAGTGTTTGAAAGATACAATTGGTGTAGAGCAATTTCATCAATAAATGATTGTATAAACCTTACATTGTTTAAATTGTTTGTTCAAAGAGACGTATCATGAAATATTTCCAGTAGTATAATTATTTAAGATATGCAAACGCCGAGCTACTTATTTGAGAAAACGTAAACTATCAAGAGATATTCTCATTATGTAAATAGAACACAAATTGATTACAAAATGTCAATCACCGATCTGGTTCAGTTTGTATATTAATTGCATTTCCAGAATATGTATAAGATAATGCATGTGAATCCTCACTTACTGAACGGTGTTTGTGCCAGGACTAGGTTTGCAACAATTAGCTTAATGGAAATCTTGGAATCGCAGGCCAGGAGATCATTGCCATGCATAATTATAACAAATTATAATGGATCTTATTACGTGACACCTGAATGCCCGTCCATTTGCTACAGATGAATATAGGGATAAATTGTAAGCTCGTGCATTGGGAGGATGGTTTTGAATTAAGTAATATTCGACAGAGGGCGCACTATACAGTACACGAACACCGTGTACTGCTGCTGCATCAGTCGGATAACAAAACACAGAGACGAAATACGTAGACAAACAAGGGAACAGACACAGACAGAGAAATAACGGATGGTAAGGAAAGGATGTGGAAATGAGAAAATGCCTACATATACATCCCCAATTCCAGATATCGAAGAAGGAATAGGCATATAAACAAGAAGAAGAAAGTTTGGTAGGTAATATACTGATGATTGCATAAAATAATACCCAGAATATTAGATGTGGCACATGACATATAACGATTGAAATTCAGTAACGAGTTGAGACTTTCAGCCCTAAACTTCATGTTTCAAGAATTCTTAAGTGACCAAGTCTTTTATTTAATTTAGTTATTTAGCGAATTCTGTACTTCAACAAACCCCACTCCTTGATCGCTATAAATAGTGCCCTCTTGCGCGTCACAAAGAATACCAACCATAAGGGTTTTCAATCACCCACATTAGCACTAGTCATTTATTGAAAAACAGTCTAGCATGGGCCTTAAAGGTTCTTCAGCCAAAAATGTCATTAACCAAAGTCCTGAAGAGGCCTTCACATTGTTTGTCATTTGTTCCAAGAAACATATTAAAATACAAGCAGGGCGCCACCAATAGTAATTTCGTGGCGTCAGTTTAATGTGCACAATTAGAGCTTTCTTGTGTACTTCTAATTTAATTATACACGGATCTTCAAGTGACATACCTTTTAACTCAAAAGTAATTTGAATCTAATTGAAGCGGGAACCGCCTGCTAGATGTCTTCGCATATTTCAAGCGCATTAACGTGGGTCTGCGGTGTAGTACGGTAACCATGGACACTTTTCTTCAGTGGTGCAACCGGGGTGCTTGATATGTCACGTGTATCATGAGCAACGTTTGTTCGTGCATTATCTAAGGTTTGAAGGGCTCTTTCCAAGTTGGGCACAATCTCTTTTGTCGAAAAACTACCACGAAAATGTGCCAGAGATTGGCTTCCCTAAGGCAATGTGCACATTTAGCGTGGCTATGATTTTCCCTCATCAAAATATATGAGCGTTAATCATCAAGTTTGATGGAAATATTTTGATGGCACTTAATATCCTACGGATTTTTGTCAGAAGTGACATTTTTAGCTGAATGAGTCCGCACGTTTTTAGCAATTTCAATTTCAAGTGAATTTTTAAAAGAGGGCGGCCAGTACTCAAACAAGACTTGGTATTTGAATGTCGGTATCTTCACATATTATCAACATCAATGAGAGTATACCATTG
Source organism: Zoroaster sp. YZ-2022 (assembly GCA_029582265.1). Lineage (NCBI taxonomy): Eukaryota > Metazoa > Echinodermata > Asteroidea > Forcipulatida > Zoroasteridae > Zoroaster > Zoroaster sp. YZ-2022. The sequence continues at coordinate 15,713,760 of CM055832.1, read as the reverse complement.
TAGGCAGAATAAATTTTCGTGATGTTTGATATCATGACCAACTGCAGGGCCGTAGCGAGACATTATCTTTGGGATCGGGAGGGGGTTGAGCCAATTAGCCAACTTACTGGTACTGCAACAGTGGTTATAAAAAATGAAATGGGAGTGGCTGAACAAATTTGAACACCCTTAAAATCGCTGGGCAAGGGAGAGGGTAGACGCGACTCCGTTCCCACTTGATCCCGCATTACAGGATCATGATCTTGGATGTTAAGTTCACCAATGAGATGTCATTAATACGTGTATAGTGCGCATTCACATAAACAACACGACGACAAGCTGAAAATGCATGAAAACACCAAGTATATTTAATTTTTTTCAAGACAGTAATTTCCCCACGAACTGTGCCAGATATCTGGGGGTGAACCAACCTGTTCACCAGCGCGGAAGACCTTGTCTTACCATTTATGGTCAAACCATGTAGACAATAGTTATTTGTATGTACCCCTTGGTTTTTAATGTAAGTATCCTGTCCCTCTCAATCAGTGGTCTGATTTAAAAATGTGTCCTCCCTTTAGAAAATAGATAAGGCCATGAGTTTCTTCACCAACTTTTTATTGTGTACAGTTAGGAACCCCAAATCTTTTGTTAAGTTTTCTTTTGTTATTTAGGCACTATTGTATGAAAAAAAAAAGATATTGAAAAAAAAATCAAATTGAAAAAAAAAATTGTTGCTAGGTTGTTAGGTTGTTAGATTTTTTAGGTTTTAAAGATTTTTAGATTTGATTTAAAAAAAAAAAAATAAAAAAAATAAAAAAAGATATTGAAAAACGAAGTTAAAAAGTGAAATAATGATTTTAAAAAATCTAATAGTATAATAAAGACGATGGAAAAATATTTATCGAAGTGGACATTAGCGGAATTAAAGAATTATGGTCGTAATAAAATACTAATTTTATCGCGAGATGTTAGAACGAACCGAGTAAATAAACGGTTTTGGTATAAACGGTCTTGGTATAACGCGGTAAAAAGTTACAAAAGAAGATTTAAAGTAATACCGTTGTATAAATTAAGTTTAGCTCAACTTAAAGAGCGTATAAGAGCTGAGAAATACGTCTTTGCTTTTGTACCATTTTTACATCTTCGACACGGAACTGGTATACTTTTTCCGTGTCGAATACGCCACTTATGTTGCGAGCAAAATACGTTTCCACCCACTTGTCCGTTTTGCCTACTAAAAGCCATTCGCACGGAATAAATTGCCTTTTTGATAAATATTTTTCCATCGTCTTTATTATACTACTAGATTTTTTAAAATCATTATTTCACTTTTTTAACTTCGTTTTTCAATATCTTTAAAAAAAAATTTAAAAAAAAACTCAAATCTAAAAATCTTTAAAACCTAAAAAATCTAACAACCTAACAACCTAGCAACAATTTTTTTTTCCAATTTGAGTTTTTTTTTGTCAATATCTTTTTTTTTTCAATTTTTTTTCTCTCCAATTTTTACCTAAAAATGGACAAGTGAGCCAGAACCCCCTTTTGCTCTCTACTAGAGTTGCAGATGTTGTTAATAATAAAACATAAGTGAGGGAAATACTGTGTGTCGATATCGTTTTTTGTAATGTAAAGTTTATAGAAAAAGATTATTGATTACAGTTCGATTACTTGAAGAGTGAGTGAAAATCGAAAATGGTGTGAGAAGTAAGAGTGGGTGAAATAGAGGAGAACGGAAAAAGATCAGTGAGAGAAAGACGTGTTTTGAAGTTGTGTTGCAAGCCTAAGTCTACAAACCCCGAACCAAACGGCCATTGCCAGATCCTAGTGACACGATCTCGGGTGCCACAAACGGCGAATTCCCCCAGTCTCAGCTAATCAGAGCCGAGAAGAAGCCAAACAGGGTTCGTCGTTGTTGAGACGGTTGGCAGCAACACAGTACTCACATTTAACATCCCACAGAAGAAACCGTAATTGTCGTACCGGTATTAAATTACTATCAGTAACTCATCAAATATTATAGCAGTGACATTTATAGAACGGGTACTTTGTTTGGGAAACTGTCTTTGAATAAAAAGCTTGGTGTTAAACAAAAATTACTTCTTTTTTTGGTTGAGACATTTCAATAAAGGAAAGCAGTTTTGTATATAAATAAATAAAAAAGTTTTGTGTGTAAATATTTAATATTTGACATACCTTTTGTTTTCATCAAATTATATGATGAAATGCATTACTTGTAAGTTTTTTGGCTATTCCTTTATCTTTAATAGATGGCCTTGTAATACACAAAAACCTTCAGTGTCCACCCGAAAGTCATCAAATGCAGGAATCCTTGCCGACATCACAAGCTCTCTGTCATACCTACCTTGAATAAGGAGCGAAGATCCCACAGGAGGATCCAAACCAGGGTTGAAAAGGCATACAAACATATTGGCAGATATAACTTTAAACGGACACAATCAGTCATAATGGTGGAGGGTATCGTAGGGAATATTGAATAAACTAAGATTTTTTATATCGTGAACTATTTTGTATTCATGATTATAAAGGACACCATTTAGTAATTCAAAACCTATTATTATCAGTTTCATCTGACTATTGAAGATTTTGAGAATGATCAGCGTGTACCAGTATAATCTAATTCTTTTAAGTCAACAGCATGCATTAAAATTCCCTTGGTCTGCAAATATAGTGTACTATTTAGGTGTTCGGGTATGTACCCGAAACGCCTATTGTTTTTGTTCGTTTTTTTTTAGGTGTTCGGGTATGTACCCGAAACACCTATTGTTTTTGTTCGGTTTTTAGGTGTTCGGGTATGCACCCGAAACACTTCTTCTTCTTCTTCTTCTTCTTCTTCTTCTTCTTCTTCTTCTTCTTCTTCTTCTTCTTCTTCTTCTTCTTCTTCTTCTTCTTCTTCTTCTTCTTCTTCTTCTTCTTCTTCTTCTTCTTCTTCTTCTTCTTCTTCTTCTTCTTCTTCTTCTTCTTCTTCTTCTTCTTCTTCTTCTTCTTCTTCTTCTTCTTCTTCTTCTTCTTCTTCTTCTTCTTCTTCTTCTTCTTCTTCTTCTTCTTCTTCTTCTTCTTCTTCTTCTTCTTCTTCTTCTTCTTCTTCTTCTTCTTCTTCTTCTTCTTCTTCTTCTTCTTCTTCTTCTTCTTCTTCTTCTTCTTCTTCTTCTTCTTCTTCTTCTTCTTCTTCTTCTCCGGATAGATTGTCTACAAAAAAACACATACTTGCAAACTTACACATGAACTTGAAACTTGGCATGTACTTAGAACTTAACAAGTAGATGAAACACGAGTTGTGAGTGACCCCAATTTGACCTTAATATTTAAAGAAATCTAGTTTAATATTTAAAAAAATCATATCTCAACAACCACAAGAGGTAAATTGACATTTATTGTACCATTGTATAGATTTTTAATTGTCGAAAAATATTTACACAAAGGTGACCCCAATTTGACCTTACTTCCTGTCCAAACCGGAAGTCAAAGTTTAATATTTAAAAAAAAATCATATCTCAACAACCACAACAGGTAAATTCACAATTTTTGCACCATTGTACAGATTGTTAATTGTCAACAAATATTTACACAAAGGTGACCCCAATTTGACATTACTTCCTGTCCAAACCGGAAGTCAAAGTTTAATATTGAAAAAAAATCATATCTCAACAACCACAAGAGGTAAATTGAAATTTTTTGCACCATTGTATAGATTGTTAATTGTCAAAACATATTTACACAAAGGTGACCCCAATTTGACCTTACTTCCTGTCCAAACCGAAAGTCAAAGTTTAATATTTAAAAAAAAATCATATCTCAACAACCACAACAGGTACATTCAGTTTTTGCGCCATTGTACAGATTGTTAATTGTCAAAAAATATTTACACAAAGGTGACCCAATTTGACCTTACTTCCTGTCCAAACCGGAAGTCAAAGTTTAATATTTAAACAAATCATATCTCAACAACCACAGGAGGTAAATTGACATTTTTGTACCATTGTACAGATTGTTAATTGTCAAAAGTATTTACACAAAGGTGACCCCAATTTGACCTTACTTCCTGTCCAAACCGGAAGTCAAAGTTTAATATTAAAATAATTTCTAAATTCAGTATTGTATTGTATTCAAATAAACTTCTCGCGAGAACTTCAACAGACGTTAACATTTGACTTCTCCAACACTTCGAATTGATGACGTAACCATTTTAACTTCAACCGAACACCTTGTTTTTGTTGTGACAAGTATGTATTTTTTGTAGACAATCTATCCGGAAAAGAAGGAGAAGAAAAAGAAAAAAAAACTAGATATAAGTTTTTGTCACAACAAAAACTAGGTGTTCGGTTGAAGTTAAAATGATGACGTCATCAATTTGAAGTGTTGTAGAAAGTCAAATGTTAACGTCTGTTGAAGTTCTCGCAAGAAGTTTATTTGAATACAATACAATACTGAATTTAGAAATTATTTTAATATTAAACTTTGACTTCCGGTTTGGACAGGAAGTAAGGTCAAATTAGGGTCACCTTTGTGTAAATATTTTATGACAATTAACGATCTGTACAATGGTACAAAAATTGTCAATTTACCTCTTGTGGTTGTTCAGATATGATTTTTTTTAATATTAAAATTTGACTTCCGCTTTGGACAGGAAGTAAGGTCAAATTTGGGTTATCTTTTTGTAAATATTTTTTGCCAATAAAAGATCTGTAGAATGGCAAAAAAATTGTGAATTTACCTCTTGTGGTTGTTGAGATATGATTTTTTTAAATATTAAACTTTGACTTCCGGTTTGGACAGGAAGTAAGGTCAAATTGGGGTCACCTTTGTGTAAATATTTTTCTACAATCTATACAATGGTACAAAAATGTAAATTTACCTCTTGTGGTTGTTGAGATATGATTTTTTTAAATATTAAAATTTGACTTCCGGTTTGGACAGGAAGTAAGGTCAAATTAGGGTCACCTTTGTGTAAATATTTTTTGACAATTAACGATCTGTACAATGGTACAAAAATTGTGAATTTACCTCTTGTGGTTGTTCAGATATGATTTTTTTAAATATTAAAGTTTGACTTCCTGTTTGGACAGGAAGTAAGGTCAAATTGGGGTCACCTTTTTGTAAATTTTTTTGGACAATTAACGATCTGTACAATGGTACAAACATTTTGAATTTACCTCTTCTGGTTGTTGAGATATGATTTTTTTAAATATTAAACTTTGACTTCCGGTTTGGACAGGAAGTAAGGTCAAATTGGGGTCACCTTTTTGTAAATATTTTTTGACAATTAACGATCTGTACAAAGGTACAACAATTTTGAATTTACCTCTTGTGGTTGTTGAGATATGATTTTTTTTAAATATTAAACTTTGATTTATCGTAATTCGATATCTGATGACCTAATCATGACGTCACAAATTGTGTTTCATCTACGTGTTAACTTCTAAGTATATGCCAAGTTTGAAGTTCATGTGAAGTTTGCAAGTATGTATTTTTTGTAGACAATCTATCCGGAAAAGAAGGAGAAGAAAAAGAAAAAAAACGAACAAAACCAATAGGTGTTTCGGGTGCATACCCGAACACCTAAACAAAAACCGAACAAAAACAATAGGTGTTTCGGGTGCATACCCGAACACCTAACAATAGGTGTTTCGGGTGCATACCCGAACACCTAATAAAATACCTTGTTTTCTTTAGAAACTGAACATTTTTGTCCCCGTCCCTTATTCAACCCACTGTCATTCTCACAGACCTCACTTCGTTAGTCCACCTCGCAGGTCCTGACCGCGTCAATAGGCCAAGATGGGTGCACTGGGTGGCCACAGAGAGGTGCATGGATAAATTGGAGCAGATATTGACCGTTTCTGAGATAATTTTGTCATGCACACACGGTTACAATAAGTTTTCCAAATAATGTAATGCGCCACGACTTAAATTTTAGCGCCATTCTCAACCCAACCGGGTGTAGCTGGTCAAACTGCGGGATCATGATCCTCCTTTGATCCACCTCAAAAGGTGGATACAAATTGCGGGGTCTGATCACCCTTGCGTTCCCAAGTACGGTTGATCACCCTTTGATCCGGCAATGGGGGGCCAGACCCCAAGGGATCAAGTGAGAACAGGGTCACCCCATAGCTTCTCCTCCCCCTGGCTATGGCCCTGAATAACTTTACACCATGCACTGTATACGTTTGCAAAAACTAGGATGTTAACAAGGTGTTCGTATTGGGCTATACACGCATGAGATGGACATCACTATGTAGTTCTCAACACCCAGTTTTTGCAGTGCTCGCTTTCAGTATCAGAATGATTCATTACCCAAAGGTTTTAAACTGAGCTCAGAAATATAGCGATTTATGTGTATCTAAACTGGACAGTGGAAGGAAAACGGACAGCTCAAAATGATTTCCCCACCTTCTCCAAAACACAACGGCAATCATAAAGATTAAAAATAGTAAAACACATAATTGTTTTCGTTTTAACAAATTCCGATTTAACAGCTGTTGCTGTTGCTGTTGCTATTGCTGTTGCTGCTGCTGCTGCAGCAGCAGTACACGGGAACATCAATCAAGAGATGAATCAGTTATTATAAAGTTAAGTGCCTTGCTCAAGGATTCGAACCCACATACTGCTGACGTCAGAATGATCCATCGTCACCAACAAACACTCAACAGAGGAAAGAAAGAGCGCATGCAAGAATTAAATTAACAGGAACAAAAAATGATGCATTAAATGAGTTCCAACATCAGCGTAAAAAAAAATTAAATTAAAAAAAACGCAAATTATTCCGTTGGAGACTTATTTTTCTCTCTGATTGGACGCTTAAATTCGTCAGAATCTCAGGGTCAACGTCTTGGCCTTCAAGCCTTTGAGTGATACAATAACAATTACCGTCTGATAAGTCAAGGGTTTGATTAATATCCTAAAGCCTATTGTGGAAATCATCCACTCGTTACTACAGTCGGATTTCATTAGCAGAATATGGAAATGTAATTAATCATGATCAGTCAAACTGCTCTGACATGATGTAGTACGGCACTGTACGGAAGGGCGTAAAGGGAATGTGCCGCATTGTTAATGGTGGCAAAACTGTTTCTAAAAGTATGGATTGCTTACAGTTTTTTGGGGGATCAGGCTAAAAAAATAGGCTCAAAACCATCACGTGAAAGTTTCAGGTCATTACATTGTGTCATTCACGAGATGTTGTTAAAATGCATTCCTCCTCATTCCTTCTTAAAACTGACAGAACCTCAGACAAAATTACTTTAGGGAAGATTTAGCTTTACACTAAGTAAGTTTTAGGTTTAGATTCAACTGATTTGTTGTTTGCAAATTAGTAAATTATACCTTATCTCATGTAAAGCTAAATCTTCCCTAGAACTAATTTAAAGATGTACCGCCCGTGTTTTTCGTTGGTAATATTTGGCTTTTATTGTTTTAATTAGAATACAGTTTTCTTGCTTGAGGAATGGACTGAAATAACACATTTAAACAAAATCGTCAAAAGTGTCGTTCAACAGTACTGAAATGATTTACTGGAGGGTCCTGACGTTAATTTATTGGGGCACTTTAAAATTATTATAAAAACAAGCTTCTGACAATTATTTTAATAAAAAATATATCTCATTCTGTTTTCCTTTATTAAAGGAATTCTTCAATATTCTTTTTCGAAAAGAATTTAAACAAAATCGTCAAAAGCATGGTCTGACAGTATTTAAATGATTTAATGGAATGTCCACACGTTAATTTATATGGCACTTTAAAATTAACTATTTTAACATGCTTCGGACCATTATTTTAATAAAAAAACAAATTATCTGTTTCCTTCTTAAAAGGACTTCATCAATTTTCATTTTGGAAGGAATTTCCAAGGTATTGCAGGTATACAATAACCAAAGAACACGGCCGATAAATCGTTAATAAAACTGGCACAGATACAAGAACGCATCTGTCTTCAGATTGATCACAACCGGACTGTCGACATTTTGACCCATGCAATTAGCTCCGACTCTATCAACCCTACCCCGTTCCTGGCGCGCTTTAAAGCGCTTTCAATCCTGCCGCTGGGTCTCCTGTTGAGGCAAGGACATTTTCATCATCAACCCCTTAGGAGTCTGTATACAACCAAGAGGATAAAAATACACACGCAAAACTAAGTCGCGTGTCAATCTACGGGGTCTACGACCGGAATTACATTTCATAAGGTTTTTTGTTGGTGAATATTTTGTATTTAATTTGTATTTAATTTGTTTACACATAAAACACAGGAAACAGGAAACAAAGTACAACAAATTCTTTAAAAAAAATTCCACATAGGTCTAGTTAAATGCTAAAGCAAATTAATCAATATCTAATAAGTACGGTAATGAACTTTTAAATAAAGTTTCAGTTGAATGGACTTTAGACGGTCTGTATATCTACTAGTCTTTATTGTAAGTTATTTTCCTTTTATTATATTGTAAAGAGATGATACAAAACATAACATTTTATTGTTTTAAGTGTAATCTTGGCTAGACGATGGAAAAAGGCCAGTACTTACATTCGCCAACCAAGGTCAACAATGAAAACATGACTAGAGACTGAGAGGGGGATGAACTCCATAAACTTGTTTGTTATTTTGCAGTAAACTTCGCCAAATACACACCCACCCAAACAAATTTGTGTGCTAAAAATTAATTTCAGACTTACCTTTCCTTTGTAATAATAAGCCCCCATAACAGTGAACTAGTAGTATAGGCCTATAATGTACATGTATATGTTTCGCTTCTAAAAGTTTTTTTAAATACAAATCAAATAAAGAAAAAAATGCTAGATTTGAACCAGAGACCTATAACTGTGAGACCATATAGCCTATGTACAGCAATATATGCTACAAAGTGAATCGATTGTAGATTATGTACCTTTATATAAAAAAGAAATCCTTCAGGAAGCCTAATGGCATATGGACCAAGCTTGAACCGTAGACAGAACCGTATAGAGGCATCTGTATTATGCGCTATAATAAGAACTGTTTATTATTATTATTATCAATGCAGCTGGCGCTGTGCATCTTACCTCTCTTTTCATTTGTAAAAAGAAAATGAACAAAAGTCATAAAAACGAAACTGTCGGTAAATCTTCTGAGCAACCATAAGAGTGTTATATTCTTACCATCTGTTGTTTGTATCAGTATGCTGATTTATAGCATACCGATATTCAATAATGCGTCCATGCATAGCGTTTCGCCGCATGCAATTCTTTGGTTGTAAAGACGAGCATGACAGGAACAACAGGAACATGCCACGATTAATGGATGCTCATTTATGAATGCGCCATCTGCAATAGAGGTCTCTGTCGAATTTACAACATCCTTTTCATTAAAGAATCCATATAGTTCGTAGGTGTTATAAATCAACACGAAACGCCTACATTATTATTAAAGCGGCTTTTAAATATTCAAGGTGTAACTTGGTCATAAATTGATGGTGAGTTGAAGGGAAGATTGCCTTGCTTGAACACTTTGTATCAATCGTCTTAATGAATATTTGGAGTGTGTTTGGTTTGTAAGTGTAGTGGTCAGGGAGGGGCGGCGGAAATATTTATGAAAAAAGTATCCCCTGGAAGATTTCCCAATAAATATTTTGAGTGAGGTCACAGAACAACCCCCCCCCTTATAAAACTTTAAAATAGGGTCAAATATTTTGCTGTGAGGCAATTTGTTTGTCATCAAAATAAATAAATAAATAAACAGAAGGGGGCGACCGTCCATTGGATACGTGCCCATGCGTGTATGCTTTAATGTATTCTGATATTATATTCAAATGCAATAGTTGCCAAAGTAAAGTCCCGTTCACTTTTAATTTGTATTGAGCTATCTACGATTTTATATGTAGGCTGTTTTATTAAATATATATGAAAATATTGGATGCTCCAAAAATTGTGACGTCAGAGTAAAAAAAATCATGGTTAGTGTCATTTATAATTGCTGTTGGTATTGTAGATATCACTTCCATTGTCATTATTACTACCAGTTCTGTAATTTGTAGTGTCATTGTTATCAGAGATGAAACCACAACTCATTTCAAACACTCAGTTTTACAGTAAGTCAACTTTTAGCAGTAGATTTATAGAAATAATACTGATACACCACATAGTTCTCGTACCATGTTAATAGATTGTACACCATTGGTAATGTTGGCAAAACTGCTTCTATAACCTATGCACTTTCTTGGAGTCAAGTTAAACATCAAACAAACTAACTTGTGAAAGATTTAGATTACGACGTTGTGTCGTTAACTAGAAAATAGTGCAAATGCATTCAGATTGTTCGTATTTATTCTATTCTAATTCGGAATTTTGGAAAGAGTGTTTGTTTCCCAACATACTTATGGGCAATAATTCCATCTTATGTGAATAGTTTTACTTAATATTTTACTAAAGAAAGTACCTATACATGAATATTTCAAGGCATGTTTGATATTATCGTCAACTTTAAACCAAGAAAGTTATAACTAAAACCGTGATCATTTATTTCATATGACTTAAACATACAGCAAATTCTTTCAAGTCAGCTAGCATGTCTTTTCCAAACTGTGCATGAGTGTTCGCGTTTACTATAAGCGCAACAGGCATTTCAGTATTTAAAGTGTGCATTAATCACTCGACACTCTTTAATTCCTCAAAACCTGCTCCGTGGAACGAGGTGGGAATCAGGTACGAGAGCTCACGACTATCGTCCGATGACGGACGGGCTCCATCATCGAAACGATGTGGTGGATGAAGCATAGATCAGCTCGACAGTCGGCGCGTGCACCAATATCCTCGTCGCATTACCATGGAAAGCAAGGTGTCATTTTTGTTTGTTTTTTGGTTGGTGTTAATTGCAGGTTTTACTCGCAGGCATACTATCAAGTCAGTCAGTATTCAAAATTGTCCAGTGTAAAAGGCGATCGTTGTGCGTCGGGAGATCGCGTCCGGCCAGACGTAATCCCCAGTCCGGGTTATGGCGATCGTATTCGATCGTACCTCCAGTCCCTTTGGACGGATTATGAACCCGGGCTAGAACCCCGGTGACACAGTCATCACTCATCCAACAGACAATAATAAAACTCTACGGGTAATACCGACAGCATTATTTTCAAGAAAAAAAACACCCCAACAAACAAACAAAGAAAAATAAAAACAAAACAAACAAACAAAACAAAACAAACAAACAAACAAACAAAAACGTGCATCTTAGTTACTTATGACAGTATGTAATTATTAGTTATATCGAATGACACCTTTGCCTTGTCACAGTAAACCATTAATGGTATTCTCAATACAAAATTAAGCTGAAAATTCAGTTAGAAGGCAAGCATTTAATACACGCAAGTTGCAGTTGTAAGCACCATTTAAATACACAGACGTCGATCCCCTAAACACAGTTGCTTGCTTACTTCCATCCTACAGTCATTACGATTTCTATGGAATGTTCATACTAGCATAAACCTTTCCATTGTGGTTATTTATGGAGAAAATTGATGCAATAAATTTTGAAAGTACAATTTCTCTGATTTTAACTGTTTGATTTGGTTCAATTATTTGCATTACAGCTGAACAAGCTAAACTACCCACATGTCACCATGCTACCAAATTAAGGTATAACACAATGCCTTGTTTGGATGTGATTGGGCGATGTTTCCATCATTTTACGTAACGAGATGTCCTGTCTGGAAAGAAATTTTCAAAGAAATTATTCTGTTAGAAATTTGCGAACAGGTATAAAATGGTAATTTAAAGTAAAATTTTCAAAATGCACATTCTGCACATTCTGTTCGATTTGGCCTGTTTGACGTAGGTGTTTGCCCTCCTCTTCTGAACCGTATTACTTTTAATCCAGTTTTGAAATCGATCCCAGACATATCGATCACAAACGACCGGTAGGGTCCTACGCATTTCAACAAACTGACAACTCAATCAGACAATCTTGCCCAACAAAGCAATTTGACCATCAGAGCTGTTGTAATCTCCGTATTCTATATTTTCCTTTATTATAATCCTTTATTTTTGGGATTAACGAATAATTGATTAGTGCTATCAGGCAGACCTATGACCTTTATAATTGAGTTGCAAATGATAAATGACCGTTTTCCTAAATGTGGAGCAAAGAGAAAAACCTCATGCTTTAATCCAGGAATATCGACCAAACGAAATTAAATCTTTTTAATGTTATGTGTATTATGTGTTCCTTACAGAATAAAGTACAAGCACCCTGGCTTACATTAAAAACCTTAATTTAACCTTTTTGATGTAGAACCTATCTGGTCTCATACCTCAATAAAGACATTTTACATCACTTAAAATCACTTAGAATGCCTTACTAAAACAGTGTTATAGTTATTTCGGTCCTAAGCAGAGAACATTACCAAGTTATATTATTAGCAATAAGAAACGGACAACCATTCAAATTACGTATCATCGCGTGGGAGTTTGGCTGGTAACCAAGTTTGGCTGGTAACCATTCAAATTATATGTTTTGATCGGGTGGAAGTTTGGCTGGTACTATGAAAACCTGCTACTATATGCACTCTCGTATAATGCTAAGCAACATTTTCAGCCTGAAGGGGGTGTATTTAAACAATTGGTAATTACTCTTATTTGGTTTTTGAGATATTAATGGTACATCCTGGACAGTAAGTAAACTGCTCTTCCGCCTAACATAAAATATATAATCGGAAATGGATCACTTCAGTCGTGGATCCGCATCCACATAATAATGGGGGGGGGGGTATTAACCCTTATTTTTTAGATTCCCCCTTAAAATACGTACCAACCTATAAGAAACAAAAAAAAAAATATCAAACAAATTATTTGAGAATGTTAACCCCCCTGAAGATTTGTTTTTGTGAAACGGTATGGCATCCTGTTTTCATGTGCAGATTACTTGAATACCGTTGGTGGGGAACCAGTCTATTTTGTTTAAAACACAATCATAGGGAAGCAATAACGAGAACATCAATTCAACAATTATTTTAAAGTACTTTATCATGTTTACCTGTTGAAATGTTAGCATACTATTCCATGACAACCTTTAAATTGCCTTATGAAATCAAAAATCTGATTAAAAGTAACATTTATATGAATAAAACATAGTGTTCCTGTGGGTTTATATGGATTGCAACTGAAGATTGTATTTCATTATTGTATCAAACTTACACTGTAGAAATAGTGTTTAGAATTTAAACACCCACAAAATAAACGCGTTTAGGAATGCGTTTAAATGCTAAATGGCCATCCTCTGTACATGTCACAATTGTTACAGTGTATTTTATCCTAGAATAATATAAAATTGATGTTTGCTTTTAACATTCTTCTAGAAAAGAATTAATTAATGAAATAGTGAAAATGCAAAACAGTAGTTATTGGCCTCAGTTATGTTTTGAACCTAGCAAGTTCATTTTTCAGAGAAAGAACCCACAAGGTTTGAGATGTAAGGCCAGTAACTACTATTTTGCATTTATATACTATTCGGGTCCTTTAGGTTGGTAAGCAGTTTGCAACAGCTAATTTTCTATTTATAAAATAGTACAAAATTATATTTGTACATGTACACTAACAATAACAACATATGACATGGCTTAGCAGGGACTTTGGCTTGTATGATGTCCAAATGTGTTTCTGTAAATGTTACAGTAGATCTCTTGAACAAGTTCTGCTAGCAGATGTGAATAATCATCTTTAGATATAGTAAGATTTGATATGGCACCATGTATTGAAATAATCTCTTTTGAGTAGTAAGGGTTCTGAGAAGAACCTTTAGTTAACTCAACATTTCCAATCAGTATGCTTTGATCATCTTCTGGAGAATGCCGGAATGCTGGTGCAGGAGGGGCTTAAGTAGCTCGGTGGAGGAGTCCTGATCACTAGATCTTTGGGCTTGCTTGTACCATTCTTGTAGATGTAGCTATTACCTAATACAAATTAGAAATACATTTATAATTAATTATGTGTGAAATAACAAATGTATTATTACACAATTTATTTATAAAAAGTGAAAGATAATATTGTAACAAATTATTCAAAAATGTGCTTAAATATCAGCTGTTTTAACCAACCACACACCATCCCTTAAAAACTTATTCAAATAATAAATCCCATATCCCACTATTTTATTTTAAGCTAGGTTTCAACTTCATAGGTTCAGGGGTTACACAGTTGTAAACCTTAAATTTATTTGGCAATTGCCAACTTTGTATTCTCTTTCTGTTACTCTTACTATTATATCATCGTGGTTGTACAAACTACAGTTCTGTGGCAGTAACCTATGGTGTTCTATAATGGACACCTACGCGGCGCCTTTTTTGGGGGGCAGCGACTTTTTTTTCACCCGGCGACTTTTTGTTTTACGCGGCGACTTCCGGGTTGTTGAGTGTTTAGGGATTCCCGTACAGGTTACTCACGCGCATGCGCTGATAATAGTGGCTACTTCCGCATTTGTACTCGACTGCATGGCAGCAAGATTGATTACACCATTTTGAATCCATTGGTTCCCGACCAGAGAGACGATATCCTTATTATAAAATGCCATGTGCGTCATTCATGACATCGATGCATTCTGTATTCTTGCACAGTGCAACTTTGTTGATTTACAAATGCGGAAGTAGATCAGTTAAGCGCATGCGCGTGAGTAACCTGTACGGGAATCCCCAAAACACTCAACAAGTTGCTACGTAAAAAAGGCGCTGCGTAAAAAAAAGTCGCTGCCCAAAAATAAAAAGTCGCCGCGTAAAAAAAAAGTCGCCGCCCAAAAACAAAAAGTCGCCGCGTAAAAAAAAAAGTCGCCGCGTGAAAAAAAAAAGTCGCTGCCAAAAAAAAGGGCGCCGCGTAGAAAAAAAAGGCGCCGCGTAGGTGTCCATTAAAGAACACCATTGTAACCAGTGGGTTAATATTTCACGATGTTTAAGATGATAACACGTCCCAAACATGTCAAATACAATGTTCCCAACTCCCATGGAAATTTCATGATATACAGGGTGTCTTAGAAATAAAGGAAACCGAGATTAATCTGTTTATTTCTCAGATACTGCTCAATTTTGTTTAAAATGGTAACCACCATCTATTGATGTCCTCTTTCTTATGACACCAAGAAATCCATGCTACCATCACGGATGACTGAGCACAAAGTTGTGCAACGGACCATGTCAGAAATGGCTTTGCACCAGATGGATGTTTTGGTGTTAAACCAAGACTGCCCAGTGCAGGGCATTTGTGGCCCTAAATTACGCAATGTTGGCCCGCATGCCAATTTTATCATACCCCTTTAAAAGTCTCAAAAGCGGTCCACTTGCTCAGAAAACCTAAAACCTTGCAAGATGCAACTCACAACAGAGCAGCGTGTTTTCGTTGTGACTGAGTGGATGAGAACTGGAAGCCTTCACCAAGTCGCTGATGAATTTGCAGGGCGATTTCCAGACCGTGCTGTTCCCGCAAAGTCAACAATTTGGAAGAACATTAGGAAGTACTGTAGGGAGGGTACAAGTTTGAACCTCAACAAGGGTCGTTCTGGTCGACGAAGAACGGCCCGATCGAATGAGAACATCAGGGCAGTCCGTGAGTTGCTGCAAAGAGACCCTCATGTTTCTGTCAGGAGGAACGGGTTAGCAATCTCACCTTCATCATTCAACAAGATTGTGCAACTGGACATCCAATGGTACAGAATGCAAAGGCGTCACGAACTCCTTGATGCGGATGTACCCAGACGACTAAGATTTTGCCAGTGGTTACTTGACCAACAGCCCAGATTCTTGGAGCACCTTGTGATGGGGGATGAAGCAGCGTTTTTTATGAACGGCAGAGTCAATATAAACCAGAATGTCCGTAAATACGCACCGATACATAACCCGCCTCCCTTCAATTTTGACGTCAACATGAGTACGGAGAAGATTTATCTTTGGATAGGCCTCTGTGGAAATGGCACACGCATCGGACCCTGTTTCTTTGATGGCAATCTTAATGGGGAACGGTACCTTGAGATGATTGACAACGAAATCGTTCCACAGTTACAGGAACACTTCGAGCAACAAGAAGGCGGGGTGTTCCGGCGATTATGGTGGGCCCATGATGGAGCTCCACCTCATCGGCGGATTATCGTTAGGAACAGACTAAGGCACCTTTTTAACATGAGAGTAATTGCTTTGAACCATGAGATTGAGTGGCCACCAAAACATTTTTACTGCTGTACAAAGGATAACAAATTTCATGTGTGTCACATGATGAATAAAATGAATTGAATTGAATTGAATTGAGGTCCCCGGACTTCACGCCCTGTGACTTCTTTTTGTGGGGACATCTTAAGGACAAAGTTTACACGTCACCGCCCAGAGACATCAATGGCCTATGGGCCAGAATCGTGGCTGCAGTTGAGACCTTAAGAGGACGGAGAGACGTAATCAGGAATGCGGTCAGAGTAATGAGAACCAGGGCAGAAGTTTGCGTTGAAAGAAATGGGGGGAAAAGGACACTGGGGTTAGGTTGGGACAGGGATAAGCCTCCAACTGTTTAATCATTGAAAAAATGATTTTGGTCTTTATGTACTGGTCTTTGTTCTTATTTTTAGACATGCTGAACACTGTGCGAATAGACCTGTGGTGCATGTGGTGCAAAGCCATTTCTGACATGGTCCGTTGCACAACTTTGTGCTCAGTCATCCGTGATGGTAGCATGGATTTCTTGGTGTCATAAGAAAGAGGACATCATTAAGTAATAGATGGTGGTTACCATTTTAAACAAAATTGAGCAGTATCTGAGAAATAAACAGATTAATCTCAGTTTCCTTTTTTTAAGACACCCTGTACAGTAATAATACTACTTCTGCATGGTATGGTAGGTAAATAAACAATACACGAACAATATTAAAATCAAACTTACCCAACTAGTATGAGGTCACTGCCAAACTTTGCCAGCAAACAATCCATTTAGATGATATGATGTACGGTATGTACATTACTAACCTAAATATATAATTGTTTAATTTACTTAAAACCCATGAACCGCCACGGTCGAGCGGTTTAGTGCATCGGATTTGTGTTCTGATGGCTGAGTCGTCAGAGTGTGTGGGTTTGAAGCCTTGCCGCGACCATGGTGCATGTGTCCTTGAGCAAGACACTTTGCCATAATTGCTGCGAAGGCCGAATTGAACCTAGCCACTGGGGGTGTACAAGCCAGTGCATGCTTAGTGTCGGTCCCAAGCCCAGATAAATGGGAGGGTTGCGTCAGGAAGGGCATCCGGCGTAAAGCCTGTGCCAAATCAAGTATGCGGATCATGATCCGCTGTGGCGACCCCTAACGGGAGCAGCCGAAAGAGGTCAACAACTTAAAACCCATGAACCATGCCACCAAACCACGAACAGCTGATGAGTAACCATTACATGTGTGATACGTATCACATACACATAGACTGGTAACCACCATAATGTATGTCTCTTCAGTCTGGGAACCTTTACATTAAACTGGCAACAGAGGGCACCCTTCAACCAAAACTTTCAGGGGGCATGTGCAGTGGGGTTAGAGATATAAATTTTTATTGTAATGATTTAGTCTTATTTCTAATAGGCCTGTACATGTTTTGAGGTGGGCAGAATATAAAAAGTCTAAAAAAGTGAGAGAAAAAAAGAAAAGAAAAAATGCATTCAACTAATTTGAATGCATTTTCATCATTGTCACCTTAAGGACGCAATGAAATCAGATGAAACTTTCCAAGGTTGGTTTTTGTACACAACTACTGGTTCATATACAAAACGAATATAGATGTATTTACAGACATGCCAATAAACTCACGACTTGGTCACAAACAGGATTCTAAAACAAAATGAATACGTCATAAATACATTTCGTATATCCTATATATATGTTATTACCACCGTTACATTAGGTAGTATATCTTTTCGATCAGACATATTTTGGAGAATATCCCCTTCAAGTGACGATTCAATAATTCAAGCAGTACACTGACTGATGAAAGTCAACGAATACTCAAATTTGACCGCAGGCTACATTCATTCTGATCAGGCAATCATGTAACAGATGCAATTATTGTAATCCTTGTTATATAGCCCCATGATAACCATAACCCTATCATAAACAACTTAGATACGTGGTTCAATGACCTTTCAGTACTTACTTTTTATACCAGTCTTTTTAAAGTCAAAGTTTATGTCAAGTTAAGTAAGAATTAAACCGTAATACCTCTATGGTAAGATCAAGTACAAGTGATGACGTATGAAACTCGCCAGCCGTGAGATAGATTACAAAACCACGCGTGTGGCTATGTTGATACATGACGTAAAGGTATCATTTCGATATGACTTCTGACAGTGTCGTATTACGGCGCACGTGCTTTGTGGGTAAAATAGCCAGAGGACACAGCCTGGAACACACCGCCAGCCATTCCCCCGAATGGTCTGCCAGCAGCATACCAAAATTTTCCAAAATTAGATAGCATGCTGAATTGTCTATGCGGGCCGCAGACGGCTGGCCGAACGCAAATGACTATTAAAATGTCTCGCTGTCACGATTATGTTGGTCGCATCTGATACAAACAGCGCCAAACTTTACTATCTACGGTAGATAGCTGGTCTAGACGGGTCTAGACGATGCGACGGGTGGACACTGTCCGTATACATTCACATGCCATGGTGAGATAAATGTCTACGTTGACACATTACGAGTGCCTTCCCACTGGCCTTCAACGGCTATGTGTTTGCCGCTTTGAAGATGCATGTTCTTAGCTGGCTGAAAACATTATTTTGCCTCTTCTAATGAATTTAAAGGAACACGTTATTTTTAAGCGAAACAACTTAACTAACTGTAATCTAAAAATAAACTCATACCACTGGGCCTGTAATATTTTCAATTACTCCGACATTATGCGTTGATGATTTCGTACGACGGCGCATTTGGAAGTGAACGCTTTATGAAACGAAGGGTCCAGTTACGAAAATTAATTTATATAATTAGAGAAGGTCTCAATAATAGTTGACGGATTTGTTTTCGTTGACGGATTTACTTAAGGTAAATATTGCATATTCATAGACAAAATAATTTTGAACGTTTCTATCAACTGAAGCTTAATATTCTATACACAATATTTTCCAGCGTTCCGATTTTATAACACCGGTAATTTGGCCGGGAAATCTCCACATTGGAAGCAGTAGTCAATCAGCAAGTGATAAATGAGAATGTGAAATGATGATTTTGGAATTGGCTAAATATAATGTCTGGTAAAAGTTGGTTTATTTGCCAAAGGCAGAGTTACGGTAATTATCTGAAGTATAATTTATTTTATCAACAAAAGGCCCATGCAAAGAAAATATTCAGTGAATGACTTTACCCATTATCTTTGGCGAATTGTGCGCATATAGTTACGGCAATTTTTTGTTTTTCGTCTTTGATAATTATGTTAGTGGCCATTATATATATTTGCCTATTATGAAATTTGTTCGTTCGTTTCGTTTCGATTCCACTTCGCTATGCAGCCTATTCATAGTTCAAGGCAAAATCAATTTCCACAGCGTGGAAAATCTCGATGTACAAATAACGCCAATCAAATGAAGATAGATGAGAAAGCTTTCAAGAAAATTGGAAAATACGATACCATGACTGTCCACAATGTATGGCGATTTCCTGTAATTTGTCTCCCGCGGATTATTTTGCAGGAATTCATAACGTGGCTTGTCAATTTGAATTGCTTTTACGGCAGGTCACACCATAACAGCAACTGCAAAAAGCCTACATCATCTTTTGTTCTCTTACCTAAACTTGCCTGTGCCGACTTTAAGAGAAAACAAATAAAAACATCTATGAAATAATAATAATAAAAACATTCCCATAAAAAATGACGTTAAGATTGCATTTCATTTTCATTTTCTGAAAACATCAATACATGTAGCATATATATAGAGAGCAATAGATAATTGGCATAAGTGGACCGCCCACCAACATAGGGGCTGGTTAGCTCAGTTGGTAGAGCGCTCGTGCGGTATTTGAGAGGTCGCGGGGACGAGTCCGGCATCAGCCAATTTTTCTTTGCTCGCTACCCGTTTATATAATATTCAGGTCAGTTTCTACCTATAAATCTACTTTGTGTACAATCCACGTAAAAGGTTTGTGTCCCAAGTTGTGTGTATATATATAAACAGGTAGCGAGCAAAGAAAAATTGGCTGATGCCGGACTCGAACCCGCGACCTCTCGAACACCGTACGAGCGCTCTACCAACTGAGCTAACCAGCCCCTATGTTGGTGTGCGGTCCAATTATGCCAATTATCTATTGCTCTATGGGGCTAGGTCACAGGCCAAACCATATCTGCCGAGTAGCCAGGGATCAAGCCCCGGTCAGATGCAAACAACCTGGGTAACGGCAGTTGCGGGGATCACACAACTTGGGACACAAGCTTTTACGTGGTTGTACACAAAGTAGATTTATAGGGAGAAACTGACCTGAATATTATATAAACGGGTAGCGACCAAAGAAAAATTGGCTGATGCCGGACTCGAACGCGCGACCTCTCGGACACCGTACGAGCGCTATACCAACTGAGCTAACCAGCCCCTATGTTGGTGGGCGGTATATATACACTCTAAAAGATGAAAGTGTTGAATCAACATTTTAAAGAGTTCGGTGAGTGACAAATCTTTATAAAGTTGGATTTAACTTTTAAAAGTTAGACTTAACTTGACTCCGTGTTAATTCAACACTTTCTTTGAGTTGAATTTAACTTTATAAAGTGTTGTCACTCACCAAACTCTTAACAGGTTGATTCAACACAGAGTGGTCTTTTTATATTGCAATCGTGTGTTGAATTGCAATAACATCCATTTACTGAATTTCAATAACATTCAATTACTAAATTAAAAGTCAAGGCCTTTGGACTTGAAATGACTCATTAAGTGGAAACAACCGCAGTCGGCTCGTAAATTGAGAGGTTTCAGCTCTTGCTGAGAACAGACTATTTTTGTTCGGTATTGTTGTGCTTGTAACGGTAATTATCTCAAACGAAATGACAATAAAACTGCCGAATATCATATAAATCATTTGTCAACGTGAGATATGAAATCAATAAATTTGGTCTTTTTGATGACAGGCTAATTTAGTGTTTCATTACGTTTTTCCGCCTGCTGTCGGCTCGTATTATATGAGAGGTTTCAGCTCTTACTGAGAAAAGACTATTGAATTTTAAACGTTGTTTTCATTATTGCAATTTGATACTGTAAACAATTAAATTCAACAATTATGTGTGGAAATTATTAATAATCTGTTTATATTTGGATTATTGAAGGTATAAAAGTAAAGGTTGTGATTCTTATTGGTCAATTGTGCACTCTGTTGTCAAAACAAGACCCGTTGTCAGGTGATGAAGTTCAAGCCTTTTAAAACGCTCGCTGTAAAAACGCGATGCGCGCATGAGCCTTTCAAAAGGCTTGCCGTCCAGAAAGAGTTAAGTTACGGCGTATCATATATCTACTCCTGTATCTTGTGTTGGCTCCCCTAATAAAATAATTATTACATTACAGTCCTCCCCAATTCCTTCCTTCCCTCCCCCTCTTCCCCACCCCCATTTCAAACCAATTGCCAATGGGTCACATATCTACTACGTACCCTAAACCCAATGTACCGAACCTGTCGGTGAACAGGGTTAGATCGATACAGCTGTACACGGCAGTCCTCATGTTCTCCTCCGCCATCGATCAGTTAAGTTAAAGCTGATGCAATACTTGTTCCAGTCAATCAATCACCTGAGTGGCCATTGAAATCGATTTTCAGGATTTCGAGTTTTCAACGTTAAAAGTTTTAAAAATTATTATAAAATATTCCGAACTATTACATGGAAACTTGAATTATAGTTAATTACAAAGAAGTTATTCATACTACTTTTTTGTTAGTATTGCTAAACAAAAATGTAAATTTGTTCATAAATTTGAATACATTTCGAGAAAAAAAATAGTTAAAAATTACCTTTTATTTGAGATAGCTTTGTCATTTGTATGTGCTGGCATAGAGAGGTGCTGGTGAGTGTCACCAAGAGAATGAGAGACATCATACATGAACACTTACCATACGATGGAGACACAAGGAGACAGGGAGACTAGACAAAACATAACATCAATATCGTGCAACCCCTCCAAATACATCATAAGAGAAGATTTCCCCATTGAAAAATACCGCAGTCGATCTCTGTCTTCTGTCCCTGTACTGAAGTTACTACGAAACCCTGCACTGCGAAAATATGCGACCATGAAAACAATTATTATGTTTATCGGCCAGAAGGTTTGAACAATCGACTAGTCGGGTATATGTTAGGCCTATATATATATCCATTAATAGTTCTGCTTCGTTTATTTTATTACTCAACCGTAGATAACGTTTTACGATATCAAATTAATATTGAGCTTATTCTAAAAAAAATAATAATAATAAAAAAATAATAAAAAAATAAAATTGTTGCGTTTGTTTCTCCTTAAAAACAAAATGGTCTCGTACAATCGCGGAAAACGGGATCCACATTAAATGCTTCGTTGAATCAAAACCAAGACTCATAATCAATGTTTTCTTTTTATCATAGAAAGCAATCAATGTTTTTTTTTTCGCATGAAATCCCACGTGTTATATAGTTCAGTATCTTACTGATTGTATCTCAAGGTTTCAACAATTATTCTTTTGGTTGAAGGCTTATAGTTGGATTGGGCCATATCATAGTTACTTCTTGGTTCTTGCTGGCCGAATTTAGTAGTGCGTGTTTGTCAGCATTTAGTCTCTTTGCAAGTCAAATTTGCAGCGCACAATCATGAGATGACCTAGATCGTAAAATAAACACGTAGCCTAAAAATCTACTCTGCAAAAACTGGGGTGTTAACATAACACCAGTGATTTCAACTGTAGCCTTTCGAGGTGTTCATATTGGTCGATGTCTAATATAAACACACATGGGTGTTGTTTTTTAACACCACAGTTCTTGAAGTGTATATTTCAGTACTATTGTTTAAAATGAAAAAAAAATAATAATAAACAAAGACAAAAATACCCATTTTGTGTATTAAACACGTACGTAACATGTCCACTGTAAGCTTGCAAAAAAGTAGAAATCTCAATCTGTGCGAGATAACAATATTAACAATATATAATCAATTTTACTTTGATCATATTTTTTACTGACAAAGTTACATGCGCACAAGTTGGCAGGCAGGTATTGTCATTATAACCCTGGGTCATTCAAGCAATTATTCTTATTAACCCTCGCATAACTTGTAGCCGATAAGCAATGACATGAAGTACACACGGACATTTAAAAGGTTCATTCCAGAGAAACTATTGCGAAATATATACTGCGTCCAAATATTATTAGAATTTTGTTAGTTATTAGGCCTGCATTCTTATATAAATGTTTGTCTATTAAACGTTTTTTAAATTATTTTTTGAAATTTTTGTGGAAGAGAATTATTTTGTAAATTAAACTCGATCCCGTAGGCCTTTATATCAGGCAATACATGTAAAGGTCACAACGTGATTTCAGTATACAGATTTGCAGTCATATTCAGTCTGAATCGACATCCTTTAACGCAATCAACGGTTCATCGCAAAGTCCCTCTCTGTACACCTTTAATATTGGAAGGAAAAATCTGACCACACGCACGTTTACACAGCATGAGCCGCATAATGAAGTATAATGAAGCATCGTAAGATTTTATTGGTATCTTTAAAGAGTCGGGAACATTGGTATTTGCTTAAGTAAGTTCATTTCAACCCTGTAGTTTTCACGAAAAATATATCTTAAAACTAACCGGTGACAGTTTTATCACAATAGGTGCATGCAGACGAATTTGAGAAAAAGACAAACAAATATAATGTGTTTATTCTTTACAAACAAGTTGCCGGATGGCAATTGGTAATTACCAATGTTGTACCTTCTCTTTAAAGTTAGTGTGTACTTAGGGTACTTGTCTGAAAATGCATCCTATACTTGATCAAGATATAATATTTATAACAATCAACATAACTAGCTTGTTTCATTGTGCCAAAAATTGTAAAAATGCATTCAGATTGTTTGTATTAACCCAAAATGGAATTTGTGTCTTCAGATTTCAAAAATTAATTTTGGAAATTATTTCACTAATTTTACTAAAACGATAGGACACAGTGAGACATAAATAGTTTGATACCGTCATTAATTTTTACGCCAAGTATAAGTAGTGTGATTATTTATGTTTTTCGAGAATACCAAAATAGTGTATATATAGTGGATTTAATGTTTCTACCTATTTGTTTATATTTTGCGCAACACAGTTCAGCTTAGTAAAGCAGACAGTTGACATTTTGGAGGCGGTTTAGTTCATACATTATTGCGCGCCAATAACATGCGGCACAAGGCATTCCAAGTATATTATAGAGAAACAGTTGGCTACCAAGTACTTAGATGATGAGACACATGAAATCAATTACTTAGGAAAATATGTATAAGATACCTGGATACCTGGTGATTTATACCAATGTATGAAGGTTTATAGTATGGAACTGAATTGTATTTTCACTTTTTTTCAAAGAGCAGATACAATTCTGATGTTGGGCCAACGTGCAAGATTAACAAAACACGTAAAGAGTTCCCTCATTGATAGGGCCCTGTAATTTCTTTGTTGTTAAAAATAAAACTGGCGGTTAGCAATACTTTCTCTATGGAAGCTTTTTTTTTACTCGAAGGCAAACTGTAATCCTCAAACGATGTCCATGTCACTTTGCATTTGTATCTATCTTAATCCAAGCCCCGATAGTGCAAATTAGCTGATAACTGTATACAATGTGTTATCTGACCGTAGTGAATTAGTCGCATGAAATCACAATGTGAACTTATTCAGTCATGCAATAGCCGTATGTACACAGAGATGATACCACTGTATAAAATCAGACTGACAACATCATCTCGTTGCACTCCTCCGTGAAGCTTATACCAAGCTGCAGCTATCTGGACTTGCGTTTTGACACTGAGTGGTGATAACCATTATTATATCAGACTGGTCACCGCTTCTAGGAGCAGAGGACAATCCATGGTACAACCATAAAGAAGACAATAAGCCTGGTAACAAGGAAGGAGTTATCCTTGTTTATCTATGGTCAGTCTGTTAGTCTTGAATGGTAACTATTGTGTGCGGACGCTCCACCAAAATTTCACAACACAAGGGACTAGGTAGTTAGAGCCAAAGGTGAGATGCTACAGCATGTAAGAGGTGAAAGGAACAATGATTATGGAGGTACAACGGTGACACACGATGCAGTTATCCTTTGTAATTCGTGCTGCTGGAAATCAGTCATACGTTAGAGGTAATAACAGTCGCCCTAAGTCGTATCACCCTTAGCCGATTTTCTGTGACTGTGTTAAATTTGTTTTCGTACCACCGTTATGTCACCAGCTATGGTAACTGTGATGGTTATGATTACATTAGTAAGGACCATGGAGTTGCCGTTCCGTCGCATTATGATATAACCGTCTAGTGAGGACCATGTCAACTAAAACATGTG
Organism: Zoroaster sp. YZ-2022; assembly: GCA_029582265.1. Classification (NCBI taxonomy): domain Eukaryota; kingdom Metazoa; phylum Echinodermata; class Asteroidea; order Forcipulatida; family Zoroasteridae; genus Zoroaster; species Zoroaster sp. YZ-2022. Next base: position 15,688,263 of record CM055832.1, on the reverse strand, counting down.
ACAAGGAAAATTCATCTGACTAGTTTTGAGAGCGATGAACATATTGCACCTGGATATAATACAACTGAACAATTAACAAACTCATATTAATAACACCTGTGCTAATTACTCAGTAAGATGTCATCGTACCAACTGAACAGTACTTAATGCTGTGTTACCATATGTTTTGTTGACGCAGTACACGAAGAGAACTGTATAGGTAAGATGGATATGAATAATAGTAATGTGCAGGAAGGGAGAACGGTGGCCGAGAATGTAATCATTGGCATCGTGCTGTACGCAATTGTGATATGTTCCATCGCAGGAAACATTCTGGTCATAGTGGCCGTGCTGAGTATCCGTCAATTACGATCTTCCACTACTAACTACTTCATCGTGTCCCTAGCGTGTGCCGATTTGATGGTTTCGGTGGTGGTTATGCCATTCAACGCCTCCTTCGAAATCCTTGGCTACTGGCCGTTTGGTCTTGCATTCTGCGATATCTACCAGGCGGCTGATATACTTTCCGCTACCGCTAGTATTCTCAACTTATGTGTTATCTCCCTGGACCGCTTCATGGCCATCACTTCCCCCTTTACTTACTATACACGGATGAACAACCGGACTGCCGGTATACTTATCGCTACGGCTTGGATCGTTTCCTTCCTAATCAGCGTTTTACCAGTAACACTAGATCTACACGAGGATGCTGAGCTCAGAGAGATTGATTGGTACTCTGATCCAAAGTTTTGCGTCCTCGCCATGAACTCCACCTATGCACTAATATCTTCATTGGTTTCCTTTTACATTCCCGCCATCGTCATGTTGTTCACGTACGCCCGAATTTACGTGGTGGCCCGGCGGCAGGCGAGGCAGATTGCAGCCTACGACTTTTCGGCCAACAGGGCTCAACAAAAGGGCGGCCGGGCAAGCCAGAGACGAATGGCCAGGGAACGTAAGGCTGCCAAGACTTTGGCCATCATTATTGGCGTCTTCATTCTATGTTGGCTCCCGTTCTTTGTGGTAAACATCGCGGACCCCTACTGCGGCCGTTGCATTCCCGTCCCTCTTTTTACCATCTTTGTGTGGTTTGGTTACATGAACAGCTTCTTAAACCCATTTATTTATGCTCAGAATAAGACTTTCCGAACCGCCTTTAAGAGGATCCTCTACTGTTACCAATGCCGTGGTATTACTGCCAGGGATATGGATATAAGCGACGAAGAGCGTACGACCTACCAGGTTTCTAGGATTCAAGCTTCTCCAAATCCCAGACAGAGAAATGTACCCCAGAGTGTGTCAGACACATCAGGCGTGTACGCCGTGACAAACGACGCGTTTACGGTCAAAGATACGGTTGAAGTTAAAAGTAAAGAGCTAAAAGATTCCGAAACTGATGGACACACTCAACCAGTAGAAAACGGTAACATTGTAGAAAATGGTCGGCTAACTATAAATACATCGGTAGATAATAACAATGACATACAGCTATGAAATACAAAGGCAGATACCTTAATAACAGTTCAAACCTAACGTAGGCTATGTGCATTTTTGTGTAAAAATCTAAATCTGTTATTTAAAATAATTATATTAAACAATCTAGACACCAATATTGACAACGATCTAGTTGTTCCCACTGTTATTGCACATAATGAACAGTATTGCTAGTCGGTGAAACAGCATAGTGATGTGGCAATGTATACATTATGATCGACTCTTCCACCCATACAGTATTGATATAATTTTTTATGAGGTCAAGAAAGGTATACGTTTGAAATAACACCTCAACGATCAATTGTGGACAAATAAAATAAAGTGCATTAGAGAATCCGGGGAATGACAAAACTTCCTCATCTTTCTCCGATATGGGCAATTCTCCGGTAACGGAATGACGTCCATTCATGACCCAGCCAACATTTGCCCATCACCTAGAAAATATGTTTTATACTAGACAACTAATCTGTGTATGAAATGGGAGCCAAGATCCAAAAGATTCATTGGACACAAATGAAAAAAATTCAGCTGCTGGGTCACTTTAGGGAGGTCAAAATTTCGGTAACGGGATTACGGCGAAAGACAAGCAGTTTTCAGGTCTTACATAAATTAATAAATCTCTGTGAAGTTTAGTAATTTCCAAAAGGGGTGTTATTTGTAGTATATAGACTTTAGTAGGGTTAATAACTACAATGCAAAATAAAATTTGAAATATTATTCCTTTATTGAAAAAAATGACCTTCAATCATGGTAACGGAATTACGTCAGGACGGTAACGGAATTACGTATTGTATTTGTACAGGTCTAAAAATAGCGCTAAATGCAAGGCAAAAACAGTAATAAAAAACAGTATTTTACTTGAATTTCTACATTTAGGCATATCCATTTTGTGTTTTTTATGATATGCAATAATGTTCTCACAAGTACATATCCTGAACATACATACCGGTAATCCAATTAAATCATGCCAACTTAACAATTTCCAACCAAATTAATGAGCGTTTACTACAAGAACTGCCCATAACCACTGTACAAACACATGTACAATAGCATACTTTTGCATTCAAACATTGTGTCATATTTTTTAGGAAACAGTGTTTTTTAAAGTTTTTTTAATTTTTAATTAACATTAAATAAATGTTTGTCACAGAAGATGTCAAAAGTCACAGTAAAAGTCATTGTAACAGTAATACAAACTTGAATATAAGTGCAGTGCAAATCCGTAACCATGGTTACCGTAATTCCGTTACCGTATATTAAAGTACTAAGCAAATGTCCGAAGGTGATTTTTTTTTAAATAAAAGTTGTAGGGAGGTATATTTAGAAAAAAAACAATGTTGGGATTTTTATTTTTATTTTCTTTTCCCAAAAAATTACTTTTGTGCATTATTTTGGTAACGGAATTACGTGTGATTTTCTCATGTTTTATTTTTAAATTTTTGGAGAACACGAAAAATAATTTTAATTTTTTTACATACAAAAGTAATCTTTGGTACAATGGCTATCTAGACACACAAACAATTATTTTCCCACAAATTAAATTTGAATTTTTAACGAAAATTCCACATTTTCAGACTTACTACACAAAAATCCATATTTCTCCCAGAAAACACGGGTTTTTCGAATTTTAACCACTTGGATTGGATTCCCTATGAAATTCTGGTCTGGGATCAATATGAAATATTCCTCTATTGCTAATGTAAAATTTTGTGCAAATTTTCTCTCCCATGGAGAATTGCCCGTATTCAAAAATTGTATCTTATTGTACAACAAAAATCAATTTGTTTGTAAACAACATACAATTCCTTCGGCAGGCTGACGGACACACTGCGTTGAATCGAAATTTTAAGAGTTCGGTCAGTGACAACTTTTCATTAAAGTGGCTTAAGTTAAGTTAGTTTTAACTTATACAATCGCATAAACCACGAGTTTAATAATTAAACACATTCTTAGGATTATTTTATCTTTATAAAGAGTCGTTACTGACCGAACTCTTATTATTATAGGTTGATTCAACACTTGCAAAAGGGCGTTAACATTTGTTATTCTTTGAAAAATCACGGTATCCAGGGTGTCCAACTTAAATACTTTTGCATGTGTATTACAAATAGGACAGGGTGTCCAAAAGACACCCAAATGTGTTGTGATTAATACTGTATGGTCCAGTGTTGACACATCTTCTGCTAACCCTAAACAGAGTTCAGAAGGAAGTTTCGTTCACCTACTCTATTCGTTTGTTTCTATAGCGAACGAATTCCCGAAAATACAAATCATTTTGAAGAAAGATCTTGCTAGTTGCGATACGTGTGTCAACCAACTGCGTTGTTTGCATTCTAACACGTAGGCTTCACTAAACTAAACAAATATTCTAGTTTTCTGTATCTGAAACAAAAACAAAAATCTGTTTATCCAAACGTCTAATTCTACGACACACACAGCTCAGCTCATGCATTACAATTTGCATTCATGCCACCGGAAAAGGGAGGGTTCAGATTATGAACGAACACGTATCCTACTCAATCTAAAAGACTAATAATGGATGTAAATGTGTTCACACAATACTAGTGAAGCAGTGTGATTTTTGTGTTAAGCTATCAAGTGTATCTTCCATGAGGAAGGGAAATATCAATTAAATTACGTCATTTCCGAAAACGCAGTTATCATAATTGAATTGTAATTCATTTGATGAAATTAAAACCCACAATTACCGACCGTTGACTAACTTAATTTTAACGTTCACATGTCAGTTATTTCTTAATTGACATGAGCAGGTCCAGTAAGACTACAACATGCCGACCTCTTGTAAACATTATGCAGGCAACAGCGCATATGTAGTTACGTCACATGTGTATAATTATATTGTTTACGTCTCTCAAACTTATTTGTAAAATATTTATGACAAACAATATGTAAAAAAATGATGTTCGGTGTATACTCCCTTCAAAGACTGTATTAACAACATTAATTGAGTCCATGACACTATAGCACTGAAATAAGTAGGGTTATATTTTCTTGAAAATGTTTCTTGATTTTACGGGCCATTTCTAGCAACTATAATTATTATTTATTTTTATTTTTATCAAACTATTGTTATAGGGAAGGTACAACATTGGTATTGGGTTAGGCAAGTTCAATTAATCCTCTATAGTTTTTAAGACATATATCATAAATAAAACTTGTGGCTTTGCATGGTGAGGAGGATAAGTAAGAGTAATTGCGGTGACACCATGTGAAATGCTCAGTTGAGTAGTACCCGGTAATTAGTTCTGAAAAGAACTGGAGGTACAACTCGATGTTTCGATCAGTATGCTCTGATCGAAACGATCAGATTCTCCTGAGGATTTGTCAGAGTATTTGTATTGTTTCTGATGTGGAAATGAATTCATCTCGGACTTGAAGTTCAATTCGCGTTTTCTCCAACATGACAACATGTCAGATGGAATAACTTCTCAGGATGTTTATTACCATTACCATCTTAACATTTCTTCTCAGCCCCCCCCACCCCCCCCACCATAAAGGCAGCCTTATATTCTCAACAATCATGCTTACTTTGTGTAAAGTTAATGACGGTATTAATCATCCTCAAATTAATTTTCAAAATGAAATCGTTTTATTTTTTAAAAGAATAGTCGATGTTGTTCACCTAGTATCTAAACGTCAGAATGCGATAGCGAACCGTATACAAATTCCACATTAGAATGAATACGAAGTTTGTGTTTGTAAATCGATTTTTATTAACATGAATTTTCAACTATAATGTGCTCGTTTACGACACAACGTTTGTATGAGCTGAAACTTCAGCAATCACTACTCTTATTCTTCACATGAAGTGAGAACCCGCAGAATGGGAAGGTTACCAGTGAAATATAGCTCGTCATTCTTGAAAAGTGTGTCTTGGTAACAAGTGACACATAAGAGAATGAAATCAATTATAATTGGCCCATACGTAACAGTAAGGAAATTAAGTGCAGTGTATTGATTGTCAATTCAGTAATAAACAAATGATGTAACACTTTGTGATGATTGTAATATTCTTCCCGTTAGAAATAATTTCTGTCTCGATTCAAAGACAGTAAGCATACACTGTAAAAAAATAATGACCCAACATTTTACCCAACGTAGAGCAAATAGTCAACATACCCATCTATTTGGCAATACGTTAGTCACTATTACTGGGTAAAAGTATTTACCTAATTCTTGGGAAAATTGAACTGTCTCAACAATTGGATGAATGTAATTAACCACTAATTGGGCAACTTGTCTTTGTAACCATCTATTGAGCACATCAACGTTTCCATTTGTTGGTCAAAACCTATCCAACGTTTGAGCGTAGTTCCTAACCAATAAGTGGTTACTTCTCCTATATCTAACCAACTCATGGGTGCTGGATGGCCTTAATGTGTCCAAAATCAGGGCAGATTTTACCCTCAATTATCCAATCTTTTGCCAGTAGTTGTGTAATTATGTCGCTCAATTCCTGGGCGTTATATATTGAAAAGAAACAAATTTAAACCAAAACAACTCAAATAACATAACAAGGATCGAATGACAAAATTCTTATCAAAATAACTGCGAAAGATGATTATTTTATTGCATAAGGGTATCGGTTGTCCTATGGCTGATTTTACATTGTCGCCAAAGTAAAGCTGATGAGAAAAATAACATAATTATTTGTCCTTACTTAAATGATTCTGTAATATAAAACTGTAGTTTACATAATATGCCCAGGCAAGCCTGAGCTCCAGCCGCCAGCAGCAGCAGTAGCACATGGCCTGCGCCAAATCGTTAGTTAATTTACGTGCGCCCCTATATCGTTTTGCCCATTTTGTAAACTTTTGAGTTCCGTGTTGCCAACTGAAGAAAGTAATTGTGTGCCGCTTTGACCAATATATGGGCAAAGCCTGATAATATCCTACATTGCAAAAATATATCCTTTATGAAATTTAATGTTTATGGCAATACTTATGGTTAATGTTTTAGGCAATTTCAAAGCTTTACCCAACGTCAGAATTTATCCATAAATTAGACAATTATTTATCAACAATTAAGTAGTTTACTTTGCCCATAAATAATGTACCCATTGTTTTTACAGTGTACTCATAGCCTATAAACAGTCATGGAAACATTACAAAATGTTGTACCTTCCCCTTTAAAGAGAGGGCATTTTATACTAGCCATTTTTTCACTTTGCTGCACAGAGATTAGAGGTGCCCATTAGCAGTGTGCATTAACATGTAATTGGGGTTGTTACGGTTGTAAAATCAAATCTGAAAGGTAAACACTGAACGCAACGCCGATTGGTTATGATATTTCAGTAGAATATTGAAGGGATAACAAACATAGGCTGATAATTTATTTGTATATACATGAACTACTCTAGCAGTGTCATTGGTGGATTCAGGGGAGGGAGCAATCTCTAGCAGTGTCATTGGTGGATACAGGGGGAGGGAGCAATCTCTAACAGTGTCATTGGTGGATTCAGGGGAGGGAGCAATGAGTATTTTATACTTGTGCCCTCTATTTGAATTGCCGTGCGTGTAAATTTAACAAACGTTTTTTAGTGTGCCTCCCTTTTTTTGCTAAGTTCCCATCATTTTCGAGATTATTCTTCAAGGGAAGGTAAAACATTGGCAATTACCACATTATCAAATCATTAAGTATTTATTTAAAACTATATACTTGGTGATAAGTTAGTTTACATACCAATCATCATGATAATTAATTTCGTCTGAAGAGCGTTCATCTTTATAGAGAAAACAGAAATGGTTGCATCAAATTTAAAGTTCCCGTCCAGAAACTGTACATAAAATAATCAAAACAAATTAACAATTAAAAACAAAATATTACAAAACATCTTAGAGTTTTCATCGTATTCTCAACAAACGTGAGCCCCTATTGTGATGGAACAATTTAGTTTTATGATACTTTTTTAATAGATTGTTGCAATGAACATACATTACCAAGTAACAATGTAGCGCATTCCCTTTAAAGACTTAACCTTATTAATTTGAAAGTCAGTGATTAATTTCGATTCGAGTGCTTTGGATGTTTAGACACGGCAAGCATATACACACGTGGCTTAATTGTAAGAACATGTACGGATTTTCTTTTAAGACTTTAAGATATAGCTGTCGGCATATTGCTTATAAGGGAAGGATGCGGTCAGGTGTTATAAGACTATAGCAGAGCTCGGGGCTGTGTCATTAATCCATAGAGCAAGCTGATTGAACTAAGCCGTTTCATCAATTATGTATACTTATACATTGTTTCAGTGTAACTATACCATTATTTCGCTTTAAACCATGGAAATTGAGTAATTATTACAGCGTTTATAATACCAACATTCTTAACACACTATCTCTCCACGGGAATTTTGGTGTTGGACCACGTAAATTAATACCGTGGTCATTAGGCTTTGCCTTCCAATCAAGCGTGTCCGGGAATCCAATCGACAGTATAATAATAAGCTTGCATAAATATGATGAGATCATAGTTTATAGCCTTTCAACAATAGACCATACAGCAAGGTATAGACAATTGGCAGATCCAGGGGTGGGATTCTGGATCCTCCTTGTGTGCCATGCTTGTAAATTTACCATACTCTGTACCTCATTTTTGGAAGTGTTCTCCCACACTTTGCCTCTGCCCCCCACCACTTTTTTCAAGACCCTTGATTTGCACATGGTGTTGTAAAATACTATCTAATATGAATGTTGTACTCTTAACATTAATTTGACCTCAACTATCTAGGCCCCTTACTGTGTGTGTGTATATATATATAGCTTGATCCCTGGCTACTCGGCAGATATGGTTTGGCCTCTGACCTGGCCCCATAAAGCAATAGATAATTGGCATAAGTGGACCGCCCACCAACATAGGGGCTGGTTAGCTCAGTTGGTAGAGCGCTCGTACGGTATTCGAGAGGTCGCGCGTTCGAGTCCGGCATCAGCCAATTTTTCTTTGCTCGCTACCCGTTTATATTTATATTTATATTTATATTTATATTTATATTTATATTTATATTTATATTTATATTTATATTTATATATATATATATATATATATATATATATATATATATATATATATATTTATATATATATATATATATTTATATATTTATATATATATATATATATATATATATAGATTGAGGTTAATATATATATATATATATATAGTAAGGGGCCTAATGTGTTACTTCAATGGCGCAGTATATTTACGATACATGTACGCATGGCCATGTGGTTGTAGTGCATTGTGTATGGAGGCACAGTCCTAATAATCCAAGGGTTGAATTTCAGTCGAAGTACAACTAAAAAAATTCAAAAAATACATTTCTAAAAAAATATTATTTTCTCAAAGGTTAGATCTACGGTTCCTTAAGAGATAAACTACACAACAATTTTAAGGTATAATAATATTGGTAATTAAAAACTAATACCAAATTGTTGAAAACTTATTTAGTGAATAGAGTTGATGATGTATTAAATCGTCAGTATAAATAATGTTGTCTGAGGTGCTGTCACTTTTAAAACTTATTTAAATTGTTTATTTTATTTAAATTAATATATCCTGAGATTGGATAAGCAGTCTTTCGAGTCACAGTGTTTAGGTACACTTTTTCATCCTGGCTATCTTAGAATGGATTGTCTATCCCCTCCACTCCACTTCCCTGCCCTGCCCTGCCCTGCCCTGCGCTGCCCTGCGCTGCCCTGCCCTGCCCTGCCCTGCCCTGCGCTGCCCTGCCTACTTCATCTACATATATCTAATGTAAATGTTCCTCCATCCCTTTCTCTTGTGAGTATTTTTCCAAGGTGCTATAAATTTCCATTCTATTATTTTGATGTACCGTTTATGGCCGAATAAATAAATAAGAATAAATAAGAAAAATAAATAAGAAAAAATAAATTTCCAGTTCGAATTTTGAAAAAAATACCCTTTCATAAATTCCACGTTAGAATGAATTATAAAATATGAATGCGTTTTCACTATTTTCTCGTTAACGAAACAACGTAATAAGTTGACACTTTCACAGAAATTGCTAGTTTCACGTGTTGTGGTTGTATTAATCATCGTGGGAAATGATTTCGTCTGTTGTGTTTTCCTATTAGAGAAACATATAATTATGTCGAATTTACCAAAAGTACCTGTAGCCGTCCAGCAATCTTGCTTCAATGAAAGTAAGCATTCTTGTAGAGACAGTTTTATCAACATTGCCAATGATATACCACCTTGCCTTTCACAATAATGGCACGCAATCAGACGTGAACCAAATGCACTCTACGTGATTACAAAATTGTAACCTAGTATCCTGGTTTCTACGGAATAAAATTGATTTCCAGAAACTTGAGAGATGGCTGTCAGACATGATCCAAGACACTTCACACACCGCCCAGGCAGCAACTAGTTAACACTTGTAGCTTTGTACCTGCAATATACAGTTGGCTTGTTAGAGGAATAGATCGGCGTATAGGCAGCCCGATGAACACAACAGGTAGGCCCATTAAGATTTTGCCATGCGAAATAGGCGAACTATAATAGACACATTTGCGCATTGGACTATTCTACAGATAGCTTGTGAAAAGTTTGCAGTCGGAGTCGAATAACAAAACTAAATAATAAGTCCATGATATTTTGAAATGTGATTTTATTATATCGCACGAAAGCCCATAAAAACTCATAGTGCCGCTAAACTATACCTTATCATACTATTATACGAATTACGCAATCCATAATTAAAGATTGCTAATACGTAGTAACGGATTCAGGGGCAGTAACGGACTTTCGTACTAATCCTCTTCAGAAGAAGCAGATCACAATACGGCATTAAAGTGTAATCATGACAGTTCCGAAAAACAGTGGGGAAAACTCCCTGCATGAGCGATCTTATTGGTTCGGATTTCCGTGTCCCAACATAAACCACACCCACTTCGCACATGCTGGCCTCCAACGATCATCAGAAGCCCATTGGAAATCAACTGATCACCCTTTTCTTTAAGGATTTACGCAAGAAATTAGAAGGCTCGGGACTTGCATTTGCTGTAAAAACCAAAATCTTATTAACAAAGTCAATTTCTGCCTAAAAAATCGCTTCTGAACGATAAAACCAAGGAATTTAGGTTAAATTACACACAACAGTATTATATGCCAGTTTTGGAACAGTAAGTAGCGAAAAGAATGGGCGTACTACTAATGCGCACGCTTATTGCGTATCAACTGACCAACAGGATAACCTGTTTTGGTGACAATCTGGTACTCTGCCCCTTCCAATGTATGAATACAATTTGGGTCGAGGTGTTTTCTACAGCGTTAGTTATTACCCAAAAAGAACTTGAACGAATTACCTAAAAGCTTACTTGGTTGAGGATGGTCTAGTCATGGTCATGGTCAGGACGGTCATGGTACCAAACAGTTTGTGTCGAGGAAAACAGGATGTTTACAATGATTGCATTAACGAAACAACGAACAATGACTGTTGATTCTTGTGAAGTATGGATGCATTTACATACATTTTACCAAAGGGGCCCACTGTGTTTAATAATTGGTCAGGGATCTGACAGTTTATGTCTGTAATGTAATCCTCAGGCTAGTATACAAAATCAAACGCAATTATGTAATGGTTTGTAATATGAATTTATTGGTAGTAGGGACGATAAGTATTGCGGCCAATGTTGCATTATTATTATTAGCATATGACGCAGCAAGTCATAGGTTCCAGTGGAAGTCTGTGAAGCCAGGTTCTGACCTGGGAATCGACATCAATCAGGTTGCCAATGTACATGTGCAGTGGGCAGGTGTTAATGATGTGCTCCGCCGTTTGGTCGCCAGTACCGCAAGGGCAGGAGGGGTTGGTGGCCAGGCCCATCTTCGTCATATGATTGGCGAGGCGATTGTGACCGGAGCGCAGGCGGTTGAGTCGGACCCAGCAGTGACGGTGGAGGTCGTGCCCCGTGGGTTTGCTGCAGGGTTCCGAGATGAACTGGTGGAGGTGGCCAGCGGTTCTTCCAGGATTTTAGGGCCCAGAGTTTCGGAGATTTATCGTCGCAGCTGTCCAGGAGCTTCCTCGCCTTTGTTCTGAGGGGATGCCGGGATTTGAGGCGCGGAGGAGGTGGAGGCTCGGTCAGTTCACCGTCAGTTTTTGGTATAGGAGGTGGCTGTCGTTGGACACTGCGCGCTTGGCCAGTGAGATAGACTGCTGGTCCCTCCGAATGTCTAGTGGGGTGATGCTGGAGCGGAAGCTGCCAGTGATGATGCGCATGGTGTTGTTGAGGGCCTTGTCTACTTTCTGCGTGTGTCGACTCTGATGCCACACAGGAGCGCAATACTCTGCAGGAGCGTATACCAAGGCTATAGCGGTGGTTTTTAGGACTTGAAAGTCTGCTCCCCAGGATAGTCCGTATAGGCGTCTCACAAGATTGTTTCGAGCGTTGACCTTCTTGGAGAGCTGAGTCAGGTTCTGGTTGCAAGATGGAATGTGTGAAATCTTGAGGAAGTTCAACATCAGCAAACGGATTGTACATGCCATTGAGCATTCAAGAGTGCTGTCTTGCTGGGTGACGAAATCAGGGAATGGTTCTGTACGCGAGTTGGAGTCAGGCAAGGTTGCCTGCTATCACCTACCATCTTTTTCCTTGAATACATCATGATGGAAGCTCTTGATGGGTTTGAAGGAACAGTGTAGGAGGAAGAACTTTCACCAACTTAAGATTTGCTGATTATATTAATCTTCTAGCAGGAAAACCTGAAGAGTTAAGTACCCTTACAGGAAGATTGGAAGAGAGTGCAAAGCGTCTTGGCATGGAAATCAGTGGTGAGAAGAGCAAGGTCATGAAGGTGGGATCTGATGAGGAAGTAACAGCACATATTGGTGGAGAAGAACTTGAGTAGTGGCTCAGTTTAAATACCTAGCAAAATTAGTGCAAGGGATCAAGATCAGAATTGCAGTTGCCACATGCTCACTAGCTAATCTGAAACCCATATGGAGGGATACGAGCATCACAATGAAAGCCAGAATGAGCCTTTTAAGAGCACTAGTAATATCAGTCTTCCTGTATGGGTGTGAAACCTGGACACTAAATGCTGAGATGGAAAAGGTCCAGGCCCACTACACTTCACATACCGCCAACAAGTAAGTAAGGGAACTGATGGAAAGTTTCATAGGAGAACATGGACATCTTATCTCAATTGTGAAGAGAAGACAACTTCCATGGTTTGGCCAGATTGGAAGAACAACCTGGCAAACACCAAAAAGGGACAGATGAAGTATAAGAACAAGAGGTAGACCAATAAAAACATGGACTGACAACATCAAGGACTGGACTGGGATGAACTTCAATCAGCTCATAAGAACAGCTGAAGACAGGGAACTGTGGAAAATGTGTCTTAAGAGCCATCAATATGTCGCCCCAACGCCCCAAGCTATGGGACATAGATAACAAGAGGTGTTCGCGCTGTAGCTCGAACACCTAAAAAACGAACAATTTAAGGAGGTGTTGGTTTTTTTAAAATTAAAAATGCCGACGGGCGGACACTTTTTTGGGCCTAAAGCCTGCATGATTTCTTCTGTAATTATATAGAAATAAAGCGTTCAATGCATTTTTTTGTATGTTGCAGATCATTGTTGAATTTACTACATGTGAAGGCGACGTGGCTTATGTTGAAACTAAATTGCGTTCACGTGTATATGACCTACAGCTGCTGCGCTGGATTTGAACGCTAAAGGACAAACGGGATTGTAAAAAAAAAACGTACAGATTGTGTAAAAAAAAATATGGCAGCATGTATTAAATGCATGCAATTGTAATGTATTTTGTAAGAACATAAAAAATCATTCTTAAGAACCCTAAAACAATAGAATGAAATGTTTCAACATTACTCTTTCACCTGAAGACGATCATAGCATACTGATCGAAACGTCGACGTGTAACCAACCAACTATTTACTACTCAAAAGAGAATTTCTACATGGTGACACCGCAAACACTCTTTACTTATTAAACATTGAGAACTTTGTCGCATCTTTCAGTTCATTAGCAATTTTTAATTGCAGCACGGTCGGTAGTAGTTCATTGATAGCCATAAACATCTCATATCAATAGCGTCAATAAGGAGGCGCATTACAACAGGATTACACTCGGAATGTGTTCCATTGTACACAAATTAAATTTGATTAAGTCTTCTTTGTGGTTACAAACCACATAAATGAGAGTAGCCATCTTTAATATGTTGTTTAATAGACTTCGCGGGAATCTTTAATATCTAGCCAAAAAAAAAACTGTTTTGAAGATGTGGTTTAATTTTATAATTAATTAACTTTTTAGCTTCTTTAGGACTATTTCTATAGTATCAACAATATTGCTGTGAAATCCATCGACGTGTATTGCCCGAATAATAAAAAAGAATAATTACGTATTTTAACAAGCTGCGTAAAAAATACCCAGTAAGTTAAAGTTGGGCGGCATTTTGTTGAGGTTGAGCGCATGCGCCGTCATTGTTTTCAAGCGTGGATGGCCCACTACAAAATAGTACGCCCGCAAGCGATCTACACGTTAAAAGTCAGTTTTTAGATAATCAATAATGTATTTGATGTCTGATAATTACCAATGTTGTACCCTCCCTTTAACATTACTAAAACAACAATTTATTTTAGTGTGGTCATCTCCGTCATTGTTTTCAAGCGTGGATGGCCCACTACAAAATAGTACGCCCGCAACCGATCTACACGTTAAAAGTCAGTTTTTAGATAATCAATAATGTATTTGATGTCTGATAATTACCAATGTTGTACCCTCCCTTTAACATTACTAAAACAACAATTTATTTTACTGTGGTCATCTCCTCAAAATAGGAGATTTTATGGAATCTGCCATCCACTATAAAGTACAACTTTTTCCTGTAACTATTGTCCTTGGGGACTCTGTTAAAAACAATTTAGTGATGTCATGTGCAACATCGTCTATATTGGCTCTTATGGAACCTGAAGCCCGTGATATCTTCACCTTTAGCCAGGTTCAGGCAATATCTACATGTATGTTGCCTGGCTGCCTCATGACATAATAAAAACGCCCCGTGATGTCGGCCAAAAATGTAATAAATGAGCGAGAATTATTGGAATGCGCATGAGTCACGTCACATAGGCCTACACTGGATTTTATAGTTCTCAATCGTGTATATTTATAAGGATGAAAATGCCGCATGGTAACAGAAGAGGTACGATATAGGATACATTTTTAGGGGGACAATTTGCACTAATGTTTAGAAAACTTTAATGTAATGTTAAAATGTGGCCGTAATAGGTGTGCTCAATATATTTGTATGAACATTAAATTATCTCAGTATTAAATCTGATTGAACAATGTCAACCACATCGGACAATTTTAATCAATCAAGGGTATTTCGCACCATAGGCCTAACCTCCTAAGTACGACTTTAGGGTATAGTGGCCTGCTATTCGAAACCATGTTAAATATTTGTTGGCAAACAATGTGAACGCAATCCAACATATTTTACATTTATTATACAGCATTTTATCATTAAGCCTTGACATACTGGCAATGACAAGATAAAGGCTATATTTCATGTTATATTCATCTTTGAGTGGGTGTGACATATACGAGATGTATATCACTGGAAACGTCTCCAATAAAGCTGTTTTCCTGAAGGCCTAATTGTTGAAAATAGTTATTTGATTGATAGTACTACGATGTTGGTACGATCAATCACTCTACTGTTAGATCGTTGTGTACTTAGTTGTACTGGTTAGTCCGTGAGTTTTAAGGTTACTGCAACTCATCGAATTACTTGGACTCAGACTCGGACTCGGACTCGAGTCGAGTCACCATGTAAATGACTCGGACTTGGGCTTGGACTTGGACTTGGACTTGGACTTGGACTCGTTCCCCTTATATAATACATATTGGGAGAAGGACACATAAATTACCACTATTTGGCAACATTGATGATGCACATCAACAGCCTACGCAGCGACAACATCACTACATGGAACTGAAAGACTAAATGATTAAATATCCATTCAAAAGTCACAATCAAAATCATTATAGGCTATAAGCTTTTATATATAGATGCAAATTATGAAGTCATATTCAAAATCAAAAAGGTTTGTATACAAATGTCTTGGGACAATGGATGAATCAATGATCGAACAAATCAGACGAAGAAGAGGAACAGGATAGGTCATTAGAATGCTATAGTTTTCATGAGATTCATAATTAAAAAAAACATCATCTTAAGTTTAAATTCAGTACGCCTACATGCGTGTCTTTCAGCCTATTTCAGGCATGCAAGGTGCCCCCTATATCTCCACTGAATTTTCACTTTAAATTGATGTATAGTGGATGATACTACATTATTGAACCTGTAAGACAACGAATAAGTGTATTGGGGATTGTTGATAATTTTCAAACGCTGACTGGACAAAATTGACCACTTCCAATGCATTCTGGAAATCCAATATGGCCGCCATTATTAGGCCTACATTTAAAATGCAATATTACATTATAGTTTTAAAGTTTTTGTTCAATTAATTAATGAATTTATGATATAAATAATGCTTTTAGGTATGATTATATCTGTCTTTATTGTGTACTTTATATGTTTTTTCCTACAAATTCTGAGTCAAAATCTTAAATAATAATTTGTTCGTCGTTGCGAATTCTAGCAGTGATCTTTTAGTGATGTAACATTATTGCTTGTACTTAAGACAACATAATGTGCCATGATAGCCAGTTTGATAGTATGATACGGGGAAAATATTGTTTTGACAAATAATTTACAAAAGTTACACAAATTTGGTACAGTGCCCCTAACGGTGATATATGGAGGTTGTTCAACTTGGCATCCCTACGATGTTTAATGAAAATATGCCCTCCCTGAGTCGGAGAACGCACAAAAAGGCTCAGGCCTGATCATGGTTAAGCGGGGAATAAAATATCGCCTTAATATCGATAACGGGAATGGTCTCCTTTACGGTCTCCCGCAGAATCAAATATCTCGTCTTCAGCATATACAAAACACAGCAGTTCGTGTTGTGACTTTGTCCAGAAAGTCATGCCATATCACGCCAATCTTGAAAGAACTTGCACTGGCTTCCTGTTTCACAGAGAATTGTTTTTAAACTTATGCTAATTGTTCACAAATCTTTTAATAACATTGCTCCAATTTATATTTCTGAACTGCTTAAAGTCTACACTCCATCACGCAATTTGCGCTCCAGCAACATGTCACTCCTAGAGGAACCAACTTCAAAACGGAAATGGGGTGATAGGTCTTTTTCTGTCGCGGCTCCGAGACTCTGGAATCATCTTCCAACTAAACTCAAATCTTGTCATAGTATAACTAGATTTAAGTCGATGCTTAAAACTCATCTTATGTCACAATTCTTCAAAGATGATGTATATTTGTAATTCCATTGTAGGTACATGTATCTTAGTACATAATTTTTCCCTATGCTATCATTGTATATTGTTTGTATTCATGTTTTTTCTTTGTTTCCGCGCCTTGAGCGCCCAGCAGGGTGGATATGTGCGCGCTACAAATCTTTATTATTATTATTATTATTATTATTATTATTATTATTATTTTTTTTTTTTTTTTTTTTTTTTCTTTCAATGGAGTTGTAAAACTCCTTTTATTCATGTATTAATCAAGTATATACAAAACATAAGGTAAAGTTTAACATGAGTAACAAATATATGTAATCAACTAACTCATTAACAATCTAATCAAGTAATCAATCAGTTAGTCGGTCATTAAATCAATCAATTATCCATAACAAAGTAAATGAAATAAATTACATTACTTAAATGTATGTAAAAAATTAAGTTTAACATAAAGATACAAAGATTAATAAACAATTAACGAAATGATTTACTACTTAATAAGAGCTATTACAAGGCATATATATTCTTAATATACATTCTATATATACTTTCTTCATTTGTTTAAATTTTAAACTTAATTTGTTTGTTTACAACAGTACACAATACTGAATTCTTGGCGTATATTGAATCAAATACAAATTCAGGTAACCTTGATTTTTCTAACTTAATAAATTTCTTTATATTATTTATATACACCGTTAGAATATTAGTGTTTCTACTTTGACAACCCATTTGAATACCACATCGTATGTTCCATATTACTCGATGAAGTCTACCTATCAAAAAAATACTCATGTTATCAACATTATCACCTATTCCTAAAATTCTCGTTGCATCAGTTAAATAGAAGCATTGTTTTTGGGTATATTTCTTTATTAAGTTTTCAACGAAAAGCCATACATCTATATGCACCAAGCATGTAAGAAATAAATGTTCGATGGTTTCTTTTTCTATGTTGCACAATGGACAAAGGTCGTCACTGTAATCCCCATGTGTTTAAGCTTATTTTTGTAGGTAAAACTCTTTGTTTTAATTTATACCACAAATCTCTATCGTCGTGATCGAGTAGAGAACAACCATTATTTATCCAAATTGTATCCCAAGGAGGCGAACTAACAAAATTAAGTGCACGTTCCCAGGCTTTTTCAGCAACTGGCGGTGTAAAAACAATTGTACAAGATTTAAGTAAACAATTTTAACATTCAGGTCTGAGACTTTTATATTACCGTTGCCTAAATTGTCGTCAATAGAAGCATTACATAGACAATTATTTGGGGGCCTTCCTATTTTCTTTAACGTATTCCGTTATTATGTTTTTCCTTAAACCAGATACAATTCTTCCTGCATTAATAGGTAAAATATTGCATTTTTGGGCTAAAATATCATGTGAGATTATCTCTTCGTTTATTACCACCTGATTTAAACAAGTTATACCTTGCGGTTTCAAAATTTTGCTGTCCATTTCGACATTTGGATGTCCTGTTATAATAGAATTTTTCCATAAGGGAGACTGCGTGTTTCATTAATACAGGAGAATGTCTCATTAAAATCACCTCCAGCTATTTGAAATAAGGGAATAAGATCTCTATAAAGGTTTGAGCACTCGAAACAATAACCTTTGGATTGTTGAGAATATACCAACCTAGTTGGTTGTTCCCACTGGCATGAGATATACAGTAATCAAAAGATATTTCCATTTGCCTGTGCTTTTCATATATTTAGTAATTACATTTAATTTTAGTGCCTGTAATTTCTTTTTTGATGTCGATTAAACCAGTCCCTCGAATTTTTGTTGTCCAGTTATTGTTGTTCTTTAATTTTTTCCGGTTTGTTATTCCAATAAAAGGACCATTTAATTGTTTCCATTTCTTTTACATATTCTTCGGGACAAGAAATAACAGAACCGTGGTAAGATAAACCGGCACCAATAAGGCTATTTACGACAATGGATTTTCCCTCATAGTTAATTGTCTGCTTTTCCATCTGCATAAAGCCGACCTCATTTTGTTAACTCGTGGTTCCCAGTTTTACAGGGAATTGTCTTCGTTGCCAAAAATATCCCCAAAATTTTTAAACCCTTGTTTGTCCAAGAAAATCCCCTGGTTTTATCAGTTCTGTTCTTCCATGGCCCCTAACCACAAGCCTTCTGATTTGGTGGTATTGATTTTTAGAACCAGACCCTTTGCTGTAAGTAATAAATATATCATGAAGAACTTTAAAATCCTCGTTATTACTAATAAACAAATTGGTATCATCTGCATGTTGAATGAGTTTAACATATTCATTAGTCTGGGGTAGTTGGATACCCCGTATGTTATTATTGTTTCTTATTAGATTACCTAGTCCTTCTGCACATATACTAAACAATAATGGAGACAATGGGCATCCCTGTCTGATTCCCTGGTTACTGTAAATGGCTCAGTGATGAAGTTATTTACAATAATTGAACTATAAGGATTGCTGTAAAGAATTTTACCCATTTAATAAGACCATTTGGAATACCCATTTTTTTCCATTATAGAGAACAAATATGTCCATTCAATTTGTCGAAAGCCTTTTCTAGATCAATACTAAGAATAGCCGCAGGTTTATTTTCATTATTTACATAAAAAATCAGGTCTCTTATGGTCATTAAGTTATCATGTATATTTCGACCTTTAACACCACATGATTGATCATCGCTTATAATATCGGGGCATAATTTGCTTCAAACGATTCGTTATGGCTTTAGCTATTATTTTATAATCTACGTTTAGAAGACTAATTGGTCGCCAGTTACTTAAATTGCACTTTTCGCCTTTATTTTTAAATATTAAACGGATAAGAGCTGTATTCATAGATGACGGAAGATTATTGATTTCCCCACATTTTTTGATCAGGTCCATAAAATCATTCTTTAAAAGAGGCCAAAAGGTTTGGTAAAACTCGACTGTTAATCCGTCCAATCCAGGGATTTTCCTTTATTCATTTATTAATAGCCATAATAATTTCTTGTTCATCAAGTTCCTTTTCTAAAGCCATTGTTATATCTTTTCTAGCATAACCTTATTAACATTGTCCAATATATGTTGCATATGTTGTCTACTTACGTCTTCTGTAGAATACAGTTCCTTGTAAAAGGTTAGTATGCTTGCACATTGTAACAGGTTGATCATGATATGTGCCGTGTTTATCTTTAATACATTTGAAAACATTGTCGTTATTTCTCTGCTTCTCTGAATTGAGAAAATATTTAGTAGGTTTTTCACCATCTATTTTGTTAGAAATGTGTAACCTTATCCGAGATTTCTCGAACTGCATATTTTCATACGTTTTTAATTGGTTCTCAGTTTCTTTAATTTCGTCAGGCAAACTAGACGGGTTTGACATTAACTGTTTTAAGTGTTTTGCAGATAATTATATTTGCTCTTTTCTCGACGACTTTTTCACTGCCATATTCTTTTATAATTTCTTTTAATTTAGTTTTACCATTGTCCCACCATTCAAAAATGTTCAAATAAGAGTTTTTCTGAGTTTGCCAGTATGCCCAAAATATTTGAATTCTGTTTTGCAATCATCATCTTTGAGTGAGAATTATTACAAACCCATCTACCTGTACCAAGGACCACATCTTGTTTGTCAAGGCGGAAACTAACCATTCTATGATCAATAAAAGTGCCAATCGCATTAACCTGCACACCTGTAACTAGGTAAAACAAATTAATTGAGATTAAACAATAATCAATTCGACTTGACCTTTTTAGAATTTTATGATAAAAGGTGCTCCCGTCCTCGTTAGGATATTGGGAAGACCATAAATCTATTAAGTCATTGTTTACAATAAGATTAGTTAAAGACTGTGTGCTTCTGTCATTGTTCTCTCGATTATCCAATTCACAGTTAAAATCGCCCGCAATTACCCAATTGCAATTATCACCCTTACTATGAATGAATGTCATCATATCTTGAAAGAACCGTTTTCTGGGGTACATTGTATTTGGAGCATACGCACATAAAACTGATATATTTAATCCTTGCCATGAAATTTCAACTTTTATCCATCTACCTTCTTCATCTACCTCCTGATTAACCATTTTCGAGACCACACTTATATGAGGTTAGAATTGCTACCCCTTTAGTATTGCTAAGCCCATGACTGAAACAAATATCGCCTTTCCATTGTTTTCGCCAAAGCTGTTCATCTATTTGGGTGCTATGAGTTTCTTGTAAACAAATTAAATCGTGTTTCTCTCTGTAAAGGTGCTCAAATAATATTTCTCTTTTTGTATTATCCCTTAACCCATTAACATTAAGCGTGGCTATTCTAATCATCATGAACAAAATAAGTGTAAACACATTCATAATTAAATAAGAGTAAGTAAGTTAACTTGCTAATCATCTTTCGGTATGGCCCGTCCACGTCCTTTCCTGTTGTAAGGTACTTTTCTATTCGAAATGGCAATGGTTCCTGTTCCCCTTCTTCTTCTGTATCGTTGTATGCCTTGCCGCATCCAGGGTACCATATCATCATCATCGTGTTGATCTGATGAATCGCCGGATGCAACTTCCATCCTTTCATAGTCAGACCTTTGATCGATGTGTTTCTTTTTGCTGTCATGTTTCCTTTGTAGTTCTTTTTTCCCCATCTTGCCCTTGCTTTTGACTGCATCTGCCCAGCTCGAGCTCATCGGTACAGACTCTCTGTTTTTGGCCGATGTCCCGGTTTATCTGCTGCTGATAATCCTGGGTTTTCTTTGTCGATGTTCCTGCTTTTCCCGTATCGATGTTCCTGGTTTTCCCCTGTCGACGTTCCCCGACTTTTCTTTCAGTGCGTTCTGATCTGTTGGAGTATTGTGGTCTGTAGACGGTCCTGCTGTGAGTTGGTGATGGGTGTGATTTGGCCGAGCTTTTAACTGGTGACTTTTCCTGCTCTTGGAGGGTTCCTGGGTCAGTGGGCTCTTAGATAGTGACATCCCATCTTTGCTTGGTGTGTTTCGGTTATCTTTTGCAAGGTGCCGACTGGTCAAGTTTCCTGGTCTTTAGTGGGGGCTCTTCCCGTAGTTGTTCCTCCTCTTCCACATCCATGAATTGACTAATTATTATACTTTCTTCTTCTTCTTCTTCTTCTTCTGCGTCTCCCTTGCATGAACCAGAGTCATAATCTGATTCATCGCCACGGCTGTTTCAGTCTCGCTCAACTCACTATTGGTATCCCAAATTCCTGGCAGTTGTCGTCGTTGCTCTCCGTTATTCCTGTGCTGTTCTGCCTTGTGTCCTAGTGCTCACATACAAAGCACCTATTTCTCCTGTCGCAGTCCCTTGCTAGGTGCCCTGGTTGCTGACATAGCCGACACGTTCTTATTTGCCCGCGATGTCGTACTGGTAGCGTGAAATTACCGACTCGAAGAAAACTCGGTATAGCTTTTTTATGTTCTTTATCAGTAGACTTCGTACACCGGTTTCGATATCGCTGTCAAAATGATGATACTGCCGACGTATGTTGATTACTGTCCCAAAGGGAGAGAGTGCTGCCATTACTACCTGGTCGGACATTTCGTAGGGCGCGGTCACGTAAGCTACCACAGATTCTTCTACGCTGGTTCGCTCACACGGTATTAGCATGCCTTGGAATTTAAAACCATTGTTCGCAAGCTGCTCACAATGGCCCGTATTGTCGAAGGACACATTGAACCATCCTGTATTCAGTTGACATATGCATTTGATCGGTGCCGTTGACCCAATGTCCTTCTTGATGATGTCGTACACATTCTCTGACGTTATATCAACTCCTCTTGGGTTGAATCTTATGGTGTTGTCACGCTTCAATACGCCCGTGTACCCTGTGTAGGCAGCCATAGGGTTTCCAAAAAGATGGCGGCGGCGTATACGCCGCGCCCTTGCCTGCAACTGAAAAAACTGTTAATTTCTCTTAGTTTTTGTTGTGCAGTATCAAACGAGAATCAATATTGCAATACTATATTGCAAAATATGAACGTACCTTTAGGTATTACGTTTGATGCCTCTACAAAATGAAGGATATTAGCGATTTTCTGGAGCACGATGTGATACACGTCTTGCGCCGTCGAACGCTATTATTATTATTATTATTATTATTATTATTATTATTATTATTATTATTATTATTATTATTATTATTATTATTATTATTATTATTATTATTATTATTATTATTATTATTATTATTATTATTATTATTATTATTATTATTATTATTATTATTATTATTATTATTATTATTATTATTATTATTATTATTATTATTATTATTATTATTATTATTATTATTATTATTATTATTATTATTATTATTATTATTATTATTATTATTATTATTATTATTATTATTATTATTATTATTATTATTATTATTATTATTATTATTATTATTATTATTATTATTATTATTATTATTATTATTATTATTATTATTATTATTATTATTATTATTATTATTATTATTATTATTATTATTATTATTATTATTATTATTATTATTATTATTATTATTATTATTATTATTATTATTATTATTATTATTATTATTATTATTATTATTATTATTATTATTATTATTATTATTATTATTATTATTATTATTATTATTATTATTATTATTATTATTATTATTATTATTATTATTATTATTATTATTATTATTATTATTATTAGTCTATTGTGAGCTTCAAAAACTGGATTAACCCCATCAGGCCTGGGGTGCACAATGTGCCTCCCATGGCATTTTTTTAAAATATAATATCTCCAGAACCCTTTGTCTGAAATGTTATGGCCTTTCCTAACTATTCTTTGAAACC
Organism: Zoroaster sp. YZ-2022; assembly: GCA_029582265.1. Taxonomy (NCBI): domain Eukaryota; kingdom Metazoa; phylum Echinodermata; class Asteroidea; order Forcipulatida; family Zoroasteridae; genus Zoroaster; species Zoroaster sp. YZ-2022. The sequence goes on along the minus strand of CM055832.1, from coordinate 15,664,578 downwards.
CCCTCACGCAAAAATCAATGATAATGCGTGTTCATGGTTGCCATGGCAACCGTTTATTTTGAACAGGTCCAATTGAATTTCCACTTTTTTGGTTAAAAATAGTAGATTTTTGATACTTAAACATGTAATATGTGTTTTGGGGTTTGTTGTCAACTTTTAAACTCTGAACTGGACAATACTGAGTCTCTGTGACCACTTCCAGTGCATTCTGGGAATCCAATATGGCCGACATTATGTTTAAATGCAATAAGTTATATTTTTCCCAAAAACATAATTTTTTTCATTTTTTTTTTCAGAACTGTTTGCTCAGTGTATAAATATACCCAAAATATTGCTTATAGCATCCTCTAGCGCTGCTTTATATGATAACAGATTGTTGCTTTTACTGAAGACAATATTTGTGCCAAATGTCATGGCCGTCGGATAAACATTTAAGACGTTATGGGGAAAATACTCTTTTTGACCAAAAATGAGGAAAATTACCATAAATGGATATAGCGCCCCCTAACGGTGACCTATGAAAGTTTTCATGGCCTCATTAGATAGATTGCGCCAAACCGAACGGGGGGGGGGTGCACAATGAGCCCCTCCCCATGTCTGAAAAGGGAAAAAAACAGGCTTGATAGGGTTAATAAATCCAAAGGACAGGGCCGAGTGGGAGTGGGGAAAGATGGATGCTTGGATGAATAAGGGTACAGGCTATTTCGTTTCAGAAGGACTGGGATGTTGACACCAAGGGGTGTCAACTTTATTCTGCCATGGTATTTGGTTAATTCCATTTTATATAAAGTACATTATCTTCATTAATGATAATATCTCGATTTCATGGACCTGGAACCATTTTTGAGAATGATTTTCTTAAAATCGTAAAGATATAACGTATTTTAACCCTATCTAACGTATTTTAACCCTTTTTAGGTGTTCGGGTACCCGGTACCCGAAACACCTATTGTTTTTGTTCGGTTTTTTTTCTTTCTTCTCCTTCTTCTTCTTCTTCTCCGGATAGACTGTCTACAAAAAAACACATACTTGCAAACTTCACATGAACTTCAAACTTGGCATATACTTAGAACTTAACACGTAGATGAAACATAATTTGTGACGTCATGATTAGGTCATCAGATATCGAATTACGATAATTCAAAGTTTAATCATTAAAAAAATCATATCGAGGGATCTGAAAAATCAATAAAATTACTGATTTAGTCTGGGAAAAATATGTAGTTTATCATGAGTGTAAAGAGTGTGAAATATGTGACATTAGAGACGAGGATGTGTTTGAGTTTGATATTTATTTGTACTGAAAACACGACATTTTTGTAAAAAAAGAAACACACTTTTCTTGAAACTGTACGCGCAATCTGTTATTTCCACTACGTCCGCAATACTCAATCGACTAGGCGGGGCATATAAAATAATCCGGCCGGTGGAATGGTATGTCGCCCTCAATCGGCAGAAACAGATTTACTCAGAAAGAGTTTTTTTATGAAAATAAGAGTGTGAAATATGTGATATTACTGATGAACTCGTGCCAACTCGTTCTCCAACCAACTCGTACTTCAACCATGCTTCAACCAACATAGTCATAAAGGGTAGGTATCTTGAATTTAATTGTTAAGAGGATTTCCTGTATTTATCTTCGTGTTTTTATACAAGAAAAGCCATTTTTTAAGCGTGGGGTTGGCTGGTAGTACCATAGAGAAAGGATTTCTCTGTGGTAGTACTAAGTACTACTACTAATGGTAACGTTAAACTTAATGTAGTTGCATTGTGCCTGTTTAGTGTTTAACTTAACGTTAACCTGAGTTATAAATGTGAACATACACTGTACTTTGGACAGTAAACAAGTCCCCTCTTTTCTAACAAAATATGAACAGATGTCACTAAAATGTATTTAGAAATAGAATGTAAATAAGGATAGGAAAATTCAGTTGTTTAGGTTATGGCAATTTTTCAGTTGAAATTTTATGCCATATTTTGTAATTTATGTTTTCTCCAAAAAATCTTCAGTTTGTGCACAAATTAATGTCAAGTAGTGATTGTTTACTGCACTTTCCCTTAATTTTTTACCCTTCTTCGATACAAATCAACTTACATAGACAATTATTTCACAGGAAAAATGCACAATATTGATGACACAATACATACTACTTGTATAAGTTGTTAGTCCTGCCATGGAGGAAGGAAATCCTTCCTCCATGGTCCTGCTCCCTGGGGAGGCCTCTCTCAGACATCTCTCACATGAAATTATGAGACTCGGCAATTTCCTTAAATACCTTTCTCTTTTGATGTGAGTTTCATGCAAGAACATTTCTTTCATTTATTACACATTGTCAAGAATAATTGTGTGCAATTTTGAAAACAACCAATGCCCATTTCAATGGTCCAGCTACTCCAAAATTATACACTGTTTTCCCCATTCATATTATAAATTAGAACTTCTTTGAATTTTCAAATACTTTATTCTTGGTCCATGTACTTGTAAAACCTTCTTACTATTTTGTACAGCATGTTCACTGTGATGTATTATTTTCCTCATTCACATAAATTAGAACTTCTCTGAAGTTTCAAATACTTTATTCTTGGTCCAGGTACTTATAAAACTTTCCTATTATTTTTTACAGCATGTTGACTCCAATACATCATGGTTCAGACTAAGTTCCAGCCTACAGCACCCCGAGACAGCGTTGACACCACATCCAAATGCAGTATCGTAACTGTTCAAGTCATCAACAATCTTCAGTTTGTAGGCTACACGATGGTATGGTTTAACGTCTTACGTTAACAGATCGATCATTTGAGAATCCGTGCACAATTAATGGAAATGGTCTTCATTACTTGGTTTCGTTTGAAGGTATGTAAACTTTCACATTTTTATAGATGTATGTTCGTTTTAGTATAATTTTATAGATATTGATTACATAAAACCATGGTTAACGTTAAAAACCTTAGTGTGGCAATGGTATCACATGTGCCGCGCCTGAAGTGAAACAGGTCAACTCGTATGCGTGCTCGTACTTTACCAATTCACACTTATTTTGGTCAACTCAACCCGGAAAAATATTTATTACTGAATATTTACTGGCATGCGTAAGGATTGACATCCGGTGGAGTACGCGTTGGTAAAAGTACAAGTTAATTTAGCTACGCTATAGTGTCTGTAGTTCCTCATAATAATAGTAGTACTTATGTCCTGTGTGGTGATGGCTGCATTGCAGTTTACTTTATACTAGCACTTAATTTTCTCACTAAAGTAGACCAGAAACAAATATCAGCACCTTTATTGAGATAATGAAACGGTCACATCATGGAGGAAGGAAGACATCACATGTAGTTCTATTCCATTGTAAAACCTAACTTAAAGGCATTGTTCTGAAGGGATCATTTTTCTGAAGTTACATCAATCCATCATCCTGATAATAACATATAAGGGCATTCTAAGTTATGTGTGTTTTGTTAGCATGACCCATTATTCGTCGTCCCATTTAATATTGTTTTTACATGATTCGTTTATATTTCAGATCAACGATATCCATTTGTGCTACTGCTACAAGGTGTGTTAGAGTCTGTGTAACTTTGTGATCCAATGGCCAGCATTTGAAGTTTATCCATTCAAAGGAGTTGATGTATTATTCAAATTATTTTATATGGACTTATCCTATCTGTGGCAGTCTTGACTCTCAAGGGAATTGTTTTTTCAGGACCTCAAGACACATCTAGGTCTTTCTAGGAATTTCTTTAACATGTTAGAACAAAAATAGTACTGAGGATTTCTTATTATTTATTTTTTTGACTGGACCTAAACATCCTCACAAATGTAATTATTAAGCAATATCTGTTGGTGATCTAGTAAAATGTACATTGCCGACAGTGAATCACTGGCAGTTGGGCCATATAAACATAGTAAACATACCCCCCCCCCCCAATCTTCATTGCATGGGTGTGTCAGCCTTAGAATACCTTTTGCCAGATGACCCAATTAAAGTTCCTATTTATTTGTATGCTCGCATTGGGATAGTACTGACCATCAATCCCATAAACACAATTGGTTAAACAGACAGTATTGTCACGATCAGAGCATACTTTCTACAAACGGGCCATGGAATGGTGTCCTAGTTTAAGACGAACATAGTGACTGAAAATTACTGGCTCATTTATGCAGCAGCAACGCGAATATGACCTTATCATGTGAGTATTATTTTCAGTCAATGAGTTAAACTAGAACTTGAACTCTGATTCCATGCCCTGTTGATCGTGAAGATATTGCCACCTTTAAACATGACTATTAACATGACTATTTATGAAAATGTATTTTCAACAGTTAATGACACATGTACATACATGTAGCAATCAGAAGATCATTTCAGTATTGTTTCTTTCTTTTTATTTTACAGTTATCCTTCAAATTACATTGTGTTGTCTCTTCCCTATAAGTATTGTTTTAAAAAACTGAACCAAACATTTAAATATTATAACACTTGATCGAATTGTCATTGTATTGTACAAGACATGCACACACCTCACCTCGGGGCCAAAAATGTGTAATGATAAAGCTGTGATGATACAGTATTTAATTCCACCACAACGTAATTAGCGTAACAGCTCTGTATTCGTCCAAAGGACAAACACCTAATGTCGTACAGATCGTTAATTGTCAAAAAATATTTACAAAAAGGTCACCCCACTTTGACCTTTACCTCCTGTCCAAACCGGAAGTCAAAGTTTAATATTAAAAAAACATCTCAGCAACGACAAGAGGTAAATTAAAAATGTTTGCACCATTGTGCTGATCGTTAATTGTCAAAAATATTTACAAAAAGGTGACCCCAATTTGACCATTACTTCCTGTTCAAACCGGAAGTCAAAGTTTACTATTAAAAAAAAATTATCCACAAGAGGTAACTTCACAATCTTTGCACCATTGTACAGATCGTTAATTGTCAAAATAATTTCACACAAAGGTGACCCCAATTTGACCTTTACTTCCTGTCCACACCGGAAGTCAAAGTTTAATATTTTAAACAATCTACTTCCTCCCGAACACCTAGAGTTTGTGTCAAGACAAACTCTGAATCTCTAGTTTGTTTTTGTTTTTTTGATTTTTCGTTTTGTTTAGTCTCAGACGGGGCGGGTGGTTCATTGTTCCCCCTCCCTATTTTCTGTATTTTTCAGGCAATTTTTATGCAATTTCGTATGTATGTTCAGTTTGACACGATCTACCAAATACGGCCATGTCAACTTTCATAGGTCACCGTTACCCATTTTTGTAATTTTCCTCAATTGTGGTAAAAATATAATTGTTTCCCATAACTTCCTTAATTTGTATCCGTTGACCATGAAATGTAGCAAAAATGTTGTCTTCAGAACAAGCAACAATGTGGCGTCATTTAGATCACCGCCATGGGCGCTATAATCAACATATTGGGTATTTTCTTCCAAAAACAAGATTTTGACCCCCAAAAAACTGATGTTTTGACCAAAAGTACAACAAAGGAAGATATAACTAGACTTAAGTATTTGTCATATGACAAACACATAGGTGTTCGGATTTTGTCAGGGTAGTGATGATGACGTCAGAATGTTTTTGTAAATATTTTTTTTTACAATTAACAATCTGTACAATGGTGCAAAAACTGTGAATTTACCTGTTGTGGTTGTTGAGATATGATTTTTTTTAATATTAAAATTTGACTTCCGGTTTGGACAGGAAGTAAGGTCAAATTGGGGTCATCTTTGTGTGAACATGTTTCGATAATTAACAATCTATACAATGGCGCAAAAAATTTCAATTTACCTCTTGTGGTTGTTGAGATAGGATTTTTTTAAATATTAAACTTTGACTTCCGGTTTGGACAGGAAGTAAGGTCAAATTGGGGTCATCTTTCTGTAAATATTTTTTGACAATTAACGATCTGTACAATGGTACAAAAATTGTGAATTTACCTCTTGTGGTTGTTGAGATATGATTTTTTTAAATATTAAATTTTGACTTCCGGTTTGGACAGGAAGTAAGGTCAAATTAGGGTCACCTTTGTGTAAATATTTTTCGACAATTAACAATCTGTACAATGGTGCAAAAAATTTCAATTTACCTCTTGTGGTTGTTGAGATATGATTTTTTTTTAAATATTAAACTTTGACTTCCGGTTTGGACAGGAAGTAAGCTCAAATTGGGGTCACCTTTTTGTAAATATTTTTTGACAATTAACGATCTGTACAATGGTGCAAAAATTGTGAATTTACCTCTTGTGGTTGTTGAGATATGTTTTTGTTTAATATTAAACTTTGACTTCCGGTTTGGACAGGAAGTAAGCTCAAATTGGGGTCACCTTTTTGTAAATATTTTTTGACAATTAACGATCTGTACAATGGTGCAAAAATTGTGAATTTCCCTCTTGTGGTTGTTGAGATATGATTTGTTTAAATATTAAACTTTGATTTATCGTAATTCGATATCTGATGACCTAATCATGACGTCACAACTCGTGTTTCATCTACGTGTTAAGTTCTAAGTATATGCCAAGTTTGAAGTTCATGTGAAGTTTGCAAGTATGTATTTTTTGTAGACAGTCTATATGGAAAAGAAGGAGAAGAAAAAAAAACGAACAAAAAACGAACAAAAACAATAGGTGTTTCGGGTGCATACCCGAACACCTAATAACATCCACGGTACTATTGATGTCACACATTTATACACTGAGCAAACAAACTGTGAAGAACCTTTTACTAATGTTTAGTCACATGAGTCAATATTATCAGAGTTTGAAAGTTGACAATAAACCCCAAAATACATATTAAATGCCTTACAGTATGAAAAAATATATATTCTATAATAGATATTCTTAACAAAGGATTAAAAGGATTTGTTTCGTTTGGACCAAGATTTTTTAACTCTGCGTTACAGTGGCTGAAAAACGAACTAAATGGCTGAGCCTTTTCTAGGAAAAAATAGGCCATGTCTTAAATTACGAGTATATTATAGGAGCAAAACAAAATCGTTGCATCCACACAATTTGACATTTTCCATTCCATGAAATTTAATCAGTTGGCAATGCTAATTCGGGTCCTTCTACTGGCCAATATGTTGCCCTGAGGTAAACAAATCAGACACTTATTTGCTATGAGGGTAAATCACTATTATATTACCCTGGCCTATCAACGCAAAGTTGCGTCTTCTCGAATTATTTCTGATGGCTTTTGCACACACTACAAACACCGATGCTCACTTTCTGCGAGTTTCCATTTGCCAACCTACCGTTCGTAATTTGCGCAGAACCCGGTGGGAGACGTCGGTACAAAGAGATTTCCGTGGAGGGCTCCACGGATATGAAGATTTACTGCCATTAGTATCTGTAGTGAGAGGGCGGTTTATTTGTTTTATTATACACCAGTGGGAAATCTACGAGCAATATATCTGCCCATTCTCAATTAGACTCTTGTTTTTGTGACTTGTTCTATTTTTCACTTGACATGAATGGAAATCGCTCTTCCCTTTTGATGTAGAAAACAATATTTGATGATGTCAATATATAATTTGAAGTAGCCTATGTTTGTTTTTCATTCAATTCAATGTTTTCGCCTCATTTACCCCCATCCCAATAGCAACAACTTTTATTTTTATATTATACAACAATTTTCTTGAAACAGCTTGTGAATAGGGACAATAAGTTATCGAGGTACGTTGCTATGCTAAGCATCCATCCTCCATATTAAGATATATTACCTGCAGAAACCCATCCCGTCAAAGTTTCAGGTTATTTCGTTGTGTCGTAAGGAGAAAGTGCTAACGCATTCAAATTATGTGTGCTCATTCTAATGTGTAAATGGACCATCAACTGATAATCAATTTCAGATTAAATATTTTATTCACATTCAGATGTCACTCATAACTTACTCCTTTTATTTTCGCACATTTTTCTTTTCGAACAGTGTACACCCCGTTTTATAGGCAAGTACTGGGCAAATTGAAACAGAGTGGTGATTCACATTAAGGCATACAATTATTACTGACACAGCCCTGGCTAAAGGAAGAGCAAATGTCCTCTTAGTCATTCTTATTTTCTCTGTGAAACAACAACAACTGATATATTAGACGTTGTATTCCATACATGTATTTTGTAACACTTTTGTATAGGTTCAAATCCAATATCTGGAATCCCCAAAGAACCATGCATAGATTTCGATTAGTATTTTACAAGAGAGGGCGCAATAGCTGTAGTATGGGCCCCGTCCGTGGCCATAAAGGGGGCACATTCGGTTAGCAACAGACTTTGCCCAAAATCAAACATTTTACGCCTGAGGTATTTAAAAGGAATAATATTTATATTTTCAATTTGTTTTGGTTATGTATAGTCACGGTTCACCAAATATAAAATGATATTCCTTTTGACACCAACTGTGTGAGTGCATTAGCTGGTGTTTGCGTATAGAAAATTCTTTCCATTGGAAACATCCCAAGTTAAGTCACTGGCCATGTATTGCATAAGGCAGTCACAGACCATGCAGTGTTCCATATTAAGGCAATTCCCTTCTATTGATGAACGTGTTATGTGCATTTATGAATTGTACAAAACGTGTTCAATCTATAAAATGGGTTGTAGGACAAAAGCTATGGTAGAGTGAGAATCAAGTAGAAATCAACCAATAACTAGACATTGGTGTTTGTGTTAAATTACAAACACTTCCAGTTCAATCAAGTGAGCAGTTGATGACGTCATAATTATATTTGTGAAATGTTTGATGTCTTTTATCTCGACAATATCAATTTCACCTATACATTTTGTGTTAGAATGCGTTGAAATTGAAGTTCCTGTTTGGACCGGAAGTAAAGGTTATATCAGGTCAGTTGATAGTCATATATCTGAAACAATAATACTTCCTCATGATCATAAAAATAACGTTAGTACCTACTTTAGTTTAGGAGATATGATTTTTCATAATATATAATTAAAATAACATATAATGTGCTATGATGAACACATTAACTTACGGTTCAGTCACGTGACTGAATTTATACTTCACGCAAAAGTAATACATTGGATGTCTTTTATCATCGTACTAAATTGTTATGAAATTCTGTTCGATAATTTCTGAGATATGAAAATATTCCCTTTTAAATATTGCTGCTAGGGGGCGCTCTGATCTGTGATGATGTCATATGAAACATATTTTTTTAAAGATAAGATGTGACTAGTCACTTTATTCACAGAAGTCATACTCAAATTCCCTATCAAACTATTCCCTGTAGACTATATAATAGTGCTGCAGAATATTTTTCTGTTGAACTTCCGGTTTCAACCGGAAGAAAACGTCAAAATTGGGTCATGTCTGTGTACGAAGTGTCACATAATTCGAGGTCTGTACGATGATGTAAAGATTGTTAATTGTTTATCTGATGTGGTTCATGATTTAAAAATATTAAACCTCTATTTGATGTAATTCGATATCTGATGACGTCATCATGATGTCACAACTTCATTATGACATTAAATATATTTACTTTCATGTCAAGTATTTTTGAAGTTATAAGTTAGTCTGAACTTTGCAAACATGATTTTCTCTTCAGAAAAGTTTCACGACAAAACTCGTATCTGTGGTGCCGCGTGCAACTTGACAAGAGCCTATACGGCTGTACATATGAACGTGGGATTCAGTTCAGCGTACCACATGACTTGAGACTATGCCTCGTGCTCTGTGTGTACACAAATTGTGTGTGTGGAAAAGGCCGTGCGCGCGAAATGGGCTGTACATAATACAAGTAGGGAATAATGCTTCAGAATATTTTTCACTTAAAGTCCATACAAAGTGCCTTGATTTTTTACTCAAAACTGTTCAGTATGTATTTAGTTATTTATATGCTATTCCAAAAAACATTAAAACAAATCAGAAATTGCTGAAAAAATCATGATTTGCAGCCAAAATTCCAGCGGTTGAAATCCGCAACGTCTGTTGGACATTTGCGACCCGTGGCGGCAGCAAACATTTTTCTTATTTTTATGACGTACTGTTACGGGAGCTTGAAAGGAGCTGTCTTTACAACGGTCTGGCTGCCGCTGCGTTGTCCGTGGCTGTACACGTACACGTGTGTGTATGTGATTCCCCTTGACGTGCAACTTATGTATTGTGTGTGCGTCCGTGCACGTATGTTTCCAGTGTGGACATACGTATACGTACGTGGGGGCGGGTCATTGTCAAACTATTAGTCTGGTTGACAGCACCGGCAAGATCACCAAAAAATTATTTTTTATCGGCACAAAACAAGAACAATTTGGACACATTTTGCAGTGAGATTAACTTTCCTGATAACAAAATTCAACTAATCAAACACTGGACATTCAAAACTTCGGTTGCTCTTTGAATATTATATTCGTAAAAAAACAAGAAAAATGAGATATTCATGTTAGCAGCTGAAGTGCGGGGCATGTCAGCGCTAGAGGGCTACGATATGCCCAAGGCGAATAAATGCTCAGGCGCTGGCTTATCATTAATAAGCTATGCAGAGTCATCATAGCCCAACTTTATATAATCACAACACCCGATACTCCAAATTTGTGTCAGTAGATAACGTCTCAAAAGGATCAATTTCATCTTGCTATTATTTAACAAGCACAGATTATAATCTGGTAGTCTGGATTACAATTGGTGTCGTTTTAAGTGGCACATGCATATCGCGCGTAGCATGCAGCAATGACACGCTTTATTCACACGGTAGTCGATCGTTTCATGAATAATCAAATTGTTTCTGTATACATCGTGTAACAGTCGTAGCAACGTTCTAATTAGGCTATAACTATTTTATGTTCTTCTTTAAATTAAATGTTAACGACAAAAATATTTAACGATTGTGATTATGCGATTACGCATGTGCCACCCAGATTAATTTTGAATCATGAAGGAACATTAGTTTTTATAGTTACTTTTTGTGTTAATGCAGCTGCAGCTGCCTTTATTTATATGAAGAACATCTAAGTTATATATTTATAAGTTTAGTTTTCTATACGTTTGTGGATGTATCAAAAGAACCAATAAAATGTCATTCACAAAAACGTGAAAAAAATTAGAACAATGCCTGTTTAACTGCCTATTTAATTGTTGTCAATATTTCCTCTAATTTAAAATAAATAAGAACTACATGTATTTTAAACAGTTATTTAGGTAAGAATGTGAATGTTCCCCATAATCCAATTTAAGTGCGACTTCCCCAACCCCACTTATCTGCATTGTTCATTCCTTCCTTCATGGACTGTTTTCCAACACAACATTTTAAGCGAGGCGCGCTTAACGCTTTAAGTCATGTTGACGAAAATAGTCTGGTAACAATTCTTCTGATTTCAGTCTTATTATGTTACTCATGTATGCGTTAGGTACCATTACATGCTTCCCTGGACGACGCTTCACCGTTCGTGAAATGTGATTGGTCAATACATGCCTTCATTCTACGCATTGACCAATGAGATTCGCGCTCTGATCCACGCATATGACTCCATTGTGTAGATTTCAACGTGATTTTGGAGGCTTGGCTGACTGCCACATGTGCGCTGACTGCCACATGTTTGTACACGAAGGTGAACGTGCGAGCAAGGCAGAGCACAATCTCATATATTCTCCTGAGGACGATCAGAGCATACTGATCGAAACGTCGAGTTGTACCCCCAGTTCTTTTCAGAACTAATTACTACTCAATTGAGATTCCACATCGTGTCACCGCAATTAGTCTCACTAATCTCATATATAGTATGTTCACCGTTGTCGGTGATGACATGTGAATGTCTCTTCAGACGCATGTGTGCTAGAAGTCCAGCACAAGATAGGCATACCTTGCCACACATGGTGCAGGGATGATGAGGGCCTCCTTGAGTACTTAGGTCACGTTTCTTTCTGCGTCTTCGCTTCATGGTTTGGGCAGACACTCGCTGATCTAAAAAAAGATGCACACCTTTCATGGCAGATCCGACGCCAATGGGGGCGATCCTCTGCAATGCTCTCAAATGTAGAGGTGTCATTGGAACATATTTTGAGGTTGGACTTTAGGGAGTCTTTGTATGTACCTTTTGCATGGAGCACCCAGATGTCGCATGTCATTCTGGCAGTAGGCTATATGCTCATCTTCGTATACGGCTCTACTGATAATCGAAAATCATGCAAAATCAGAGGGTGATGCGACAGTTGACTCTATGGAAATCTTGACAAAACGTACGGTTGTCCGCGCGCACCGCACATACGGAACGTTTGATTGTCGTGCAATACGCGACCCTGGTGGTTTACGTATGTTTCAAAATATCGGAAAGATTTGTTTTTAGTTATTCAAATGCGTTTCGGAAACTAAAAGCCGACAGGTTATTTGGGCGTGATTTTAGAGCACCTTAAGGCAAGACGAAGACTGTCAGCTCAGACTGATTGATATTAATAGTTGAACACTCAGCCAAACTACAGATTTTTGCTTTATGAGATTGAAACATTCTTCCGGGCATAATGTTATTTCAAACAACGGACGACCAGATTAACATCTTAAAGGATCTATGAAATAGAACGTTAATGTGGATTGTGAATACTATTTAAATTTGTGGGAATGTTCGTGCTTTTCTTTGACACATGAGGGCACTGTTTTGTGAAAACATAACAAGAAATTGGTGTCACAGCAGCACTGTAAATGGACAAAATCCAAACTCCTAACCTTGCCAAAGAAAAAAGTGGACCTTAAAAAGTTTACTGATTTGTAACCAAAAACTCACTTAACCAGACAACACAACAAATTAAGAAAACTTTTGAAAAGAGGTTTTCATTAAACATTATTTTCTGCACAAATCAACCAATGATGTTGCATCTGATCCCGCTGTGACATCACTGATTTGCTCATAAATACGCAAATTCACATAAGCATTAACAAAGTTAGAAAAGTGATGGCAAGATGGATACAGAATTGTTCATGTTTTTGACGTTAAAGAAGTCCTATTTCATGTGGATGCTTTTATATAGTGTTTGTACAGCATTAGTAAAATGTATGTAATGCATATAACGAGAAAATATTAAAATTGCAATCAGGTTTTTGTATATTGTATATTGTATACCGGTATTTTATTAACATCATCACATTGTGACCCAAAGGTCAAATTGCATGACAATTTACAATATTAAAAACATCAAAACTGTAGTAAACATTAAACAAATTTATAAAAAGAACATTTAAATTGATTGGTTAAGACACAAGAAAAATAGAATTATTATATTGCACATAGATTTGTCTAGCTCAAATATTTAAAAAACTGCACACAGAAACTACCTGTTCAACAAAATGATAAAAAGGTGAAATGGGCTGTTTTAAAAAATGACTTATCGTAGTGTGTGAACTGATGTGGGTATGAGACTCCCGTCTGGCAGGAAAAAATGGTAAAGTTTGGTAAAGAAACTGAAAAAAAATAACCTAATAATCTTGCACATAGCTTTGGTTGATATAAAACGTAAACGGGATTAATAAAAAGTTGATCACAGAGATTCTCCTTGTTCAACAAGCTGATAAAATATGGTATTGGGCTGTTTTTGAATCGAGTTGTCCTGGTGCGTAAGTGGGAATAATGGTGTGCATTGCGCAGATGGCGGGCATGAGACTCCTGTCTGGTAGGAGGGAGGAGATCATTTGTACGTTCTGAATTGGCAAGCCCTTCGGCGAACCTGAGACAATGACTCTCCCTCCTATCAGCAAGAGACTCAAGCCCGCAGAGCTGCATAGCATCCGCATATGAATAGGTTGCATATGTTGGTGTGTATGCATTCTGATGTCGAAAATTATGAATGTATAATATATTTTAAGTTTTATTTTAAAAATGCAGCATATCAGAATTAATAATTTCTTAAACTATCACCATCCATCACATCAAGTAAAATTTTGGATTATAATTCAGTAATTTTGTGATAGGGTTATTACGAAAGTTGTACACTTCTTTCAAAGGGAAATTACACTGTTGGTAATGTTGGCAAAACTGCAGTTCTTATACGAGTTTGCTTTCTCTCTGAATCAAGACGGCATACATTAAACATCTAAGCTGTGAATGTTGAAGCTGTGTCGTTGTGTCATTAAAGATATAATGGTGAAATGACATTTAATATTACATTTAAAAACAACTAAACCAAAAAACATAATTTAAATAAATATAAATGTGAAACTGACCTGAAATATTATATAAATGGGAAGCGAGCAAAGAAAAACTGGCCGATGCCGGACTCGAACCCGCGACCTCTCGAATACAGTACGAGCGCTCTATACCAACTGAGCTAACTAGCCCCTATGTTGGTTATGCCAATTATCTATTGCTCTATGGGGCCAAATCTGGAGGGTGGCCTTAGCTTTCGATCCAAACCGGACCTTCATCAGAGGCATAGGCAAGGAACAAACAAAAACAAATCCATTTATAGGGAAAAGGGAAAGCAAAGGATCATATAATTTATTTTTATTTAAATTATGTTTTTTGGTTTAGTTATCGTTATCGTTTCTGTTGGGAAATTAACAAGTTACTTACAATAGCTGCGCTGCATTGTGAGCCAGAATACTTAACAAACTTGGTCCTGATAACCCTCATAATTATTGCATCAGGTCGCGCCTGAAATCAAAACTTATCCGAGTCCCTGAAGGGGATCCATTAGGTTGGTTCAGATTTCATTTTTTTAACTACTGTTTTAGTTTCCCATGATTTTGCATGTGAGAATTTCAAAAAATCATATCCGTTTAGGACTCAGACAATGGGGTATGGTCCCTCAAGAGCCCTGAAGTCACGTGAATTATTATGGGGGAATTAGGGTTTTGCTAACATAAGCTGTGAGTTGCTATAATGACTCATGACAGGCAAGTGATGAGTGATTTTAGGCAAAGTATCGCTGCTCAAGAAAATGTAAGCCATATGATATAATTTACCATTTTTGACCTTTGACTACAACATTTTTACCCATGTTATGACCGCTCAATGATTTTCAAAGGGCTTATATATTTTCTTCAGCAGATGCTAAGCATAACTTCCACATTATTAAGAAGTAACGTGAGTACAAGGCTCTTGAAGGACCATACCCCCATTGTCTGAGACCAAAACGCATATGATTTTTTTTAAATCCTCGCGATGCAGTAGGGTACAAAAATTGAAAAAATGAAATCTGAACCGATCTATGAAGGGGGCACCGAGACCCCCACCGTGAATGACTTCGCTCCACGCTATAAGTCCGCCCCTCTAGTACTTGCCACCCACCCCACCCAAATCTTTTGTTCCAGCTCTACCCTTGCAAGTAAGATTCATATTATAATTCGACCATTTTGGTTATTTCCGAATTACTAATCCCATGCCTCACCTTTTAATCTGCCAATGGAGTTTCAAAAATTCCAAAGATCTCATCTCTGAGGAATGGTTTGCACGTGAGTAGGCCAGCTGCATCGGAGAAAGCGATTAATAAGGGCCGCTATAAGCGCGGTGTACCGCAGTCGATTTACGTTTTACACATTTGAGTCCGCGCACAAATAGGTCACTGTACTCAAGGTACTGGAGTGGAAGAAAAATGGTGTCAAACGCACGGACTGCGTTGCTGACAATCAGGCAGAAACATTTGCCGCCGAATTAGTTTAAGGATCGCTTGAAATGTCACATGTGGATTTCGCATATGCATGCATTAAAATAGTATGTTGATATAAAAGTGCATGCTTTTGCAGCATAATACTCTGTGCACAACTGTCAAGGAATATATAATAGCAAGATCTGTAAGGAGAAACAAAACGTTCAGAGAGCATTATCAGTTGTCACCATCAACGATAATACAGCTACGTATACATATCGTACCCATGCAGCAAAAACGGGGCTGTTAAAAAACACCAGTGGTGTTAACGTTATTTTACCATGGTGTTTATTGAGCTATGAGTGAGTTGCCCAATATAAACACTACTGGTGTAGTTTTTAACACCCCATTTTAGCAGAGTTTGCTTGCATATAATACCTCTTCTGGAGAGGTTAATAATAATTGGGAACATTGCCTATATAGCACCTCCTTCCATTAAATAAACCTATTTAAAACTTGGGGATAGTAGTGTATTGACATCTCTAAAGATCACTGACCATGGCTCCTAAACTGCAATTTGTAACTGGATTTGAACTTGCGGGTTTTGAACTTTTTAACCTCCGTACAATACCGTAAAGGCGCCCCAAAATACTGTCCATATCTGGGAGCGCTACTCAGGCCGCATTTTGAGGATCATTCAAATCTGTGAGGATTTCCATACTGTCTTTCTGTCTCGACATCTCCCTGTCTGTTGAGCATTTTAATTTTGCGAATTATTGCGAATGGCTATTAAAGGGAAAATGCAGCATTGGTAATATTGGCAACATTTTTTTTTTAAACATGTGTCTTTCCTTTGAATCAAGATATTCGACCGATTCGCCTGTTTCGCCGGCGGGACATGATTGATTTCTGTGTTTTTGTTTTGCTCGGAAAAAATACCTGAAAAAAACACACAAGATTTTAGACCCAAAATGTCCTTTGGGAACATTATAAGAGCATTTAATGTGGTTCAATATTGGATATCCGTGAATAACCTATAGATAAGTTGTAAGCGAATATTTCGACGAATCCACTTTTAGCGGAAGTTTTTAACTATTACCGGTTTACAGGCTATACAAAAGCGTTTAGGGATGTATGAACAGTGGCCATTAATTTCTGCACGGTCACCTATGCATCACATTATTCTTCTTAATCTGAGATTAACTTTAATTTTATCCGCTCAGCATAGCAGTGTCTTGATGATAGCCACTTTGGCATCAAGTGAGGGTTGCGCGTGGTACCAAGTGCGCTTGTACTTCTGCCAGAACATGATTGCAAGAGATATTCTGTGTGTACGCACATCAACTGCAAAATACGCCAAACGCGACTCACTATCGCTGCCCTTTTTCAACAACAGTGCAGTGATCTAACAACATGTGCACTCAACAGCTCATGCACGGTACAAATAGTCCTACATTGTCTGAAACTCGGGTGCAGCTCTCTGAAGAAAACAACTAGAAAAGCACTCTTAGAGCGCATATTTCCGCCAAGTAGAGCTGTTTCAGAGCAAACAATTCCCAGAAGTCGCCAATTACCGGTACCCTATTTGATTATGCTGCAGCCTACACGTAGATACATTTCGTAAAAAAAAACAAAAAAACATTAATCCCGTGACATCCGTACGTTTAACCCGCTGAGCCACCAACAATTATTAAAAATTGATGAAAACATTATGTTATAAGTAAATAGGTCATTAGTGCGCCCCTTATAGCTTCTACTTATTAGCTCACTGATCCACGATAACGTTAACGTTAGAAATGTTACATATGGTCCTAAAATTACGCTTTCCTGAAATCGGATCTTCATCCAAAACTACCGGTAATCGATTGGTCCGTGTAGCAAACTCAACACATTCAGCAATTTTTTTCCGAATCCGTGGAGAACTTTTTTGAGATATCTTGTACAGAAGTACAAAAGTACATCCACAACCACTCCTCCCCCCCCCCACACACACACACACGCCCACAGATAAAACATTAAATCCGCCACGACTTACATCGGCGGAGTTAACAACAACAACAAATTGAAGAATCTTTGGAAAGTCATTTGACCAACCACAACACTGAATAGCAAATGCATTGAATGACATTGCACTGCCCTAGCAGTGATTGGTAAAAATATTTATCTTTCTGGGAACTTACATCGGACAAAATCACAGTTTGAACTTAACACGACATCAAAGTACGGTCACACAGCTACGACTGTTACACCACGACACGACCTGCCTTTTTCCTTTTCATATCCAATAATTAGATTATCTCTTGTGTATGACCATCCGGCTTGCCGTCATTCACTTGGAAAGGTTAATAAACGCAACTCACGAAATTAAAAGGTGAAAGTGTCCCATATATTGAATTGTTGATACCAGGATGCGATCTTTAAACATCACAATGTAGACGACTTTAAACCACCTAATAGTACACGGTAACAGATTAGCCCAAATAAAACACGTTAGGCAATAGTTTGTATGTATAAATGTCACGAACAATATCCATAATTTTTCCCAAGAAATTGAACTTATCGACGCCCCTATAGGACACGTGGTTGATATGACTGAAGGGAATACAGAGTACCGTAGTGTGCCGTTACATTGCTATGGTATAGAACCTCTTTTGTTTTACCACTGTCTTTGTTTCGTTATTGTTCTATGATGCAACACTTATTTTGATAACCATAAAGGCATCACTTCAGCTTTCTACAGGTGTTTAATTAAAAAAAATATTGTCCTTTTCCATCTACTAGGCTATTTTCAGAAGAAAAAAATCACCATTTCTTGGTCCACATCCCTGACTTATACACTAGTAATGGGGTAAAACCTCATTTCTTGGTCCACATCCCTGACTTATACACGAGTAATGGGATAGTTGATGCACCCAATTGATATAGGCTATAATATACTCAGGTGTATTTTTATGAATTTGTTTGATTTTAATTGGTTTCTAATTTTGTATATTTTCGCCCGAGGAGTAAAATGCCTGGATCTCATACGCTGTAACGGCAGACGTGTCTTGGAGTCATTGACATTATAAAAAGCCGAAGACAAGACGTCACCGAACCATTTTGAACAATAAACCAGCAAATAAAATGCAGAACCAGTCGCCATGCTGCCAGTGCTATGGACAAGTGACTTCACGCTTATGTACTCTATTACGACTATGTTTGAGTAGCTTACCCGAATCAACCCGGGTCAAACCTGTTCCGAAAAGAACTGGTACAACTCGATGTTTCGATCAGTGTGCTCTGATCGTCTTCAAAAGAGAATTTTCTCATGGTGTCAACGCAAACAGTCTTTACTTATAATTTATCCTTTTCACCTGTTTCGTTCGAGTAGCTTATGACGTCACTCGGGGACTAAGCCGGGGAGTCTACAACGTGATGTCACTTTGAACAAAATTGAATGGCCGCCATTTATTTATTTAATTATTTTTTCAGTGCGGCAATGTCGTGAAGTTTGATGTACATTTTGAACACTTAAGCAAGTGATTTGTGGGTACAGACTGTTCTTGATATTGGAATAGGTGTTGTTTTGTACAACAACTTCAGAAGTAATTGTTTTCGATCGCCTCGTCTATCAACGAGTGACGTATGTATTGAATAAAAGTATAGTTCCGTATTAAAGGCTGTCCCGTGGTGCATTGTATCATAGGGTTATTGGTTGCTGAAGGTCATTGTCGTGGGTTCCTCGAGTGACTGACCTGGATTTACTTGGGGAAGCTACTCGAACGCACCCACTGAATGCAATTAAATGTTTATATGATTGGTTGGTCATAGCCTCATTTAAGATGTATGTATGTTTCTTTTTAAGTAGTCCGGGATGGACTTCCCTAATCCGGAGTATCGTGAACTTGAAGTGTACAAGTGTACAACAGTAAACGCTGTTCATAGAGCAATGACTCCGGATTATATCTGCAGAATGTAAACGATTAGGCAATGTATGTAGCATACGTGCAGTCGTTTGAAATCACAGCCCGTGGATATCGCTCAAATCATTGAATTATTTAGTCATAACGCTCAACTATATCGTCTTAGGGAACAAATAATGGCTGAAAAAGTAGCTTCAGTCCATCCAGTTAGTATAGAGAATCAGAATAGCGGTTGGACTGGCCTTCATTGCTCTGTTGCATTGCATGTGTCATGAACTTGTACAAGGAACTTCACTTTAGAAGAACGTTATTTTAAGAAGAATAAATCTGGCAAATGCTATGACATGTTGCAGCAGCTGTCGATAATGGACTGGTCTATGCTGGCAACTTAATTCCTTAAAGGCAGCCTATATTTTGTGAGGTTCGGCTCATATAAGTCTATTGTTCGACTGGATGTTTAATAATGTTCAGGAATGTTCAGGAATGTTCAGGAATGTTCAGGAATGTTCAGGAATGTTCAGTAATGTTCAGTAATGTGCGTGGTACATTAACTTATTCTTTTGGTTTGGGGGCACATAACAAACCATGGATGACACCAAACAGAGAAAATCAGGTCAATTGATACGTTAAAATCACGTTCACTGACGTATTCAAATGAAGATATAACATAATTATGTAGGCCTACGTGGAAACGTCCATTCATGTAGACTATCTACAGTTTCCAGGAAATAGGCCTTTATCATAAAACTAACATAATAATAGGTACTCACGTTAACAACAAAAAACATTTTTTAATTGTTATGTTTTCAAGAAGATGCCAGATTTGTTGATGTTTTCCTAAGATGAAAGCACTTTTAACAAACTTGATACTAAAAGTAAGCTTTTCGATATCAATTTGTTAATTTGACAATCAGGTATAGTTATAAGGCTGCGCAAATAATTGGCACTTGTTGTTTGGGTGCTCGATTTTAGTTAGTGTAACAACGTGTCATTGATGGACACAAATTTTGAAAAATAATTAAGTTTTAACACAACTGACCTCCTAAGTGGCTCGGGAAAGCGCATAATGCCCTTAATTCCCTGTTACTGAAGGTTCCCAATTGTATTCTGTATTTTGTACAGGTCTAGCCACGATGAAGACGGGTAAAGATCCGGCATGACATGCACGTGCTGTTGCGGAATGGCAGCTGTTCCAGTTACAACATACGCATAATGGTCATAGAGAATCGTGACAATGGTGTTATATTTAATCAGAGCACGGACCATTTTTTCTAGGATAATGCGACACGAGACGGTTAGTCCAAAAAAGTCTTCCGTTTCTGGTCTCCGTGCGCGTCGCCTCAGACCTGCGCCGAGCGTCGGCATTTGGATTTGTTTTATTATTAATATTATTATTATTTTATTATTCCGAGGCATCGCCTCAGTACCGAGCGTTGGCATCTGAATTTGTATTATATTTTTAAATTTATTATTATTATTTTTTTAATGCAAGAACCATTGCGGGCACTCAGGTCCAATGCAGCCTGTCAATCAAACGGCACTGATTAACCAATATAGCGTTTAGCCTTTCCAAGAGAATTGGTACTGTATCGGTCACGATGCTTTTATGTAGGTTATCGTGTTACTAAGGGTTGGCGGGGACTGTATATCTGGATTGGTGTATTTTCTCCTGCCAATCATGTGCCCTGTTAATGACATCAGGCACCAATTACCATTCTGAATTACTCGGTCACTGTAACTCAAGTCCGTTCAGCAAGCATTTTACCCCAGTATGATGACAATTTAAGATCTTGTTCTACACATTTATTAAAAAAGGATTAATCTCTGAAAATGACAACTTAAAGGGAATAAATATTTATTGTCTAAAAACGTACTTTTACACTGTAAAAACGGTGTATATAATTTAAACACATTTCTAAACACTTAATTGTACCCACTTTTCCCACATGTTTAGCAAATATAAATGCGTTTAGGAATGCGTTTAAATGCTAAACGGCCATCCTCTGTACATGTCACAAAGCTAAACTTGCTTAGCTTTTTGACACCTGTTTTTAGCATTCAAACACATATAGAACAGCGGCGTAGCCAGGACTTTTTCAGTGGGGGGGGGGGCACAGGGGGAATTGCTTTTCAGTGGGGGGGGGGCGCAGTGGGTATGGGTTTTTTCCCTTCTGTTTTTGGGGGCACTATGAGGATTTTTCGTGGGGGGCACCTGGGGGGCGGGGCACCTGGGGGGGCACTGGAAATTTGTGGGGTCACGTGCCCCCAGGCTCCCCCGTGGCTACGCCGCTGATATAGAAAAGCACAATCTAAACATGTTTAGGCTAAACATGTGAAAAAAGTGGGTACAAATAAGTGTTTAGAAATGTGTTTAAATTCTAAACATCATTTTAATTGTTAGGTCTGGCAACATTCTGTAGGCCTATAACAGTTTTTCATTGCTTTTCGTAAAAATTTGACCATCTTAATCTTATGTAATGAAAGTCAGGTCCGTTTTATAATATATATGTTTATATAATAAAAAATTATACATTGCTTGAAAAAAGATTAATTAAATAACGTACCTTACCAAATGCCAATAATGTACCTTCTCTTTAAATTGCCATCCAACGAATCAAAGACCGTCCCGCATTCCGCTGTACCACATAGTACATGGCACTCAGTGTTTTAATGAAAATGTATTCGAGTACCAGCATGCAATTTAAAAGTACTTGACGAAACCAAAAAAATCGTGATTGTGTCCGATCGTTCTTTTACTTTGTCCTGAATCAACCATTCAAAATGTATTCCCTATAGTTGGTGTCAATTATAAGCTAAGGTGCAAACAGTTGGGAGCATTCCGACTCCTCGTGTGACCAATACACACTATTTCAGCACATAATGTTACAGCTTTGTGTTACTTGTGCGTATATAGGCCTAGTCCTGGTGAAAATTTGAAATTGCATTTATTTACAAACTTAGATTTTATGCATTCGTTTTCAGAACTAGTTGGTATTCGTTATCCAAATACATTTACATGCAGGCATATTCGACCAAAGGACTGTGTGTAGCCTATTTTATAGATGGCCTAGACAAGACACTGTGCTGTCACACGGTTTAATAATAGCTAAAAGGAAAACAAAAGTAAGCTTTATCTGCGATTTCTTTCCGTAAGTTGTTCCTGCAGTGTCGGTCATGCACGCGGAAGTTACTAGCGTGCTGTCTCCCTTGGTGTTTCACGTATTTGCAAAGGAAATGTAACCGAAATCATTTCATAGGACTTTACTGTACCACAATATTCTATTATCAGAATAGATTCTTCAGGGGTGGGGATAATAATATAACAAAGATAAAGACTCACGATCTGGTTGATCAGACTTACCTTGATGTTTCTGATTTTCCTTTGAATACTTCAAGTAATACGCACAACACGGGGTATTCCTTTCGTATATCATATACAGCCCTGTCGGGAGCTTGTTATGAAGTATTTAAGCATGTCGCAAACCGCGGTGTTATTCATAGATTCACGATTGACCATCACGAACTCTCCATGCGGGAAGTTGGACATCAGTAGTGGGAAACTCACGGGACTTTTTAATAGTGATGTAGAACGTCTCTACCTCTTTCTCTCCTCACGGCTAGGATTTGAACGGAGGGTCATCCTGGGGTAATTGAATCAAATTGATACAGGCGAAGTCTGATTGCCAGTCATTTCTGAAGGTGAGTACGTCCTCACAAATGAAACACTGTTAACGGGATGCAATCCGAATGCACCTGGAAACCACTCGTCCAGACAGGAGCACCCAGGTGTACATCGAACTTGGGGTGTTATTATACTGCAACAACATAGTGGCAGCTAGCTATGCTATGTGATACCATAGAACACGGGTGATACATCGTGGACTATGAATTATTAACATCTCCAGCTAAGAGGTGCTGTCGTGAGCAGCGCATATCCCACCGCAACTCTGACATCAACCAATGTCGTTCTATCGATAGTTGCATTATGTATAAAAACATGAGCCCGTCGAATTAGACTTGCTTGTGAACATAACTGTAGCCAGCCTTGTGTCGTTGGCCTTGATGGAGTTTTGACAGTTGGTTTTAGTTAAACTTCGTGCGACATTAATCAGCGATGTGGCTTTTCATGATGAAACATTCCGGTGTAACATTCTGTGTACGTCCGAACAAACCTAGAGGCACGTGCAAACCTAGAGGCGTCCATAGGTTCCATTGCGTCTGCTAGAACCCCGCCGCTTTGTTGTAAAAAGGGCTAACCCCAGCGTTTCAGGTTCCTCTGCATGTATTCCAGTATAAGGAAGTTATGTGCAGTAGCCAACCAAGATTGCTATTGTAAGCAACATGCATGTTACGATTGGGAAACAGGACGGTACGGAGCAGGACTCAAGACCTATACCCGTGCACCCCAACCGCAATCCCCCAGATCTCATCACTACCACCACCCCAAGCGATACATTTCTGAATTATTTTTCAAGTTGGATTTTTGTTTTTGTAAGAGAGAAATATTCATGAATTTCGAAGTTTTCCTGTTCAACGTTTGTCGAGTGCTACGCTACTCAAGGTGTAGGCATAACGGTCCTATAGTTCTATATTGCCATGGCCGGGTATCGGAGGAAACAAAGCTAGTGTATTTAAAACATAGGGGAAACCTGGGGTATTTGTCACCTGTGCCCCCCCCCCCCAGCTCAGAATTTGGATCACTGAAAAAAATTACCCTTCAACTCATGGTGTCCCACCCCAAGTGCCCCCACTGAACCAAACCTAGTTACATCGCTGTAGTCTGCTCACTCAATCTGTTTAAAGTCGACATGTATTTGTTCTTGAATATTGCTCTCGGCCCTGTGGAATAACGCAATGGTCGTTTCTATGTTCCAATTACTTTTAGCCGATCATGTGACTGACTGTTTGTGTGATTTTCATTATTCCAGTGATAGGCCTATAGGCCTTATCTCCGATAGTTGTGAGTATTACGTTGTGGAACGCGTTTGCATCACGTTCTTTCCAGACATAGGGAAGCCAATGTTTCAAGTACATGTACATGCAAAGAATTAAAACAATTCACGCATGGCAAGACAACCGGAATAGACAATAATTTAATGTGACATGATTCTGAAACAGTGAAATATCAACTCAGAATAGCTGAAAACGTAGCTTATAAGTTGCAGACTGTACATTTGATTCAATAGTTTTAAGTTTGATAAATTCTTAACAAGTTAATTACTCTGGCTTAATTAGTCTGGCATGGTTTGAGGTTTCATTGAAAAGTTCATAAATAAGTTTGCCGTAGACTCAATGCAATGAACATACATTTTAAAGGTAATATTATTATTACGTCATAGCCATGAGGCAGGGGGAATCACCCCTCCTGGCATTTTTGGCCATGCCATGTAAAAGATAAATTCGTCAACCCCCATTTTTATCCATGCCACGTAACAACATTTAATTTCCCCTTCCCCACTTTTGTTGGTACACAAAACCAATCCTCCTCCTTTCACACTGAGTGTTATTGTTTTGTTATTTTTCAGAGAAACACGGCTTTGGGAAGAAAAGATTGTGCAAATACATAAAAAAGTCACTGTGCACATAAATTAACAATGAGGTCGCACTCGCATTCCCTACATTAACAAGACAGTGCTTTTGTTTAAAAAGAAGTCGAATGAAAGGCCCCGGCTGATGTTTGAAATGTCTCCTGACTTAGGTTATACGAGTATTTAAATTGCATACTTGCTATTAATTGTGTTGGCCTATTATTAGCCCTATATCTTCATGTTGATTTAATCAAACGCGCATAAAGCAATGATGCTGGTAGATAAATTCAGAAGAAACCTGTGAAGAGAAGGCGATGAAGCAATGTTCAGTCTAAGATGTGGTGGGAAATCCCCAAACAAAATATAGGAGGAACTTGAAAACCCATCTACTATACGTGTTGGCTCGAGACAATGAAAGTGTGAGTAGAACTCGGGTCCATTGAGGTGAAAGGCGAGGACAAATTACCACTACGCAAACCTAATCTCCAAGTAAATAGTGTCTGATAGGTTTTAACAACAATGATGGAATATTTCATGTACCCAGTGCTCTGCTGTGGGAAGAAAAAAAATCATGCAAATGTTTTTTCCCATTATGGTTTGCTGCGTGGACAGCCATAGCTTCGAGAGCAACATTATTTCCGGATGGCAGAGAAAACCATGTTATTTTCACCAAGGGGGACAGATGAATAAAATCGCCAAGTCACAGATGCATTGATCCATGTATGCGGAAGTTAGATTATTACCGTTTGGTTGGCCATGGTTACACATAGGCCTACATACATGTAAACTATACAAGTGCTTATTTCAAATCAAGGATGAAGCACAGTTTGCATAAGATCTGGTATCATGCATGCACGTCAACTATAATTTAATTTGTTTTCCTCTGTACTTTCGCCTGATGATCATGTCGAGGGCAAGTGTCATTGAGCTGTATAATATAATATATATATATATATATATATATATATATATATATATATATATATATATATATATATATATATATATATATATAATAAACACCACCTGAGCAGATTCAGTGTCGCCAAAATGTACACTTTTCCACCGCATTTGAGACGTAGCAATAATTGTCCGTAACCTTTCCACAGTGCAGTAAAGTGACAATTCTGTGTTGACACTCGTAGACGTCAACCACGAATTCAATGGGCAGACTTATACTTAAAGGGGGACTGACATCCTTTATTGTGTGTGTACTTAAGTCGTTTTGTAATAAAATATTGTTTTTGAGACCCACCTGTGTCTATTTAATCATTGATTTGTGAGTACAAGTATTTTAAAACAATGTTTGAAGTGTTTGGGGGAGGCAACCCCGCCCATGGTGGAAGCTTCATTTGCATAAGATATGTGACGTAAGGTCGGGAAGATCCGATGTGTCCATGATGTACATGTACATACAAACGTTTCACACACGTAGCGTCGATTTTATTTCTTCCGTGATTTTTGTTTCCGGAACTAATAAAATGCCGTGAAGATGTGTTTCTGCAGGATGCAACAACACCACCAAAGACGGTGTTAGCCTTCATCTGTTCCCAAGTGACCCAAAAATCGCCGTATTTGGACGAGCAAAGTTCGACTGACAAGAGTAAAGTGGTCAGGTCCATCGGCTCACATAGTTTTGTGCAGCGATCATTTTGAGCCGAGTTTTGAGCCGAATTTCTCTTCCCGACATGACGTCACGAACAGCTCCTCCGTGCAGGGCGTAAAAGTGGGGGGCATTTTTACAATGGTAAAATAACACTCTCAAAAACAATAAAAACACAAAACAAAAATTGTATTGGTCTTTTACTGATATAAAAGAATAAAACGATCACATATTTAACTGTTTGATTTAAATCCATGTCAGTCCCCCTTTAAGCATACACTCGCAAGTGTGGCAAGTCTCTCGCCGAAGATTTACAACTATACTAAGGCCTACTATACACGGCCAAGAACTGGCTGCTGTGATGTCGTGTTACTAAGTTGTTGAACATCGCCTTCAGTTTTATTTCCACGAGTTCTATATTTGGCTTCCCAATGAACAAGTATCGTTTCAAAAGATACCTTTATCGTTTCAAAAGATATTATGATGACAGCCAAAGTGAATTGATGAACCCGAATGTGAATCTTTGTTAATTGAGTGAACTATACGTGTCTCTGATGAGCTGATGTACACAACATATGAACTTGGAATCTTAACCTGAACATCATAGTTTACTTCAGTGTTTGGTTATCTTTCAGTTTACTGTATAAATAATTATGTATGTATAATTCTGAAGACACTCTTAGTAGTATGCTAGATGCGGGTTCTGGGCCAAGTACCCAAAAAGGGGCGGTACTGGATGAGAATTGAAAAAAAGGGAGGGGGGAGGGGGTGTTTGTATGTGGTTGATGACGTCATCATCAGAGGTGGTTGATGACTTTTATTTTTGGATGACGTTAGAGATGTGGGTGGTGTAAAAGTACTTATTAAAAAAAGATATTGAAAAACTTAGTTAAAAAAATGAAAAAACGATTTAAAAAGATGTAGTAGTATAATAAAGACGATGGCAAGATATTTATCAAAAGCAATTATTCCGTGCGAATGGCTTTTAGTAGGCAAAACGGACAAGTGTTGTATACCCAGCGTGGCCGGTGATGTATTTTGCGCGCAACATCAGTGGCGTATTCGACGCGGTAAAAGTATACCGGTTCCGTGTCGAAGATGTAAAAATGGTACAAAAGCAAAGACGAATTTATGTACGAAATGCGGTAATGTATTAAAAATAAATGTTTTAAACCGCGTTGAAGGGAGAGCTAGAAGAAATTATAATCTCGTGATAAAAGAGTTGATGAATAAAACAACTTGTTTATAGTTTTAAAAAATAAAAAATTTATATTATACGGTGGAGGTCTTTCTTGAATTTGCGAAGCGGGTTTTTCGTAAGATTTTTCTATAGAAAAGTTTACTTTAAATTCAAAAGTTTTTCTACGAGGTCTTTTTTTTCTTTGTCGATGATGGCTTTAACGTTTTTTTTCATCGTCGACATTTTTCGGCGTAAATTTAATTCGAATATTTTCTTTCATTTTCTTTCATTTGCGAGTATTTCATTCGCTCTCCTATAGAGACCGTCTTCAATCGCTTTGGAAACGTGACTGTCGATGGTATTGAGTTTACTTTCGGCTAAAACTCTAATCTCGTTGTGTTTTTTATTTTTTTTATTTAGTTTGTATTTCGCGTATCTGATCGCTATCCCCATACCACCCAACCCTAAAGCTAGTCCTTCTAAAACGAATCCTATCGGCGCCGCTATAACGCTGGCAATACTGGCAATTCCAGTCGCTCCGACTCCTATAGAGCCAAATGCTGTTATCGTTTCTACGACGGAACAGGTTTTGATGATTTTACTATATTTGTTATACGTTTTCTCGCGCTCGTTTCTCTCTTTTAAAATTTCTTTTTGAATGTCTTCGATTTTTTGTAAACGAAACGCATTCACGTTTAACTCTTCAACATTGTTAAAAGTATCTGTAGCCGCTAATGTTGGATAAATTCTCGTTGTTTCGGTAGAGGCGCTCATTATTTCTATTAATAATAAAATATTTACAAAAAAATATTTTGTCAAAGGCGCAATTGGAAAACTTTTTATTTTTATATCGTAACAGATTCCCGTGTTTACGGCGCCAAAAAACTTTAGTTGTATAAAGACTTTGATATCATCTCTACTATATGGAATGTAGCATATTACACATTCTAAATACTGCGGTTCATAAAATTAATAAAATGATAAATTAACAACATAAAAATTTATTTGCTTTGAATCACTAACCCAATATATTTCAAGGTTTTGTACAAAGAAAAAAGAAAAAATATATCTATATTTCGTAAAAGTATACTCGGTTCAATGTGATCAGTGTGTTCAATGATGTTTAAATTGGATTTTTTTTGTGCGCTAAAATCGTCGTCAACGCTCTTACGACTAGGTCCATAAATACTCGCCATATTTGTATAATATTTTTATTTTTTAATACATTTAATATTTTATTGTAATCACAACCGCTAAATTTCGAGATTACTACTTTTTATTTTTATATCGAAACAGATTCCACCGTTTACGGCGCCGAAAAACTGTCCTCGTACAAAGACTTTTTTATCTTGAGTTTTGTAGCAAATTTCGCATTCTAAATGCTGCGATTCGTCGTTAAAAGAAAATTTATTATTTCGAGCGGGAGAAGGAATATGAGTTACATCGGCTACAAAATTGCGCGTCGCCGAATGTGAATAAAGACCATCGACTTTCATAAATTTTACAAAAAATGAACAGTACGTTGGAGATTTATCGAACATAAAAAAGGGAAGTTTAAGCGCACCGTGCCATCCGAGTTCAATGCTAAGTTCTTCGAATAAATGTATTAAAGTTATCGTTTGTTGAATTTCACTCAGCTCGATAAATCCATGGCGTTCGTAAATAGACGGATCGTAATGGATCGGTGCGTTAGTAGTAGTATTGTATGTGCTTCTTCGACTAGGACCGAAAATACTCGCCATTTACAATTAGTTTTTTATTTAATTTCGACGGTTAAAATAACCGGCATACCGTGATTATTTATGTCTTTGCCGTTTGAATCTTTAATTTGAAAACTCAATTCGTTAAAAGTAGTGGTTTTGAGTTTTTTTCGTAACGGATTAGAATATTCTATGAACGCGCTTTCCCCAACGATTTATCTTCTAACGGAAAAACGTTTAAAATATTACAAGGTTTACCGTTGAAAAAATTTCACTCGTAGAAATTTGCTCGCAATGAATGTACATTATTTTAAAAGGTTGCAAATAAATATTTCCGCGATGTTCTCCCATGGCTAGAAATTCATCTTCAAACCCGAGTAAATTAGCTAACCCCGGTGAAAATTTGATTTTTCGGTTTTGCTCGATAATATTTAGCGAGGATTCGCCAGATTTTTCATCGACGACGAACGTAAGCCAAGGCGTGTTTTTTAAGACAATGTCGATAATTTCTTTTATATTATAAAGTCCGAGATCGATATACTGAGGTTCTTCTTCTTGCTGTTGTCCGCTTACTAGCGTACGACGCCATATTCTTTCTTTTTTACGTACGTTATAGTAACCGACATTTAACGAAATGGTGAGTTTACCGTCGCGATTATCGATTAAATTATTTAATTTGATCGACTTGCTAAAATTTCTAATTTCGATCGTATCATACATTTTTATATTTTAAATTTATAATAGTAGTTTATAATAAAATGTCGATTCCGCAAGCATTTCAGAGTAATTTATCGAAACGGTATCCGCAATCTGGAAATTTTACAGCCGAATCAATTACTTCTAGCGATTTGACTAATATAAATATTTACATCAATGAAAATGAGTTTTTTAACGTAGAACTCGCCGATCCTTTTAACAAGTACAAGTTGCCTCACGTCTCTAACGAAGATGTTGTAAATGATTGGAATTCTAATCCGCTAAAGTTTTATCAGAATCAAATACATTTTGTAACGTGGTGTAGTACGACTGGGTGCGGAGTGAATTATAAACATTTGTTTCATTCGAACATGATGATTCGTAGTTTTTTCAAGTTTCACGTCTATTATCAAATTAGACGATTGCTCAAAGAAATGAGCTGTCCCGCATCTTTTCAAAATTTTTGGAGCGCATTTGAAAATAATATAGACATTGGCGCGTATAATAAAATATGCGGAGAATTTCACGTTTCACCAGTCTCAGATTGGAAACAACAAGTAGACAAAAACTCGAGAGGATTGGGAATAGCCTATTATTACAGAAACGGTTGGATTCCAGTGCCTGGAAAAAACTACGATAATACCCTTCTAGACGTTTCCACAAACGAGAGAAGGATGGGCTTTATGCATCTGCCCCCGGGTAATCCTAGGGATTATACGGTTGGTTTTATTTCACAATCTTCTGAAACTGAGCTCGCTTGGGTTAAATTTATACTCGAGTCTAAATTGGCTCAAGGTTTTACGGATATAGGTACAGAACGAATCAACGATTCTATAAGAACGTACGTTTACGCGTTATTGGGAGCTCAAGCTCAAGCAAAAACTGGAATTCTCGTACCTGGTACCGGTTTAGATGCAAAAAGAGAATTTTTAAACATTTTCGATGCTTCGATCGATTCTCCGGTAGATTTAGAATCTTCTATTCAGAGGTATCAAGATTCTTTACAATACGCTCGATCTCAATTAAACTTTGTTATCGGTGAAAATTTATATTTAGTGCCATCCGACATGAATTTGCGTATACGTACGTTGGATACAACAATAATATTTTAATCGCAACATCGAGTTTATCGCTCGGTTCGAATCAAGACGCGAATTTAACGCCCGTTCCCCCACCTTTGCCACCATCATCGTTCGAAACTCAACAACCACCATCTATAGATACTATAGACCAGCGAGCATCGGTAGCGGTAACGATATAGGGCAAAGTGATAATTTTACTAAACTCGGCTCACCACTTTCTGTCAATCAGCCATCTTTACCAACAGTAGCGACTACACCAACTGCGCCTTCGGTAAATACTCCATCATCATCATCATCTATGGAGTCCAAACCGCAACAAGCTACCGCTGCTGACGCTACTCACCAAGACGAAAAAAATTATTTAATTATTGGTTTCGCGATTATTGCTGGATTAGGCGTTATTATTTACGAGTTGATAACGCGACGCTAGCGATGACTAGTTAAAACTAAAACTCCGACTCCGGTCAAGGCTAGCCACACGTGTTCCGCCGCCCATGTTACCACTTTTGAAAGCGTAGTCAATAACCAACTCAGTATTGATCCGATGATAGCGGGTAATGAATTTAAGGCTTTTAATCCGAGTTTTTTTTTGCACATTCGATAGATTTTTGTACCCAGTCTTTTACTGTACCGCTACTCGATGTAGGTGTAGCGGGCGTAGCTGGCGTAGATGGTATAGGTGGTATAGGTGGAACGGGCGGTGCAGGTGTTGGTGGTACAATTGGTTTTACGCTCGCTAAGATCGCAGCGACGATGGTACTGATGGCGAGACTAATCGCCGTTAATATACTGACTATCGTTACGCCTTGTTCTTTAAATAAAGTTTTAATCTTTTCGCTTAACTTTTCGTCGCTTTTCAACATTCTATGAACCGTTTCTTTGATTCTATTGATTTGAGTACGAAGAACGCGCTCATTCACATTCGCAGCCTCTAATCTAGCTTGTATTTCGTCTTGTTTATCTTTCAACTGTTTACGGAGCTTTGCAGTTTCTTGTTCATCTTCATCGTCTCGATCTCGAGCGCTTACGTATTCTTTTTCAAGATTAGATATTTCTTTGTCGAGTTCGCTCAATTTGGCTAAATTATTTACTAGTTCGCCTTGAGTTGTTTGCAAGGCTTTATCGAGACCCATCAGTTCTCGCAATGGAAGCCCATGCGTTTGAGTTTCTTCTTCTTTTTGAAGAATAGAAATTGCTTCATCGGTGTTTTCTTTTACATCTTGCGCGAGTTTCGGTAAGGATCGCCTCCGAACGCTCTCAACGTTTATTTTATCGAGATTATCGACGGTTGGTTGTAACATTTCGCGAACATTTTTCGAGATTGTTGCAGTTTTTATTAATTCTTTGGTAACTTTTAACACCTAACGCTTCATTAACAAATGCTGGTCCTTTGAAGCCTTTATCTCTCGCTCTTTGGGCTATTGTACCTGGACCAACAAATTCTTCCGGGTTGTCTTTTCGCGTTAATAAAACATCTTTGTAATAAAAACCTTTTTTAGGACCATCAGTAATACGCTCAAAATTTTCATTATGTATCGTTATGTCGGGGTTATCGTAAATAGTAAATTCTTTGCGAAATTTGTAAATCATATTGTTTTTTAGTAGCGTTGATGGATTCAAGTTAGAGTGATTTCTCCTCTTTCTAATTGATTTAATCTTTCTCTTTCTAATCTTTCTCTTTCTAACCTTTCGCTTTCTAAAAATTCTCTTTCTATTTCTTCGTCATATTCATCTTGTTGCAGAGAGGTCTCATACCAGTCTTCTTCATCGTTTTGTTCTTGTTCTATCGGTGGATTAAAATCATCCATCTCGATATCGACTCCTTCCTCCATTTACAATTAGTTCTTTTTTTATCTTGTTTTAATAATTTATAACTCGCGTAGCCTACTACCGTCATACCTAAAATAACGAATAAAATTTCTCCAGTTTTTTATCTTCGCTAGGAACGTAAAAATCTTCTAGTTTAGGCTCGTCGTATAAATCTTCCGGTAAATCAAAACTATTACCGGTGACGATATAATATTCATTCATCGCTTCGTTGATGTCATTAAAAGTGTTTTTAGCGTTCGATTCTTTTACGAGTCTGTCGTTTAAATAATCTAGATATTTCGAGCGCTTTTTTAACCATTCGTCTCTCTCTTTAGTAAGTTGTTCTAGCGCTAAATCGTGCCTCTTTGTTTCTTCTTTGCCATTGGTAATACTCGAAGCTAATATATTTCCTCCTGTAAAAGCCGCCGCGTTTACTACGGCGCCTACGATCATCATTCCTAACGTCACCAATGCCATTTTATTATAAAATAAACTTTTATTTTATTTTATTTTTTAAATTAAAAATATAATGTTACGTAGTAAATATGAGTCAAGCATTCGGACACAAACTAAATCCGTACAGAAAATTGAGAGAACCAAAAGGTATAAAAGGAATACGTCAAAAAGTCATCATTACAAACAATCCGAGCACAATCAGCGAAAATCAACTGTTGACGGTTCGTTTTCCAAATTTGGGAAAAAACGACGTCATCGTTCCGGGTACAACTCGATTGGCTTTTAACATTGATCTCGAATCCGAAAATGACGATGCAAGAACGATCGTATATAATATAGGTAGAGCCATCGTAAAAATATCGCCATTAAAATGGAGGGAAATGAAGTGTTTAGTTTAGACGATGCGGACGTGTTCAATTGTTTCAAAGACAATTGGTTGACGAGAGACCAACTCGAAAATCGAGCGTATCAAGGAATCGAACGTCCTAACTTAACTAGATTAAGAGTAAACGCTAGTGGCAGCGATGCTACGGCTAACGAAGGAAAAGACAAAGCCGTCGCGGATACTCTTAAAAATAGATATTGTATTCCGCTCGATTTTGAATTATTGACCGATCATCAACCGTTTTATCAATCCGGGATCGGGGATCAGCTAACCTACGAACTCGAGTTTAATAAATTTACGAGAGTTATTAAAAGCTCGGACGATAATGCTAAATATATCATAAGCGGAATTTCTTTAGAATACGAAGTCGTTAATATTCCGCATCTCGCGCAAATGATTAAAAATCAATATAGCGGCAAGTTGGCGATATTGTACGGCAGAGTCTTGAGATCGAGCATGAAACCGTTAAACAAGCGCGATAAAACGTGGAATATAAATCTAAATACTCCGGCAAAAAGGATGAAAGGACTATTGATGCTATTCAAAGAGCCCGATGTAAAAGATCATTGGACATTTTATAATCCAAAAATCGATAAAGTTTCGATTACTATCGAAGGAGTTCCCAATCAACTATACGCGCAAGGAATGCGCAGGTATCAACACTGGGAAGAAATTCAAAAATATTTCGGAGATTCGAGAGAAGAACACGCCATGGCAGTAACCAAAGCTTTAAATTTATCGAACGTGAAACAAGCCGATTATTTTATATTAGATAAATACGGTTTGTTTTTAGATATGAGAAGCAGCGACGACAACAAAATTCACGGAAGCGGAAGACGAGTAGAAAACTTATCCGAAGGAATTACCATTCAAATGGATAAAGAAGCGAAAGATGCGGGCGAATTATACTGCTACATTTACATCATCATGGACGCGCAACTCAATATCGAAAATGGACGATTTCATTCCGCGATATATTAACATGTTGACTATTATTAAAAACACATGTTACCAAAATATCCGCACGCTGCGTTGATTTGCGGACAGACCAGATGCGGAAAAACAGAATTTGTTTTAAATCTATTGGAAGATGACGAAAAAGGATATCGTAAATATTTCGAATATATCGTCGTACTGTGGCCGACCATCGCTGAAAAGCTAGCCTACCAAAACAAAATTTTTATTTGGAACGACGATCGAGTGTACGTCGACGATTTGCGTGATTCGACGTTGCATAAATCGTTAGAGATTTATCACGAGACTTTTAAAGGAGACGAGACGTTGATTATCATCGATGACTGCTCCGCGACCAAAGAGTTAAAGTATAGAAAACACGAGAACGATAATAAATGCATGATCAGCGAATTGGCTTTTAGCGGCAGGCACGCCAAACACAGCTGTTGGATTCTTTCGCAAAAATATAATAGCGTGTTAAAAGATTTTAGAGAGCAATTAAAATGGTTGTGTATATTTTACTGTAAAGATAGAGACTCATTCGAAAATTGTCTTCGAGAAAACGACGTCTTCCCGAACGAATCGATTCGAAAAGAAATTTGTTTAAAACTTTAAAAAACAAAGCATTCAAAATTGATTCTAAAAACGGATCAACCTACCGATTATGCGATATTAAACGACTCGATAGATGATTTAGTTGGCAAGTTGTTGATAGATAGTTGACAGTTAGTTGACAGCTAGTTGATAAGTTGTTGATAGCTAGTTGACAGCTAGTTGACAGTTTAGTTGATAGTTAGTTGATAGATAGTTAACAGTTAGTTGATAGATAGTTGACAGTTAGTTGATAGATAGTTGATAGCTAGTTAACAGTTAGTTGATAGATAGTTGACAGTTAGTTGACAGTTAGTTGACAGCTAGTTGACTAGATTATAATAAAATTTATAGATAAATATGCTCATCGAATGTTTAGTTGTATTTTGCGTATTTACAAATTGTTTAGTACTCGGTGGAGTTGTATTTGTGAATCGTAAATATTCGTACGTCGATGATGAATTTATAAAACCGTTGACTAGAGCGAAGCAAATTAAAAAATTTTTTAACAAGTATTATATAATAATGGAAGAAGTTGCGATAATTTTAAACGAAGAGCCGACGAGTTGCGTCGAAAATATATCGTCTACACCACCGACGAACAACGACAATAATAATAATCGCAGCGATCGATTGTTAAAAGTCATCGCCGCGGGAAACTCTAAAAAAATATTTCGGTAAAGAGTATACAATTTCGGAAATTGAAACTTTAAATTCAATCGATCAAGATAAATTATACGCGCGATACGAAGCAAGACTAGGTCGCGAAATGATATCTTCGTTGGGCTCGTCGATAATAAGTCTTTACGCTAAAGCGCTAGGATCGAGTTTAAAGTTTGTCGACGTGATGGGATACGAGTTTACGATAGACGACGAAGATTATTTAATTACAGATTTAGAAAAAGACCCGTTTATCTCTAGCGCGCTTTCTTCCGTCTTGTGCGAAGTATACTACAAGTACGGAAGATTTTTAGCACCCGTTACGGCCGGTTTAATTTCGGCGAAACATTTTAGAATAAACAATTCTTGTTTAGATAATAAATACGATGGAACCGGAACAGAAAACGGAACAGACGCCACCCGTAAACCGAGTGACGAAAACACCACCACCGACTAAAATACAAAATCCAAAACGAGTCGAAGCCGGTAAAAAACTCGCAGAGTACAACAAAAAGAAAAAAGAAAGTTTAAACAAAGTCGGTCGGCATGAAAAAGTAAAAATTAACCAATCGAGCGATACGCCGACTATAAAAAAAGAAAACGACGAAACAAACACGCTCTACGTCGGTCTGGGAGTAGTAGCTTTAACCGTTTTTGCCTATTTTATTTACAAAGCGCTCGCTAATAAACCCGTAAAAACTGATTTACCAACGCGAGATGTCAAAGAACCACCATCATCAACCGTTTCTGACGTCACTCTTGTAAAAATCGATCCTTTCAGAATGGATTAAAAAAAAAAAATAATAATAAATATTGTCTATACTATAAAAATGTCTACGATAGATACGAACGGAATCGTCAATTCAGCTTATCACGGAGGAATTGTAGGAATTATAACCGTTATTTTTAGCATGGCCGCTAAAAAAGTGTTTAAAATAAATCCGCCCGATTTGGGAAAGCTAGATGTAAACGACAGTCTTAAACTCACGGCGACGGTCGGGTCGGCGCTAATGACGCAAAATTGGTTGGTTCAACAGGGAATGTTACCTAAAAATGTTATGAATTCTACCACTTGATTATATTTATAAAATATTAAATGGATAAGCGCACGAGATTAAAACTAGAAAACGCTTATTATGGTCCGCGAGGATATCAAAAAGATCTTGGAGCGATTGAGAAATTAGCTCAAGAAACTAAAATTTCTACGAGTAAAACTAAAGAGTGGTTAAAAAAGCAAGCGTTGTGGCAGATTTATTTACCGTACCCCAAATACATTCCCAGACCGACCAGCTCAAGCACCTTGCAAGAAAAACCAAACGAGGTTCATCAAGCGGATTTATTGTTTCTTCCGCACGATACAGTGAATAAAAAAGTTTACAAGTACGCGTTAACAATCTCCGACGAAGCGAGTATATATAAAGAAGCCGAACCGTTAATCGATAAAACCGCCGCGCAAGTCCTAACGCGTTTGAAAAAAATTACAAGCGAAGTTTATTAACTTGGCCAAAAATTCTCAAAGTCGATCCGGGAAAAGAATTTATGGCGAGCGTCAATGTTTTAATGAGTAAAAATCACGTAAAGATACAGCGAAGAGAAGCTCAAAATCATAGAGCGCAAGGCATCGTCGAACGATTCAACAGAACTTTAGCCGAAAGATTGTTTTCTCATCAATACGCGCAAGAAATAGCGACTAATGCAAGAAATAAAGAGTGGGTAAAAAGATTACCGCTAGTTATAAAAGCTCTAAATAACGAAGACACTAGACTCATTAAATTAAAACCGAAAGATGCTATAAAAATGAAACTCGTGAAACAGAATCCAGCCGCACCGGCTCATCGACTCGTAGGTAAAAGAGAGAAAAAGATGCCGCTAAATGCAAACATTAGATATTTATACGCACCTGGCGAGGCCGAACAAGATACAAAAAGACGAGGTACCGATCCTATATGGTCTATTAAAACATATACTATTAAAAATGTTGTTGTCGTAGAAAATCAACCCGTATTGTATTTTTTAGAATCAGGTCCTGCTCGATCGTTTGTTAGAGAAGAACTACAGATTGTTCCGCGAGATAGTGAAAATCCACCTAAAAAAATTTAACTTACGTAATTGCCGAAATCTTATAATCGCCGTGAGCTAAAACGCGTATTCCATCGGGTAAAATATAAATCTTTGTATCAAAAGAAGATAAGGAGATTTTATTAACGCTCGTTGTGTATAATCGATGATTCTCATTTCTGATCAAATTCATAGAGTGATAAAGCATATTATTTTGAAATAAAACTTGTTTAAAGTGCTCATGAAAAATGTTCTTAGCTAAAACTTGTTTTTTAACGCCCTTGGCTTTTTTTATTATTTCACCCTCATTCGATAAAAGTATCGAATACATTTTCGGTTTAAGACCGACAAATTCTAAGATTAGAGTTCCCGATGTTTCGTCTTTCATTTTACCGATGACCTTTTTATTCTTTTCGGAATATAAATCGTGATCTTTACTATAATTACTAAAATCGTACAAATGCTTATCTTTTTTCATGTCTTTATAAACATCTTTTGTTTGAATCTCGAGTAATAAACTGTCTGTATCCGTGTAAAGTAAATTGCACTTGTCTTTGTACTTGCTTTTTAGATGATTGTAATAAAAATCGTACATGAAAGCTTTAGATAAATCCAATATGCTCATTCCGACGTATACGGGGTGGTTGAGTACGAGTTTTGTTTTATGCATATGAATCGCCGCTAGATCGTGATCGAAAATCTTAACCCCGGCAAAGTTTGGTTTCGCGATTAATTTACGGATTTGATTTTCTGCTTTTTCATCGTTGAGGCGCTTCAAATTCACGTTGACACGCTTTCGTACATTTTCCATCGTTTTTCCAAATACTGCATTATTCATGAGTTTGTACAAATCTTTTTCAAAATCAGATGTTGCATTTTTTTTCTAAAATTCGTGCTTAAATTAATGTACGATTCCATCCAAGTCGCTTGATCGAATTTTAAAACGCGATGAATTTTAGTTAGTTTCATACCGAGTTGTAAATACAATTGTAAATTGCGATAATGAAGAACGTATTTTGATTTATCGGATAAATTTGGAACAATTTTTTTTACGTTTGGCGCGGTTTTGTCGCCTAATAGCTCGAGCTGATACGGCGACATCCATTCCTTGGGAATCACTAACGACTCTGGCGCGAGTGGAAATGCGTTGTGAGAATCGTGTAATTCTTTAGGATATTCTAAATCCACTTCTAAAATGTAGCCTTGATTCGAATTCATGTCTATTACCTCCGATTCTAACGAGTCAATCCCGGCTCTCGATAACCATTAAATTTCCCGATAGGAAGAGGTTGACTCATCGCCCAGCCGTACAGATTATTCGCGTCTAAATACGGTATGTAACTCGTAGGTTTCGATGAATCGTAATTTTCGAGCTGTGGATTGTTTGCTTTCGCGTATCTCTGGCTTACCATACACGTTCCTCCTCTAGTTCCTTCTTCTATAAATAAATGCATGTCGTAATCCGTCAACAATTCTAAAATGACGTTCGAATGTTTCAGCAGAGCGTCCCAGCTCAATCCTGGACTCGTGTAATAATGAGCTGGATCCAACTCGTACTGTTTCATGCAAGTGGTACGAAAATTTTCAAAGACGTCCGCTAATAACATACAAATCGTGATAATCTCCTAGATTTTTTACATTCAAACGTTTTCTAAACGTTCTTTGCGTGCTCATATTCTTCGTTTGTAATGTGTTCGTCGTTGAGACTACTATAAAAAGCGTCTTTCAAAGGAAGACTAGTTTCTTCAAAACGTTTAAAATCATCCATGTACTCGTAGCAATAAACGCCTTTGTTTAAAAGCAGTTTCAACTTGTTTAAATTTGGTTCGCACTTTTTAGTGATTGAAAAAGAATCAGGGTTGTTTGATTTTACGAGTTTATCGAGTGAAGCTTGTAAAAATTGAGCGCTGTCGATAAATCGCAGTTGCGCGATTGAAAAAGAAATATACTTTTCCATGCGAGTCAGACACGTTAGATTTCCTTGTGTCTGACTCGCAGCCTGCATAATGAGATGAGAGTCATATCCTCGCAAATTATGAAATACGACTGGAATAGGTGTTTTATAAGGCTTTAAACCTAGTTGCAAGTTACAACTATCATGCGCCGCTCCTCTATATTTCCCAGTGATGTGACAATGATCGCGTACTTTTCTAAACTTGTTATCGTCTCCAAAGAATCCTTTTGTCATATCCAACACTTTTTAGCAGAGTTATAATCTTCTACATCATCTCTTATCATAAACATTTTTTTAGGGTTTTGAATATCTCGTTGATGTTTTCTACTTTTTTTGTAATTCGTTTAAAAAAATGCTTAGCAGCATCTTTTCCTCGGTATACAACGGGGGAAAAAGTTTGACCGTCGCACCGAACTATAATGTACGAATAACCACAAACAACGTGTTCTTGCAGTTTTTTTTAGTATTAGTCGTATTCACATCGTCAATCTTTTTAATAATACTTTCAAAGTCAGCGTATATAACGAAAGGAACTTTCATCTTTTTATAAAAAATTATAAATTTTATCGTATCGTTTTTACCTTTTTCTGGCATGACGATCGCTGTTGGTCTGTCGTTAATTCCCTTGCACATTTTTATGTGGTCTTGAAGATACGCTTCTGTTGAGTAACCATGTAAACATCTCACGCAATAGTGTTGACGATGTTTATGTTTCGTTTGGTCGCAAAGTAATTTATTTATATCCTTAATCCAAACGTAGTGCGATTTATCTTCCTCGTGGATTAATAATACATTTACACACCGTTTATTTTCAGACTGCTCGCTAAGTCAGTAAACTACAAATGATTTTGATTCGTAACCAAAAACGTTTAGTGCCAACTTGTTTTGTTTCTCTACTTTTTTAATTTGATTGATCGGAGTTGGAGCATCGATACCGTCAAAATTTAAACCGTCTTCCGTCGGATAGCTAGAAGTTCTATCCGAGTGATTATCCGCTGGAAAAAGAGCGGAACGAAGCGCCCACCGCAAACAATCATCATCATTGTTTTTTACGTTGATGCATGCTTTTTTGTTTTTTATGTAGTTGGGTAACTCGATATAAAAACCGCCTCGAAAAGGTTGATATCTCGTGATGGTAATACTCATATCT
The DNA here is from genome assembly GCA_029582265.1 of Zoroaster sp. YZ-2022. Classification (NCBI taxonomy): domain Eukaryota; kingdom Metazoa; phylum Echinodermata; class Asteroidea; order Forcipulatida; family Zoroasteridae; genus Zoroaster; species Zoroaster sp. YZ-2022. The sequence continues at coordinate 15,623,342 of CM055832.1, read as the reverse complement.
ACAATACGATCTATGATCCATCCAGAACCGTTGTGTGTATATCTTTCTAAAGACTCTTGAATTTGTGAAAAAACAGTATCGAATACATTTTCTCATGTGCTCTCTTCTCCCGCTGTATCGTTCCGGTAAAACAATATTGTTTATTCTTATATACTCTTTAAGTTGCGCTAAACTTAATTTATACAACCCCGTTAGTTTTCGTCGTTTTATATATCTTTTTACAGCCTCATACCAAGACCGTTTATTTATTTTCTTTCTTCTACTATCTCGCGCTACAATTAAAAGTCTAATATGTCTGCGCGCAAACTGCTTCAATTCACCCAATGTCCACTTTGATAAATATCTTGCCATCGTCTTTATTATACTACTACATCTTTTTAAATCGTTTTTTCAGTTTTTTAACTAAGTTTTTCAATATCTTTTTTTAATAAGTACTTTTACACCACCCACATCTCTAACGTCATCCAAAAATAAAAGTCGTCAACCACCTCTGATGACGTCATCAACCACCTCTGATGATGACGTCATCAACCACATACAAACCTCCCCTCCTTGTTTTTCAATTCTCATCCAGTACCGCCCCTTTTTGGGTACTTGGCCCAGAACCCGCATCTAGCATACTACTCTCTTCATTATAGCGTATCTGCATTCAAAATCAACCTAAGTCGTCTTCTTCAATTCTGAATATGGAACCCAGCCTCTGTGAACTCTTCACACCATAGCCAACGTCTTCAACCTTGCTCTTGCCAACAAGGCCGTCGCCAGCTTGGTCGTCGCTTCCAGGGCGTGTGACCTGTCTGCCAGGTGTGGGTTTCAACGGACGTTCTGTCTGCTCTGCCTCTGTTCTCGCTCTTCACGCTACATCGCCATTAATTGTTAGTCTACCAGGTGTTCATGACAAAGAAAAATGCTGCTCTGGTTACGTTATCATGATTGTGTGCGCCATAGTATTCATTCTGTCTGTCCTGCCAAAAGCTTTGCGCTGGCATGAGCCCGTCGGTTTTGAACAACAGACCGGACAGTGCGTCCTCACTTTTAACAAAGCTTTTCGATTGTGTCTTTTATTATCATGGTTATAACCTACGGATTGATTTATGGAGCAGCCAGTCGGTAGTTCGCCAATATCCATTCGAACACAGTACACCCGAGGGTTGGGATCAAACAACTCCCCACGCCCTTGGGAACACAAGGCGGTAATAACCCTCAGGATCATTATGGGATATTTTGCCGTATGTTGGCTGTTGTTTTTTTTCGTTGGGAATACCGTCAACCCCCTATGCCAAAACTGCAATGCCAGTGGCTCGGCTACAGCAACTCGGCACTCATCTCATTTCTGTACGTGATTTTCAATTGGGAAATCAAGCGTGCTTTTCAACGTATGTAGATGTACGTACACTCCGTGTCTGGAGTGATTACGTTAATCTTTTTTTCTCTGATAGAGCCGTACTGTTAGTTACTCTCCATGTCTGTGGTTGTTATGAATTGGTCAACCAATGAGATTTACTGAGAGCATCTAGAATGAATAATTATCTGTACTGACAAAATACACAAAAACTCGAATAACTTGGGAATAATATTGGATGTCTCATTTTGATATGCATAGGTGTGTTAACCAGTGGCGCACCTAGGATTTCCCCTTGGAAGGGGCTTTTTTATACAAGCTGATAACTCACTTAGTAGCAACTCCGGGGAACATTGGAGGCGTTAGCCCCTCCCAAATGTTGTGCCACCAAACACAAGCATATCACAACTCTAACCCAACCTCTCCCACCCTCAGAATTTTGTTTAATAAATAATAATGAAATGAACTAAGACATAACATTCTTTTTAAAATGAGCCTCCACCTTGGGAGCTCCACCAAACTAAACGGCATTGTACTACTTTTTTGCAAATACCACACTCTTAAAACAAATAGGTTTTCCGTGACCCCCTCCCACCACACCCCCACCCGAAAGTTAGAACAGTTACATTGAAAATTTTTTCGATGTTTTTAACAAAAAGGACATTAGGCCTATGTATTTTTATAAATACAACTAGACGTTAAGTATAAAAGGTTAAATGAGGTCATGATCTTGAATTGTTTGGGCTTTGTGCCGGTATCTTAAATTTAGTATTTTTGACATCGTTGGATTAGAGGAAGAATCTGATTTCCGGAATTATTGCAGAGAATTTTAATAATTTTCCATCAAATAATATTTTTGGTTCTTAGAAGAACTGTAATAATGGTTGGTTCTGAGAACTGCTGCATCACTATACATGTATCACTAATAATTATGGTTCATTGCAGGCGACCGTGTTTTGTTTAATAGTCAATAATAATAATATGTTTACTTCATTGCAAGAAAATAGTGTAATATAGTATGTCTATATTGAGGACTAGACAAATCAACTTTTAATCCCATGAATATTTCGTTATGATTCAGCGAGTTCTGAACGCATTCTTTTTGTTAAAATCAAACATTCAGACGCGTTTAACTGAAGGGAGCCCTCTTTCTGCGCGCTGCCCTGACATGCACCAAAAGCTGGAGTGCGGCTATAATATAAGCTAGGCACTTCGTGTATGACGTCACCAAGTGGAGGCTCATCACATGAGGCCCATTTACGAATTCTCAATTCGTCACAAAATGAACTTACGAAGAGGTTAGGGAGCGTCTCAAAAGTCGGAACGGATATATGCCCACCCGAACGTTCCTCTGGGAATACTCCAGCGATCCATGGGAACGGATGCGTATTCTCTGTGGGAACAATGGTGCGTTCCCACGGACCGCCAGCGTGTTCCCAATGAGCGATCCTGCGGGAACACGCAAAGCATACTGTATTCCCCGCGGAACGTTCCCACGGGAACATTCTCAATTAGTAATTGCAGCATAGTCTTCACCGTATGCGAATCGTTACTATACGTGTTTATGGTCGGAAGGTGAAGGTATGTTGCAGTTTTCGTTAAGCGGACAGTTTAGTTGCATACGTGCCATCCCTAGCCTTCTTGTAAAGTCTTTAGTCAGTGATGAACATGTGCAACTTCCACAAATTACTGACTTCGCTCACAGATAACTGGGTTTAATGCGTCGTTATAATTAATACTTGTAATACCGTAAGTTTTTAGTCACAACGACAACAGGGCAAACTAACTGTTAACGTTAACGGGTTTATAGGTCAACTTGAAGGTCATGGTAAAGTCCCAGGCGTTATTGTACACATAGTTTGTTGACATCATTGACAATTTATAAATTATTTCTAAAGATTTGGGACTGTAGGCTACTTACCAAGCACATGATTTTCAGCAGTTGCCATCCTACCCAGCTACACGGTACACGAAGACATACACGGTACACGGTACACGGTGTACACTACAGTTTAGCTCAATGTGTGTGAGTTAAAAGTAGTTTATTTTCGTGCAGTAGTAGTGCACTATAAACGTGTGCCGCGCGTGCGGTAAACACAATGTATTACATTTGTTCTGCCCATTCGCAGTTGGCGGAGTGTTGCGGTCAGTGGCGCACCCAAGGGGGGGCTTGGGGGGCTCGAGCTCCCCCCCCCCAAGGGCCCGCTGATGTTTTATTTTTGTTTTAAAGAAGGAGCCAGGAAAGAGAGCAAAATCTGAGCCCAAGTCTTGTCTACAGAGGAGTTCGGCAAGGAGTATAGGGCAGTGGTACAAGGGATGGGGACTCAGGAGACTCAAGCTCCCCTCCAAAAGTTTTCCATTTATTCCACTCACTATTATATTTTACGGCGTTGCGTATGCATGTGCATGTAAGCTTGAAGGGCCACCAGTATATATAACAAGCATTTTTACACATTCTCTCCCCCCCCCCCCGCCATGGTGCACCCTGATCAGGGAGCAGCTTTACTTAATTTTATTTTCATTTTCTGTTGTCCGTTTCTCTTGTTGAGGTCGTTGACTGTCGTTGAGGTTACTCGTAAAAGTTAAACACGCCCGCATTATAATCAACTCCTTTCCAGTTTGTATACAATGGCCCAGGATTGGGTTTTAATTTACAAATTATGTGACACTCTTTTAGCAAACACCGATTGGATAATATTGGGATTTGGTTTTGCCGCCAAATTCGTGTTTGAAAAAATTTAGCTCCGCCCGGAATGATCACAAACTTTACGTCTACGCAATGAAAGTATTTAACTATAGAAATCTTGCAGGCGAAACAAGCTCAAGTTCTTTACATCAAGAGGAGGAAATTATATGGAAGGTAAAACCCTACGAGTCCGAATCATGCCATAATGTCTTCTTTTTATGACTAGAAACCACCAGGAAACATTTAACATGTGCCGTAGGTTCACTGACGAGCACGACTAGGGACATGGCTGCAGCCGCGCCAGCGGTTATGGTTTGGGTCAGCCATGTCTCTCCCCCATATTGGATTTCAAATAACAATATTTTGAGTCCCCCCCCCCCCCCCAATCAAATCCTGGGTGCGCCACTGGTTGCGGTCTCCACTGTTCCCAAAAGGAACGTTCCTTTGGATCGTTCTTGTAGCTGAGTATGCTCGCGTGTGCCCAGTCGAACGTTCCACTGGGCATACAGCTCCGTTCCTCGGGACCATTTGCGTATGCCCAGGGGAACGCTGGCGTGTTCCCAACGGACCGCTCTGGTATTCCCAGCGGAACGGACTATCCGTTCCGACTTTTGAGACGCTCCCTTAATAAAATTCAAACAATAAACAGGCATTTTTTGTTGCAAACTGATGTTTTATACCTACCTGTTTACAATTATGAGTGAAATACTGCAAACACTGTGACTCGATATAAGCACGCACACGTGTGCATATTGTTTATGTTTGCAAATGGGTTCTCAACTGGGCGCCGCGCAATACCAGATCAAACACAGTGACGTCAGACACGAAGTGCCTGGCTTATAGCCGCACTCCCAAAGCTGCAGCCCACTAGTGGCCACCAGCTGGTGGCGTTATACCTCAAATTCAATTGAAGACAAATTTAATCGAATTCCACCACCACTACGAATTATATAAAATAAGATCCGCTTTCGCAACGGTCGAACTATCGGTGTAGAGACAGAGTCTGTCTGAAGACAGATTGCCGGCAGGTCGAAGAGGTTAGTTGACTGGCTTGAAACACCAGTTGATGAAGCAGTTGTAAGCGCCACCGAATACCTCCGCAAAGATTATATAATTCAGGTATAACAATTTTCCAGTTGATTCTTGGTTAGTCCGGAAAACTAATTTTGTCGACCATATCAACATTAAAAAACTCTTAGACAATATTTCAAATCTTACCATTTATACCATCTACCATGAAAGATCTCAAAAAATCCAAAAAACAAATCCAGACCTTCAAATGGAGTGCTGGAACTATCAATGTAAGAACATTGGTAGCAGACAAGAAGGAAGAGGAGGATAAACTAGAATTCGTTCTACAAGAACTTGAACGAGCTGATGTAGATATAGTTGGAATCCAAGAGACCCGAAGAATCCTCAAAAACGGCATAGATTCTCACTCATTTGATAACTACGACGTACATCTCTGTGGCTACAAACGTAAACCAACCTCAGGTCACGAATGTGGAGTAGGCATCGCGATCAAGAAAAACAAAAACATTCGAGTAACATCAATAAATACAGAGACCTGCTCGGCACGGATGTTATCGATCGACCTTCTGGTATACGGAGTGAAGGTCAGAGCAATCTGCGCCTATGGACCTACTGAAACTGATCCATCTGAGTCGAAGAAGGACCTTTTCTGGAGCAAACTGAAAAAAGAGGTTGTGCAAAGACCTAAGAATCACCAATTTATCGTTTTAGGGGATCTAAACAGTACCTGCGGCTCGAACGGCAATAGGATGGTACGATTCTGCGCTGAGAATGAAATTGCAATATTGAACAGCTTTTTTGAACACAGGATGAAATATAGGAAATCATGGTACTCTAACGATGGGAAGGTCAGAAAGGCGATTGATATTGTTATGTGTAATTCTTGGCTAACTAGGTACTGTATGGATACGAGGGTTGAACTTAAATGGGACTTTTACAGCGACCACAGACTGGTAAAATCCACCTTTCGAACACCGGTTTGCAAAAAAGATTGGCCGCTTATAAAACGCAAAAAATCTGAGCCTAGATTCAAGTGCAAGGATCTTAGTGAGGATCAGATTGCAGATTTCAATGCCGAAGTTGAAAGACTTATTCTTGAAAAGACCCCAGAAACGGCGGAAGAAATTATCCAAACACTCGAAATAGCCCGAAACAACAATCTCCCAAAAGTTCCAAAATCATAGCCACACAAGACCTTGGTCAAATGACCAGATACTGCAAGATTTGCTCAGCAAAAGGCGAGAAATTCGCAGTCGCGGCAGCAAAGCTGAGTACAAAATTGCACATAAAATGGTCCAAAAGAGGGTCACGAAGTTAAAAAATGACTATTACAAAACTGAAGCTCTAACTTTCAACGATGCAGTCATAAAAAACGACATGGAATCAGCTTACAAAACGGCGAAAGCACAAGCCAACGCAGTACGTAAGAAACCAACACCCATCGAATGCTCCGGCCTCGCGAAACACTTCGAAAATCATTTCAACCCGACCTTCACCCAACCAACCCCGATCCTACTACAGCGTCCATTCCACAAACCAATTATCAAATCCAAAATCAACGAAGACTTGCCAACAAGAGACGAACTGAAACAAGTCATCAAGCAGCTTAAAAACAACAAAAGCAGCCTCTACCTGCCAGCGGAAGTTTTTAAGCTATTGCTAGAATCAGATATATTCATGGAAAATCTATTGGAATTTTTCGAAAATATCTGGAAGACGGAAGAGGTGCCAGCACATTTTGGATTAGGTAAAATATCAGCCATTTGGAAAAACAAGGGCTCAATGAAGGATTGTACTAAGTATAGAGGCATCACGCTTAGTAGCATACTGTCCAAGATAATGGTAGTGATCATAGTACAGAGACTCACAGATGCATATGATGAGGTTTTGGATGAGGGACAATTCGGATTTAGGTCTAATAGAGGGACCACGGACGGGATTTATTGTTTGAAAAGATCGCAGCAGTGGGCTAGAAAATATCAGAAGGAGTTATACGTAGGCATGATTGACTTGTCGGCGGCATTTGACCACATTCAGCGTCAATGGCTGTTTTCAGCAGTAAGGGTGGCCTTAGGGGAATCGAAATTGATAAACTCGACTACAACATGCTTCATGTCAACCAATCCAACCGACACCTTCAAAACCACCGCCGGAGTCCGTCAAGGCGGCTCAGAAAGCCCATATCTCTTCAACATATACGCAAATCATTGCATGTCAATCTTCTCAAAACTAATCCACGAACAAAATATTCCAACATTCAAACTCAACTACAGAATTGCCAAAACTTGTTCAGAAACCGGAAAAATAGTGAAAGGCTCAACTGAAATTCCGTACCTAGGCTACGCTGACGATCTAGTGGTGTATGCGGAAACAGCAGAAGATTTACAGAAAATGCTGATAATAATTGAGTCTATTTTCAGGGGACATGGCTTGACAATCAACGAGACTAAGACCGAGACGTTGATATTAAATTGGAAATTGGGAAAAGCAACCGCAGAGGAGATCTACCCGAAAACCATCACAACTTTGAACGAAGTCGACATCAAGAACTCTGAAACGTTCAAATACCTTGGGTCAACAATAATGTACAATGACAGCTCCACTGGGGAAGTTGAAATTGATAACAGGATAACAGCCGCTACATGCAAATGTTTTGAACTCCGAAAATTCTACACCAATAGAAGCATCAAACTTTCAACAAGAACCATCTTCTTAAACGCATTGGTTAGATCGGTCATGACCTACAGGTATGCATGCCAGACATGGTGCCCGAAGAAGAAGGAATTTAATAAATTGGAATCTGCATACACAGGTTTCCTGAGGTTCATGGTGAAAGGCGGTCATCAGAGGGTGAAAGATGCACAAAAGTATGAGAGAGCTGATGGCACGGAGGGAGAATTTAATAAATTTGTACACTCAAATGTGAAAATAAGGGAGATAGCAGGGTCTGGAAGCATTGTGAGCTACATTAAGAAGCAACAGTACAACTGGATTGCCCACATCACAAGGCAGAAAGACGTAGCAATTAACATTTGATAATTAAAAATATGCCAAGAAATCTGGGATAACAGAAATACACGTCGGCAAGTGCTCCTCCACCAAGAAAAAAATTTCAATTTAAATGAAAAACAGGTAGATACTCAAATGGTAAAAAGAGAAAACTTTAAGATCTAAGGATCTTAACCCAAAATTCGGTGAATATACGAATGTGGAATCAATCTATCTATCTACGTAGACTGGTCTCCTGTCTGTATCCTATCAAGAATATAGACAGACTCCAGGAGTACCACTCAAAGGATTTCATTGAATACATTAACGAATTGTGCTGAAGATCTGACGTCACGCTTCGAGTCTTGCGCGCTAGCTACCACCCAAGGTCAAAGTTGAACATCGGTAAAAATATGGCGGCTGCATGGCCAGGATCTGGCGTAATTCACGCGCCTCTAGATCAAAGCGTGACGTCACATCTTCAGGCTACAGTCCACGTAGACTGGTTGCCTGTCTCTATCGCGAAAACGCCCACACTAAAATCTATTTTACTAGAAAAAGGCCTTAAAATCGCTTGAAATTAAATTAGGACCACTTTTTCAGGGCCTAGTATATCCGAAATACTCAAAGTTGGAAGTCAATGACCCCTAGGTCATAATATTGGACTATTTTTACACAATCTTCAAATGAATGGGCCTCAAATCTTTGTTTTAGGACATACAAATTATGATAAACAGCTCGGCGCATGAATTTCTCACTATTTAGTGGGGTTCACTAAATAGTTATTCACTTATTTCTGGTCTATTTCACATCAAATTAAGCATATGGCCCAAAGGCCAAAAGCGCTTCAATGTACAAAGGAGTTAAAACATTACATTAAAATTCACACCAAATTATATAAAAACACACAGTTAAAAGATACAAAAAAAAGAGTCTCAAATCGTGACGTCAGATCTTCAGGCTACAACGAAAACAAAATTAAATAAAAACAGGCCTGTTTTGTGGTTACTCTGTTGCGTCAAAATGTGAAAATAAATAAACGGCAATTAGGTTTCATCAGAGGCCAAAGTACACATTTATTTACAGAGGGTATAAAGAGATAAAACTGTTTGTGGTAATAAGGTACGCTATATATACGGCATTTATTCTCGGACAGCTCACAGAAATACAAGTAAAGAAACATTGTGACTTTTGGCACAGTTGAACCACTATTTATTTCGACACACTTTGACCATGTACCAAATTGGGCAAAAGGCCAGCATTATAAAAACAGTCAAATAATTATACTTAGCGGGCCTGCTTGCCCCAAACTTTTCTTGACAAAAACACTGGGCATGAAAAACTTGGCATGCTTGCCACAAAAAATGGGGCATGCTTGCCCCGAAAACTTGGCACGCTTGCCACAAAAAATGGGTCATGCTTGACCAGAAAAACTTGGCACGCTTGCCACAAAACAAGAGGCATGCTTTGCATGCTGACCACCAATAAAGTATCCAAATCGTGCAGGCTTATCGCCCAAACCATTATTGTAAAGTAAAGCGGGGAGGGGTACATTCATTCAATTCCTCTTGGTTTTTTTAAATCATAAAACCACCCCATGAATTTTTCATCACATATAATTCAGATTTAATGCTTGAATCTATTTTTAAATGCATTAAATTTTATGATCATTAGGTGTTTGTGCTACAGCGAACACCTATTGTTATTGTTTGGTTTTACAATATGGATTTGTCTGAAAATCCACCTGCTAGTTTGTCAACTTTATTGTGTCCTATCATTGTCTTTGAACCAATATCTTCATTATACAATCATCTTATTGTTAAAGTTTGCTTGATGTTAACAAAATAGTGAACAAACATTGACAACTGAATGTGTGTTTTCCTGAGCACAAATTTCTGTGCCAGATATTAATCACTTACATTGAAGTTGTGTCTGGCATAATGTGGGGTGGTTAAATTTAAACCCATTTCACAGCTACAAATATATGACATATTTGTTAAGCATTCATTATACAGCAAAAGTGGAATTGCACCTTGGGGGTAAATTTCAGTGAGTACTCCATATCGATAGAGAAATGTTAAAGATAATTGTTTTTATTGTTCGGATTTTGTTTTTCGTTTTTTGAAAGTCACAATTAAATATAAGATGTGTTTTTAAGAAGGAGGATAACAAAACTACGGCATTGTTTGTATCGATCTTACAGTCACGATGATAATTGTTTTTGACAGGCCTTTTGTTTTTAGAAAGTAATGAAATGAAATTGTGGAACACAAGTAAATTTGTGTTTGTAGTTAAAATGGGAGTTAAAATTTCTCTACACACAGTCTCCACCAGTTTTGAAATAAACATTGTAATGCACTATAATCAACTTTTATTTAGAACAAAACCAAACTGACCCTGTTAATTAATTTAATAAACAAATATAAAGTACAGGTTGTCCGTTAAACCATCTGAGCTGTTTTATCCATTGTTTTTAGGAATCACCAAATTGCTCATTATTATTTTGTTTTGCCCAATTTAAACCAAAGTACAGCCCACACAGAGCCCACCTCGGCCCCACTACAAAACCTGCTGAAAACCCATGCCGAACCCATCTAGGACCCCTGCTCATCCCACCTGAGCAAACCCAGTTGGGGCCCATTGCAACTGGTGTATTGCCCACAAAGAGCCCACCTTTGCCCCATTATCAGAAAACCCGCTTCAGAACAAAGTGGGGCCCATGTAGGACCCCTCTGCTCAGCCCATCTTAGCAAGCCCAATTGGAACCGGTAATTTGCCCAAGAAGAGCTAACCTTGGGCCCATTAAAAAACTACCTAAGACCCACACTGGACCCATGTAAGACCAGCGTTAGTAAGCCCAGTTGGGGCCCATCTGTTTTGCCCACAACGAGCCTACGCTGGACCCATTTCAAAACCCACCTACAACCCGATCCGGACCCATGTAAGACCCCTGTTCAGCCCATCTTAGCAAGCCCAGTTGGGGCCCAATTGGAACAGGTGTTTTGTCTACAAAGAGCCTACCCTGGCCCCATTACAAAACCCACCTAAGACCCACACCAGACTCATGCAGGACCCAGTGTTCAGCTCATCTTGGCAAGCCCAGTTGGAGCCCAATTGGGACAGGTGTTTTACCCACAAATAAGACTACCTTGGCCATACAAAACCCGCCTTAGACCCATACCGGATCCATGTAGGACCCCTGTTCAGCCCATCTTAGCAAGCCCAACTGAAGCCCAGTTGGAGCCCAATTATAACCAGTGTATTGCCCACAGAGAGCCTGCTTGAGTAGACCCATACCAGACCCATGTTGGACCCGCGGCTAAAGCCCATCTGGGCAAGCCCAGTTGGGACCCAATTGGAACTGGTGGACAAAAAAAAATTGGGCCCTATATGGGCAACCCAATTGGGGCCCACTTGGCAGCCCTTACAGGGCCCAACAGGGGCCCACTTGGAAATGATGACTGGGAAGCAGTTGTGGGAGTGGTTTATTGCAGGAGGCTAAACATAATATTCAACAGCGAACATTGTTTAAAAACTAACACTAAGTTTCCGTTTCAGCAGGGCTATCATATTTGTTTTAATTACAAAGAGAAAACGTACGATAGATTTGGTCCCTCCAGATGATACCGGCAAAGTTACTGTCAGCCCTTGGCTCATGGACTAACAACCTTTAGACAGTTTTGACCGTACGAACCATCTTTGGACCCGATGGGGACTATTAGTTATACAACGAAACTATAAATAAGTATTTCTATATTTATCTCTTCAAATAGTTGCACTGACTTTTTTCTTCCAGTTATCAAAATATGTATTGCGTGCATTCTATACCGGTACATGATCCATACACGATACTTAGAAATGTAGACCAAATGGTATGACGTGGGCATGCATGGCAGTCATTGTTGTAACACTGTCAAGAATGCCACCTAACGAAGACTGGTTGGTGCTGGTTTGATTATATATTGGTGATGTTTCTGTTGATGTGAAGATGGGGTAATTCAAACTACAGTTGGAGTTTGTTTCCCATTATCCAGGTTCTGGCTTCATTTATGCCATTTGAAAGCTTTTAAATGTGCCTTCATGTAGTGAGTTATTGGAACTGAATCAAGGTAGACGTTATCAAGGTATATCTAGGAGTGACCAGCCTATCTGACACTGTGCCAGCGAAGAATCACCCTCAATGGGCTCAAGTACAAGATGAAAGTGGATAGTACTCTCGTCCGAGACAGCCCCAGCAATATCAACATGACTTTTTTTTCTGTTTTGGGAATTAGGCAAACTTCGAGAGGGCAATGCCGTTGATGCCACGAGCCGAAGCATATTTCAAACACAGTGTGATCAACTAGTAAAACTATAAGAACATAGCTTTATTATACATTATCGAAAGTCTTTGCTAAATGCTATTTTGGACACATGCAGTCTTCAAGCTGTAGCCAACCTTTTTCTTCTAGGCAGGGTGAAATTAGGGATCCATCTCCATATAACGCTTACTTTAAGTTCATTATCTGTCTTGGGTTTTTCTTTTGCCATTTACATATTTATTTCATTATCAGATTGTATTTCCTCATTCATTTATTTAACTGTATATATATATTTCTTTATTATGCTTCTTCCATTATCATACGCTTTTATTTTTGTCTCCTTCAACTTGTGTATTTATTTCCCTCATCTTGTAAGCCTAGTTTGTAAGCTTAGTTTTTTCATATATGCCCTGTTCACATGATGTTATGTTCGTTCCTTCCCACCGAGTCTCTTACTTCCTCATACCTTTTTGGCAGCTGGTGTTCCAGCATCACTTTCAGTTTGTTATTTCCTATTCCCCATCTTTGGGACTGGGTGGGACTGGGTGGGACTGGGTGGGACTGGGTGAGACTGGGTGAGACTGGGTGGGACTGGGTGGGACTGGGTGGGACGTAACGTTTATCATCATCTTACTTTCATCAATTCATGTTCATTATTTGCTTTGTACCTCTTTTTGCGCAGCCTATCCCTAAATTTTATTTTTAGCTTTATTTTTTGGTAATTTTTGCTTATTTTCCCCTCATCATCATTTTTTGTTTTGTCCTATTCTGGTTTTTTTTTTAACCCCACCTATTTTATTTCCCTGTTGGGAAGTTTTGTTGTGCCTTTTGATTCTCTCAATATTGATGATGTTTATTCCACTCAGCATTCCTGTTCTTACCTTGAAAGTAATGATTTTAACAATTTAAATATCAATCCTACTTGTGATTTTTCTTTGTTCTATACGAATGCCAGAAGCCTCAGTAAACATGCTTATGACATTGAAGATTATTTATGCTCACTAAACCATTCTTGTTCTATTTACGGTTTCACTGAAACTTGGTTTAAAGAATCCCCTCCTTGTTATATTCATAAGAATAACTATCACCTTGTTCATTCATCTCGTTCCAACAAACTTGGGGAGGAGTAGCTATGTTTATTAGTGATTCCTTGAACTTTTGTATTAGAGACGACCTGATGTGTTCCTGTGAAGATTTTGAATGCATTTTCATTGAAATTCAACGTGAACACTCATGTAATCTCATTATTGGAAATGTTTACAGAGCTCCTTCGACATCTGTTGAAAATTTCAACAAGCTTTTCGGTGATTGTTTAAATTCCATTGCCAAGGAACAAAAGCTGTGTTATATAATGGGCGACTTTAACCTCAATTTAATCAATTGTTCTGACCATCAGCCTACTGAGGATTTTGTCAACACTTTATACAGGTATGGTTTTCACCCTCTGATCGACAAACCCACTCATATTGCCCCCCCCCCCATAGTTCCACACTCATTGATAATATACTAACCAATCACGACCAATTATCTTAAGTTAAAGTTTCTGTGAACTGTTTAACCTTTTAATGTCTCTAAATTTGTAGCTACTTTATTGCTATATTCTTGATACCTTTGATTTTGTGAATATCTTATTGCTTTTATTTTAAAATTTTATATATATATATATATATATATATATATATATATATATATATATATATATATATATATATATATATATATACAGTGCATATCCAAAAAAAGGTAATTCGAATTCAGGGCGTTAATATGCCAAGGTTATTTAGTTTGACAATTTACATGTAGTGTACCAAAGAAGAGGAACTCCTCAGCTTTCCATTGATACCTGTATCGATCCATTGCTGTCACACATGGCCGAGTACATTGTTATTGAAAATGGCAAATTAAATCGCATTTTGCAAGTTTGTGTAATCAGTTCAAGGCTGTCTGAATTGGACGCATCACTTGACTGCCTAGATGATTATGTAAGATTTTTAAGCTGGTGCGGTAATCGTCTGTTACGACATCCTTTTCTTCAAGTTGGGTATTTTAGAAGGAGCCTGGGTTTGCAAGGACAGGTAGTTGGAAAGATGGTACAACTAACGACTGAACAGCGAGTTTTCGTGATTACAACGTTTCACCAAACTCACGGTTTGCATCAAACTCGCGATGCTTTCAGGAACGTTTCCCAGAACAGGGAGCCCCAGCAGCCAAAACCATCTGGGCGAATGTTAGAAAATATCAAGGTATGGCACTAGCCTCCCAGCCGCAACAAGAGATTCTGGCAGGAGGCGCACCGGGCGATCAGAGGAACATTGCAGCAGTAAGGCAGCAACTTTTGGAGCATCCTAGGGACACCAGCGCAAGGCGAAATGGGCTGAGATTGCCTTCGGCGACATTCAACAGAATCACAGATTGGACCTCACCAGCATCCATATCGGAGTTCACATCCGACATCAACTTACGCCAGGAGATTTTGCTAGAAGGCTGGCGTTTGCCAGATGGTTGATAGCCCCGTACCGAGAGAGATGTCAATTTTCTGCGGAATCTCGTAATCGGCGACGAAGCTGCTTTCTCCGCGAACGGCAAGGTCAATACGCATAATGTTCTTGAATATGCACCAGAACCCCCAGAATTCAATTTGAGGTTAACATGAGTCGACAAAAAGTGGACTGTTTGGTTAGGACTTTGTGAAGTGGTCAGCTGATCGGACCGTTTTTCTTTCAAAGGAATGTCAATGGTAACATGTATCTGCAGATGCTCAATGATAATGTTTTGCAGCTGCAGGAACACTTTGAGCGACAGGTTCAGTGGGGTCTTCAGACAACTCTGGTGGGCCCAAGATGGCGCCCCAGCACATCTCCTTATCGCTGTCCGAGATCGTCTGAGGGAACTCTTTGGCGAACAGTCATCGTCAACCATGAGGTGAATGGCCACCAAGATCACCTGACCTCACACCATGTGACTATTTCCTTTGAGGACATTTGAAGAACAATGTGTTTGCAACTCCTCCCCGTGATCTTGATAGATGAATTACAGGGCCGTATTCGAAATGAGTGGATGCTTTACGCAATAATCCGGCTATGGGTGAGACGAGCAGTGCAGGACATGCTCCGTCGCTGTCAGCTTTGTGTCGAAGGGAGGTGGACATGTTAAAGTGTGGGTGCATAAAGGGCAATGTTAGAAGAGATTCTTCTTGAATAATGTCCAGTCATTCTAAAGAAAATCTGGTTTATCATACTGACTTTCACTAATTATCCTGCCTTGCACTGATTACCCAAACTTGCAAAAATGCGATTTGAATTTGTCATTTTTCAATAACAATGTACTCGGTCATGTGACAGCAATGGGTCAATAAAAATTATCAATGGAAAGCTGAGGAGTTCCTCTTCCTTTGGTACCTACATATAAGTGTCCAAACTAAATAACCTTAGCAATAACCTGAATTCGGATTACCTTTTTTTTGATACGCACTGTATATATATATATATATATATATAACTTCTTTTGAACCATTGTATATTTTTCCCTAATTCAGCCCCTGGCTGCTATGGAAAATGTTTTTAAATAATAATAATAATAATAATAATAATAATAATAATAATAATAAACCATGAATAATAATAATGGTGACATTACTGCTGGTATTCCGTATACTGGTATATCTGATCATTTCCCCCTCTTTCAACTAAATTCTTCTTGTTGAATCAACTGCCGCCTTCGAAACACACCTACATCACTAGAGACATTAATAGAACCACTTCGCAGTCTTTCAAAACAGATACTCAGTCTACTGACTGGAGTGAAGTTTATGACTCTAATGATGCAGAGCGTGCCTATAAAGCTGGTAAAGCTGTTAAAAATCAACCATGGATTTCTCAAGCTATACTTAACTCTTGCAATCATAAAAATAAACTGTACAGGCGTTTCATACGAAACCCAACCATGGCTAATGAGCTCAAGTACACAAACTTTCGCAACAGGCTCCACAACAGTTATTCGTCATGCCAAAAAGAACTATTTTGCCTACAAACTTGACTCCAACAGAAATTATCTTAAATCCACTTGGCGTGAAATTAAGAATATTCTTGGCAAGAACAAGAAAACTGGCTTTCCTGAAAAGTTCACTGATGGACTGAACCAAATTTCTAATCCGAAGGAAATTGCTGACTGTTTCAACACCTATTTTACTAACATTGGTAGCACATTAGCCAGCAAAATCACTCCCTCCGAGAAGCACTTCACTGATTACCTACACGACTCTAACAGCTCTTCTTTTTTCATAACCCCTACCAACTTTGTTAAGGTTACCGAATTGGGACCCAATTAAAGAATGGTACTAGCTGCGGCTTTGATGACATTTAGCTCATCAGTGGTTAAGTCTATAATTTCTTTCATCTCTAGACCACTTGCTCACATCTTTAATCTTTCCTTTGCTTTAGTTTCTGTCCCATGCCAATTGAAGATTGCCAAAGTCACTCCTATAATTATATAAAAATAGTGACTCTCATGACATCCATAACTACAGACCCATTTCTGTTCTTCCTTGTTTTTCTAAAATCTTGGAGCGTCTTATACACTCACTGGCCATAAGTATTGCAACACACACCAAAGTTCAGTTTGGAGAACTGTGTTACAATAATTATGTGTTCGGGTAAATGTGCCCGAAACACCTATTGTTTTTGTTCGGTTTTTTTATTTTTAGGTGTTCGGGTATGCACCCGAAACACCTATTGTTTTTGTTCGTTTTTTTTCTTCTTCTCCTTCTTCTTCTTCTTCTTCTTCTTCTTCTTCTTAGGTGTTCGGGTATGTACCCGAAACACCTATTGTTTTTGTTCGGTTTTTTAGGTGTTCGGGTATGTGAAAACACCTGTGTTTTTATTCGTTTTTTTTTTCTTCTTCTTCTCCTTCTTCTTCTCCCCATCGATTGTCTACAAAAAAACACATACTTGCAAACTTCACATGAACTTGAAACTTGGCATATACTTAGAACTTAACACTTAGGTGAATTTTTTTTTGTGATGTCATGATTAGGTCATCAGATATCGAATTTCGATCAATCATTCTTTATTAGTTAAAACGTTTCGATTACGTTGCAAATAAAAATCTACACGGCTGTTTCAACGCTAAAAAAGTGCGCCCTCTGTTGGTGAATCTAAATCAGCTCTGGTCGTGCTCATTATGTATGCATGTTTAAGGAATTGAGCGTTTACGCTTCGGAAATGCAATTGACTCGGCTATTCGTGACCCTGAAAAAATTGGTTTCTGATCAATTCGTTTCGCAACATGTATTATGTGATTGACTAAAATCCTTTTTAGGTTCTTTTTTATGTCAGCATAATCTATTTATTCTGAAAAGGTCACTTAATAGCTCTTTTCGAGGTCGTTGAATCGATTAACTGCCACATGTTTCAACAGTTGGGTGCATGCAGACCTGCGGAAAACCTTCCACAACAGAGAGTTTTCACTATTTTTGAATTTTCCTATCACCAGTGGATGTTTCATCGTTGAAAACAGACATTATTATACACACTTAATTGGAGGTGAGTCTGAGCAATGACAAATTTACGAGAATCTTTGATTTAAAATAAGCATTTAACCCGGCTTCAGACATGTCCAGATGTGTTGCAACGCGTTGGTTGATGCATACAGCATGCAGATAGATTGATGACAGTGTAGTCGGTAATGTGTACGGTATGGGCGCCAGTGAATGGTACCTAGTACTTTAAACGTTGGGACTAATTTAGCAGGTGCCGGTTTTATGTAAACAAAGTAACGCACTTACGTGGGTTTTTCCTCCATGACTCTTTTTGAAATACTAGTACTATAGTGGTAAATAGTCTGTAACGTTAGGGAGGTGAAGCCTAGGCATGAGTACAATTAGTTGAATTTAAAAAAAAATTATGCTAACGTTAGATGTGTTATCAATGATAGGCTATATAGGATGTACTCGAGTGTAATTTCTAATGTTAGCTCTGTGAAATTAAATAATTGATTTTTAAAATTTAAACAAACAAATGGTCTGAATAGTGAACAACAATGTTTAGGGGAATGAAAACATTAAAAACATTAGTACAGCTGGACATGTCTACCAATCATGCATGTATATATAATACTTGGAGGTACTTTGTAAATTATGTATGTCGTAATATTGTCCAAGTCAAGAGTTTATTAGCAAAGGTACATTTTAAATAATTTTGGTTGATATAATAATATTTACAACAACAATCATGACATTTAGGAAAACTTATAGCTTTGCATAATTGAATTAAGACTATTGCGGTGACACCAATACGCTAGTGGTAGTAATTAGTTCTGAAAAGAACTAGAGTTTACAACTTGACATTTTCGATCAGTATGCTCTGATCGTCCTCATCAGGATTACTACTCAATAGAAATTTCACATGGTGTCACCGTAATTAGTCTTACTATATCGAAATTTAACGAATATCATTTATGATACTTTTCAAATTTGTGATCACATGAAATCATGAAATGGTTTAGATACAACAAAATAAAACATGCTTATTTTGAGTTTAATTTTCTTTTCACAGCTGATCTTCCTAGATGGAACTCCCTCAATTCTGGTGTGGCGATGGTTTGATCACTTTGTGGGAACATTTGCAAACAGTAGGATTAGCTGTACAAAAGTAAGAAGTTATGTCATATTGAAACAGTCCGGCAGTGGGTTGAAATGAACAGACTTTATCAGATATTTTTATTGTTTTAAGTAGTAAACTCTTTGTATGTAAAACTGTACCATGAAATTGCTGTAAAGGGAAGTTACAACAATAGTAAATCTAAAACCTATAAATCAATCATCCTGAAATGATTTGGTTTC
Source organism: Zoroaster sp. YZ-2022 (assembly GCA_029582265.1). Classification (NCBI taxonomy): domain Eukaryota; kingdom Metazoa; phylum Echinodermata; class Asteroidea; order Forcipulatida; family Zoroasteridae; genus Zoroaster; species Zoroaster sp. YZ-2022. The sequence continues at coordinate 15,604,155 of CM055832.1, read as the reverse complement.
ATGTTAGAGAAAAAGAGGAATCGTTGTCAAAAACGGAAAAACATGTAATGGTTTTGTTTATATTTTTTACAAGGATGTGTTAGTACCATATACCATGTACATGTACATTCCTTTATTTTTATATTACATTTTTGATACATGGAATTTAAAATGTAGTAAATAGGCCCTGAACTATTTGACCAATGAAAGATTTTCTAGAGATTTGATGTAACAATGAAAACCACAAAATAATACACGAGGTAGTGCATCCCATGTGTATGTATACATACATGTACATATGTGTAAAACAATGTTTTTCTTATTTTTGACAGATCTTTATGCATGCCTTATTCCTGGTATTGTGGTGGTGTTGATGTGCACTGCATGATGCTTAACAACTTTTGCAGAGGATCTTTCATTCCGTGAACTTCACGTCCTGCCATGTTGAATTCAGTATATACCAGCTTACCACCTTATGGCACCTCAATAGACCAATTTCTGCTTTATACATACATGTAAATGTAGCTTTTGGGCTGATGTTGATTCAGAGAAACTTCAGTAAATTCAGTAAATCAGGAGTACAATGTCTGTGTCAAAACAGCATGGAGTCAAGGAGTTGAACAATTATAATATCTTGAGTGTAGGAAAAACTGAACAATATCCGTACCATTGCGCAGGATTTCTGTGTAAAAAGATGATGTGAATGATAAATCTGATGTCGCGTACATCTGCAAACATTTGAACTAAACCTGTCATAAATCAGTGCACTATGACGTTCAAGTTAATCATCATTGCCAAGGCCTGATTTGCATCTACGGCTCTACTCTCTTATTTTTCATCCTTTTGGAGCTAAACACTGTTCTTCTGTACATCATTGTTATGATTCAAAATATTCTTGAAAATATTTTTCTGTGTACTCACCTAGGCCCAATATCAGTGCTGCTTAGTTTATAGTTATACCCATGAACTTGTTTTGTGTGGGCTGGGTGAAACAACATTTGTGGTATCAAAAACGTAAGCACTTAATGTGATTAAACTTGCATAGCCAGGTTAATTTATGATGTATTATTTGAAAATAAAGGGTTTTTATGCACTGTTCAGTACCTGAAACTTATGTTCGCATAAAGACTGCAGACTAGATTGAGGTAAACAAAGACAGATATGACATGTGAATATAAAGATTTTACCCATCTCTACCAAACATCTCAAAATTAACATGTGACAATGTTGTCAGAGAAAATATTATAGGGCTGCGATTCCTTTAAAAAAATTACTATTTTTGTGATAGTAAAAACAAAACAACTGAAAGTTCGGAAAAGAAAATTTAAATAAATGTTAATATGAAAAAAAACTAATAATGCAAAGTTTCTTTCAAAAACATTCTGACGTCATCATCACTACCCTGACAAAATCCGAACACCTATGTGTTTGTCATATGACAAACACTTAAGTCTATTTTTTTTTCTTCTCCTTCTCCGGATAGATTGTCTACAAAAAAACACATACTTGCAAACTTCACATGAACTTCAAACTTGGCATATACTTAGAACTTAACACGTAGATGAAACATAATTTGTGACGTCATGATTAGGTCATCAGATATCGAATTACGATCATTCAAAGTTTAATAATTAAAAATCATATCAAGGGATCTGAAAATCAATAAAATTACTGATTTGGTCGGGGAAAATATGTAGTTTATCATGAGTGTAAATAGTGTGAAATATGTGACATTAGAGACGAGGATATGTTTGAGTTTGATATTTATTTGTACTGAAAACACGACATTTTTGTAAAAAAAGAAACACACTTTTCATGAAAATTTACGCGCAATCTGTTATTTCCACTACGTCCGCAATACTCAATCGAGTGGGCGGGGCATATAAAACAGTCCGGCCGGCGGAACGGTATGTCGCCCTCAATCGGCAGAAACAGATACTGAAATATCGAACATTTTAGCGAGTGCTACGGTTATTTCCCGAGAAATTGTATTTTTATGAAAATAAGAGTGTGAAATATGTGATATTACTGATGAACTCGTGCCAACTCGTACTCCAACCAACTCGTACTTCAACCAACATATAGTCATGAAGGGTAGGTATCTTGAATTTAATTGTTAAGAGGATTTCCTGTTTAAGCGTTGGGTTGGCTGGTAGTGGTAACGTTAAACTTAATGTAGTTGCATTGTGCCTGTTTAGTGTTTAACTTAACGTTAACGTTAGTTATGTGAACATACTTTGGACAGTAAACAACTCCCCTCTTTTCTAATAAAATATGAACAGATGTCACTAAAATGTATTTGAAATAGAATGTAAATAAGATAGGAAAATTCAGTTGTTTAGGTTATGGCAATTTTTCAGTTGAAATTTTTATGCCATATTTTGTAATTTATGTTTTTCTCCAAAATCTTCAGTTTGTGCACAAATTAATGTCAAGTAGTGATTGTTTACTGCACTTTCCCTTAATTTTTACCCTTCTTAGATACAAATCAACTTACATGAACAATTATTTCACAGGAAAAATGCACAATATTCATGACACAATACATGTACTTGTATAAGTTGTTAGTCCTGCTCCTGGGAAGCCTCTCTCAGACATCTCTCACATGAAATTATGAGCCTCATGAATTTCCTTAAATACCTTTCTCTTTTGATGTGAGTTTCATGCAAGAACATTTCTTTAATTTATTACACATAGTCAAGAATAATTGTGTGCAATTTTGAAAACAACCAATGCCCTTTTCAATTTCAATGGTCCAGCTACTCCAAAATTATACACTGTTTTCCCCATTCATATTATAAATTAGAACTTTCAAATACTTTATTCTTGGTCCATGTACTTGTAAAACCTTCTTACTATTTTGTACAGCATGTTCACTGTGATGTATTATTTTCCTCATTCACATAAATTAGAACTTCTCTGAAATTTCAAATACTTTATTCTTGGTCCATGTACTATTATTTTTTACAGCATGTTGACTCCAATACATCATGGCTCAGACTAAGTTCCAGCCTACAGCACCCCGAGACAGCGTTGACACCACATCCAAATGCAGTATCGTAACTGTTCAAGTCATCAACAATCTTCAAGTTTGTAGGCTACATGATCCAAACATCCTCGCAAATGTAATTGTTAAGCAATATCTGTTGGTGATCTAGTAAAATGTATATTGCCGACAGTGAATCACTGCAATTGGTGGGCCATATAAACATAGTAAACATACCACCCCCACCCAATCTTCATTGCATGGGTGTGTCAGCCTTGGAATACCTTTGCCAGATCACCCAATTAAGTTCCTATTTATTGTATGCTCGCATTGGGATAGTACTGACCATCAATCCCATAAACACAATTGGTTAAACAGACAGTATCGTCACGATCAGAACAGACTTTCTAGAAACGGGCATGGAATTGGTGTCCTAGTTTAAGACGAACATAGTGACTAAAAATTACTGGCTCATTTATGCAGCAGCAACGCGAATATGACCTTATCATGTGAGTATTATTTTCAGTCACTGAGTTAAACTAGAACTTGAACTCTGATTCCATGCCCTGTTGATCGTGAAGATATTGTCACCTTTAAACAATAACTTTAACATTACTATTTAGGAAAATGTATTTTCAACAGTTAATGACACATAAATACATATACATGTAACAATCAGAAGATCATATTTCAGTACTGTTTGTTTCTTTTTATTTTACAGTTATCCTTCAAATTACATTGTGCTGTCTCTTCCCTATAAGTATTGTTTTAAAAAACTTAACCAAACATTTAAATAATTATTATAACACTTGATCGAATTTGTCATTGTATTGTACAAGACCTGCACACACCTCACCTCGGGGCCAAAAATGTGTAATGATAAAGCTGTGATGATACAGTATTTAATTCCACCACAACGTAATTAGCGTAACAGCTCTGTATTTGTCCAAAGGACAAACACCTAATGTCGTACAGATCGTTAATTGTCCAAAAATATTTACAAAAAGGTGACCCCACTTTGACCTTACTTCCTGTCCAAACTGGAAGTCAGTTTAATATTTTAAAAAATCATATCTGAACAACCACAAGAGGTAAATTCACAATTTTTGCACCATTGTACAGATCGTTAATTGTCGAAAAATATTTACTAAAATATGACCCCAATTTGACCTTACTTCCTGTCCAAACCGGAAGTCAAAGTTTAATATTTTAAAAAAATCCTATCTCAACAACCACAAGAGGTAAATTGACATTTTTCGCACCATTGTACAGATCGTTAATTGTCGAAATATATTTACACAAAGGTGACCCTAATTTGACCTTACTTCCTGTCCAAACTGGAAGTCAGTTTAATATTTTAAAAAATCATATCTGAACAACCACAAGAGGTAAATTCACAATTTTTGCACCATTGTACAGATCGTTAATTGTCAAAAAATATTTACTAAAAGATGACCCCAATTTGACCTTACTTCCTGTCCAAACCGGAAGTCAAAGTTTAATATTTAAAAAAATCCTATCTCAACAACCACAAGAGGTAAATTGAAATTTTTGGCGCCATTGTATAGATTGTTTATTATCGAAACATGTTTAAACAAAGATGACCCCAATTTGACCTTACTTCCTGTCCAAACCGGAAGTCAAAGTTTAATATTTAAAACAAATCATATCTCAACAACCGCAAGAGGTAAATTCACAGTTTTTGCACCTTTGTACAGATTGTTAATTGTCAAAAATATTTACAAAAACATGACCCCAATTTGACCTTTACTTCCTGTCCAAACCGGAAGTCAAAGTTTAATATTAAAACAATATTTTCAAAACCGTACATTATTAGCGAGGACGACGGTTTCGTCAAAATCACAATTCGTGTCTGGAACTACACGAAAACGGGTTGTAAAAACTCGCCAAATAAATGCCTTCTCTCAAAGAATTTCGGTACCAAAATTTACCCTGATGTAGCAGAACAGTTGTTTTTCACATTTGAACTGTTTTTTCAAGAATAAATAATGTGATTAAGTTCAAATCATTGAAATGGACTTCAAACAAATCATCGTTGGTAACCACATCATATTTTACAGGGTACTCTATAATATGAAAAAAATAATAATGCAGTTTCTTTAAAAAACATTCTGACGTCATCATCACTGCCCTGACAAAACTCGAACACCTATGTGTTTGTAATATCACTAACACTTCCGTCTAGTTTTTTTTCTTCTCCTTCTTCTTCTTCTTCTTCTCCCCATCGATTGTCTACAAAAAAACACATACTTGCAAACTTCACATGAACTTGAAACTTGGCATATACTTAGAACTTAACACATAGATGAAACCAAATTTCTGACGTCATGATTAGGTCATCAGATATCGAATTACGATAAATCAAAGTTTAATATTTAAAAATATCATATCTCAACAACCACAAGAGGTAAATTCACAATTTTTATACCATTGTACAGACCGTTAATTGTCAAAAAATATTTACACAAAGGTGAACCCAATTTGACCTTACTTCCTGTCCAAACCGGAAGTCAAAGTTTAATGTTTAAAAAAAATCATATTTCAACAACCACAAGAGGTAAATTCACAATTTTTGCACCATTGTAGACTGTTAATTGTCAAAAATATTTACAAAAACATGACCCCATTTTGACCTTACTTCCTGTCCAAACCGGAAGTCAAAGTTTAATATTTAAAAATATCATATCTCAACAACCACAAGAGGTAAATTCAGTTTTTGCACCATTGTACAGATAGTTAATTGTCAAAAGTATTTACAAAAACATGACCCCAATTTGACCTTTACTTCCTGTCCAAACCGGAAGTCAAAGTTTAATATTTAAAAAAAATCATATCTCAACAACCACAAGGGGTAAATTCACAATCTTTCCACCATTGTATAGATTGTTAATTGTCAAAAAATATTTACAAAACGATGACCCCAATTTGACCTTACTTCCTGTCCAAACCGGAAGTCAAAGTTTAATATTTAAACAAATCATAGCTGAACAACCACAAGAGGTAAATTCACAATTTTTGTACCATTGTACAGATCGTTAATTGTCAAAAGTATTTACAAAAACATGACCCCAATTTGACCTTTACTTCCTGTCCAAACCGGAAGTGAAAGTTTTATATTAAAATAATTTCTAAATCAGTATTGTATTGTATTCAAATAAACTTCTCGCGAGAACTTCCACAGACGTTAACATTTGACTTTCTACAACATATTGGGACAAATTTGACGCCACAATTTGACCTTCCTTCAACCGAACATCTAGTTTTTGTTGTGACAAAAACTTATATCTAGTTTTTTTTCTTTTTTTTCTCCTCCTCCCCATCGATTGTCTACAAAAAACACATACTTGCAAACTTCACATGAACTTGAAACTTGGGATATACTTAGAACTTAACAAATTTGTGACGTCATGATTAGGTCATCAGATATCGAATTACGATAAATCAAAGTTTAATATTTAAAAAAATCATATCTCAACAACCACAAGAGGTAAATTCACAATTTTTGTACCACTGTACAGATCGTTAATTGTCAAAAAATATTTACAAAAAGGTGACCCCAATTTGACCTTACTTCCTGTCCAAACCGGAAGTCAAAGTTTAATATTTAAAAAAATCATATCTCAACAACCACAAGAGGTAAATTCACAATTTTTGTACCATTGTACAGATCGTTAATTCTCAAAAAATATTTACACAAAGGTGACCCCAATTTGACATTACTTCCTGTCCAAACCGGAAGTCAAAGTTTAATATTCTAAAAAATTATATCTCAACAACCACAAGAGGTAAATTCAAAATGTTTGTACCATTGTACAGATCGTTAATTGTCGAAAAATATTTACTAAAATATGACCCCAATTTGACATTACTTCCTGTCCAAACCGGAAGTCAAAGTTTAATATTAAAAAAAAATCCTATCTCAACAACCACAAGAGGTAAATTGACATTTTTCGCACCATTGTACAGATCGTTAATTGTCGAAATATATTTACAAAAAGGTGACCCCAATTTGACCTTACTTCCTGTCCAAACCGGAAGTCTGAGTTTAATATTTAAAAAAATCATATCTGAACAACCACAAGAGGTAAATTCACAATGTTTGCACCATTGTACAGATCGTTAATTGTCAAAAAATATTTACTAAAAGATGACCCCAATTTGACCTTACTTCCTGTCCAAACCGGAAGTCAAAGTTTAATATTTAAAAAAATCCTATCTCAACAACCACAAGAGGTAAATTGACATTTTTTGCGCCATTGTATAGATTGTTTATTATCGAAACATGTTTACACAAAGATGACCCCAATTTGACCTTACTTCCTGTCCAAACCGGAAGTAAAACTTTAATATTAAAAAAATTCATATTTCAACAACCACAAGAGGTAAATTCACAATTTTTGCACCATTGTACAGATCGTTAATTGTCAAAAAATATTTACAAAAAGGTGACCCCAATTTTGACCTTTACTTCCTGTCCAAACCGGAAGTCAAAGTTTAATATTAAAAAAATCATCCACAAGAGGTAAATTCACAATCTTTGCACCATTGTACAGATCGTTAATTGTCAAAAAATATTTAAACAAAGTTGACCCCAATTTGACCTTTACTTCCTCCCGAACGCCTAGTGTTTGTCAATACAAACACCAATCTCTAGTTTATTTTATTTTATTTACACTACTTAAGACTTCTTGAAAGTGCCTGTGTTTTGAAGTCAATGTTCTTTTTTACTGTTCTTGCTCGGAAATTATGTAATACACGATCGATGAAATCAGATTAAATGATCATCTCACCTGTTACTGTAAAGTGCTCAGTTTTGAGCATGTTGCAATAATTTTGGCCAGTGAGTGTATATAAGCGGCTCTAAAAATTTCTTTCTGATTTTCATATTCTTTTTGATTTCCAATTTGGTTTTCGAAGTAAACATTCCACAGATTTAGCTCTCATTCATTTTGTCGACCGTCTCAACAGTTCTTTCACAGAGAAATTGTCTTCTATCGGAGTTTTTATAGACTTGTCGAAGGCTTTCGACACTATTGATCATAGTGATATTCTTTCCAAATTGGACCATTACGGTATTCGAGGCATCTCCCTTGAATGGTTTGCAGACTACCTCCACAATAGAAAACAATTTACCTCTATCAATAAAACTTACTCTAATGTTCTAACTATCAATCACGGCGTCCCTCAAGGCTCGATTCTGGGACCACTCTTGTTTCTTCTCTATGTAAATGATTTACATCACTCGTCTTCCCTATTGTCTTTTACTCTGTTTGCTGATGATACCACTATCTTATATTCTCATTCTGATCCTCTTATCTTAGTCAATACACTCAACTCTTAGCTTGACCGTGTTTCTACTTGGTTCAGAGCAAATAAAATCTCTCTAAATTCCATCAAGACCAATTATATGATTTTCAGCAGATCTAAGAAATTCACTAGCAGCTCTGAAATCATTATTTCAATGGATCACAGTCCTCTAAACAAAGTCCACACTACTAAGTTCCTTGGTGTAACTATTGATGATAAACTTACTTGTCTGATCACATCTCCTCCATCTCCAAAATTGTTTCACGTAATGTAGGTGTGTTGTCTAAACTTCGTAGCTTCCTTCCACCTGCTACTACAGTGTGTCTTTTCTCCCTATCTAACTTACTGTAACATTATCTGGGCACGTGCAAGCACCACCAAACTTAACTCTCTTTTTGTCATCCAAAAACAGGCCATCAGTATTTGCACTTTTTCTCCACCTCGTGCTCACACTGCAGCTCTTTTTGCTCAGCTAAATATACTCACACTTAAGGATATCAATAATTTTCTTACAGGGATTTTCATGTACAAATGTATGAATGGTCTACTTCCTTGCACATTTTCGTCTTATTTTACTTCAGTTCATGATACTCATAAACACCATACCAGATCACATAATAACCTTTTTCTACCATTCACCCGCACATCATACTCTATTCACACTCTTAGACACTATGGGCCACGCCTGTGGAATTCTATTGACCTGTCGATCAAGAGCAAACCGTCAGTCGGCCAATTCAAAACTTCCTACAGGAATTACCTTGTTTCCCAGTATATGAATATGGATATGACCTAGCTTTCCTCTCTCATTCCTTGATTATGTTAAGCCTCCTTAGTTTTTGAATTGTATTTTTCTTCCCAACATTCCCCTTTTGTCTGTTTAGTGTTATTGTCCTGCCCTGGTCTCGTCCCCTTTGTTGTCTGTTTTATGTTAATGCACACCCATACAAGCTCTTGCTTACTGTGATTGTGCCTCCATTCTCATACATTATTGTACGCTACAAAATGATTTTTTCCCTCTTATTCATGTACATTCATTGTTTTATCTTCTAATATGTTTGTCTATATGTATATACCTATATATGTATATATGTATATATATATATATATATATATATATATATATATATATATATATATATATATATATATATATATATATATATATATATATATATATATATATATATATATATATATATATATATATATATATATATATATATATATATATATATATATACACGTATATTATATGTGTATTATATTATATGTGTATATTATATATACACGTATATTATATGTGTATACATGTGTGTGTATGCATGTAATGTATATATGTTTATATTACTTTAATTAACTATTATTTGTTTCAAGTTGACATTGACAAGCTTCTGCTTATTATGTCTACATTTTGTTTTCTCTGTTTTTCTATTATACTCTGTATTGTACATGTTACAAATATGTCCATTTATAATGTATCTAGAGAATGGAAATAAATGTACTATTGAATGATTGAAAATAAACAGCAGTGGACTTGTTGGCCTACTTCCCCCCAGGCAGACTTGACACCTATATTTGTCAATACTCGGTCGTGAATAGTTGATTGAGTTCAGCGTGATTATACTGTCATTTTATTAACTATTTTCTTCCGATTCTATTCCTTTTGAAACGAAACAACACAAAGCCGGCCACCGCCCTCCTGTTTGGCGTTGCTGAATTATTAAAAGAGACCGTTAGAAATCCGTACGCGTACGGGATACGTATACGTATATGACGTCACGCGGCGCTTCCGTATCTCGAGCGGGATACGTTGCTAATGAGGATTAAGGGCCGGTCACACTGCAGCGATTACAAGTAACGATAACGAAAACGACGCAAAAGAACACATTCTATTGGTTAAATTGTACCGCGCGGAATACGCGCACGCTTATTTAACCAATCGATGGCGTTCATTAGCAGCGTTCTCGTTCTCCTTACTCGTTATCGCTGCAGTGTGACCGGACCTTTAGATTGTGCACGTTCGTGGTGTGTACGCGCATGCGCCACAGCATGCGAAAGGCCGTTTTCTGCCGTACGCGTTTTATCTGCGACGATCCGCAAGCGATGCATAAGCTGAATAAAATCAAAGAAATTAAGCCCGTGGTAAGTCATAATCCTGCATGATCATAAATTCCATGAAGACGTCTGGGGTAGGCTGTCGAGTTCATGAATATGGAATATACTGGGCCGTTTACTTTTAAATAAATAAAAGTTTTGGGACTCGAAGTCTAACTACTATCCCCCTTACACACATGCCTAGTCCCAAAATTTTAGACTAACAGTTAAGTAAGAATTTAAAAAAAAACTAGAAAACAGCGACCCCAAATAATACCGGGATCACAGGCTATGGGGCAATTAGTGTTTTGATTTTCATGTTCTTTCTTCACGAATAGCATGCACCGCCGGGGAAATCCTATAAAACTTTCGATTGCCCTGCATGTGTTAAATTGGATTCGGGAAATGTATTAAACTTCCGACTCACCGCTATAAATTCTCTGTTTAGTATTAAACATAAATAGGCTACTACACATTTTACTGAAAGTCTTGGGAAAAATACGAGTTATTTTGATAGTTATTTTAGTTGTTATACATCAGAGAAAATCATACGTGAACTCACCATTTTCACGTACGGTGCGGCTATGCGATGCAAGTGCCTGAACGATTGACCGAACAAATTGATGACGTAATCCACATCTTTTGCGAGCTGCATACGTATCCCGTACGCGCATGGATTTCTAATGGTCTCTATTGACAATTCGACGCCAGCTGGACAAAGCCAGCGCGTGCGTAAAATGTGCATGTACAACTATACAGTAACATACAAGGAATGTAAACAGTGATAACCAACTAAATTGAGATGCAACCTGTGCGTTTTATTTACGAAGTACCGGATAGTCTATGGCCATAAATACGGACTGCAAGGCCGGGTGCGATATTTTGTCTGCAGTCCAGAATTACCACTCACCCATATACATTTGTATTCCATCGTTTCGGTTTTTCGGTAACATTCCCATGCGTTACCGAAACGAAATCAATTCAAAACCTTATATCATTTGCATATGTTTGAACATATATAATTCTTTGAATTGTATTTGGTCTGAATTCATTTTGTGATAACAAAAATCCAATCATAAAAATAACATTAGCAGCATTCGGTGAATTAATTATACAGTATCTTTTCAAACATCTATAAATATACGATATTGACAATTCCGGACAACAAACAAACACATCGCAAAACTCGGTACCATATGCAAATACATAGAATTATCATTGTGTGTTAACGCACGTAGTGCACCCAGCCCCTCAAGCAATCTGATTGTCAGTAAGGGATGTTGTTTGGCAGCTGTCGATCGATTACAGGTACATATCATTCGTTGAAGGATTTCTTCTTGGTCTCACATCGACATCAGTGTAACTGGAGTTAGTTTATGTATAGTGGGCACCAGGATTGTCGGGCTGGTGGACTTCGTGCACTTTTAAAAATTCTAAGCGGGGGTCCAATGGAGGAAACTCCCACCTCCCCCAACATGGTAGTTACGCCACAACCGAAAACAAAATCAAAGCTTCACCACTCGGGATGAATATAATTGCGTGTGGTAAAGTGATGTATCACCAATATTAATCAAATAGAAGGAACAATAATGCAAAGTACATTGCATTGGAGAAACAAATTAAAACCCTCTGTTATCTTTCGTGCTTGTAAGCAAAACCAACAATTCCTCAAAAATTGCCTGTAGCACTGCATTCAGGTCCTAGTTTGAGGAAATCTATGAACCTGTGAATTCCTTACACTGTTATTTCGACGCTATTTTTTTATTGGTGTTCGTTGGGATGTGTGTTTGCGTTTGTTTATGGTGTAAGCTGAGGACAAAAGAGAACAATTGGTCCTCAGTTCGCGGTTATTGTTTGAAAATGCCCCCAATTTAAAAATGTTGACAAATCAAATAGGAGATGCCTAAAAAGTTCAAGAACAAAGGGAACAAAGGATAGGAACAACAGCAGGTCCTTGGTTTACACCATAAACAAAGGTCTGTGGATGTGTTTGAAAACATCGGTAGTTACAAGATTATCAAATTATCGAATTATTACTTGGTGTCAAGTTGGTACATCATTCTTAAAAATAATTTCATTTGAGGAGCTTTCACTTCAAAAGAACAGGAAATGTTATGTCAAATTATCAAAAAATCTGTAATTCAGCAACGTTTTGTAAAACATGAAACCACACAAAAAACATGTTACAGTTTTTGGTTATTTCCCCCAAAACGTGACCAAATATTGTGATGAAGCTGTCACAGGTTAGTTTTATGATATATTTCTAGAAAACTAGCGGATTGAATTTAACATAATTTTATCAATACCAATGTTGTATATTCCCTTTAATTTCGCACTTTTCCACCCAATACACTCCAAAGATACATATCTAGTATATTCAGACTCATCAGAATAAACAATATATCATACCATGTTGATAACCTAAATCAGATTAGAATATCTCACTTTATCACCAAACAAAAGTAACAAAGTTTGAACATCTAGCAAACACGGTTCTAGACTAGTTTCTAGGTCGATTCCTATGAATATTGCTAAACGCGTTAAGGGGTGCACTAATGCACCAGTCGAACCACAATATTCAAGGTGGATACAGAATGAGGCTAATGCACCGGACACCGACAATGGGGACTTTGTCCATGACGTATACGCATGACAAATTGTATAAAAACAAGCCGCTGCGGCCACCTCAATTCCATAATTGCTCACCACCCATCCTATATGCTTCTATCAAGTGAGTTTATTTTGCAGCCCACCCTACCAAATGCATCTTTGCCATGCTTTGTCTAAATGTCGCCCTCTTTGGATATGGGATTTTAAGACTTTGCTTGATTGTTTGTGGTAAGTAGGCCTATCTTTATTCTTCCATTCTTGGCGCAGTCCCCATATAAAAATGATATAGTAATGATTACAGAGTCCAACTGAGTTACGTCATTAACTTATAGTATTCTCGCTGAATGAGAAGTAAAAACCGTAAACCAAATGTCACAACTGGATTAGTGATTATTTTTTAAATGGCGGTAATATCACAAGACAACACAATACTCAACATAGCAACAACAAAATGACCAAAAGAATACCGATTTGTCAAGAAAATAATTAAATTTAATTTAATTAATAAAACAAATAGCGAAAAAGCCAAAACAATATGTACAAGTATAGCAGCAAATATGCATAAATTAATATAACTTAAATAACAGCTTTAAACTCAAAACGAACTCAAATCCAAAAGTATATAGCAACATAAACATGGTAGCATGAATGACAATATAAAACAATTGGTTTTATACAATGAAATGAGTTTGATTAGTTAGCATATGATCATAACTAATCGTTGTATGATTGCCGTTTCTTGGTGAGCTGTGCCCAAGCATCCAACGTTATTGTAACACAAATATGTATTTTTAACGAAAGCTCATCAACTCCCCTTTGTATATGTTTACTTGAATTTCATAATTTAAAAATACAAAAAAATCAACTGTTATAGTCCCCCTTTCCTCCAAAACAAAAATAAATAAATAAATAAATCGCTAAAGTTTTGAATGTATTAGCCATGAGTCCTAGAGTACCGGACAGTGAACCTCCTGGTTCAGCTTCAAGGAAACGGATAGGCTAAAAGTAGTACGGCATAGGATGGGGTTAACGTCTGGTGGTAGGCACAGGTAGTGGTAGGCCCAGTGAGCATCAGTAGACACGTCGTCCTTCGATGTCATCCACTCCCCCACCATGTCAATTGGTACTGCGCTATACCCCTGGCCTTTCTCCCATTATATACTCGATAGTTTACATAAAAGAAACATGCACGTGGAAATAAATACTTAAATGCCTAATAGAAAAGAAACAGTCTCTTCCACCAGACCATTCAGTGATTATCTTTTTCCCCTCTTTGTTATATTAAGTAACATCTCTACGTACTAACAAAAAAAGAACGCGCGACATGTTACATGTTACATTTTGCTGAGTGACAACACTTAAAAAAAAAATCACGAATTAATACGTAGTAAAGTTTAGTCTAATTAATACATATATATACATATATATATATACATATATATACATATATATATACATATATATATATATATATATATATATATATACATATATATACATATACATATACATATATATATATGTATATATATATATATATATATATATATATATATATATATATATATATATATATATATATATATAACTCAGAAATAAGTTTATTTCTTTGAGAAAATCATGTAAATCCTTCAGTCTGCTTATCTTCATGGAAAATACCACATGAACTGTGTAAAATCATGGAACCTTACAAAGAGTGTCCCATGGACATGCAGTTTTTCATTTGAATAACATTTTTGATATATCATTTTGTAATGTCCACTGCAGCGCAAAAGCCTTCCTGCCCGAGGAATTATCTGGATAAATTTAACATTTTCGGTGTCTCCAAATTATCATGCAATGGACAACCAAGTTGTAACGACAGTAAATGTGAGAAGGGGGAATCCTGTAAATGCACTGCTAAATGCGGTTTACGTTGTGGTGAGTATACACATAGGCCTATATATAGTACGGTACAGTTCAAAAAAAAAATAACCGGAGTACGGTTCTCGCGAGCGTCACAGAAAACAAAACAAAACAAAACTGCTCTTCTTATTTTATAAACTCTGACCGCCTGTGATCACTGAATCGGACCGGCGCGTATGTGAGTTGCGTGCCAGGGGCGTTTTCGGCATATCTACGCGAAAACAAGAACATAACCAGAAACGTGTTTTCAGTGTGTGACGTGTTCAATCTTCAACGTTTCTCAAAATATACGGTGTAATTAAAATGTTGACAGAATGGATCTTACTCGTGATTGCTAGTAATAAACTTGAAAGATGTACGGGTTCACAAACAATCACAAACAATCATTCCATCATGATTTAACAAATAATTAACAAAAGGTCCGTTATTTTTTACAAATCTTGAAACTAAGCGTAACTGATCAAAAACTTCGGATTACGTTTGGTCGCACAATGCTTAACCAATGATTGAAGCCCAAACATGTTTCTGGTCAGGGTCGCGAAAACAGTCCCAGCTGCTGGCCCGCAACGCCCTACGCAGCATCCTCTTCGCAAATACCAAAGTGCTCGTAATGCATGTTGGTCTAGCTAACGAAAAAAAAAGTGTTGATCGAGATGGGAGAAATAGTGCATTGCGTTTGGTTTGAATCCCGCCAGAGTCGCCTGTGAAGTTTATTTCCACAGACACTCAGAAAGCACTGAGTATACAGTGCTATACGCACGTTGGTGTAGGGCAAAAATTAAATCAAACATTACTCAATCATTAAGTTATCTTCCTTCTTGCACCATCTCATCCATTCTCAATGTTATAAACATTATTTTTTTACACCGACAGAAACATTATGCCCAACAGCAGAGCCGGAATTTGTCGCTGTCGTCAGGAGGACAGAAGGACCGTGCAAACGACCGTCATGCCAGCGGGGAATGATGTGCCTCTACCCAAACGAGGAGTGCCAGTGCGTGTCTGGTTGCGGATACCGGTGTCTCTCGCGTAGGGCCTTGCTATTTCACTTTATCTTTGGTTTTAAAATATATAATGTATTATGTTGACATCTAATTGGCATTTTTAAAAGACAATACAATAGTTGTCGAAAGGCTATTTCCGTTGATATTTAATTGTTTTATCAATTCGGTTCCCTAAAATGGATTTCCTTGTTATTTACTCCCGTATTTCACAGACATTTTCTTAATATACTTTTTTCCATTTACAAAAGCTATGAGAACAAAATTAGGCTATGACAAAAAACCTCGTAAAAAGAAAATAAGTAAATTTAAAAAAATACATATATTAAACAATCAAACTAACCAAAGAAAAGTTGGCTACAGATTATGTTGTGGCCATGATTGCATACAGCCGTATTACTGGACCACAATGCAACCAATTCTCAAGAATTTTTGTATTCGCAGATCAAGTCGACATATGAAGTTATCCTTAGGATAAACTGAGGTAATACGGACCCTTTAGGTAAATCGGATATATCTGCCGTATTGTTATTATTAATGTATCATGTGCTGTCTGAAAGTATAAATTCGAGTACAAAGGTCACCATAGGGTCATTCAGAAAACAGAAGGTGCTTACGTAAAAAAGGGATCCGTCTTACGTGAACGGTCCGTTTTACCTGAAAGGTTCGTTTCCTCAGTTTTCCCTGCTTTGAGCTTAAACTCAGCGACAGTTATTAACTTGTTAGAAATTACGGGCCAAATTGTTTCATTAACAAATCAACATACTTTACAGTTCCAGGTATAACAATTTATAAGCCTCCT
Organism: Zoroaster sp. YZ-2022; assembly: GCA_029582265.1. NCBI lineage: Eukaryota > Metazoa > Echinodermata > Asteroidea > Forcipulatida > Zoroasteridae > Zoroaster > Zoroaster sp. YZ-2022. The sequence continues at coordinate 15,587,447 of CM055832.1, read as the reverse complement.
TGGTTCAAAATGAACCAAACAAACAAACAACCACCCCAACAAAATAGTCACTGAAACTATATTGAGCGTCCAGAACGTTGTTTGCTGTCTTACACTTTTATTCTCATATCATTCTCAAGAGCCATGCCAAGTTATTAGTATTGGAAGGACATTCAAACGGTTCGGAGTGACGCCTAATCGGGACAACATGTGCCGAGTGCTTACTAGTTGTAACAGTGATGCACACTGCCCTAAAAATCAACACTGTAAATGCAACAGCATCTGTGGGCTGACTTGTCACAACAATCCATCGCCAACAAGTCAACCGGCAAACAGGCCAATCACAGGTAGGTAGGCCTCCATACTCAACATGTACCTACATGCTTTACAAATCAGTGACAGGTCCAGGATTTGGGTTCAAAAACCGTCAGAACATTATTCCAGTTTGTAAACATGTGATTTGTCACAAGGATAGGTCATTACCCTTACTTATACGTTTTAGCTATTGAAGTGCAATGTTTCAGTGTCATAGTGCATGCGCAAATCACAGAATGCTTAAATGACATTAAAAGTTACACTAAAACGTTTTATTCCAAAATCCGAAAAAACAAACAGAGAAACTATTTTTAATCAACTTCTTTATCAGGATTCATAATGGAGCTTCTTATATACTGAACCAATTTGTGTTCCTTGGTTCAGTATAAATGTATTTTCTGTTCCAAATGTAATAACTTCTTTGTAACAGCAATTATTTATTGATTGATCTCATTCTGACCATTTTTAAAAGATGAATGCGATGAACGGGCCTATATTCGAATATCTGATGTCACGCTTCGAGGCTCATGAAGACGCCACGGTCTCTGAGGATTCAACCTTGACCTTTGACCTTAGTTGTAGCTAGCTCGTGAGCCTTGAAGCGTCTGATGTTTGGCACATATCCAATGAAATTCACATGAACGGTACGATCAGAGCATGTCTCTATCCTTGATAGGATAGACAGGAGACCAGTTTGCGGTAAATACGATGTGGATAGGTTTTTGTTCCACGATCCATCGTGCCCGCCGCAAGAGGGCGCTATCTCCAGCCAGATGAACAGAAATTGGTGCCCATCGTGCCGCGATTTTTTTTTCTGCAGCATACTTCGTCAATGGCTTAGAAATTGGCTTAGAAATCTAAGTTCTTCAATAATTATTATTTGTTCAAACTACAAAATTAATTCAGAAGCAAAACCTTTCTGTATGATATTAATTCACGGCTGTGGGGGATTTTTTTCAGGAAAAAGGCCAAAATTCATTTTCGCTACCAGTTGCATATAGGTGAGTGCACAGCGGACGAAGTATACTGCAGGGGGAAAAAAATCACACCCAGGCAATAAGGCGTGTAATTCTGTTAAGCAGCGCCAAGAAACTGGCTCAATCTACCAGTTGTAGGGTGGGCCTGGTCCTTACTCTATAATGGTCGGACGCAACGCATTGACGTCCAAAGCTTAATATAAATTAAATATGGTACTACTTGATAATCCCAACGTTATTTTATATTTCCATCTCCTCCTCCCCCCCCCCCCCCCAAGTCATAGAGAGTACAAATATAAGCTGCTTGACATCCAATCCAAATTGTACTGTAACTGGTACGGGGGAACCCGGGTATTCACGAATGCCCAGGTGGTCAGTATGTAACCTCTACAAGCACCGCCATGTGTGTGGCAGCGACGGTAACACGTATACAACCTATTGCGATTTCCGGATACGAAGAGAAGCTGGCATTCATATGGCGTATCCTGGGTCCTGTAACTCGAAACGTCTGTCTAGCGTGTACCGTGGAGGTAGCCATGGATGCAATGTGACTTTAGAAGGGGAGTACCAATTCAATAGCACGAATACAACAGGTGAGATTCAAAGGTTTTATTTTGGTAAGGTTGGCCAAACCGTTTCTAAAAAAGTATGCTTACTTTCTTAATAGACTCAAGATTTATTAGTTAAATTGTTCTAGTCTGAGCACAATTGCCAACAACAAAGAGAACAAAAGAGGGGAACAATAGGATGTCCTCGGTTTACACCATAAAAAAGATTGTGTGGAGGCGCTCTTACTTTCGCTCCCTTGTGGAGTCCTATAACAAAAGGGAAAGGCAAGAACAATTGGTCTCCACAGGGGAATTCTAAAGGACTCCGTGCTCCACAAGCAAATCTGTGTACAAATCCTATGGGAAATTGTTAAGTACAGGGACAAAAGAAAGAACAATAGAGGTCTCCACAAGGATGCAAAAATGAGAATGGGTGTGTGTGTGTGTGTGTGAGTAAGCGTACCATTCATTGTGTGGACCTGAGAACAAAAGAGGTCCACACAACGTATGGAGTGTTTGCGCTGTGTGGACTTACACACGTCCACACAATGTTGTTGGACTTTGGAAAAGTACGAATATCTCGGAAATTAGAGATTTGTCTAGGCAGGTTCTTTGACTTAAATCGAAGGATATTATTAAAAGGGAAAAATAGAACGAAACCGCTCTCAAAACACTCTTCTGTGTGAAATGGGAACGATTTTAAGAATTTCCTATCCTTAAGTACACGAGAACAAAGGAATGTCCACACAACGATAGCTACGCTTACCTGTGTGTGTGGGTGTGTGTGGGTGTGTTCGAGCACTGGCCGCGTTATGGGGGCAGAGAACAAAAGAGGGATCCGGAATTACTTAGCTGTGGGGACATTTTGTGTGTCCCCACAACGTTTTTAATCCCCAAAATCCTTTGTATTTTGTCCCCACAACGCCCCGTGCGGGAATTTGTGTGTGTGTGGGTGAACGTACACACCATTCGTTGTGGGGTCCAAAACACAATAGAACAATTGGACCCCACAAGGTAACTATAGAAAATCTTGTACCCCACAGGAGAATTATAAGGAAAAGGGATAATAGAACGAACAAAGGAATACCCCACAAATCAATGTGCGTGAGGGTGTGTGTGTGTGCGTGTGTGAGCGCATTCAAACCGGGGACGTATAACAAAAGGGACAATGGTCCCCGGTTGCTCTCACAATGGAGAACAATGCGTCCCCGTATTTTTGGACAAAGGAATTTGACAAAGGAAGTCCCCGAATGCCGGTGTTTACACACGTGTGTGTGTGTGTGAGTAAGCGTACCATTCATTGTGTGGACCTGAGAACAAAAGAGGTCCACACAACGTATGGAGTGTTTGCGCTGTGTGGACTTACACACGTCCACACAATGTTGTTGGACTTTGGAAAAGTACGAATATCTCGGAAATTAGAGATTTGTCTAGGCAGGTTCTTTGAAGGATATTATTAAAAGGGAAAAATAGAACGAAAACCGCTCTCAAAACACTCTTCTGTGTGAAATGGGAACGATTTTAAGAAATTTCTGTGCTTAAGTACATGAGAACAAAGGAATGTCCACATAGTGATAGCAACAAAGGTCTGTGTGTGTGTGTGTGTGTGTGTGTGTGTGTGTGAACGTACACACCATTCGTTGTGGGGTCCAAAACACAATAGAACAATTGGACCCCACAAGGTAACTATAGAAAATCTTGTACCCCACAGGAGAATTATATAGAAAAGGGATAATAGAACGAACAAAGGAATACCCCACAAATCAATGTGCGTGAGGGTGCGTGTGTGAGCGCATTCAAACCGGGGACGTATAACAAAAGGGACAATGGTCCCCGGTTGCTCTCACAATGGAGAACAATCCGTCCCCGTATTTTTGGACAAAGGAATTTGACAAAGGAAGTCCCCGAATGCCGGTGTTTACACACGTGTGTGTGTGTGTGTGTGTGTGTGTACGGGTATTCGCTATCTTGTGGAGTCCTATAACAAAAGGGAAAGGCAAGAACAATTGGTCTCCACAGGGGAATTCTAAAGGACTCCGTACTCCACAAGCAAATCTGTGTACAAATCCTATGGGAAATTGTTAAGTACAGGGACAAAAGAAAGAACAATAGAGGTCTCCACAAGGATGCAAAAATGAGAATGGGTGTGTGTGTGTGAACGTACACACCATTCGTTGTGGGGTCCAAAACACAATAGAACAATTGGACCCCACAAGGTAACTATAGAAAATCTTGTACCCCACAGGAGAATTATAAGGAAAAGGGATAATAGAACGAACAAAGGAATACCCCACAAATCAATGTGCGTGAGGGTGTGTGTGTGTGTGTGTGTGTGAAGGCAAGAACGGAGTATCTGTGGGGACATTTTCATGTCCCCACAACTGCGTCTAATACCGAGTGTATGTCCCCACAACTACGGTGAGTGACTGTGAACGTACACACCATTCGTTGTGGGGTCCAAAACACAATAGAACAATTGGACCCCACAAGGTAACTATAGAAAATCTTGTACCCCACAGGAGAATTATAAGGAAAAGGGATAATAGAACGAACAAAGGAATACCCCACAAATCAATGTGCGTGAGGGTGAACGTACACACCATTCGTTGTGGGGTCCAAAACACAATAGAACAATTGGACCCCACAAGGTAACTATAGAAAATCTTGTACCCCACAGGAGAATTATAAGGAAAAGGGATAATAGAACGAACAAAGGAATACCCCACAAATCAATGTGCGTGAGGGTGTGAACGTACACACCATTCGTTGTGGGGTCCAAAACACAATAGAACAATTGGACCCCACAAGGTAACTATAGAAAATCTTGTACCCCACAGGAGAATTATAAGGAAAAGGGATAATAGAACGAACAAAGGAATACCCCACAAATCAATGTGCGTGAGGGTGTGTGTGTGTGTGTGTGTGTGTGTGTGTGTGTGTGTGTGTGTGAACGTACACACCATTCGTTGTGGGGTCCAAAACACAATAGAACAATTGGACCCCACAAGGTAACTATAGAAAATCTTGTACCCCACAGAATTATAAGGAAAAGGGATAATAGAACGAACAAAGGAATACCCCACAAATCAATGTGCGTGAGGGTGTGTGTGTGTGTGTGTGGCAGTAGGGTCATGAATATTCATATATTTGGGGAATTCGTCCAATCAGACTGTTTCTCCGGTATTCAGGAGAACTTTGGACGCACCCTCGTCCATGGTGATTCACTGCTCCCAATGTCAAGTATGTAATATAATGGAATCGAGGTAGTTGACGTGCTATATAATACACAGTGCACGCTTGAACGTCGCGCACCCCCACAGACAAATACGGCCAATCTTTGACTTGATCTCAAGTCTATTTTTGAAACTGAGCTCCGACCAAAAATATACTTTTTTGAGGTATAACAGACTTGTAGTCGAGTACATTTCCATGGGTACGTCAAGTACAGAAAATTGATCTCGAGATCAAGTACTATACAACTCGGGGGTATAGAGGTCGTGTGATGTTTATAAAAATAGGACATTTCAGCAGGGTTAACTTTATTGATTAGGTGTTCGAGCTATAGCGCGAACATCTCTTTTGGCTTTTTTTCTCCTCAGTGAGATTTATCCAACACAAAAAAACAAAGTTCACAGTACCTTAAAACTTAACACATACTTAAACCTTAACATGTAGTTGTAAACTACGTTGTGACGTCATAGTGAGGTCATCAGATATCGATGAAACAGTCTACATCGGTGAAACAGGACGGAATCTTCCTACAAGACTGAAAGAACATCGAGCTCATGGCCGCAGCCATCGTCAATCACTCCCACATCAAGGACCACCAAATCGACTGGCAGGCAGCTCAACTCATCACACCCATCGACACATGGCACCCTAGACGCATCAGAGAGGCCATCGAGATCATTAAACACGATACTGTTCCACAGGACATCGGTTTCTACATCAGCGATATTTGGCGACCACTACTACGGACAGAAGGATCTTCTATATCCAAAGTCCACAACCCACCCCAGACTGAGGGATCTCCTGTATCCTAAGTCAACCACCCTCCTTCCCCTGTGCTTGTCAACAACTGATTCAGTTCAGTGAGCACACACTCCTCTCCCCCACCTCCTAGGATCCCAGTCCCATAGTTCCCGCCTGCACGCCTCAACGCACTAATCCTCCAGCATCCAGCCATTGCATGATCCTCCAGCAGCCTACTTAAACAGCAGCTTTTCCCAAAGTCCGGCATCCGAAAGTTCCAACCAAAACCATCAACAGAGTCCGGCATTCTCCTGAGTACGATCAGAGCATACTGATCGAAACGTCGAGTTGTAACCTCTAAAGTACTACTCAATATAGATTTTCACATGGTGTCACCGCAATTAGTCTTACTTAGATATTGAATTACACTAAATCAACATTTAATATTTCAAAAAATCATATCTCATGAACCACATCTCATGAAGATATTTTCAGAATCTTTATCATCTTAAAGATATTGAACTCAGTCACATTTCGTTCACAGACATGACCCCAATCTGACCTCTACTTCTGGTCGAAAGCGGAAGTTTAAGTGAAACAATATTCTGAAGTATTATTCCCTATACATGTAATACATTTCGCGCACACGGCCTTTTCCACACACATAATTTGTGTACACATACAGCAACAAGGCATAGTCTCAAGTCAAGTCGCATGCCGTATAGACGTATAGGCTCTTGTCAAGTCGCACGCGGAACCACAGATGCGAGTTTTGTCGTGAAACGTTTCTGAATAGAAAACCATATTTGCAAAGTTCAGACTAACTTATAACTTATAAAAAAATACTTTTACGTTGACATGAAGGTAAATATATTTAATGTCATAATGAAGTCGTGACGTCGTGATGACGTTATCTGATATCGAATTACATCAAATAGAGGTTTAATATTTGTAAATATCATATCTCATGAACCACATCAGATAAATTAACAATCTTTGCATCATCGTACATACCTCGAATTATGTGACATTTTGTACACAGACATGACCCAATTTTGACCTTTCATTCCGGTTGTAACCGGAAGTTCAACCGAAAAATATTCTGCAGCACTATTATATAGTCTGCAGCCAATGATAGGGAATTTGAGTATAACGTCTGTGAATAAAGTGAATAGTCACATCTTATATTTAAAAAATGTTTGATGACGTCATCACAGAGCAGTGCGCCCCTATCAGCAGTATTTAAAATGTAATATTTTCATATTATGAAAACTCACATCTCCTGAACTAAAGTAGGTACTAACGTGATTTTTCATGATAATGAGGAAGTATTATTGTTTCAGATATGACTTTCAACTGACCTGATGTAACCTTAATTACTTCTGGTCCAAACAGGAAGTTCATTTCAAGACATTCTAACACAAAATGTATAGGTATTTTGAAGATGACATTGATATTGTCATCATAAAAGATATCCGATATTTTCAAAAATATGATTATGACGTCATCAACTGCTCACTTGATTAACCGGAAGTTAACACAAACACTAAATTCTAGTTTTATTTTAATTTTGTTTTGGGGGAGGGGTCTTGAAAAACATTTTACTTAAATTCCTTACATCATTGTTACTACCCCTCCCCCAACACAATGAATTCTCTGTTCACATCGTACCCTAGTATTGTTGCCGCTCATGGAAAAAGCAGGGAATATTTCTAAAATACACGTTTCATGTGTTTCAGACTTTCTACGAGTATCTACAAATAGCACATATCCAGGTTTTCTTAAATGTGAGGATCTGAAGCTGTGCAAGAACGACTCAGACTGCATGAGAAAGAACGAGATTTGTCTGTGTGTCCCAGAATGTGGCTTGAGATGCGGAACAGAAAGTCATACAACTCCGTTGCTACAAGCTGGTAAGCTACCCTGATAGCATGATTAATAATAAAGGAGTCTTTTACAACGCCAAATTCATTATCTGTCTATACAATCACTACTGCACGTTTCCCTTTTTCGACACATGCCAATCAGGCAACATATTTACAAGTGCGACATATACTTTACCAGTCCAGGCAAGTATTTTGCAAGCCGCCAGTATAGCTGACAGTTTTAACTATCTAACGGTAAATTTACTCGCCTCTGGCAGGCGGGTGGGTGTTAAGGTCCACTCTTCACATCGACTTTGATGGGACAACATCATTCCTAAAACGTTCCGGAGCTTCAATGACGCTATGTGACAAATCAACAATATACATGTATAATCATCTCTGCTCTCTCAACTGCCCATTTTGTACTCTTGGATGAAGGGAAGCATTCACGGTAAAGTGTCTTGCTCAGGACGATGGATGATCGATAATCGATCCGACTTATTTGGTGATTAATGAACTAACAAGTTTGTTTTGTTTACCGTACAATCCTATACATTGGAAATTGGCATCCTATATTACGCTATATATAAACTGAACAAAACATTGCTGAAATCTACTGGGCCAAAAAGTCTCCGATTTCTGGTCTCCGTGCGCGTCGCCAGAGACCCGCGCATCGGCAATTTTAGTTCTGCGCAGAATTCTCGGAATTCTGCCGTGCTGTGTTTTAGACGACGTTTTCATATAGGGGTATGAACGTTTCCCCTATATTTGAGGCCTCTCATAGACATCATAATCGGTGTATGGGAAATTTAGTCTGGTTTCAATAACCGCGTGTGCATGTATCACGTATTTCACTTGTTGGCAAAAAACACAAAACACAAAAACAAACACACACACACACACACACACACACAAAAAACAAACAAAAAAACCTATGACTAAAAATCGGAGACCTTTTTGGCCTTACATATCAACACAAAATGTAGAAATATCCCGGCAGTATGTATATGGGTAGGCCTACGTGGCCAACACATGCATACGCGACAGACGGGACACAAAATGCAACCTTACGATGGAAAAAACCCAATTATGGGTAGGCCTATTTCATATTTCTCAAGGCCGTTTTTTTTTTTTTTAATCCAGATTCAGCTATAGATTCCACCACCCCTCATAATTCTACCACCTCGCCTTACAATCCGGTGTCGCAGAAAAGTCCTAGATTCAACCTCAGCTTTGAAGTTACCGAGTCTCCTCAAGCATCGGCCTGAAGAGGGGACAGGTGCACGGGGCGGCAGCGGACTATTTCACGCGGATGATTCCGTGGGACAAGAACCTGTCGAAAACAACGGGGGGTTGCATATCACACAAAATCCACTTGGTCGAATATATACACACGCCCAATGAAACGGAAGATCAGACTCGCTAGCAGCTCGGTCTACATGTATATAACAGGTAATTTTGATAAGTAAGGAGTATATAAGCAACAGCTTATTTAAACCTCAACTCAGTTGGAAAATAATGTAATAGCATCTTTGTGATGCTATGGTCCCACAGGAATATTTCGATCTTTCTGTCGAAATATATATCGATTCTTTTTTTGTGTGTTATTTTTAATAATTTCGTCAAAATCTCGTATAAATAGCGACAAAATATCTGTTTTCCGTGATAACATTTTTATTTTTGTATTTTCTCGACAATTTCGAATCATTTTCGATTTTATTTCGACGACTTTCGACTGTTTAGATCATTTCGACTGGCATTTCGCCAAAATTCGACTGTTTAAACTGTTTAGATTGAGTTCGATTTTTTTTTCGATTAATTTTCGATTGTTTTAAAAAATTTGGACAAATGTTCCGATTTATTTCGACTGTAACGATTGTTTAGACTATTTAGAGAGTTTAGATTTATTTCGACTGGTTTTCGAACTTTTAGACTGTTAAGACTATTTCGATTTCATTGTCGACAGTTTCGATAAAATGTCGACAAAATTTCGATAAATTTGATCGAAACTTTATCGAAAAATATTGGTCAGGTTTAATAATTTTCGATTAATGATTTTTTTTTTCCGACAAATCTCGACAAATGTCGACAGTTTCGATTTTTGTTAGACTCTTTAAACTATTTCGACTTTTCTCGAAAACAATTTGTAAAAAATCTAAAATCTTGACGAAACACGATCTAGAGAGTCCAAATCTCTGTGGGACCATAGCATTAACAATTACACATGGCGTTACCCGTAAACCTTTCTTATCCAATCAATCCACTATGAATTTTTCTTAATTATTATTATAACTGAAGCGTGCCATACTTATAACTCTGAACAAAGTTTTGAAGATATATCATTACATCAAACTTTATATTGTTTTTTTTTCTTTCTGTTTTTTGTTGTTTTGTTTTGTTTTTTAGGGTTTTTTGATTGACAGCAATACTGTTTCTGCCCTTTGTGTTTGGATGTTTTGTTCGCTTTTTATTGATAGCATATTTTTGTGAGCATACTTTTAAGTGTTATTAAATATATTTGGAAGTAAACGTACACACAATGCAAAATATATGAAATGACAATGTATATATTAAAAGAAGGGTTGGGTTGGGTAATTACCAAATTATTAAATTTACGTTTAAAACTTTACTTTGTGTAATGTAAAGGCACATTTATCAATTATCCGGAGAAATGATTTCGTCTTAAGTGCTTTCATCTTTATAGAGAAATAAAGGAAAAGTTATGACTAATTTACAAAACGTTGCACAGGTTCATGAGCGGCGATCTTATAGACCCCACCCCATACATATGACAGGGGAACGGTTAGGCAATGTTCACCCTCCTCAATAATTATCGCCCCTATAAATATACTCAGAGGTCAGAGTACACAGATTATTACATTTTCCTTTATATCTTCAAGTACAAACACCGCAATTTGCCTATTTAGGCCGATGTTTTTTTCTGGAAATCATCTTGTGCCCACTTTTGCATCGTGTGAGCGTTGTGCGTACACTTTATGTGCGTACACTTTATGTGCGTACGTTATGGTACTACACTCGCGTGTACTTCTACCAGCCAATGATCGCTTCAGATATTCCGCGCGTACGCACATCAATTGCAAAATACGCCAAACGAGACATACTATCGCTGCGCTTTCGCTCAACAGCTCATGCACGGTGCGAATAGTACATCCTACATCCAGTAACTATGCATCGAAAATGACAAACAACTGTTTAAGGTGATCATGGCTAATTGGTTATGTCACAACAATGTATTAATAATAATAATAATAATAATAAAGATTTATAGCGCGCACATATCCACCCTGCTGGGCGCTCAAGGCGCGGAAACAAAGATAAAAACATGAATACAAACAATATACAATGATAACATAGGGAAAAATTATGTACTGAGATACACGTACCTACAATGGAATTACAAATATACATCATCTTTGAAGAATTGTGACATAAGATGAGTTTTAAGCATCGACTTAAATCTAGTTATACTATGACAAGATTTGAGTTTAGTTGGAAGATGATTCCAGAGTCTCGGAGCCGCGACAGAAAAAGAACTATCACCCCAGTTCCGTTTTGATGTTGGTTCCTTTAGGAGTGACATGTTGCTGGAGCGCAACTTGCGTGATGGAGTGTAGACTTTAAGCAGTTCAGAAATATAAATTGGAGCAATGTTATTAAAAGATTTGTGAACAATTAGATTAAGTTTAAAACAATTCTCTGTGAAACAGGAAGCCAGTGCAGTTCTTTCAAGATTGGCGTGATATGGCATGACTTTTGGACAAAGTCACAACACGAGCTGCTGTGTTTTGTATGTTCTGAAGACGAGATATTTGATTCTGCGGGAGACCGTAGAGTAGAGCATTCCCGTTATCGAGACGTGATGTGACAAACGCATGAATAATTTGTTCAGTAGCACTTTTATTCAAGTATTTCCTTATTCGGCTGATATTTCTGATATGAAATGATGATATGCGAACAATGTTGGAGATATGAGGTTTTAAAGTCATTGTCGAGTCAAATATAACACCCAAATTACGTGCTTGTGATGAGGGGTTATCTGCGAGTCACCAATTGCAATAGATGGAAGAGAAACTTTAGACAATTGCTGACGTGATCCAAATAGAACAAATACTGTTAATTCGTCGTTCAATTTCAGGAAGTTTTGTCGCATCCAACTTCGAATCTCTTGAATACATTTCTCCAGTGTTGTAATGCAGGAATCGGCAGGTTCTTGAGAAGATTTAAAAGTAATGTAGAGCTGCGTGTCATCAGCGTAGACATGGTAATTTAAATTATACTTCAAAATGATATCACGAACTGGAAACGTATAAACAGTAAACCACTGTGGGCCGAGCACGGAGCCTTGGGGTACAGAATAGTCAAGAATAACAGGCTCGGAGGTGGCATTACCAATACAAACATGCTGAGGCCTATTTAAAAGGTAGGACTTACACCAATCCAGGGCTGTGTCATGTATTCCAAGATGATATTGCAGGCGGGAGAGAAGGATTTTGTGATCGACCGTGTCAAAAGCGGCGCTTAAGTCTAACAAAACTAATGCAGTGATTTTTCCATCATCCATGGCAGATAAAATGTCATTGTTGACGCGGAGAAGAGCAGTTTCCGTTCCATGAAATGGTTTATAGGCTGACTGAAATGTATCCGACAGGTTATTCACACGAACATGGTCAGAGATCCGTGATGAAACAACTCGCTCGATTGTTTTTCCAAGGTACTTTAAATTCGCTACCGGTCGGTAATTTTGAAAACTTCCTTGTCCAAATTGGGTTTCTTCAGGAGTGGTTTAACATGAGCAATCTTCTGGCTATCAGGGAAACAACCGGAAGAAAGAGATCTGTTTACAATAATTGTGATATACTTAGCAAACACATCAATATTTTGTTTTATTAGCGAAGTTGGCACTGGATCAAGTTCACACGATTTTGATGGCGATTTCATGATGAGTTTCTTGATCTCCGTAACACTAGTAGGCTCAAACATAGACAGTCTACATTGTGGATCCTTGCGTGATGGTGTTTGTGATAGAATGACAGGTACTGGGGAAAATAACGACGGATATTCTCAATTTTGTGACAAAAAGTTTGAAAATTCATTAGCGAGGTCCTGATTGGAGTGTGTAGATGGAAGCACTGGAGCTTTGGGTTTATGAAGCAGCTTTTCAACAATGTTAAAGAGTTTTTCTGATCATGAGTTCTCTTCCACAAGAGATGAGTAGTGAGTTATTTTGGCCTGGTTAATCATGTTCTTCACAATATCTCGTTGGTTACAGTATTCTTGCCGATGTACTCCAAGTTTCCCATTGTCACGCCATTTTCGTTCAAGTTGACGACGGATTTTCCTTGCAGCACGAATATCATCATTGAACCAGGGGATTCAGATTGTAGTTTTACAGTTCTAGTTTTTGCGGAGCATGATCGTCCAAGATGTTACGGACAGTAGATTCAAATAGATTGACACAAGAATCCAGCTCACCATCTTCAAGGTTTACATTTTCCAGTTGAGATTCAAGATCATGACATAAATCTCTAATATTTACATTTTTCCAGTGGCGAGTAGTTACAGAAATGGTAGGCATGGGAGGTTTTAAGGTTCATATCTGCCATGATTGCATAATGATCAGATAAGCCGGGATGGATAGTTATATTCGAGATAAGAGGTGAAGTATTTTCACGCGTTATCATGAGGTCAAGACAGTGACCATATCGATGAGTGGGTGCTGTGATATGCTGGATAAGTCCATGAGCAGAGAGCAGATCTTTAAACTGATTCGCATAATTGTTTGAAGAGATGTCCATATGAATGTTAAAATCGCCGGTTAAAATAATGTCAGATGGGTGCAAGAGATAATCCACAATTAATTTCTCAAATTCCTGCAGAAAACTGGAGAAGTTTACATGTTTACCATCAACATCCCTTTCTGGTCGATAAATATTAACAAGGCGAACAGATCTAGAGTTGCACGTTACCTCAGCATGCAGAGATTCAAATGTTAGGTAGTCAATGTTAACACTTTTCATACTGACAGATAAACTGGACCTAGAGAAGTGCAACCCCTCCACCGGTCTTTTTTGGTCTGGGGATATGATGGAGAGAGTAGCCAGCAGGAGTACACTCACGGGGTATTAAGTCATCATCGGGTTTAAACCATGTCTCGGTTATGGCAACAAGATCCAAATTGTTTTGAAGTACAAAGTCAACAAATTCATCCGATTTGTTACATATGGATTGAGTGTTTAGTACACAGAGCTGAAGTTTAGACTCATCATGAACATTTGGAGTTGAAGTTATGCCAATGTCGCTTGTTGATGTGGTTAAGTTCACTGCTGGGGGTTGATAAGGCAGGAGTGCTAGTTGTGTAAGGCTGTCCATTCTACGGCGACCAGCTTTTTTACCTCTATGTGTGCGGCGGTATGTTTTGGGTTGATTAGCAAGTATCCCAAGAGTTCAATTGACTCAATGCTGAATAAGATAAAGCTGCATCGGTACATGGAGCGTTGTGAAGATTGAGTAGTTCATTGCGGCTATAGGAAATTTTATGGAGCTGAGTGGCGTTTTTGGGTGTGTTGATCAGTGTTTCAGGTCCAGGGTTTGGGTTTATGTCACCAGAAATTAAGAGTTCCAGGTGAAAGGTGGCAGATGAATTATCATAGTATGATATAGGACGTCTCAAGAATTTAAGATGGCGGATCTTGGGTGAACAATCTGTAGATTGCATCTTGTAGCCATCTTCTGATGAGTCATTGAGACACAATGGTCTGGATAGCAGGAGTAGAATAAACAGGATGTAGACCTCCATTGTCTGATCACAAAGTTGTTGATCCAAACAAAAGGCTTGTGGTCAAGCTACAGGTTATAATCTCTAGCTACAGGTTATAATCTAAATCAGAGTTGACTGCACAAATAAAATGAAGATCCAAAATGTATATACACTCAACAGTAAAAACTTTCTGGAGAGACAGACAAAAAAACAACAGTTTTTCACTTATTATAAGAAAACAAATGTACAAATACTCACATAAAACGTCCAGTAGATTCCAGATGTAATAAGAAATCCACTAGTATAAAAATGAAGACAAACTTGTAGCTACAAAACACTTACTTAGCACAAAAACTGGAGAGCTGTTATGAGTGGCTGCTTGCTAGGCGCTCAACAATGACGTCATTGTATTGTATTGTTATTGTTTATAGCCAGTATTATCATGTAGGTTTTTGGGGGCAGATTTGGTGGGCTGTTTTTTTAAGTCATAAAAATTATTGTTGTTTATTGATCTGTTTGCTTTTTATTGTATAAGATGTATAATTGATTGTAACATATTTTGTACTGTTTTTGAACACAAAATCTAAATAAAAGTACCAACAATGCAAATTCAATTATCTGAATGAAGATATTTAACCAAAAAATCAATATTAAAAACTAACGTTGAAAATAATACACTTCAACATTTATTTTGATTTGTTTGTCAATTTTTATGTCTGTTAGATTGCAATTATTATCATGTTTGGCATTTCAAACAAACATCATGGTCATCTGCCAAAGCCACAAAGTCTATATTTCAATCTTTGTGTTGTGTGCTGTATATCTACCTATCTTGGCATCAATGCATTGTGAGTGATAATTTATGGCAGTAAAGACCATTGATAATTTGCCAAATTTGAAATCTGAAATTTTTCCAACTTTTTGTATAAACTGTCCTTCAATGTAGTTGTACAATATCAATCCAGCTGTAACTGTATCAAAGGTCCGATTCTATACAATTCTTAATTCACATGAAGTATGCATGCAGATATTTAAATGTTACCTATCAACATTGTACACTACCTTTTCTGGCAAGCATATAAAAATAATAAACCAAAATAAATTAAAAAATCCACACTGAAAATATACAGCATGCAAAATTATCTTTATTTATCACAAATTATTAGCTTTTTTATTTACTGGGTTTTTATTGATATTCATGTAACATACTCAAGAAATATAGGAAAACAAAGTTATATGGACTTACTGGTACAGCCAATATTGTTTTTGTTCTGTTGTATTTTTTATATTTTTTATGTTGTAACTATTTATAGAATACACATGCGATATTTATGGCCAATTTACCCAGTTACAAAATTAGTCTGTTTGCAGTGACACCATGTAGAAATTCTCTTTTGAGTAGTAAATGGTTCTGAAAACTTGTACATCTTATCACCACAGTCTTTAATTATCATTTTCACAATGCAAAGTCTTACTCTATTATAAAATTACTGAACTATAATCTAAAACCTTACTTGGTGTGAAGATGGTGAGCATTTATTCCATCTCACATGCTGTACATTTTGAAGAACGTGAAATGTGAACTGACTCAGTGCCACAGAAGCATGGTCAAAAGTTTTTCTTGTCAGACCATTTAGTATACTGAAAATTGGAGCGATTGTATTCTTAGAAAACAGAAATGTAAAGATAAAAACAGAATTGCTGTTGAAATAGTGAAACACACAGAATATGTATATTTAACAAGAAGGCAGAGTCACCTTATGATAGAAGCCCTGATGGGTGACACAAATAGGTCTATCTTGAGCTTCCTTTCAATGCCAGGTCCTCTTCCGACAAAATATCATCAATTCTTTTTCTGAAAGAAAAACACATGAAGTGGTCAGATATCTTGTTTAAGTTTTAAAATTGTCACTCTTACAATGTATGTTAAGGGAAAAAAAGTCTCTGGTCTCTGCATGCATCACCTCAGATGCAATTATAGTTAAATGTCTCGCTCAAGGACACAAACGACAGAACCAGCCAGGCCAGGATTCGAACCCACAATCTGACATCACCAAAACTTGAGTCTGATGCACTAGACCGCTCAGCCACGACACTGTCTGTGGTGAAATTAATCAAATTATTTTGTAAATAAACTTTCAAATTCCGTGTTGAAACAAATCTAAAAGAACCTGCTAGGTTCGAAATGTAAGGCCATTGACTACTATTTTGCAACAAATATAATGCATTTTCACTATTTTCTTGTTAATGACACAATAAAATAAGCAGAAATTTCACAGGTTGGTTTCTGTACATATCTCTTATGTGATTCTCATGAAGTATGGATACATTTATGGATACTTAAACCAAAATGTGTAGACTGGCTTTAATGAGTGCACTTTGTAATTATGTACAATTCAGATCTGGTCTGCTTCCACATGTCAAGTTTAAATAAACCATTCAATACTACCAGTATTAACCCTAACTCCCTAAGCATTGTTAATAAAAATCCTTCAAAATCCTCCAACTGCCTTTGTTGTCTAGGGAGTTAGGGTTAAAGTTCAAATGAGTACATATAGATCTGAAGTGATGTTTACTACATGAGCCTCTATGGGTGGCCAAAAGGGCAACAATTTCTAAACTTAAATTTCTAAAAACAACAATCAAAGAACAGATCAAAAAACAAAACAGATAAAGTCAGAATCAAACAAATGGAAACCTGTAACAACAATCAATAAATAGAAAAACAAAGTCTGAATAAACAAAGGACACATCAACAATCAAAGAACGAATCATGAAAAGAAAGAACAAATCTAGGAAAGAACAATGGACAAAACAATGGATAGTTAAGTTTTCCTCATGCAAAGATCCAGGGGCCCATAGCAGTGATGGATTTAGATTTTTTTTAGAGGTTTTGTTTGTGAACTCTGTCACTTTATTACTTTTAAAGGGGGACTGACATCCTTTACTTAAGGCGTTTTGTAATAAAATATTGTTTTTGAGACCCACCTGTGTCTATTTAATCATTGATTTCTGAGTACAAGTATTTTAAAACAATGTTTGAAGTGTTTGGGGGAGGCAACCCCGCCCCATGGTGGAAGCTTCATTTGCATAAGATATGTGACGTCAGGTCGGGAAGATCCGATGTGTACATGATGTACATGTACATACATACACATTCACACATGTAGCGTCGATTTCATTTCTTCCGTGATTTTTGTTTCCGGAACTAATAAAATGCCGGGAAGATGTGTTGCTGCAGGATGCAGCAACACCACCAAAGACGGTGTTAGCCTTCATCTGTTCCCAAGTGACCCAAAATATCGCCGTATTTGGACGAGCAAAGTTCGTCGGAAACAACGGGATGAACATGGTTTCAACAACCAACAATCATGATTATCGAATTTCTCTTCCCGACATGATGTCACGAACAGCTCCTCCGTGCAGGGCGGGAACAACTAGTAAAAGTGGGGGGCATTTTTACAATGGTAAAATAACACTCTCAAAAACAATAAAAACACAAAACAAAAATTTTATTGATCTTTTACTGATATAAAAGAATAAAACGATCATATATTTAACTGTTTGATTTAAATCCACGACAGTCCCCCTTTAAGTAATTACATGTCTGTTGAATGTAAAGGCAGATTGCAATTTACAGTTCAAGTTTCATGCACAGACTACAGATGGGACAAATTCCATAGAACTGCTGAGCGGGAAAATTCTGCTTGGGAAATATTATTGATAAGCAATCTGAAACCAGCCGAAGGCTTGTAAGAACAATTGGCAGGTAATCATCTATAAAGCTGCTCAGGACAATTTTTGGCTAAACAATTCTATCGGCTTAGCTGTTCTGTGAAATTTGCTGCTTAACACAGAATTTGTCTGCTGATAATCCCCAGTTTCCGCCAGTTTTAAAGCAAATTTTGCACACTAGCCATGTTAGGTGCTACTTCTTAACTACACCAAAAAAACTAACATTTTCTTTAGTAGTCACAAGTATTAATGAAATCTTTGGGATTAAGATGTACAATGATTATATTTTAAAGTATAGTGTGGCAATGAATGCTTTTTGAATACATTTTGAATTTGTAACGTTTGATTGTTTGATTTTTAAAAGAATCACACTTTCAAATTTACAAATATTTTTCACTGCACATTTGTCTGTTGTCCAAGTTCCATTCTCCATACTGTATGTGTGCACCACACTGTACATAGCTAAAAAAAACTTCCAAATGATTTGATTATTTTTGGTAGTACTATATGCTTTTCCCATTATCACCTGTGGCCACGTCCTTAATACATGTAAAAAACTATTTGAAGACATTAAAATTTGTCATATTTCAATTTGTAATCATTTTTACACTTTTCTAATGTATTAATGTTCTTATTCAATAGTCCATTTCAAATGTGTAAACTTGTTGTCTTACTTACATATTGATCACATCTGAGAAGCTAAGTTTGTCAGTGGAAGTCAAAAATGGCAGCATAATTTTGAGTCAATTTGAATTAATCCAGCCTGTATGAGAAACTATAGCTACAAAGTGGAGGTTTGTGAGTTTGTGAGCTATTTCAGCTTATAAAATATGATTTTATTGAGTAAGAGTAACATAATGGAAAATGGTTTCTTAATCTTAACCACTACATGTATATGTTTTAAATTTTTTGTTTGTCTGAATAACTCCCAGAAAGTCTCAAAAAATAATATATAGACAATTTTGACAGTGTTACATGAGCATCCAGCTGCAGGCCATAATGGGGGGGGGGGGGATTTGGCTAATATCCATCATGATTATTGGGGAATGGAATCAGGCGAGAACACAGCACGAATCCACAACAGCATGGTGTACGGGGTCCGGCCAAGGGCCCTGGAAGCATTAGTGTTCTAGATTCTCTGTGATGCAATCTAATGCATACAGTTGTAGTTTCAAAACATGTTTTTCTTTATTATTATGCACGGTTGAAAATGTATACAAAAATATGATATAATTTTATAACAGGCCTGGCAGGGGGATTGAATTGAACAGTTGTTTTAAAAAACGGGCTGTAAATGACTTCCTACAACACTGATGTCTCATGTATAACATCATGTACATGTATGAAGTGGTCTATACACTGAGACATACATGTTCATGTATGTATGTAACTCCTGGTCTAACTGACAAATCAGAAGTATAACACTGCATGTATAACTATTATTTCTGACAAGCTTTCCAACCAAGAAGAAATAAATTAATAAGTTAATCAGGTGGGACCCTGTGTTTTAACCCTCAGGTTGCCCTTTACCGCACATTTATTTATTGTATGTACATGTAACAGGCTAAGGGCATGCATGGGTAGTTTTCCGCTTAGCCAGTGTGGCTGTCAATCAGAATCGAGCGCATGTGAAACAGCGCTTTTGTTTACTGTTCCTGACATCCAAACTCCCATTTTTTCCCCCTTTTTTTTCTGCTTAACAATGATTATTATCCTTAATATTTTTGTTTTATGAGGTGTCGTGGCCGAGCGGTCTAGCTTACCGGATTCAAGTTCTGGTGTTAGCAACATAATGTGGGTTCGAATCACGGCCGTGACACTTGTGTCCTTGAGCAAGACACTTAATCATAATTGCTTCTCTCCACCCAGGGGTTAAATGGGTACCTGTGAAGGCAGAGTTGGTTTGCTCTATATGCGCTAGAAATGGCAGCAATTGAGCTGTATACTCCCCAGGGAGCTGAGATGGTTTCAGGAATGATTTATGAGCCTTATGAGCCTTATGAGCAGGGATAATAATATAATGCGCCTTGAGCACCACTTAGTTGGTGGATACGTGCGCTATATAAATCCACACATTATTATTATTATTATTATTATTATGTAAATTCTATTTTGTGGGTCGTCTTAGCCAAACGCAGGTGATCTTTCAACTTTATGCTTATCCTTGTCTCACAAAGGCAGGGGTGTGATTTGGCTAGCGGGCCTGGGTCTCCCTTTGGTCTAAAGAACCAAGCCCCTTGATCATGAACCTTCTGCATGTTTAAGTTTGGAGGATTTACAGACACCCCACACCCCCACAAACAAGATACTTGAGGTTTGGACACAATACAGGCTACTTCTTTCTTCCTTGAGGGCCACTTCTCTTCTTTCCAGAAAGGGAGATTTGTAAAAACAAATCCTGAGAAACCACAGGCCTGCACAAGGGTGATGTTTTGTGAGACCATTACAAGAAATCATTGTCACAGCAGCACTGAAAGTGTACCAAATCAAAACCCTAAACCTTGCCCCCAAAGTTTACTGGACAGTATTTTTTTTTTTTTTAAAGAGAACTGACTTTGGAAAAGAGTAGGGATTCAGTCAACTTTTATGAACAAATCAACCATGGTGTTGCATCTAATCCTGCTGTGCATAGTATTAGCCAGAGGGTTGTCTGGGTGTCTTTTGGACACCCTGTTTCAATTTTGGACACCCAATTTCATCTGTCATTTACATGTAAATGTATTGTAAGTGAACAATTTGGACACTCTGTTTTGAAATTTCCAGCAAATTTGGACACCCTAATTCTAAATCCTTGCTAACACCTTGCTGTTGTGACATCACTGATTTGCTCATGAATGCACAAATTAACATCTATCAGCATGTAGACCGAAAAAGGTAACATAACACCCACAAATTTGGGAAGGTAGAATATGCAATGTTAACATAGATACAATATGTTGAATAATGTTTTAATAAATTCCCATCACGTAGGCCCCTTTAGCCCATGTTTTTGTTTGTTTTGAAGACAATACAAATACCTTAAATTATGAAGAAGAAAATACACATCTACAGACAAAAACACGTTCCAGATATCTTGATTTTTGTGTATAAAGTAGAGCAATTGATGACATTAAACCCGATAAAAACTAAATTACCGTTTATCAAGAAGAGCGATTTAAACGTTCACCGCTATCGCTAAGTGGACTTCTGCTTGTCCAGAGTTTCGAAGGTTACCACATTTTATCGCAAATCAGATTTTTTGGGATGTTGACTGTAAATCGCTTGGTATCGGGGACTTCGTTGGATGTCAATAGCAAAGGCTTACCTTTCTGATGGAAGCAAGGTTAATTCACCTTTGATCCTGTCGGTAAATTGTAGTGCCAGAGTAGTGCTCAAGCTCGAAACCAGTTGTAAACAGCCCTGAGAAAAAAAAACAGTTGTTCTTGTTTGGCCAGGGCCCAACTTCACAGAGCTGCTTAGCAGATAAAATTTGCTTAGTGATTTTATTTTGGTTACCAGCCAAATTTTCATACAAAATTGTATGCATTGTGGCTGGTAGTCTGCTTTAAATTGCTTAGCAAAAATATTTGCTTAGCAAAATTCTCTGCTTAGCGGCTCTGTGAGATTGGACCCTGGTTTGTTTCATTGATTTTAAAAAGAAATACACAAATTAAATCCTTTATGCTACTTTGCAAATCATTTGAAAGCTATTATGTTTGGCATTTGTTGGGTACAAGGTTGAAACTCTCCTGACTGTGCCCTTGTGTTAAAGGGAAGGTACAAAATTAGTCAATTCTGCAAAACTGCTCCTTTGAGTATGCTTACTTTCTTTGAATCAAGGTACACACATGTACTAAACGACTAACCTATGAAAGGTTCAGGACAATGCGGAGTCTAAGAGAAGTGATTGCCAATGTTGTACCCTCCCTTAAAAAACAGATTCTACTTTGGAATTAACATTAATGGTGATAACAGACTCTTTTAACTGCATTAAAAAGACCCATGAGCAATTGATTAAAATCTGGCAATGCAACAAACAAGACACCTTACTTGGATGGCTGCACTATATATAATTTCTTTACAGCAAATGAAAAATGAGCGGAAATCTTCGTAAACAGATGGGCATTCTTCCAAATTACATAAGGATATAACACTAGATAACAGGTCAAAAAACTAACGTTTGGTGGCTCAACAGAAATTAAACCCCCCCCCATAGACTCACAGCACTGATTGATTGAAGACACATTGAGTGGCAACCTGACGGCTTTAATTTTTGGACGGTGGATGGAATTTTCCAGGTAAGGAAGTGAGTTGCGGGATGGTAATATAATAATAATAATAATAATAATAATAATAATAATAATAATAATAATAATAATAATAATAATAATAATAATAATAATAATAATAATAATAATAATAATAATAATAATAATAATAATAATTATAATAATGGCGGCATTTTAAAGCGCTCTTACACAAGGTATCACAGCGCTGTACATTATTACCCCTGCTTATCAGGTGCATAAATCATTCCTGAAACAATCTCAGCTCCGTGGGAGTATACAGCTCAATTGCTGCCATTTCGGCGCATATAGGCTAATCAAACACAACAACCAACTCTGCCCTCACAGGTACCCATTTACTCCTGGGTGGAGAGAAGCAATTATGGTAAGGTGTCTTGCTCAAGGACACAAGCACCACGGTCGCGGTCGGGATTCGAACCCACATTCGGACGATTCAGCCATCAGAACACAAATCTGATGCACTAAACCGCTCGACCATGGCACTCCAATTGGTAAACACAATATGTGTACACTATATGTACACAGTACAAACACGTGTATGCGCTGTGCAGCAAGCTTTGGTTTTTTTAACCTTAGAAAATTGTGATTTTGCAGCAGTGAATTTTAAAGCAATTTCAAAAATCTGACAGTTTCGGGGAGCAGGTCCATATTCAGTAATTCAAAAATAAAATGCCTAAAAGATATAATTTCACAACAAGGTCAGTTTTTGTTCTAGAAATGTTAAATTGCCCCATGCAGAGGTAAACGCTTAAAAGGGTCCAGCTGTGTGACAGTTGTGTGCACTTTCCTATGTTTGTTTACTTTGTGATTGGGCACACTGGGCTTATCTGATGGTCTTTGAACAGCACAATAGGAAACTCCATACCAATGAACAAGGTAGCAGAGAAGGTAACAATGATATCTTGTTTTTATACAGATCAATAATGAGCCACTAAAAAACCAATGAAATCTACTTGTTTGATCCCTGGATTGTGTACACTTGAATTTTGTGCTATGCTTGACAAACTTCAGTTTTATGTGTATAAAATGACATCAATTTTGATTATGGACAAGATTAACAGCACCAAAGTTCAGGAGGTTCTTCTGTACATATAATTAGAGTTGTCATCTTGAGTCAGTGACTTGAATTGAATCAAGTCACTTTCTTAAAACTTGCATCTTGACTGAACTTGAAAAAAAAAATAGTTGCAACTCTGTAGATTTGTTTCATGGATTGGTGGACTTTGCTGTCACTCACCAGCTGTATCACTGTGTTATTGTCGGGGGGGGGGGGACGGGGGGGAGAGTGGGGGTGGGGTGGAACTCCTTGAACCATGAAAAGAGAAGATCTTGGCACTTGGGGAAAATGTAATCAGAAATATGTAATTGGAATAAAACTGCACATGTCACACTCCCAGGTTAACTATAAAATATTTATATGGTGAATGCTGTACATGTCACAAATGTTTTTGTTTTCTTGTAGGTATATTTTGTGCTATTTTTTTTCTACGAAACCCACATCACAAAAAAAAATTAAATAAAATGTTGTTATAATTTCCCTGCAAACCTATGGCAGATTTAACTGCAAACACTTACAATTGCCTTCTGGCTGTCTCTGGCTGTAATACAAGCCTCCAAGTAATCCTCCAGGAGAACATTACTGCAAGAAATATAAAAGAGAAAAGACAGATTGTAAGAAATATATGTACCATCATTATACAATCAACAACAATTTAATCTATTACAGGGAAATTGCCAAACAATGTGACAAACAAACACAGAAAAATCTGCAAAACACACTTATACAATGTAACTCTGCACAAACAAACAGTAAAACAGGATACCACTGAACAGTTACACATACAGAACAAATCACTTGACTAGCACTGGACATGTACCAGAGCTGCCAACTCTTCAGTTCTGCGGAGACTTGGCGTGTTGTGATTTACTTGCCAAATATATGCAGGAGGCCTCTCCTTTTGGTGCCAAAAGGAGGCCTCCTTATATTTTAAGTAATAAATACAACACGCGAAGTCTTCCGCAGAATCCGGAAGAGTTGGCAGCTATGCATGTACATGTAGATGAACGAGCAAACCAAAAATTACATTTCAAAGAAAACAATTACATTACAATTTGACTGACAAACACTGATGATCAAGATAATCATAAAATTAGGGTAAAACAGTCAGAAAAAATGTTGGCCTTGAAATGAATAACGTTGTAATTACACTTTTAAAGGCACATAATGCCTATAGCTGTGATTAACTTTGGGTAAATATATAATATCGAATATCGCACTACATTTTTTATTTGATTATGACATCGAGAACCTTTTCAAGTACGGCAAATTGGCACATCATGATTAAAAAACAATTAAATAAAAAAATTGGCATTGTGAGTCAAGTAAGAAATTCCATGGAAACAAAATTAGGACGGTCTTTTCAGCTATGCAAACGAATTGCAATTTTGTTGTGATGTTTGTAGAGGGGTACATACCTGTGGTTATCGGCTATCATGCATGAATGAAAAAAACATATTGCGATAGTGTCGAAAATCGCTATATTATGTGATTGACGATATATGGTGGATGAAAAAAACCATTATCGCCCAAACTTAGTTGTGTTTTCCTACAATTTTCTAAATAAAAGATTGACATCCACATTCCCATCTCCCAAATACATGTATGATGCAATATAAAGAATAACCATCACCTCACAAATTGTGCATGATACACACACTGTTTCCTTACAGCACGTCAATTACAAACCCTCTCTGCTTCACTGACAGACAGCAAAACAAAGTGCCTAAGATTTCTTGAAACTGTACATGCCCAGGACCTTTTTTTTGACCCATTTTTTTGTTGAAAGTTTGACCTGTGGTTGATCTGTGACATGGTCGAACTCTTTAAAAGTGAATGTGATTCCAAATTAACCTTTTCCGTTCATGCTAATTTCGGACAGCTTAAACCGTCACTGTAGCAATACTGTCTATACAAATTCAATTATACAAAGAAATAAGCACATAAGCATAGAATGTTTTCCGACATACCTTGGCATTATTTTGTCCTCCTTGAACATTTCCAGGACGTCCCTGATACAAAAGAGTAGTTAAAAACATAATTCATGTTAAACTGCAGCAACAAAATTTGTCAAATACAGATACAATCAGGAAATTGGAACAGAGACAATTAAGAAGCACAAAGGAGCTTTTATGGACAAAAACAATGTCAAAAATATGACTGTTAATATTAGGCCTCTTTGGTGTTCCTTTTAACCCTAAATCATTGCCGAGCGGTCTAGCACATCAGACTTGTGTTCTGATGGCCGAGTCTTCAGAATGTGGACTCAAATCCTGGCCGCGACCATGGAAATTGTGTCCCTGAGCAAGACACTTTAATGTACATTGCTTCTCTTCACCCAGGAGTATAAACGGGTACCTGTAAGGGTAGATGTTGATAATGTGTTTATACAAATTCCTAAAGTGCTATGGTATATGTAGCTCGGGGCTGTATACTCCCCAGGGAGCTGAGAAGGTTTAAGGATTGATACTGGCCCAATGTACAGGGGTAATAATGTAAAGTGCTTGAGAATCACAATGAAATGCTGTATTACTTACCATGCCTTGTTAAGCTGATTGCATTTGAGACACATCATAGCCAGATGGGTCAAACTGCTGGACCTCCACCTGCAAGATCAACACTTCATTCATTCATTGTCCCTAAAATGAATATTTCTATATGACAACGAAATAAATATCCCAGAGATTTACTTGCACAAGTACCTTTGCATACAGTTTCTTCGACTAGTACTGGATACTGCTGAAGCCACCCTCACAATTTGAAGCAAATAATTTCAAATGTATAAATTTAGCAGATGACTTCTTTGCCTATTGGATCAAATTGGCTTTAATGTTTGTATTTTGAACTGTAAAATTGTGCTTGTCTTGAAATAAATGGTATATTTAATTGAATTTTACTGAATTAGAACCATTACCTAAAATCAAAATGTTAGTTTTTGTGGTCAATATATTTTTAATGTTAAGCATAGATTTTAGTGGATATCTTGGTGACTCACTCAACAGGATCTCTCCTTGATTTAGATGTTTTCACAACTGTCTTGATATCCATGGCTATATCAAGGAACTCTGAGGAGACCTGTAATGCAATAAAATACCTTGATAATGCAGCAGCCATCTTGATGTTTTAACACATACATGTAAGTCTATGTTCTACAGGGCAAGTTCTAAGAGCAGACAGCTGGAACACCATGGGATCTCCTCTATCCATGGTCCTTGCTGACATCTTCATGGAAGAGTTTGAAACCTCTTCCCTCCACACCGCCGACCTCCAACCGAACCTGTGGCTCCGCTATGTGGATGACACCTTTGTTGTATGGCCACATGGCAGAGACGCACTTCAGGACTTCCTACAACACCTCAACGAGCAACATCCTAGCATCAAGTTCACAATGGAAGTACAAGAAGACGGCAAGATCTCGTTCCTTGATGTTGGTATTTCCAGAAACCCAACAAGCAGGCATCCTAGTCTACCACTCAGCCCCAAGCAAACTTCAAGGATTCTCCACACCCACAAGGATAAACCGGATCACAGCAACAGATCGAGCGAGAGTATACCGGATCCCCTGTGAGTGTGGCAAAGTCTACATCGGTGAAAAAGGATGGAATCTCCCTACAAGACTGAAAGAACACCGAGCACACGGCCGCAGAGGAGATTTTGAGAAGTCAGCCATCGTCAAGGACTCCAAATCGTCAAGGACCACCAAATCGACTGGCAGGCAGCTCAACTAATCACACCCATTGACACATGGCACTTCAGACGCATCAGAGAGGCCATCGAGATCGTTACACACGATACTGTTCCACAGGACATCGGTTTCTACATCAGCGATATTTGGCGACCACTACTATGGACTGAAGGATCTTCTATATCCAAAGTCCACAACCCACCCCAGACTGAGGGATCTCCTATATCCTAAGTCAACCACCCTCCTTCCCCTGTGCTTGTTAACAACTGATTCAGTTCAGTGAGCACACACTCCTCTCTCCCCCACCCCCTAGGATCACAGTTCCTGCCAGTACGCTTCAACGCACTAATCCTCCAGCATTCAGTCATCGCATGATCCTCCAGCAGCCTACTTAAGCAGCAGCATTTCCCCAGAGTCCGGCATTCTCCTGAGGACGATCAGAGCATACAGATCGAAACGTTGAGTGGTAACCTCCAGTTCTTTTCAGAACTAATTACTACTCAATAGAAAGTTTCACGTGGTGTCACTGCAATTAGTTTTACTTATCCTCTTCACCATGCAAAGCTACAAGTTTTACCTACATAAGTCTATGATAATCAAAGTAAGGCTCACGCAGACTGGTGCTTTTCAAAAAAAAAAAATTGTTAATGCTGATTTTCAATTAGTGGTCAGGGAACCAGACATATTGGATGCAGTGTAATAAGAGTAAGTAGCAACACTAGATGGCTCACTCGCAATTCAGTTTGAAGGGACAATACTATACATATTGGTTACTCTTATTACCGGTTCATACTTCATGCGCAAGCAAAGCGAAATTTAATGTCATTAATTAGCGGCGAATGATTCGCGCAGGTTGAAATGTGTTTAATGTTTGCATATTATTTGCACGAATCTTAGTTTTTGATGTCACATTTCGCATTCGTTTTCACATGAAAGTATGAACCAGCCATAATATAATAAATTTGGGAGTAATTTGGAAACCTTTTTGTTATGAACTATGGTATAAGGGTGTAACAATTCACAGATACAAGAATGCTGTGATACACATCACGATGCAAAACTGCATATCGCAATACTGATGATTATTTTTCCTACAAAAATTTCATCGGAATATAAAAAAATACTGAATTTTATTCAAACCGAATTAAAAAAAAAAATATTAGCACTCCATACCTGACATTTAGACCACAAACGTCAGGGGAAAGGGGAATACAATAACGTAAAACTGTGTATATGGGCCGTTTTTATTGTGACTAAGTCTCTGTACACCATTGGGTAATTCACAACATTACTGACACTTGTTTTTTAGCATTTTTAGTGTTCATGATATATGTATTATGATACGTATCGTGACCAAGTATTGCGATACATATCGTATTGTGAAAAAGTGGTATTGTTACACCCCTAAACTACGGCATATTGTACTGCGATGCTATCAGTATGCCACAGAAATAGTACTCCCAAAAAACATACGTATCTTACAATTAATTTTGGACAAGGCTAAGAATTTTATTGTTTCGGTTTGCAGTAACACCATCGCTAAGTGAGGTACAGGTTCTGAAGAGAACCTTATCGCACAACTTGTATCTCAACTATCGCTAAGTGAGAGTGTGGTTCAGGGGAGAAGCAAGGGGACTTCTCGCGGCCTTCTCTAAATTTCGATTAGTATTCTCTAATCATAATCACAGACATGCAACTTTGTAATTGCAAAAAAGAGGAAATGGCCGAGCACACAAAATTTTGTACAGTATTTTTCAGTTTTCTATAACACTATTATTAAAGAAAAAAGAGGAAATCAGCTGATCAGCTGATCAGCTGAAACTTTGCATGCCTGTAATCAGGAGCTGAGAATTTAATGTTTAAGCACCACCCAGGTGAATTTTACACAATTTGTACTAAACCTTTTCTCAAAATGACAGACTAGCTCAAGAATAGCTTCAACCATGTCCAAAAATGGGACTTACCCACTGTTATAAAAGTAACCTATATAGATGGACAGCAGCAGTAATCTTGGATTTGCGCATACAAAATTTGGCATACATACATAATGTCCAATAAATATTCCAGGCCTATTTTAGCATGCTGCTTGTGGCACTCATTTGCCTATATTTTAAGCCTTCGTCAGGCGCAGTCATTTTGTATAGCTTCTGTCCGTTTATAGGTTTATAAACCTATTTATGTCTGTGCATTTACCTTATCATCAAGATCCTTGGCTTGAGCTATGACAGACAGGAAGCTTTCAAGCAATGGTTGCTGGAACTTATGGCCAAAATGATTTACATCTGAAAATAGATATCAATATCAATGACTGTGAAACATTACAACTGCTTCTTTTCGCCATTACCTCGGTCAAGTTTTGCAACGTACATTAGGCTTTGATGGCAAGTTCAACCTGCCAGCATGGGTGGTGTGGTACAAATGTTGTCACAAGTCACAAATTTGTCACAAGTCACAAATTAGCCAAACCATCATCACTAGAATTGGACCCTCTTCTCTTCTGAAATAGATATGTAATATGCACATATTGATGGCACACGCACTTAGTTTTTCAATTTGTGGCAACAAGGTGTGACAAAGAGACTGCAATTTGCAGCCGGAGAACTTGCTTCCAGATGGGCCATCGGAGCTGGGATGATGAACCTTGCTATGAACATTGGTTGAACTGTAACTCCGGAACTTTAATGAATAGAATGAACCGGCCTTGTTCTAAATATAGATCGCTTTTGTTGATGACTCTGGAAGCGTGTGCATGGTGTAGAGTCGTGAGAAGTGTTCAGTGTATGATTTAAGTTGATTATGAGTAGATGTGTTTTTCTGAGTTGAAGTGTATCGGCATTGAAATAAACCAGTGGAGTTGAATAAGTTAAAACCGATTGCTGTCTCTTACTTGTTCTGTAGACGTTTTGCAACAGAATATAGAAAGACCCACAGAAAAAAAAAAACATTATAAAGGCAAGGCAATATTAATGCCTAATTTCTGATTTTTTTATTATTTCACGTTTGTTCATGATGTCAATGCAATTCTATCAATGAAATGATAAGTAAGCCATAACTAAGACTCCAATCATTTGCAGAACATAAATTACAATCAACTCTTACTCTCAAAAAATAAAATGTTTCTTAAATTCTATAAAGAAAACAAGTGGGTAATGCATTTCTGTATGATTACAGGTTATTGTTGGAACCACTCCATGTGAAGGAGGCATGGCTTATGTTGCAATGATTATCACAATTACCAAGTGGATATTTTGAGGATGTGTGCATTTAGTCTAGAAAAATTCTGTTGTCAATTTCAATAACGCTTAATGTTTGACTTTCCATTGGTATTCCTGGGACTTACCTCTCCAGATTTGGCCGATTTTGTGATAAACCCCAGCCGTTTCCATCGACCGCAGCATCTCAATATAAAGTTGAGCATTGGGGATCAGTGCCTGCAATAGACGTACAAACCAAAATATTTATTTCACTGACAAAATTCGCAAGCAAATTTAAATAAATAAATAAAATAGATCAAGGTGGTGGAACTGTGACCAATCGAAAGCCGTCAACCATCATTCCTTTATCATCAATCAGATTTGTTAACGCTCCTACTACTACAAGGGTCAAAATCAGTCAAAATGTTGATACACTTCCCAAGGTATATCTAGTGCACTTAAAAGTCAAACATTGTCAAACCTTACGTGTAGCAAGTACATTTACAGGTCAAAATGAGTCGACTGTTTTTAACTAGTAAAAGCATTGTCTTGTATTGTTCAGGGTGGTCAAAATGACAGTAAAAACCAGTCAAAAATGCCCCTGTGTGCACATTTGGGTCAACAGTCAAAAGAGGCAGTTGACTGCATGGTTTTGACCTCTACAGCAACTTCCCACTAAAGTGCAGCAATAGTAGGAGGGTTAATAACCGTCATCACAGCACCTCACACAAAACAAAATTCATCAGCTTTACACTCAGTCTTATGTAAGTCAGTCTTATGTTAAAGGTAATGTACAGCATTGGTAATTACCTGATTACAAAATTACCAAGTTATTATCCAAAAGCTTAAAGATACATATCACCCGTGTTTGGCTAAGACGACCCACAAAATAGAATTTATAAAGCAAACAAATTTTGAAAGATAACATCGTTGTTAAACGGGGGAAAAAAATATTGAAATTCTCATGTCATAATATGTAAATATAAGTGATATTTCAAACGCACTTGATTCTGATTGACAGCCGCACTGGCCAATCAGAAGACTTCCCACGCCCCCTCGGCCCATTACATACAATAAATTGTGCACTTGATTCTGATTGACAGCCGCACTGGCCAATCAGAAGACTGCCCACGCCCCCTCGGCCCATTACATACAATAAATTGTGCACTTGATTCTGATTGACAGCCGCACTGGCCAATCAGAAGACTGCCCACGCCCCCTCGGCCCATTACATACAATAAATTGTGCACTTGATTCTGATTGACAGCCGCACTGGCCAATCAGAAGACTGGCCACGCCCCCTCGGCCTATTACATGTACATACAATAAATTGTGTACAGTCACATGCAAGCTGAGGATGAAAACAGTGGGCCAGCATTTCATTAACCAGTTCGCTTCGGAGGCCGTGTATACACGCATTTTTTTTTAACCACGGATCGGAGAGCATCTGAACACGCATTCCGATTTTTGTGTGTGTTACCGGGAGACTTGTCAACACGCCACACGTGGCGTGCCATCGTGGTGGCTGACTTGTATACACGCAATCGTTTCTCGGAGTCCATGGGGTCACGGTTCGGTGGCCCCGGACAAAATGCACTGCAAACACTGAACGAGTTCACTCTTTTTGTTGATTTTTGCGTAATCCCTTTATCTAAGACCTGTTCCTTTGACGTACCAGCCAAGAATTTGTAAAGACGGATTTATATCCACTGTTTACGAGGCCTTCGATCTCTCTCTGGGTATGCCGTCTTTTCGACCGGGCGCTGGTCGCTAATAGGCCGTTGCATCGGAGCTTGCCAACGGTCTAATTGTGCTGAACAAACGCAACCGTAATTAAAAACTAGCCATTTAATTCTCGAAATGTCAATGAGTAAAGGTGTTTATTTGGGTGTCCGAACTTAGTTTCATTGACAAACAAAATTATTAATGGCTAGAAATTTTTTCAGATTTTTCACTGAAAATAAACCCGCACGGGGGACCTCAAAAAAATAAATATTTCCGACGTCAACTGGTTAATTTCATTTTTTAAATTTTATTGGTACTAATCCTTGGATTTTTTTCATGCCGTGTCTCAAATGAAAGCTTACAACTTAACTTTTCTCAACCCCAGAAAAATAGCAATTCAACATTTGCTTTGTACCATCAAATCGGCCCAAACATGGGCAATATATCATTAACCCTAACCCCCTAGGTATTCTGGCTAGGAACCTTCCTTAACCCTAACACCCTATAGGTATTCTGGCTAGGAACCTTCCTGAATCCTCCAAAATCCTCCAGTGCACTTTTGGAAACATGCACTTATCTTTAAAATGCACCATGCATTTTTCGTTGATCTTTCATATTCAGCACTTATGGTATGTACTTCTTGCCAAGTAGTAATTTTGCCCCATTTGAAGAAGTGAAAGTACCAGTTTCCAACAGTGCTAATTATTTTCCAAAAAAGTACCCCTTGGAGGATTTTGATGGATTTGGGGTGGTTAGGGTTAACTTGATGTGTCAATCATCCTGAAAAATGATTCCGTCTGATGTACTCTGACTTCAGAGAAAACCCGAAACAAAATATGCACATTTACCAAAGGTTTCAGATAGCAAATATTTTACTCCATTTGTTTTCTGTACAAATTGTGAATGTCTTTTCTCACTCTTCTTATGACTAATATGTAGACTTTCTTAGGTTGCTTATTTAACCCTAACCACCCCAAATTTTGCAAAATCCTACAAGTGGCACTTTTTGGGAAAAATTCAGCAGTTGGAAACTGGTACTTTCACCTTTTCAAATGGGGCAAACTTACTACCTGGCAAGAAGTACAGGCCATAAGTGCTGAATATGAAAGATCAATGAAAATGCATGGTGCATTTTGAAGATAAGGGCATGTTTCCAAAAGTGCACTGATGGATTTTGGAGGATTCAGGAAGGTTCCTAGCCAGAATACCTAGGGGGTTAGGGTTAAAGAAGGTTCCTAGCCAGAATACCTATAGGGGGTTAGGGTTCAGGAAGGTTCCTAGCCAGAATACCTATAGGGGGTTAGGGTTCAGGAAGGTTCCTAGCCAGAATACCTATAGGGGGTTAGGGATAATGGGACAATATCATCACAATCGCAGCAGACTTTCAACAGGGCATGGAATCGGTGTACTAGTTTAAGATGAACACAGTGACTGAAAATTACTGGTTTATTTATGCAGCAGCAACGATAATATGACCCTATCATGCGGGGGTACTATGGCAGTCAATGAATTAATCTAAAACTAGCACTTCGATTCCATGCCCTGTCGATCGTGACGATATTGTCTCTCTAATGCATATCTTGATTCAAAGAAAGTATTTAAGCGTACTCATAACATAAAGCAGTTTTGTTAACATTACCAACGTTGTACATTACCTTTAAAATTCAACCATTTTGGTTATTGTTGAATTACCAACCATGTACATGTACATTTATACCAATACCAAAAAACCTTCTTTAACCAGTTCGCGTCGGGAATAAAAAAGTTTTTCTGGGCCCCTGTGCGGGTTTCTTTTTCCCACACAAACACGTTAATGGAAGCTTCCACAGCGCGTGGCCACGTCTACCGAGCATGTCACTGTACGCTCGGCTCATTGCCACTTCAACCGAGCATGCATACAAATATTCCGGAGTTTCCTATGGCGTGTTTAGACGCTCTCCGATCCGTGGTGCCAAAAACAAATTGCGTGTATACACGGCCTCCGACACTAACTGGTTAAATCACCTTTAATTTCTTAAGGAAAAAAACAATGATGAAAGGAAGCACAAACAAATAATGTATGCAATAACAATGAAATCCTGAATGTGGGTTCAAATCCTGGCCGCGAACATGGTGCTTGTGTCCCTGAGCAAGACACTTAACTATAATTGCTTCTCTTCACCCAGGAGTATAAATGGGGACCTTTGAGGGCAGAGATGGTAATTGTGTTTGATTAAGCTTGTTGCGCTACACATTTGGCAGCATGGGCTGCATACTCCCCAGGGAGTTGAGATGGTTCTAGGAATGATATAACTGGCCCGATGACAGGGGTAATAATGTTCATTGAGCACCATGAGCGTCACTACGTGATGGATTTGTGCCACTATTATTATTATTATTATTATTAATCAAAACTAAAATTCCTTCTCACAAAGGAATTATTTAGAGGTAGAAACTTACAGAGGGTACCAGCTTATCGTAGTATTCAAACATGCCGTCCACACTATCCATGAGACAGATCAGGTGAAAGAATTTCCCACTGAAAAAAAAAGGAAAACAAGTAAATAATGTACAGAAATGTTCAACAACCTGATATACAGTGTGTCTCAAAAAAAAATGCAAACAAAATTTAACGGAATGCCAGACGTAGAATGAGTAACCAGCATAGATAATATAGGTATGGTTTGAAAGATACACCTTTCCACTTTAAAATGAGACATCAAACGTCCAAATCTGATAATTTTTGACAGAGTTATGACCTCTCTTGGAAAAGTACTCATAACTCTGTCAAAAATTATCAGATTTGGACGTTTGATGTCTCATTTTAAAGTGGAAAGGTGTATCTTTCAAACCATACCTATATTATCTATGTTGGTTACTCATTCTACGTCTGGCATTCCGTTAAATTTTGTTTGCATTTTTTTTGAGACACACTGTATAAAAGCACATTATCCAATTGAGCCGAATTTACTAATAAATAACATGCCTATAACTTAGTACTTACTA
The DNA here is from genome assembly GCA_029582265.1 of Zoroaster sp. YZ-2022. Classification (NCBI taxonomy): domain Eukaryota; kingdom Metazoa; phylum Echinodermata; class Asteroidea; order Forcipulatida; family Zoroasteridae; genus Zoroaster; species Zoroaster sp. YZ-2022. The sequence continues at coordinate 15,552,346 of CM055832.1, read as the reverse complement.
GTATATACTCTGTGCAAAGTAATCACCAGCCAACTTGTAGTTTTCACCAGTGTTCATTAGAACATCTACTCTGTATGCCAACTCAACATCTTTCAATGTTAAACACTGCAAAGAAAGATAATCATAATTTAAAAAAATAATTACACACTTTACATCTACACATGCAAACATTACACATCTATTTAATGTTTTTATTATTGTTTTGTTGTAAATGTCAAAATATTTTACATGAATTTTGAATTTTTGTATAAATCTGATTGTAATTCAGCCGTCAGCTGCCATGGTGAATTCAATAAAACAATAATTATTACATATGAATAATTGATACTGATTGGTTGGAGAGCTACTTAAGCAGCCATTATACATGTAGTTAGCAGCACAATATAAATGCTGTGCATTATTGTTCATTGTATTAACCCTAACTCCCTAAGCATTGTTAGTGAACAATAAAAATCCTTCAAAATCCTCCAACTGCCTGTTGTCTAGGGAGTTAGGGTTAAAAATACAAGGGTCTGCCCCAAACAAATCACTTATTGGAAACAAACTGTTACCTTTATTTCTTGTACAAACAAATGAAAATAATGACCATGTAATTCGCATGACAAATTGTGTGTGTTTTAATGGCAGAAGCAGTGTTTGTTACGATATTGGCAAACAGCAACAAAAACTTAAACCTGAACTTTCAACCTTGTTTTAAAGCAATCAACCAAAAATGTCATACTCACAACATTCATAGCATTCTTGAAGAAGTATACTGTAAAAACAGACAAAGAAATTGTTAACAGTGAGAAGTTTACCAGCAAGGGATCAACTGAGAAGCATATGTTATACATTAAAACCCAAAACACACTGGAAAAAAATGTCAAATTGAAACTAATGGTACTTTAGAGAACTGTAGCTCCATGGATACTAATCTACATGTACAGTGTACATGCAACTGACCAATAAAACATTTTTGGGGTTAAATCTGGATTCGGAGTACGAGGACAAAGCCCATATAACATACGGTGTGGGAGGGCCCAGGACATTCTAGATGCTCTGTGATACATTCTGAACTTGCTTTTGAAAAAACAAATTGTACAATTTTTATTGAATTTGTTTTATTGCAGAAATCCCTGGATCCATGGAAGAGTTGCATGTCTGCACATGATTTTCTAATTATTTTTTCATGAAAAAAAGATTGAATTCTCATTTAGACAACACAGAATACAATGATAGCAATATTTTGTGTGAGTAGTACACACCATCTTGCTCATGTCTGAGAGTGAAATTCACTCCCTCGATGGTGTCCATGATGTCATATAGCATGTCACTTGGTGGAAGCGCTGGAAAATCAAACAAGTAATAATTCTTCATAATGAAATCATAACGCAGTGTATGAGCACATTTCAAACCCTCTCGTAAGAAATTATCTTCACAAAGTGTTTACAATGTGTAATAGAGCATATTCATGACATCTAAATTAATTGGGATAGCAACCTCAAACCAAACTCATGAATGTACGCTGATACAAAAAACGTGGTAATACTGGTTATGTTTTGTCTTTAGAACATTTCAAAGAAATAGGATCATTGGAATTACGTAGATTGTTTTTGTGGAATCTGCATTTGTAAACGGTTGGACATTTATGCCTGATTAATTTTAAAGAATATCTTGATTAATGTTTGTTATACTGGAGGATAACTTTGATATCCTGTGCGGGCTCGTGGAACACAGTGCATTTGTGACCCGCTCTATCGTAATGAGGAATGTCCCCCAAGGCCCGATTTCACGTAAACGAGCTCTGAAGTTCACATAACGTAAAAAAAAAAATTTAAAAAAAAAAAATTAAAAAAAAATCGCATTGAAATCGATTTTGAGGTTTTTGTGTATTTACATGTAGGTACCTTAAGTATCAAAGTTTGTGTGTGTTATTTTACTTTTTGAGAAAAATATCAATAAAGTAGAAAATAAAGACCTTTTCTCAAGCGTGTCTGTGTCCATTTTTGTTGCAAATCGTCCTCGTTAGCTCCAAAAAGGCAAGTTTGAACTCCTTTTGTAAGCGCCGTATCGAGCCGCGCCATTATCATTTAACATGCATGTTTGGTACTGTTAGAAATGTCATGATGTGACCTCTGTAATTTTAGTAATGACATCACTGTCTGAATACTGAATAATAAGATAAGCACCCAAAAACTTAATACAGAAAGTCTCCTTGTTGCTAAAGTCTAAACCCCACATCGTAGGGTTCCAGCGAGCTGATTGGACGAACGTGCGTCAACGGGTTACTGAGCTTGCGCAGTTTGGATGTTTACCTCGAATGGACGTAGACAAGTGCCAAAGTGGGCAGTTTAAGCGCAGCCTGCCGGCCTGATTGTACGGTGTGCTTTCGTGATTTTGCGTACCTTGTCAGCGTACATGTGCACGGCGCATGCACTGGGCATGGGATCGGAGCGACCGGTCATGCATTGTATAGCAGTATACGTCACGTTCTTCATGTACACGCATGATTGTTGTTTGACAATTTGTTTATCAAACATTCAGAGACCCAGAACTTCTAAAGTAATTTGAGCATTGACGTTAAACTTTCACAGAGTATTCTTAAAGACATGGTCCATACGCCTGTTAAATTTTGTGATTCTAGACTTTCCGAAAGATTACCGTTGCCACGGTAAGTTATTTCGTTCAAGTTCAGATACTATGTACAGCACGCCCCCATACGTAGTACATGCAGCGCGTAAGTTCAAACATTTTTTTTTGTTCGCAGCACGTACTTTAAAAAAAAACCATTTTTCTCATAAAATGCTTCTGTAACAATCCCACCAGTATCTCAACTTCTTTGTTTAATAACTTTGGAACGGAAAAAGGGACACATTTATGTTTGGCTTCATTGGAAAGCCCATTAAATGCTCGTTATGATGTATGCATATCTCCATTTTTCATATTTGGGGGACAGTCCTCATTACGATAGAGCGAGTCACATTTATGTCCCATATGCCACTCGGCCATACCTTGTGACATCTGGGATGCAGAAGCGCTAAATTTTTCTCTGTTTCACTTGTGCTAGCAGGATAACTTATAATGTCACAGGGTTAACAGGCAGTATAAACAGTACACGACAGATGATAACACAACACAAACTGGGCTACTTTTCCTTCATTTTCTGGTTAATTCAGGGGGCAAATGGAGATTTGTATAAACAAAATTGTGAAATAAGAAAATATCCTACACGGAAATATAAAACCATACTTACAGTCCTTGTAGAATATGGTTATCAAAAGGTTATTTGTTCGCAGCACGTACTTTTTAAAAAACCCATTTTTCTCATAAAACATTTCTGTAACAATCCCACCAGTATCTCAACTTCTTTGTTTAATAACTTTAGAACGGAAAAAGGGACACATTTATGTTTGGCTTCATTGGAAAGCCCATTAAATGCTCGTTATGATGTATGCATATCTCCATTTTTCATATTTGGGGGACATTCCTCATTACGATAGAGTGAGTCACATTTGTGTCCCATATGCCACTCGGCCATACCTTGTGACATCTGGGATGCAGAAGCGCTAAATTTGTCTCTGTTTCACTTGTGCTAGCAGGATAACTTATAATGTCACAGGGTTAACAGGCAGTATAAACAGTACACGACAGATGATAATACAACACAAACTGGGCTACTTTTCCTTCATTTTCTGGTTAATTCAGGGGGCAAAGGGAGATTTGTATAAACAAAATTGTGAAATAAGAAAATATCCTACAGGGAAATATAAAACCATACTTACAGTCCTTGTAGAATATGGTTATCAAAAGGTTATATGTTCCAAGGCTTGGCTCTGAAACAGAACACATAATGAAAAAGCTTAATGATGTCATAATGAAGCTTTCAGTACTTCTATATATACTGAACAGCAAAAGAAACACAAGTCCGAGGTCTTGTCAAGTTTTCAAACAGAAGACAAACCATTTTGATTCTAATCACTCATTTAATGAAAAATCTTTCAATTTGTGAGCTGAAAGTGACTGTTGAAATTGCATTGCAAGATTTTCACATTCAACAGTCACTTTCAGCTCACAAATTGAAAGCATTTTTCATTAAATGAGTGATTATAATCAAAATGGTTTGTCTTCTGTTTGAAAACTTGACAAGACCTCGGACTTGCGTTTCTTTTGCTGTCCTCGGACTTGCGTTTCTTTTGATGTTCAGTATATATATCATGTATAACACCAAGCTTTTGTCAACATTCAACAACTATAACATAATCATTTCAAATACAATGGTGACTGATAGAATAAATAGAAATAAAATCTATAAGGAGATAATTATTAAAGTTCAAAATTAAAATAAGAAGATGGTTGGATTCAAGAAAACACTTTGATAAACTTAGAAACTTAACTGAAAAACTCACTGATAGCAACAAAGTAATCCTTAACAAATTTAAAGTTAACTACATGTACATGTAGATTTTACTACTATTAGATATACATCAACTTTCAGCACAAAACAAGACAAGAAACATAATCATTAAAACATGAAAAATGTACAACCCAACAGAGTCATGGACTCGTGCTAAGTCTGCAACTCATACAAGACTTTGGGACTTGCAATTTGACTTGGATGAAATCTGTTTCTGTCTAGGCATTCAACTGTCAAGTTACTGTCAATAACAGTATGCTAATGCTAACGTACAACTCACATCCCGAAAGCAGTTTGACAATGGCTTGCTTTACCAGGGCCATGAGGCTTGATGAAAGGGACTTGTGACATAACGAAAGCAACCTGAAGGCAAAGTTTTAAAACATAACTGGAAATTAAAATACAGGTACATACCTACTCCGACTGCCTTCATCTCGCTGAGGGTTTGTAGAGCTCTCTTGCGTCCGACGACGCCCATGATCCTCAGAGAATCAAGCAATGAATTGAAGGTTTTCAAGTTGGGAGAAACCTCTTCTAGTTGCATCTGTTTCATCAATTGCTATACATAACAAAATATACAAATGAACAACCCCAAAAGATATTGTCACTGCAGAAAACTAAACATTCTCAGTAGTTTGATACTACTTAATTGGCCAATGGACACTTGTCAATGAAAATCCCTTAGCACAGACTTGTAGTCAAGTACTTTTTCATGAGTAGGAGTACAATAAAAAACTAGAGCTCAAGTGTTTGTTAGAACACATGATGTTCGTGTCAACTTCCGGTTCAATCAAATTATCATCGATGATGTCAATCATATTTTGCAAGGGTGTATCATCTTTTTTTTATAACAATATCAATTTCATATTCAAAAGGCCTATCAATTTTACGTTAGAATGTGTTGAATTTGAACTTCCTGTTTAGACCGGAAGTAAATGTCAGATCAGGTGATTTGCAGGTCATATAATGACACAACAAAACTTCCTCATGATCATGAAAAAATAATGTTAGTACCTGCTTTGGTTCAATATCTGAGATTGGAAAACATTTTTTTTTAAAACAGCTAAGGGGCGCTTTGAACTTTGATGACGTCATCAAACATATTTTTTTTTAAAGATAAGTTGTCACTAATCACTTTATGCACAGAACTCATATTCAAATTTCCTATGGTTTTGAGGTATGACAATTATTATTTTTTAAACCGCCGCCAGAGGGCGCTCTGAAAGGCGATGACGTCATCAGTTACATTTTTGAAAAGGCCACATGTCAATAATAATTTCGTCCACGAAAGGCATGCCCAAAAACCATATTATGTTGGTTGCAGACCCTTCAGAATGTTTTTTTCACTTAAACTTCCGGTTCCAGAAGGAGAGGTCAGATTGGGTCATGTCTGTGTACGAAATGTCATATAATTCAAGATCTGATGATGCAAAGATTGTGTAAATATGTTTTGTGGTTCATAAAATTGGATTTTAGTGTATTTCGATATCTGATGACGTCACAACTTTACCTGAAACTATATGTCATAAATTTATTGACAACTACATGTTATGATCTAAGTACAAATGTGTCAAATTTGAAGGCTCTGTGAACTTTGGAACTATGTTTTTTTTTTTTTGATAAGTCTCATCGAGAAGAAGGAGAAAAAAAATGAACAATTTCAAAGAGGTGTTCACACTGTTGCACAAACACCTACCAATTGTACTTACACTTTAAGTACTATGACTCTGCCTTAGACCAATCAGATCTTTGTAAGGCTGCATGTGGTCAAAATGAACCAGTCAAAAATGCCCCTGTGTGTACATATGGGTCAAAAGTCAAAACAGTCAGTTGACTGATTTTGACCACTGTAGCTACTTGCCACTAAACTTCAGCTATATTAGAAGGGTTTTAAATACTTTTTGCATTTAACTACTTTTGCATTTATACTACAGGTCCTTTTGGTTGATAAGTAGTTTGCAATAGTAAATTTTTTACCCATTATAAGAAAAATACTCACGAAAATTACCATCCACCTCTCCCCGTAATCCTCTCTTATGTAGACAGCGCCTGTGATGAGAGCATTGTAGGCATGGACGTCAGCCTGAATCCCTCTCTCTTGCATCTCATTGTATAGGATGAAGGCACTAGTGGCTGCCCCATGCTAGATTACGCGAATCAACATCATGTGGGTCAGAGTCAGATTGGAATAAACATCAGTGGTTGTTGGGGTTATTGGGCTAGAATTTGGCTTGGGTTACTAACACCAGACCCTCACTCTACCCTACCCTGACGTAAATGAATTGTATACCATAGTATTAGCCAGCAATGTGCTTGGGTGGTCTTTGGATGCTCTGTTGGCTAAAGTATTGTAACATAATCATTTGGAAACACCTTTTCTGGGTTATAACATGTCTGTAAATACAACCATACTGCATTAACCCTAACCCCCTAGCTATTTTGGCTAAGAACCTTCCTGAATCCACCAAAATCCAACACCATGGAATTGGGGCACCCGGCCCCATGCAAAGTACCCCTGTACTGAGTTCATCAAAATACAACACAACCAGCCCTTGGAGTTTAATGGGTTGTTACATGTAGGGTTAAGAACCATGATAGATTTACAGAAACCAACCAGTGAATGTGTTCTTTGTGTCATTATAAGAAAACAGTGAAGCATTAATCCATTTCAAATGTGTAATACATTTCACATTTTCTCAAACTCTACAGCATGTCAGAGAAATTAACATCTCTACTCTGACCAGAGTGAGAACTGTACACGAACTTCAGTACTTTTTCATTAGTCAACAATCAGGTCACTGTATTTACTTGTAAAATGTTATCTATTACAGACACGTCATATGCCTGTCCTGTAAGCACTGATATATGTGACCCACTCTGTGAAAATGAGTCACAAGTCACAAATTTGAAAAATTGAGATTTCTATGTGGCTTTAATATTTTATTGATTGAAACTGAAATTCATTTTTTGTGAGTAGGTCGTTTCATTTCTGTCATTTGTTTTCCTTTTGAACGCTAGTTTTCCTCAGAATTCAATTGTGTTAATTATGCAAATTATTGATTATTAAAAATGGCATATCTCCATAATGCAATACGTCACACACCTGTAACATATACCAAATTAAAGATGATGATGTACTCTTTCCAGCCACATAGAAATCTCAATTTTTCAAATTTGCAACTTGTGACTCATTTTCAGAGTGGGTCACATATTTGTATAAAATTCACAGATTTTGTCAGGTAGTCCCCCACCCCCCTCCCCCTGCCCCCTGCCCTCCTCTCCCTCCTCCCTCCCTCCCTCCCTCCCTCCCTCCTCCCCTCCCTCCCTCCTCCTCCCTCCTCCCTCCCTCCCTCCCCTCCCTCCCTCCCCTCCCCTCCCCTCCCCTCCCTCCCTCCCTCCCCTCCTCCCTCCTCCCCTCCCTCCCCTCAACAAGCCTTAACTTTCCTACCTTGATCATCCCTCTTATCATAGAGCAGTAACTATGAGAGTTTCTGTCAGGCATTGCAGTGAAATACTTTTCGGTGTCGTTGTTCTCTCTGAGGAAACAAGTAAAAAAAAATCCGTTTGGATCTTCTCTTTTAAAGGGACAATATCATCATGATTAGAGCAGACTTTTAACAGGGCATGGAATCGGTGTCCTACTTTAAGATGAACACAGTGACTGAAAATTACTGGCTCATTATGCAGCAGCAAACATAATATGACCTTGTTATATGGGGATATTATTTTCAGTCACTGGGTTTTGTGCCCTGTTGATGTTGTCCCTTTAACTGCATTTAACCAACCTGAACCAAATAATATTGTGTCTTCTTACAAATATGATGTAAACAACAATTCAGCGTAATTGTTTCCGGTCATAGCCTAAAGAGGGCGCTGTTTATGAAAGTAGCGATACCATCAGGTCACTGGTATGTTTGCGTGCTATTGACTTTTAGAAAATTGCTGGGGAAAAAATAGTTTTTTAGGTAGAAAATCACCTCATAGCAATTGAGAAGTCTAGCAAGATGTTCCAAAAAATAGAAGGTGCAGGAGACAATTGGATGCAATATGAAGCATTTTGGTTTGTATAAAAATGACTTTATTTAATCATTCAAGCGACAAAACTCTTAATATTATACATTTGTACTTGGGGTGGACGATATCACGATAATATCGTAATGATACGATATTCAAAAAAGTATCGGCTTAATCAGTTATGGTTTTGATATCGAAATATCATCATATTGACGATATTCCAAAAATATCGCCGATATCAAATTTATATCGCTCTCTTTAGTTAAAATATCACCAGAGTGATAAATTGTCTCCAAATTTCATGTCATTATACGTTAATATCAACAAAGTTACGGTACCATGAATAGCTAAAAAAACAGTCTCGAAATCACGACGCAGCGCCACCGCTCATGTTGCCACTACTTTCGTGCGTGGTCTTTTTTCGTACATTGTGCTCCTGGTTGCCGTGTGGGCCTTAACTAAAGGGTGTGTTTGTTTCACTCCTGATCGCGAATCATGATCGAGTGATATTGCGCAGTGCAAAAACAAATAGAAACTTTTTTGGGATCCATGTCGTAGCTCAGCCGCTAGATAATGCCTGTTGTAAACGGTGAGTACCAGACTACGGCTGAACCGTATATCATTTGATAGCAATGATAATTTATTTATCAAATAAATAATTCAAAAAGTTTTTAAGATTATTCATGATGATTTAATGAATTCTGTAATGATTTTCATCTTGTTATTTTCGTTTGCGACATCTTGGATCTAGCACGTATCCACTGCACGAGCAGTAAACTGTCTAAACCATATGGACTGTCTGGTGATTGAGATCTGGATATGTGCGAAACAAACAGACCCCATGGCTAGTCCCAGTATCACGTGGTACACTCTCCTGGAATAACCACACTGGTGTACATTGTGAGGTTGTTCACATTCAGCAGATGTCGAATACCTGGATAAAAGCGTGGATGATGACCGCTGAATTGTGCGTGCGTTTATAAACCACAAGTTTGTTTATGGACATCACGGTGAGTTCTTTTTATGAAATGTTTGTCGTACCGAGCAGCAAATATCTAAGAACTCAGCTCGTTTTCGAGCGACTGTTTAGAGTAACTGTTTATTACCTACGCGACTTCCCTGTAGAACTTGCATGTAAAAATTGTTATTTTGGTGTCCAATGTCATTAATGTATGATACATACATTTTTTAAATACGTGAAAAAATGTACGATACATACATTTTTTCATTTATTTAAAAAATCCGCGTATTGAGACGATAATATCGCATATCGCCGATATCATGGCCGTCGATAATTGACTATCAACAAATTCAATATCATCACCCCTAATTTGTACATAAACGGACCATAGTTTGGCTCTGCAAAATGCAATGAACTCAAAGGTCCAGTGCATTTCACTGCTAAATGGCTACAATGTGCACACTGGAGAAAGGCCCAAAAAAGTCCCAGGTTTCTGTTCCAATGTCAGTGCTTTCTTTAGCTTTTATTTATTTGGGCTACTTCAAATAACATCGCGCTTTTATAAACTTTTATACACTGCTTCAGTTTTGACCTATTTATTTCAAGATAAGCATACTTGAGACATCATTTATGTTAAATACTCTTTAGAGCTAACTTGTACAGATTCACATATATCTATCCATATGAGTACAAAAGGAGTGCTCAAAATGTGGAATATGAAGTAAAATTTAATTCCAAAATAAGTTGCAAGACTTACTTCCATTTTGGTTCTCTGCTTAGTCGGGTCCTCCTATTCCTTTGACCTCTACTGTCATTTTCTGATTGTTCATTTATTTCATTAGATTCCGAGTTCTCCTCCTTTAAGATTCCATAGACAGAGTATAAAAACATTGAATTAAGTGTATGCTTGTGACAACTCCTAAAATTAAAGGAAAACTATACAACTTTCAGAATGTGGGTTCGAATCCTAGCCGTGTCAGTTGCAGCACTTGTGTCTTTGAGCAAGACACTTCAAGGGGCAGTATCGTCAAGATTAACAGTGACTGAAAATTACTGGCTCATTTATGCCGCAGCAATGGCCTGTGACCTATGGTAGTAACTGTGTTAATCTAAAACTAGCATTCCGATTCCATGCCCTGTTGATCATGATGATACTGCCCCTTTAACCATGAATTGCTTCTCTTCACCCAGGAGTATGAATGAGGACATGTGAGGACAGAGATGGTAATTGTGTTTGATTAGTTACCGAGTGCCTAACAGGCTGCTGGAAGTTGAGAATGATCCAAGAATGATTTTTTTTTTAATCGCTGGCGCTATATAAAACCCTTGTTATTATTATAATTATTAACACTTAGTAGCATAAATTAATTTCAACACTTTTTGAGAAAACTGTTACATGATTTTTTTGGTTTTTGTAAATTCAACTGAAAAACTACTGTTTTGTCTACGATGAAAGCACTTCAGATGAAATAATTTCTCAGGATGATTGATACATTAATTTTATAATCTATATTACCCTTAAAAGAGATGTGTAATTCCTTCCTTTTACAATACTACATACAACAGATTTTAGCCATTATTTTTTATATTTTTTTTTATTCAGGAACATGTATTCATTGTGCTTGTTATGGTCTACTGTTTACCATTTCCGTTCATGCTATGAGTCGGAATATGCTTAAAGACACATTTCAATTCAATACAATTCAATGCAATTCACATTTATTTCTACTATCTGCACAAGACTGTTGAATTACAAGCTAATTCACAAAATATTACAATTAAATAAAGGTCGGTACAGGCTATGGAGGCATATTCAAACAGATCAAGATTTTGGCTAAATGCCTTTGAACATAAAAACTGTATTCTGCTTACAACCAACAAAGTATTTGACAAGAAAGACAAAGACACACGAACAGATGACATGGATATGAACAAACAAGAACAAGTACACAGCATCAACATCTGATCACAAAAAAGTGTACAAGCAAAATGCAAAAAGACTGTACAGAAATAACTGATAAGAGAAAGACTGATGATTCAATTTGAAGAAAACAAATGAGAATAAGCTATGTCACATACTGGGAGATGACAAAGTTCTTGTAAAAAGATTTGAAGTTATAAAGTTATGTAAAAGAGATGTGTACACAAAATAATGTCTTTAATATCTATCAAATGTACATGTATATCAGACGAATACATGTTCACTACATGTACTACGGCATAACAAGGTTCTTGAAAATAAAATGAAAAGAAATAAACTTATTCACTAAATATGAATGAACCGCTAAACATGTGCCTTCCCAAAATGTGAGTGCAGTCAACATTTTATCAAAAATGAGAAGTTTGTATTTCGAAATTCTTAATTTCAGTTGTCAAATTTGGACTTTTGTAAGTCCACACCAGAAAATGCCATTGTGCGACTTTACGCTCATATCATTGGAAAAGGTCATACCTTCAATATTCCTCAGACTCCAAGTAACTCACCAAATTCTCAGTTTCTTGGGTTGTTTCTTTAGATTTTGGAGGTTCAGCACTGTAACCATGGTAACACAGCAGATCCAATAATGCATTGCTGGTCTCCATGGATACTACAACACCTGGCAACATAAGGAACAAGTTAATATTATATTATTATAATATATTTGCCTAGTATATTTCCAGACTAAATTCCACATAATGTTTCAAGGCTTTTATTATCCACCTGTGTCTAGTGCTTTGTAGAACATTTCCAGCGCCTCTTTCATGTCTGAATTGTCCACTCTCTCCAATATGGCTTCCTCACTTGGTTCGTCAAACAGATACTGTTTTATCGGAGGGTAGAATGCCTGAGTAAACAATCAAAATCAAATATGTTAAGTAAAGTCACTGATTAACTCTAACTCCCTAGGCCCATTTGCTTACACATAACCTGAATCTTCTAAAATCCTTCAGTAATAAAGCAAGCACATGACATCGTGTATGCACACATGTGTTTCTAATCTGTGATACATGTACATGGTCAGGGACCCTCCCTGCATGCACGGAGCAATAAACAGTGTCCACTGACCCAAGCACTGACCTTTCAAACACTACAACAAACATGGATGTACATGTACATGTACCATGGAAAGGCAGGTATGCCTAATAACCTCAATCATCCAAAATCCTTCACTTTAGCAAAGTGCATGTAGCATGTAACCGCAATCCTTCAAAATCTTTCACTTCAGCAAAGAGGATTTTGGAGGATTTGGGAAGGTTAGGGTTAATGAGAAAAAGGAAGAGCCCACTCATAATACATTAATTCATGTTCAACTTGTCTGTCTGCTTGTTCTTGTCCTTGTTCTTTATATCATGCATCTCTCCACAAGCCCCTGCTTCCAGTATGTCTCCATACATATTTTTCATTTTCCGATGTATATATTCATTGTTAATTGTTCAGCATATCCTATTAAGCTTTGTCTTGTTCATTATTATAGTATGGAAATAAATGTGAGTTAGTAACAAAGTCAATTTCTGCCTCAAGGAATTTATGTTAAATTAATAATAATAATAATAATGTGTGGACTTACATGTATATAGCGCATGTATCCACCAACTAAGTGGTGCTCAAGGCGCATTATATCATTACCCCTGCTCATAAGGCTCATAAATCATTCCTGAAACCATCTCAGCTCCCTGGGGAGTATACAGCTCAATTGCTGCCATTACAGCGCATATAGGGCTAATCAACCAACTCTGCCCTCACAGGTACCCATTTAACCCCTGGGTGGAGAGAAGCAATTATGGTTAAGTGTCTTGCTCAAGGACACAAGTGTCACGGCCGGGATTCGAACCCACATTCTGCTGCTAACACCAGAACTTGAGTCCGGTAAGCTAGACCGCTCGGCCATGACAATGGTATACCAGTTTTGAAACCAGAAGTAGCGAAAAGAATGCACGTACTACCAATGAGTGCGGGTATTACGTATCGACTTATAAAGGATAAGGTAGAACGTTACATTCGGTCTCATTGGGAGCATGGTGGCATTACATTTCGGAATAGTTTGTGTTCCCAAAAAGAACGTTAAATTGGGAACATTCAGAGCAGGCTTGCGGCTTGACATTGAATCATGGACTGATAGTTTTAGATGAACTCGGATGAACCCAGTGACTGAAAATAATACATAACTAGCATGCGCCGGCCTAGATAACAGGGCATACCTGATCCCATTAGAATGACTGCTGGAACAAGTAATAAGTCAGTGGCTGCATAATGAGCCCATGAACCTGTAGTTATAATATTATACACGGTACATGTACCTAATACATGTACGTTACTTATGCAGCAGTCATGGTAATGGGATCTAGGCCAGCGCGTGCTTGTGGGATATTATTTTCAGTCACTGGATTTATCCGAGTTCATTAAAAACTATCAGTTCGGGATTCAATATCAAGCCGTAAGCCTGCTCTGGTCATGACGATATACCCCCTTTAACCCTCCTACTGTTTGACCATTTGAAACCATTCAAAATTTCCACTTACCAAAATGCCCATTGGTTTTGTACACACATGGTGATACCATTTGAACAGTGTTGGTAGCAAGCTTTACTACCATTCAAATCCATTCAAATCCATTCAAATGCATAGAGGGTCCATTGATTCACCACTTAGAAGTATCCAAACAAGGTTTTGTATTAGCTGTACTACCATTTGGAAAGATCCAAACAAGGTTTTGTATTAGCTGACCTACCATTCAAAACCATTTGGGGAAATCAATACTGTACACAGTTATTTCACCATTCAAAACCACAAAAGCGAATGGTGCATTAACTTGTATGAAAAAGGTACCAAAAGTAGGAGGGTTGATGAGCACACAAGCTGGGAACATTAAGAGTTCCCATTTGGAAAAGCTGCTGTTCCCATTGGGAACACAGAATGTTCCTTTCAGGAATGCACTGTGTTCCCGAAAGGAACAATCCAAATGAAACACAAACATTCCGAGTTTTGAGACGCTCCCTATGAATGAAGTTATATATGTATGTATAGAAACCTGTAAAAGTTTCAGCTTATTCTGTTGTGTCAAAATTGAGGTAATAGTGAAAATGCATAAAGATTTGTTTGTATGCATGCTAATGTAAAAAATGGATCACAGTCATGATCCATTTCAAATTTGTAATGCATTTCACATTTTTCTGAAATATTTGAGCGTGTTGAACAGAATAATTTCTCATGATGTTTGGTACCATCAACTCATTCATATTAAGTAAGTTTAAGTTTTTAGATTATACTTTATTTAATTTTGTAATATTTGAGTAATTGCTGAAGGTGTGTATGCTCTTTAAAACTAAGATAAGTTTTAGATAATAGTTTCTTTGTGGGTAATTTCCAATGGTGTACAACCCCTGTAACACAGATTTGAATGATTAAACTGAGTGAAAACAATAAACAATGAGGTCACCTCGACTTTAGGCTCATCCTGCTGTATAGCCAGGAAATATTCTGGCCACTTGTTGATGACATACTGTGCCGCCTGCTTGCCCGACTCAGTAGCGAGTGCATATCGTCTCTGTGAATTAAATTAAGTACAGGGTGTCCCCATAAAAAGTATACCGAGATAAAAATTACTGTAATGGCAAAACTACTTTATATATGGGAAAGAGAAATATATCTCTAGAAAGGGCAGAATGTCCTCTTTGCAATGGTATACAGCTTGTGATGTTATTGACACAGATGAGTGAACAAACTAGACAGATGTTAAGGGTACTGAAAGCAGGACTGTGACAAGTTTGCATATTTGAATAACATAGCTCAACCATGCAAGTGTGCAGAATACCAAATGCCTTTGCTTTTTCAACACATTCTTGAAAACAAGGAATGTACCTAAAACAATGTAATCTGCTTTGTTTTCGCTACTTACCTCAAAAGTTTAATGTGCAGGTTTTTAAAAATGTTTTTTGGACCTTTGTTATTCAAATATGCAAACTTGTCACAGTCCTGCTTTCAGTACCCTTAACATCTGTCTAATTTGTTCACTCATCTGTGTCAATAACATCACAAGCTGTATACCATTGCAAAGAGGACATTCTGCCCTTTCTAGAGATATATTTCTCTTTCCCATATATAAAGTAGTTTTGCCATTACAGTAATTTTCATCTCGGTATACTTTTTATGGGGACACCCTGTACAACAGTTTCTGTTCAGTTGCTGTTGTTCAGTTGCTGAAGATTATTAAGCAAATTAGTTATTGATAATGACAGTTAACATGTAACTCTAAGCAGATACATTGTTAAACTCTATGCAAATTTCAAATTATACAAATTTCAATGTAAAAATATAAATAAGTTCATACCTTTTCTCCAGCATTTTTGGGAAGCAAGAAGGGGTCATCATGATAAATATAAGGTGCTGCTGTAGGATCCTGCAAAACCAAAGCGATTTGTTGTTGAAAATAAAGTCAAATTACAGTCAAAGAATTGATTTCGTTCTACATGTACAATATTTGGCACAATATATTTCTGTGTCAAAGGAACACAGATTTCTTCCGTAATTCTGTAAAGAAAAAAGTGGGCAATTCATTTGTGTATTATTTCTGGAAACACTTATAAGGACCATACATGGAGGCGTGGCTTATGTCGAAATGACGTCACAACCTTGTGCGTGTGAGCTTGTATTTAGTCCAAGGCTTTTTTTTGGTGTTTTAATTATCAACATTGCTATAATGTACATGAATTTCTTGAAATAGTACCCATTTTGTTTTAAGAGAATGTCAATTTCCAAAAGATCAACTCATTACACACACAACTGAAATATTCACTGTACAATGTACATGTACAGTGTGGATGTACATGTTATGTATAATTTATAGATTGAATACATAGTGCACATGTTTATGACTAATCTTTTAAAACAAAACTTAACCCTAACGCCCTAGGCCCATTTGCTTGTACACATAACCTGAATCCTCCAAAATCCTTCAGTAGAAAAGCAAGCATAATGACCACTACCATTGTATGCAGATGACATGTATGCACACATGCGTTGCTTACATGTACATGGCCCAGGGCCAGGTACTGTCCCTGCATGCACAGAGCAATAAACTTTGTTATATCATGGTCTTAGATTGTGTAATTTCATTGGTCGAAAGCCTGTCACATGACAAATCACAAATCTTCATGTTACCCTCGTGACGTCACTCAAAAAGTGATGTTCACCTCTGACGTCACTCAAAAAGTGATGTTCACCTCTCAAGAGTGGTACATCACCCTGATCGTCCCCGGGAGTATCATCCCCATATATCTTTCACAAGTGCTACTTTTGATTGCAAGAAGTGAAAACAGCGACCGAGGTTGTTATATTGCTGGTACTCCGCAGAACACGCTATATTTCAATTTGATGCACTGTAGGGACCAGCTAAACAACTTGTCTGCTGTGTGTCAATTTGTTCGCTTCGACCATGCAGTACGAATAGTTCGCGAATACTGCAACGAAACGGGACGAGATGACAGCAACTTCAAGACACTTCCAGTTACAGACTTAGACAGTTTACTGGAAGATTTCTTCGGTAACGTAATCTAATACCATGGTATAACAAAATAATTGTTGCCTGGCGTGATGGGGGTCCATGTACACCCTCGGGGGCTGATGGCACTCGGCTTCGCCTCGGGTGCCATCAGCCCCCTCGGGTGTACAAAACGCCATGGACCCCATCACGCCAGGCAACAATTATTAAATGTTCACTGACCCAAGCACTGACCTTGTAGTCACTATAACAAACATAAATACATGTACCATGGAGGAAGGAAGGTAAGTACATGTATGCCTAATAACCTCAATCCTCCAAAATCATTTTTTGGACAGACCAACATGTACCATGTAACCCCAATCCTCCATTTTCATCCAGTGTCAAATATAGCCTGATAACCTCAATCCTCCATAATCTACCAAGCAAATAATCACATCTGCCCTCAATCCTTCAAAATCCTTCACCACTGCAATTTCCACATAACCTCAATCCTTCAAAATCCTTCACTTTGGCAAAGAGGATATTGGAGGATTTGGGAAGGTTAGGGTTAATAACAATTTAAAGGAGAAATACATTTAGGGTATATTTTCATTTAAGAATCCATTTATTATATTTTGGAGTAATAAATCACTCACTCTACTGACAGTTCTGCCTAATGCTTGAAGCACAGCTGTTGGATCTCTGTAAACAAAACAAATTTGTCAGCAATTTTTCAGACTCAAACAGTTCATGCAAAGTGGTTTATTTGAAAATGATTTACTTCCATTTTTGCCAGTGAATGTATGGGGTCGTTGTCACCCAGGATACTTCCTAATGGTATCTAGGCAATCACAAAAGTCCTCCAACGTACATTGAGAAAGATTGAGATTGCATGGGTACCATTGGGGAGTACCCTAAAGGAGACAATGACCCCCTTCAACGTAATTAACACACTAGTATAGCCTATAAGTACATGTAGGTGCATCATTAATCCTCCTACTCTCAGTCCATTTTGCCAGCGAGTTGACAGACCCACCTTAACCCTAACCCTGCCAGACGCAGCACAGTGCATCAGGTGGAAAAGTCTGGTGCACTTTGATGCATTCAGCTGTCAACACCAGTGCATAAGCAGCCAAGTCTGTTTCTATTGAGAGCTGGTCCCATTGAACAATGCCAGAGTTGTATCCTGCTGCGTTTGGTGACCACAGACTCTGAGGCAGTTCGGCCTTGAGATTTGTGACCTGATGGATTTTGCTGCACTGGGCAGCCAAGTCACTTTGACAAACGATGCAATCTGTTGCGTCTGGCAGGGTTTCTAGCCAAAATACCCTGGAGGGTTAGGGTTAACCCTTCGTCCTTCAGTTTTTGAAAGGTGGCATTAACAGTGTAGAACATTACTACATGTATGTACAGTATAGATTTGCATTCTCACACCAAACCGCTATACAAAAGTAAGGAAATTATGGTATTAAAGGGGTAGTATCGTCACAATTAGAGCAGGGCATGGAATCGGTGTCCTACATGTAGTTTAAGATAAACACAGTTAGGCTTGGGCGACGATACGATAATATCGAATATCACAATATTTTTTTTATTCGATTATGATATCGAAAACTTTTCAAACTACCGAGATATCGGCAAATCGTGATGAAAGAAATATATCGCAATGAAAAAATATATATCGCGAAGAAAAAAAATATATCGCGATTAAAAAAAATCCTCGATTGTCAGTCAGGTCAGAAATTCTATGGAAAAAACTTGGGGAAGTCTTTTCAGCTTTCGGAGAAACAAAATTTAACTACTTCTGTGGTAAGCTGACTGTCATATCACAAAGGAGCCGCCTGACAGGGCGTTGTTTAAAATCCACTGCCACTCAAAGAGACAGATTAAGTGTTGTGGATTGAATGGGGTCAATCCAACAATGTGTAGACAATGTTTACATCTCACTGTCTATCCATTGTGGTCTGTGACTCTGGCTGGCGCTCCACGTGTGAGTAATTATATCATGCATATTTAAATATATGCAGAACATGGGCGTTACGTTAAAAATCGACAACAAAATAACATTTGCCGTAATTGCAGGTGCTCTGTGCTCACATTCGTCATGAAATAAATCAAAGCATGGATCAACAGCGGCTTGATCAAAGTTGGAGAATTAGGACACTATTCTATTATACCATACTGGGACTCTTGTCTACTGACAAAACACATACACTACTCTTAATAAACCATGTGACGTTTATTTAAAATAGTGTGAGTACAATAAGCTTGGGCGATAACATGATAATATTGAATATCGCGATACCTTTTTTTTTATTCGATTACAATATCGAGAACCTAAGTTATCGGCATATCGGC
This sequence comes from Zoroaster sp. YZ-2022, assembly GCA_029582265.1. Lineage (NCBI taxonomy): Eukaryota > Metazoa > Echinodermata > Asteroidea > Forcipulatida > Zoroasteridae > Zoroaster > Zoroaster sp. YZ-2022. The sequence continues at coordinate 15,533,161 of CM055832.1, read as the reverse complement.
AAATCATGATTAAAAAAATATATCGCGATTTAAAAAAAAATCGCCATTGTGAGTCAAGTCAGAAATTCCATGGAAACAAAATTAGAAGTCTTTTCAGCTTTTGGAAGTGAGAAACAAAAGCGAACTACTTCAGAAATACACATACACACTATACGAATCATGTGTGAATGAAAAAAATAATCGTGATACTATCGAAAATCGCGATATATGTTTGCCGATATATCGTGGATGAAAAAAATCGATATCGCCCAAGCTTAAACACAGTGACTGAAAATTACTGACTTGTTTATGCAGCAGCAACAGTAATATGAAATTTTTAAGTGGGACATTATTTTCAGTCACTGAGTTACGTTGTGTAATCTTAACTAGTAGTAATTAGTTCTGAAAAGAACTGGAGGTTACAACTCGATGTTTCGATCAGTGTGCTCTGATCGTCCTCAGTACAAAGAGCATACTGATCGATCAGAGCATACTGATCAAAACATCGAGTTGTAACCTCCAGTTCTTTTCAGAACTAATTACTACTCAGTAGAGATTTCACATGGTGTCACCGCAATTAGTCTTACTTATCCTCTTCACCATGCAAAGCTACAAGTCTTACCTGAACTAGTAGTCCAATTCCATGCCCTGTTGATCATGAAGATATTGTCCATTTAAGAGTGGGCACAATACATGTACCTTTGAAATGTAACATGAATAACCATGGAATTGTCCCTATGCTTCCTTAAGAACATACCTTCTCTTCCTCTTTGGAATCTTAATTTCTCTGTGAGCTTCCTGGACAGAAGTTGCTTCCTGTCTCCGACAGCTCTGGACATAAAGACATCTGGTACACCACATGGATGAAAAGAAAATTGCTTGTGAAAAATTCCCTTACAGATCTTTTCTGTTTCCTACTTAATGAAATCTACTATCATAAATTTATGCATAGAAAACTGTGATGAGCATTTTGTACATGTACAATGACCACATAAATATGGCAAATAACTGGAAATCCCTGCATGTGTGTGTGTGTGTGTGTGTGTGTGTGTATATATATATATAATTGGCCTAAGTGGACCGTCCACCAACATAGGGGCTGGTTAGCTCAGTTGGTAGAGCACTCATACAGTATTCGAGAGGTCGCAGGTTCGAGTCCGGCATCAGCCAACTTTTCTTTGTTCGCTTCCCTTATTATATACTGCTCAAAATAAAATAGGACTCAAAAGTAATTCTTGGTCCATTTTGTCCATGTGAGGACACAAAAGCAGTTTTTGGTGGAAGTAAAGTACTAAAGGTTTCTCTGCAACATTATAAACACTTTTCACGTGTTGTGCATGTCTAATGACGGTTTAAACTGGCAGATCATGTGATAAGGCATGAAAATGCAGATAACAGGTTGATGGGAGATGTTTTCATTCTAATGGATGACAACGCCCGTCCTCATAGAGCAAGAATCATAACAGCGTTCCTTACAGGTAACCATATTCAGCGTCTGGAATGGCCTGCCATTTCACCAGACCTTAACCCTATTGAGAACATTTGGGCAACTCTCAGTTAGAGTCAGAAGTCACAACCCTCCTGTAAGGAACGTTGCCAATCTGACAGCAGCTCTACAGGATGAGTGGAACAACCTCGACCAAGCTGTGATCCGGAACACCGTACTGTTAATTCATGAGGCGTTGTGCTTCCTTAGCCTCTAATTAGTGTAAACATCTTATTTCCAGAGTTTTGGACGGTTGGAGGATATATAAAAAAAGGGAAAGGTAAGAGGGAATTTTGTGCACGTTTCTATGGAGCGGTCGCCCTATAGGTGAAAAGAGAGTTATATATATATATATATATAGATCAGGTATAGTTCACTGCGGAACCAAGATAGTGCTCTACATATATATATAAACGTGAAGCGAGCAAAGAAAAATTGGCTGATGCCGGACTCCAACCCGCGACCTCTCGATTACCGTGAAAGTGCTCTACCAACTGAGCTAACCAGCCCCTCTGTTGGTGGGCGGTCCACTTATGCCAATTATCTATTGCTCTATGGGGCCAGGTCAGAGGCCAAACCATATCTGCCGAGTAGCCAGGGATCAAGCCCCGGTCAGATGCAAACAACCTGGGTAACGGCAGTAGCGGGGATCACACAACGGGACACAAGCCTTTTACGTGGTTGTACACAAACTAGATTTATATGGAGAAACTGACCTGAAATATTATAAACGTGAAGCGAGCAAAGAAAAATTGGCTGATGCCGGACTCGAACCCGCGACCTCTCAATTACCGTACGAGCGCTCTACCAACTGAGCTAACCAGCCCCTGTGTGTGTGTATATATATATATATATATATATACAATGAGTTGAAATACTTTTCAGAAATGTTTATAAAATAAACATTATGCCTGGGCCTATAAAGTCAAAGGGATTTTCTGAATCAATGAGGCAAGGGTCATTATACAAGTAGGAATGTTAGACCCAAAATTCAAATTCCTTGTTTCTGTACAAAACTCACATTGATTGAAAGAGCAAAAAATATAAAACTTAATAAATAAAAAAAAAATGAGACAAACTGATGAAACGGTTCAAAAGTTACAGATTTTTAATTAATTAATATTCAGGGTCCTTCCTGAAAAAATGCAATGGAACTTTACTGTATAAGCGTGGCACCGTGAGTGAAAATGTCCATACTGATTCTTGTGTACTTTGTGTCTATTTTAATGTTAATGTTAATGTCTATCTCCAAATCCATTCATAATACAACACTGAAATTTTAAAGGCTAAACATCTTTCACAAATGTGTTTGTGTTTTGTCCTGTAAGAGTTTACATAAAATATTGTTCTTTTTATTATATTCTTCATTTCACAAGCCCGTCACAATTGGAGTAAATTCAATAAGCGGAACAGCCAAAAGGGCCAAGAAGGGTGACCCTTCCAATCAATGAGTGCATTACGGATCATGTGAAGCATTTCCTGCTATTCCGTGTAAAACTTACTCCCCGTACACAGTTTTTAAATAACAAAACATTCCTATTTAAACACGTTATTTCTCACTTTATTATTCAATAAATTCTGATATTTAGTTAAATAATATTTATTTGGAACTTCAAACTCTGTCACAAGTTTCGAAATTTCTTCGGGAGACCACATATCTGCTGTCAAATCTCCGGCTTAATATCGCAGTACTAGCAGCACTTTCCCTGTTTTTGTTCGTAAGAAAACTTGGTTTATATTGAGAGGAAGTCTTCTTCAAATCTGGAATCATGATTGAAAAAATGTATTCTTGTATTTAAAAAACGATTTTGAAAAGGGTATGTTTTTGCACTCGTACTAGTTTCTGTGTGTGTGTGTGTGTGTGTGTGGGTAGGCACTGGCAAGGTTGTGGGGACTTATAACAAAAGGGAAGGCAAGAACGAGTGTCTGTGGGGACATTTTCCTGTCCCCACAACGTTTTCGGTCCCCACAACTGCATCTAATAGCGAGTGTATGTCCCCACAATTACGGTGCGTGACTGTGTGTGTGTGTGTGTGTGTGTGTGTGTACGTAATGCTGTGGTAGATTATTTGAGGATTTACATGTATTACAGGTTCCTGTGATATATGCCTAATACAAGTCCACCTCCACAGTGAATAGGCATTTATGGATAATGGACCAGACACCTCTGTTTGTGAACTCTACATGTATTTATTTTACTATGATTTTTCTAATTGTTTACTATTATTATTTATTTTGAATAATTATATTAAATAAAACCCACCTTTTCCAACACGGAAGTTGGCTCAGGAAGTTATCTCCTTTGACCACGGAAACCGACAATTAGGCCTGAAGATAATCATCATCATTTACGTCTTCAATGATGAAATTAAGGTTTTTCTTTTTTTAACCATTTAAATCATTTTTCATTTCACAATTGGTCCTTTGCAGTTTCATGTAAAATTATTAGGGATTTCATTGAAAATAAAGCATTTCTGCCATGGAACATACTCAATAAAACTGAAACAGCTGTAGGTTTGTATTGCATAAGGTTAAAGGTTGAGTCGAGCGGGGGCGCTGTTTGCTGCTCCGCTCCAGTAATTGCATTGTGACTGTGAAACCAGATGTTACAGTGTGTGTAAATACATGATGAAGGCAAGAATTGGTCAAAAACACTTATTAGTTTCAATTTTTTTATTATCAAAGGCATAAACATAATAACAATACAGTATTTAAGGTGTTACAGTGCAATGTGTTTGTTTTTCACGAAGCATGCAATACACGTTCGTTTGTACACCCTGTATCGTAGCGTTATGTCAATAACGATAGGATCATCCTAGTTAGACATACTGTACACATACATATACTTTGACGTATATACATGTATAGGTACGTGAGAATCATGCACGTATCGCGCTGTCAGGAAGTGGCCTGATACCTGTGTCAGCACAGCGTAACAGCGTGAGCGTAGGGGCGACTTGCATTCGTTGTAGCTTGTCTAATTTTGGTCCTCTCGAAACCATTTATTAGTGATGACGTAGCACAGATCCTCCTTAAAAGACTCGTTTTCGAATTTTTTCAATGGTCGCCCGAAATGAGAAAATATTTTGTCGACTCATGTGTTATTCATGTGTTACGGCAAATATGGCCGCATTTCAGCAGAACTTATCATTTTTCTTGGCCTTCGGAAACCATTATTCCGACAATGGTTCTTGATAAAATGACATTTACATTAATTTTAAGACAATTTTGTATGTTATGTTATTTTTTTTCAAAATTATGGTTTTATGAAATGGATGTTTATGGATATTTTCCGCCTATTTTTTTGCTCATCATATGGACTAAATTGCTGGTCAGGTCATGTGATCTGGGTATTGTCATCTGATTGGGTGAGAGTTGTTTGCAACCACAAAAATAAAATAATTTAGAGGGAGGAAAAAGGATCGACAACCCTCAAAATTGAGTTAAGTCTGGAAAACAATGTATAGTGAGATACTTCATTTTGCTGTGCTTTTTATAAGCTCTCTGCTGGTATCAATGTCTTGCAAATAATTTCACAATTGAGCAAGTTGTGACAATTTGAAGTATTTTTTCTGTGAAAAATAACAAAAGCGGTCACACTTCTTTCATTACAACATAGGGCAAAATTATTAACAAATTTTCGACTTTCAAATTTGCATAACTTCCTTCATATTTGTCCTAGAAAAATGATCTTTGTTTCATTTTAAAGTTCTCTTCAAGATACTTTCAATGATCTAAGTTACACTGGTAATCAACAAACTTTTTGTCACATAGCTAGTATATACAGTCTACAGTATTAAATTTGCATGTGCTGCCACCTGGAAAGTGTCTGTGTTGTGAGCTGCAGGCTGTGTATGTAATGTGTATAGCTAGTTGTCGAATGGCCTTGTATCACATGGCCAATTCCGTGTGTCATAATTGGATACACATGTACTTGCATAGCAACACATTTTCTCATTTGCTGTTCGATTGCTCATTAATATTCATTTCATTGCATTAAAATTATTTATCCTCGCATATGCATGTAGGAGAGGAATCACCAAGTGTAAATTCCCATCTGCACCACAACCTGTCCTTGCTGGGACCTTGGAATGAACCCAAAACCATTCGGTCATGTGATTCAACTTTTCAAGCTATAGCCGCCCCCCGCCCCCCATCTACATTTTAAAATTAGCCCAAGTATCCTATAACAAATTCTACCTTATGCTGTTTTGAGAAAGGATGAGTTCAAAGATTGTTTATCTAGGCCTACTAGTACTAGATCGTACAGCTTTAGAAAAATGATCGCCTATGTTTGTGTGTAAAATCGGGGTGTTTGTCACCCACACTGTATAGCTATGTGACAAAAAATTTCAAAATTAACAGATTCCAATACAACTGGTATCATTGTCAAGGTCTTGAATAGACGATTACAATGATATAAGGATCATCTTCCTGTGACCAAAAATAAGGAAGTTATGACATGTTGAATCCGGCAATTTTAGGCCTGTAAATGGCAAATATTTTATAAGGAAAAACAAAAGAAATGTAAATTTGACTTGTGACCCGTTTCCTAGATTTTCTCGGATTCCATATCATAACTTTCAAAATTCTTGTCCGATTTTCAAAAGGTTGATATCACTGGAATGCTTGGGAAAAGAGGAAGAATAATAACCTATTTCCAGGCTAATTCAATGATTAGTTTGTTTTGTAGTGCTGATTTACAAATAAGAAATACAAAAAAAATGTGTTTAAAAAAAAAGATAATGAAAACAAAAATTTACTCAAATCTGAGGACTATTTTTATATTTTTACACTGAAATCTTCGAAAGATTCTCATCCCTGATTTAATTAAATATTAGAACAATTTATAAATTATATTGGACTGTATATAGGCCTATACATGTATGAAACAAAATAATGAAAAAAAAATGAAAAAAATTAAAAAAACATTCAAATTACTCAAAATATGAGGATTTTTAAATATTTATACTGAAATCCGCGAGAAATTCTTATCCCTGATTTAATTAAACATTAAAAAAAATAATAAATAATATTGGACTGGAAAAATGAAAAAAAATGAAATAAGTTATGAGAACTAATATTATTGTGTTACGCCGATGTATATACATGTAGGTTTAAACGGACGATTTATCGGACTGAAAATTCGGCCGATTGAACGTTCGTTTTGTTGACATCAAAAATGGTACACAATGTAGCGTGCTGAACGCGGCACATTACAATCTTTGGTTGACATCGATTTCTGCGCATCAAAAAAACGTAACTGCGCATCGTCCAATCGCCGTCAAAATTGGCCAAGAGGTAGAAAACAAGTGTAGAAAAATTAGTAGTGTGGTTTGATAAGGTATACTAATCACCTTTGAGTAAATCGTCGATGGTTTTGATGAGCAAGAACAAACCCAAATTTCGAGAATTTTTTTTGGAAACTTCTAGATGCCGCATTCAGAAAATTTGAGAACGTGGTTGAAGTAGAATATGTGATCTACGTCTTCGAAAAAAAAGCTCCTGGGTACGTTAAAAAGAACGGCCACAGCGAAACGTTACAAAGCGCTATCTCCACGGTGTCTTCGCCACGGCGATTCAACCCGAGATTGAGGCCGCGGCCAAAAAGATTTGCGACAATGCGTGGAATACGCACATACCTACACTGACTGAACGCAATACAAATTACAATGCGAATATCGAAATGGTTTATTGAATTCCTAATCTGATCTTTTTTATTAACAAAATATGTTTTTCCAAAATCTCTGAGTTGTAAATACAACGAAATTATTATGATATTTACCTCTGTAAACATGAATTCAAGCCAGATTTTGAAGTAGATCGGCAGAGCATGAAAACTCTCGTGGGGGCCGCCATTACAAAACTCTAGTCTTGTTGCCAGACGCACATACATGATATGTACCCAAAAACAATAGTAAATTGAAGGGGAACCTGATAGTTGACTGGTCTGTTAATACCACAAGGGGGCGTTATTACACAACAGCGAGATCCAGAGAGCTTGTTGTGAGTAGCTTTTCTGGAAATTATTGGAGACAAAGAAAGTCCATCACACTTAGGTTTTGATTTGGCTTGGGCGGTTTTCAATTTTTGGCTAGCCGGTATACAGCTGGGAAAAAACGCGGTTTTCGGTTTTACTGTTTAATAGTCTTATATATATAACTTGTTTCTGATGTTTGTTCACTTTATTGCCAGAGGGCAATAAAAAGTATATTAATCCATTGTTGCTTATTAGTTTGTATGAATAAGTTACCCAAAAAAAAAACATAAGTTAAAAAAAAAAATAATGTCTCCGATTTCTGGGGCATCGTTTATCCGTCACAAATATTGGGGGAAATGTTGTACCCCCGCTCTCCGGATCACTACCTATGCTTATTAATAGGGTCGCCAATCATGGATTAATAAAAAATCATTCTTTCTCAGAATAGAAGGGAAATGTAGTTACAATTAGGAAGGAGAAATGTCACGGTTTTTCGGTAAAACCGAGTAGTGACGATATTTTTTTAAAACCGAAACCAAACCGAAAATTTTTACTGTACCGAAAAACAATAAAATAACGCTGTTTTTTTCGTCGCCAGCTATATAATCTCGAAGAAAACAATTTTATAAAATCATCCCTTTTTGAGCGCGACATCGGGACGATTTATTACGATAGTCGAAGCCTAATTTCACTGATCCGCGGTCAGATGTTTCCACAATGACACTGCAATGAGAGTGTACGTACATGTTCGATGCATTTGACGCATGCGTTGGGTCACGTGATACCCTATCGAAAAAGACCCCGTTACTCCATGATTTAACACTTTCTCAATAAAATTGATAATGAGTATGAGGTAAACATACATTCTTCCGATGGATGGATAGCCCGCAAAAATGTGGTAATGTTGTGGAGATGTAGGGTATGAAGCCCCCGGGGAAGTCTGTGCTTTATGGGATTTTATGTGCAAACATTGTTAAGTTGTATAAATAAGTAAATAAGTAAATAAATAAATAAATAAATAAATAAATAAATAAATAAATAAATAAATAAATAACATGTTTTCTAACTGTAATGGTACGCACGTGCAAGATGGCAAGATGTTCGGTGTCATTGACGGCTAATAGAAAAGTTCTTCATTGACCGATATTGAGCAAAAATAAATTGATATTTTTTATAATAATTCTTTCATTGTAATTATATATATTATAATAAAAAAAATTTTAAAGATACTCGGCGAATACGAGGCATTCTTACCGATATATACTATATATATATACTATAAACGGTTCGCTAGCAAAGAAAAATTGGCTGATGCCGGACTCGAACCCGCGACCTCTCGATTACCGTACGAGCACTCTACCAACTGAGCTAACCAGCCCTTATGTTGGTGGGCGGTCCACTTATGCCAATTATCTATTGCTCTATGGGGCCAGGTCAGAGGCCAAACCATATCTGCCGAGTGGCCAGGGATCAAGCCCCGGTCAGATGCAAACAACCAGGGTAACGGCAGTAGCGCGGATCACACAATTAACGGCACACAAGCCTTTTATGTGGTTGTATACAAAGTAGATTTATATGGAGAAACTGACCTGAAATATTATAAACGGTTCGCGAGCAAAGAAAAATTGGCTGATGCCGGACTCGAACCCGCGACCTCTCGATTACCGTACGAGCGCTCTACCAACTGAGCTAACCAGCCCCTATGTTGGTGGGCGGTCCACTTATGCCAATTATCTATTGCTCTATGGGGACAGGTCAGAGGCCAAACCATATCTGCCGAGTAGCCAGGGATCAAGCCCCGGTCAGATGCAAACAACCCGGGTAACGGCAGTAGCGCGGATCACACAATTAACGGCACACAAGCCTTTTATGTGGTTGTACATAAAGTAGATTTATATGGAGAAACTGACCTTAAATATTATAAACGGTTCTCGAGCAAAGAAAAATTGGCTGATGCCGGACTCGAACCCGCGACCTCTCGATTACCGTACGAGCGCTCTACCAACTGAGCTAACCAGCCCCTATGTTGGTGGGCGGTCCACTTATGCCAATTATCTATTGCTCTATGGGGCCAGGTCAGAGGCCAAACCATATCTGCCGAGTAGCCAGGGATCAAGCCCCGGTCAGATGCAAACAACCCGGGTAACGGCAGTAGCGGGGATCACACAATTAACGGGACACAAGCCTTTTATGTGGTGGTACACAAAGTAGATTTATATGGAGAAACTGACCTGAAATATTATAAACGGTTCAAGAGCAAAGAAAAATTGGCTGATGCCGGACTCGAACCCGCGACTTCTCGGTTACCGTACGAGCGCTCTACCAACTGAGCTAACCAGCCCTTATGTTGGTGGGCGGTCCACTTATGCCAATTATCTATTGCTCTATGGGACAGGTCAGAGGCCAAACCATATCTGCCGAGTAGCCAGGGATCAAGCCCCGCTCAGATGCAAACAACCCGGGTAACGGCAGTAGCGGGGATCACACAATTAACGGGACACAAGCTTTTATGTGGTTGTACACAAAGTAGATTTATATGGAGAAACTGACCTTAAATATTATAAACGGTTCGCGAGCAAAGACAAATTGGCTGATGCCAGACTCGAACCCGCGACCTCTCGATTACCGTACGAGCGCTCTACCAACTGAGCTAACCAGCCCCTATGTTGGTGGGCGGTCCACTTATGCCAATTATCTATTGCTCTATGGGGCCAGGTCAGAGGCCAAACCATATCTGCCGAGTAGCCAGGGATCAAGCCCCGGTCAGATGCAAACAACCCGGGTAACGGCAGTAGCGCGGATCACACAATTAACGGCACACAAGCCTTTTATGTGGTTGTACATAAAGTAGATTTATATGGAGAAACTGACCTGAAATATTATAAACGGTTCTCGAGCAAAGAAAAATTGGCTGATGTCGGACTCGAACCCGCGACCTCTCGATTACCGTACGAGAGCTCTACCAACTGAGCTAACCAGCCCCTATGTTGGTGGGCGGTCCACTTATGCCAATTATCCATTGCTCTATGGGGCCAGGTCAGAGGCCAAACCATATCTGCCGAGTAGCCAGGGATCAAGCCCCGGTCAGATGCAAACAACCCGGGTAACGGCAGTAGCGGGGATCACACAATTAACGGGACACAAGCTTTCTATGTGGTTGTACACAAAGTAGATTTATATGGAGAAAGCAGTATATATATATATATATATATATATATATATATATATATATATATATATATATATATATATATATATATATATATATATATATATATATATATATATATATATATATATATATATATATTGTCTTTAAAGTCGACCGCTCTAACAACTGAGCTATGTGACTTGGACGATCAACGCAAAAGTGCGAGACCAATAAATTGAAGATGTTTAGCATTGTTAACAATGTGAACATAGGCCCCTAACTACTAGTTTTCTCTAAAAATGTAAGCACTTCAGACAAAACCATTTATGAGGATGGTTGACGCCTGACGTGTATGTTCAGATAATAATTGGTTAATTTGATAAATGTGGTATAGTAATTACCAATGTTGTACCTTCCCTTAAGCTGTTATATGTACACAAGGTACTTCTAAAATAAAACCTCACAAGCTCGCATAATTATTATTGACGTGGGCCAACTCAAGTTACCCAGTGAAGTGTTTATTGCACAACAATGTATTCTAACCATTGTCAAACACTAATGGTCTACGGGGACAGCGGAACATGTACCCCCAAATATGTTTGTCCTCTGGGTTCTATATTATGTAAGACATAAAATGTACGATTAATATGCATCAGAATACCTTTGAGATTACCCATAATCTAAAATGTCCTCACAGTAAATATTTACGGAGAGCAATGCGTTTATTTGTTAGCTTTATTATACTTGAAAGCGTTCTCTCGAGGGAGACATTTCCCCTCCCTAACTGTAGCTATATTTCCCTTCTGCTCTGAGAAAGAATGATATTTTATTAAACCATGATATGTCCCTCAATATTTGTAACGGGTTAGAAATGTTCCATCCCAAATAATAATCACCCCTAACAAAGAGTAATTCCGAGCACGCATAGGCCGAATTGTAACTTTGACACCCTCTTTTGAGTCAATGATTTTTATTACACCTCATAATGCGAACGGTTATAAAAAGAGGTAAATACAAATTGAAATAATCCAGAAATTTGTTTGCGTAAAAAGGGGGAAAATTGGGGGATGACCGTGGGAGGGGGAGGGTGTCAGTCACGGGTGGTAGGTCAGGTCAATAAGGTGAACAAACATCAGAAATAGGTTATTTGGATTGTTCATAGTCATCGCAGCACATTTCTCCAGACCAAACTTCAAGGTTAGAATACTTGTTGGCGTAATAAAACAATATTAATAAAAAAATTAAAAATAAAAAACACTTCATTGGGCACTTTGAGTTGGTCCAAGTCAATAATATGCGAGCGTGTAAACCACTCATAACTCGAAAGCTTGGGAAGTGTTTTTAAGAAGCATCTAAGTTTATACAACAGTAAGGTGACAGCATTGGTAATTACCACATTATTAAACATTCACGTCAGGCGTCAACCATCCTGATACATTATTTTGTCTGAAGTGCTATGAGTATCGCTTTCCATAAAATATGTATAGCGCCCTCCACTGACACGAAGTTGTTAACAAAATGTTAGCTCAGTTGGTAGAGCGACTGACTTTGAAGCGAGCGGTCCGAAGTTCAAATCCCACCTGAGACAAGAATGAATTTCTTTACCCACTTGATATCTTGATACCCTTTAAAATATAACACATTAAAATTTAAATTGCAGTCTAAAACTACCAACATTTGATAGTGCACTGGAACTGTCCCCTCAGACCCCGTTTGGCGTCTGTGCCCAATTTAGGAACATGGCTTTTCGCTGGAACTGGCTCCGGTAATACTTGGAACTGCCTTGTTTCACTGGGTGCAGGGCCTTGGCTGGAAATTGGGACAGGTTAGCCGGAACGCCAGACCAGACGGGCCCCATATGGAAGCCGGTGAAGGGACCCTATAAAGCCTATGCCTTTAAAGTGCCAGTGGGGATCAATCCTGATAAATCACGGCTCCTGAACGCCTGGTATTCGCCGAGTATAAAACCGAATTTGGCAGTTTTTTCCGTATAGTAAAAATCTATCGGTTTGGTTTCGGTTTAAAACAATACCGTCACTAATCGGTTTTACCGAAAAACACTATAACCTAGTTTTGATGCAGTTTACTAACCTCATTAGGCTTAGCCCGGGTTGTTCAGTTTGGCATCATGTTTTTCGTTCATGAAGTTTCAAAGAAAAACTATTTCATATGCATTTAAAAGGAAAAGTATACAGTTGGCAAACTTCCATTCTCTGTGTCTCACTTCACTGCACTCCATGTGAATAAAGATGTAACAACTGACATGTGAAAGACTCAGCTCATGTCGTAAAAAATAGTGAGAATACGTTCTAAACTCCGTATTCAATTCTAACATGGAATTTCTATTCCATCAATTCGTTATCAAAATTCTTTTACGTTGAAGACAACATAATAACTGACAAAAATAACCTTTTTAGAAATTCAGTTAAAGGGGTCATTTTAGAGAAAAGTGCAACCATTTCCAATGATTGTTAGTTCAAATTTAGGGAAAGGTACTCTTTCCTAAATTCATTACTGTCCACTACCGGTATGGTAGGCGCCCCCTGCTGATTAGAGTTGTTAAAATTTGAAAATGAATGTCTCCCACAGGTTTATTAAGTTTAATGTATATTGATTCAAAGAAAGTAAGGATACTTTTAGAATCAGTTTTGCCAACATCATCAATACTAAATCAGTAACCTTTGAAGACCCTATACACTATTGGTAATCTCAAAACATAAATGATCGCAGTTTTAAAGGGACAGTATCGTCACGATCAACAGGGCATGTAGTCGGAGTGCTAGTTTTAGATTAATTCACTGACTGAAAATAATAATCCATATGATAAAGTCATATTGCCGTTGCTGTTGCATAAATGAGCCTGTAATTTTCAGTCACTATGTTCATCTTAAACTAGGACACCGATTTCATGCCCTGTTGAAAGTCTGCTCTGATCGTGACGATAGTGTCCCTTTAACTTAAAACTTAATTGGTGTAAAGTTGAAACCTTTCTGCCTATGTTGTTTTAGTAAAATAAGTGAACTAATTTCCAGAATTAATTTGTCTTCAGTGAAGACAGAAATTCCAAATTAGAATGATATTAGCTATTTTAAAAAGGTAGGGCCTACTTTTATATTAATTAACCGACGATTTCGCATAGCTTGGTAGCATAGTGGGTGACAGGATCGCCTCTCACGTAAAGGGTACTGGATTAAAATCTACGACAGTTTATATTTCTCTTTTTATTCCGATTTAAAAAATAATAATTTGTTTAAGTTACAACACGTCAAAATTAATTCAAAGCCTTTCTATATAAAAGCAATTCAAGTCGCCCCAACTGGTACAACAGGGCTTACGTATAATTATTTGAAGGTGGGAAAAGATTCAGAAAGGAATAATAAGAAATGGAGTTGGCGGTGAAAATTTGGCACTCAATTTTTTTTTATATTGAATGTTATATTGAAATCTCCCACACTTTCCCTTAGTGCTCGACAGTGATTGGTAATTTGTGTGTCTGCATTTTCTATAGAAATGGCACGCAGGTATACACTCATGGCCAAAAGTATTGCAACATGCTCAAAATAGCACTTTACAGTAACAGGTGAGATAATCATTTAATCCGGTTTCATCAATCGTGTATTACATAGCAAGAACAGTAAAAAAGAACATTGACTTCAAAACAAAGGCAATTTCAAAAAGTCTTAAGTTTTAAGTTTTAAATAAAATAAATTATTGTAACACAGTTCTCCAAACTGAACTTTGGTGTGAATTTCAACGTTGCAATACTTATAGCCAGTGAGTGTAGAAGCCAGTAAATTCACTCCTTAAACAACGACGCCTCTTACTCCAACGTCACATCCTGAAAAAATCGCACCCTAAAAAAGTGTCCCCTGTTGGTACAAAGTCGCCCTACGGTTTGAAGTTGAATCAATTTAATGAGAATACAATAAAACATGAATAAAACATAGGCCTATACATTATTACATAAAGGCAGAATGTACGGCATGAATCACTCCAGGTGCCCATACGTGTACTATGCACGACAATTTACATTTCTCATAATTATTCTCCCTCCAAAAATACACAATCCTCATAATGTTAGAGGTATTTAAATGTGATTATTGTCTGTGGAGAATTATATTTTTAAGGGTTTACAAAATGACATGTTTTTGTCTCACTGCTTTACTGAGCTCTTGTTCTATAAATCTTGTCCTGGCAAAACGGACCATGCATTAACCCTATCAAGCATGGACTTTTTTTCGTTGTTAGACATGGGGGTGGGGCTCATTGTGCCCCCGTATTTTCTGTATTCTTCAGCCGATTTTCATGAAATTTTGTAGAAATGTTCATCTATTGTATGAGGCCATGAAAACCTTCATAGGTCACCGTTAGGGACGCTATACCCATTTGTTGTCATTTTTCATCATATTTGGTCAAAAATAGTATTTTCCCAGTAACGTTTTAATGTTTTATCCGTTGGCCATGAAATTTGGCACAAATGTTGTACCGGTATTCAGTACAAGCAATAATGTGACGTCACGTACATTACCGCTAGAGGGCGCTATAAACAACATTTTGGGCCATTTTGTAAAAAAACACGATTTTTTAAGATTTTTAGTTTTTTTTACCAAAAGTACAATAAAGGCAGATATAATAACATTCGTGGTGCTATTGATGACATAAATTCTGCACAAAAAAACCTTTAACAAATATTGTCCAGTTCAAAGTTTGAAAGTTGACAACAAACCTCAAAACACATTATTAAATGTATTACAGTATCAAAAATCTATTATTTTTAACAAAAAAGTGGAAATTTAATTGGACTTGTTCAAAATATATGGTTGCCATGGCAACCACGAACACCCATTACCGTTTTGTTTGCGTGAGGGGGTCCCAAAGAATAGTTTGGAAAAGTCATAAAATTTCAGCGTGATCGGACAAAGCGTTCTGGAGATTTAAAAAAAATGTAATGGGGGCACATTGTGACACCCAGGCTAGATAGGGTCAATCTGTTTGAGTTCGGGTTCGGGCTTTATTGGAGGTGAACCCAGACAACTGGTCTTTTGAAATTCTGGATCCACCGCTGCATACTTTGGGTCTATTTCCATCATTATTTCACTGTATGAAATTTCATACATTATGAAATAACATATTTTATTTGGTGCCAAGTTTGCCCCTCGAACTCCATTTTTCTTAAGTTATTCCTACAACTACAAAGCACTTTCCACCTTCAAATAATAGTTTTACGTATTGTATCTTCAGGGGGCGACTTTGTATGGAGCGACTTTGTCAGAGGCGATTTTGAAGGGGCGACTCCGTTAGGGGACGACTTGACTAACATTTCCTGTTGATAGTTATAAGACAACAAAAGTCTCTGGTTTATGGTCTCCCCGCGCGTCGCTCCAGACCCGCGCGTCGGAAATTTTTATTTATTTAATTATTTAATTATTTTTTATTTTGTTTTTGCTACGAAACGATGTCCAATTGCAGTCAAACTTGCTGGATCGATTGGAATTCTGCCTCGCTGTGTTTTAACCGACTTTTGCCCGATTTGTGCGGCCACTGTTAGCCACCGTACTTTGTGTATGGGAAATTTGGTCTGGTTCCAATAAACGCGTATACCACGTATGTCACTCGTTGGCAAAAAAGAACAAATTAAAAAAAAAAAATTATAAAAATAACAACTAAAATTTAGTGTTTGCTTTAAAAAACAAACACTATAGGTGTTCGAATTAACTTCCAGTTCAATCAAGTTAATGAAATGTTTGAAAATGTCTGACGTCTGTTATCATGAAAATATTAATGTAAGCTTCAAAATACATATACATTTTGTGTTAGAATGTGTTGAATTGAAGTTCCTGTTTGGACCGGAAGTAAAGGTCACATCAGGTCAGTTGAAAGTGGTATATGTGACATAATAATACTTTCTCATGAACATGAAAAATAACGGCGTAGTAGACGTATGGGCGCCTCTAGTCCCTACTTCATCATCAATAGAGGACAGTTACATGACCCGCCCAGTCCAATGTGATAGCAGGTTACGGTCCATCCAGTTAAGAACGTAACTTCAAATAATAAATGGATTTGTTTATTTAAATTTTGAGTGTTTTTAATTATTATTTTATTTAAATTGATTCAATTAGGTGTTCGGCCGGGTGGCATTGGCCTAATGTCTGTTTGTCTCAAATGCGTCAAATACGGCAGTGGCGAGGGAGGTTGTCGGGGCGACTTTATCAGGAAGCGACTTTATCAAGGGGCGATGTTATCTGGGGCGACTTTGCAGGGGCAATGTATCAACTTGAAAATTGGTCTTAATATGTAGATGTCTCCAAAACCTTTAAAAAAACCATTAAAAACATCATCAGTTCCGGCTCTATGGGGTAAAACAATGGAAAGTTGACAAGTCAATAACTCCCGAACGAAACAATGTACAGACTTGGTACAAACATTTTATTATATGTAGGATTTACCTAAAATTCATAAAAAAATCCAAACGGCGATTTAACCAAATAACATCCAAATGGAATGGCATTAGAGACCTGTAATTTTGCACAAACATTTGTCCCAATATGTAGATTTATCTAAAATCATAAAAACCATACAAACTTAATCAGTTTCGCTTTTATGGGCTAAAACAATGGAAACTTCAAAGTCCAATAACTCCCAAACGAAACGATTTACAGACTTGCACTATAGAGCAAAAACATTGGTCCCGATATGATGGTGTATCTTAAATCATAAAAAATCATTAAAACGTGACCGGTTCCGCTATTATGGGCTGGGCCAAAACAATGAAAAATTAAAAATCCCTATAAATCCCGAACGAAATAATTTGTAACTTGGTAACAAACATTTATTATGATATGTAGATGTACCCAATTTTTTATAAACAAATCAATCCATTCCGTTTTAATGGGCTAAAACAATGGAAATATAAAAGCACAATAACATCCAAATGGAATAGCGTAAAGACTTGTAATTTTGCACAATGGGCTAAAACAATGAAAGTGAAACAGTCCTATAACTCCCTAACGAAATGAAGTTCAGACTTGTAACTTGGTTAAAAAAAATTATTATGAATAGGTAGATGTACCTAAAACTCATAAAAAAATCCATCCGTTCCTTTTTAATGGGCTAAAACAATGGAAATGTAAAAGCACTGTATGGTCCCAAATGGAATGACGTACAGACTTGTAACTTGGCACAATAATTGATTGCATTTACTAGTAAATGTTTGGAAGCTCGGTGGTCCAGTGTCTTGAGTTCGAGATCCGCTGTGAACATGACCACAATAATTTTATTACTCTTCTTTATTTTCTTTTTATCCGTTCACGGCTCTCATCCGCGGTAAGTAATATGTTCCGAAAAGCTTACTTAAAGCTATTTTTTTATTAAACTTACTGACTTACAGACTTAAGATGGCACAATAATCGACTGGATTTGCTAATTTAATCCGAAGATTCTGTGAACATGACCGTACTAAATTGATTACTTTGCTTTATTTTCTTCTTTATCCGTTCATGGATATCATCCGTGGCCAAGTAATCAGTTCCAAAAAATTCCTTATGGTGCCCTCACACCATAGCGATCACCAGTTGCGTATGGTTGCGAATAAAAAATAGTGGTCATAAGTTCCGAACGCAACTCACACGCAACTAATAGGTTTTATAGGTTTGAAGTACGCAACAAGCACGCAGGTGATCGCAGACACACGCAGAGTAAGTTCAGAAATTTTGAACATGTTCAATAATTCTCTGCGAATGCCTGCGATCAATTTATACGCAACAGGGACGCTACGCACGAAACACGATCGCAACACGATCGCAACAGGTACGCAACTCATAAGTTATGAACGCAGGTGATCGCAGGTCCAAATTTGAGGTATCTGGCCAGGTTTTGGTAGCGTCGTACCTGTTGCGATCATGTTGCGATCGTGTTGCGTGCCTGTTGCAATCCTGTTGCGTGTGTAGCGTGCCCCCAACCTATTGTGCGTATTCCCAGCGTATCCCCAACCTATGCCCTGCGTATCCAACCTATTAGTTGCGTGTGAGTTACGTGTTAGTTGCGTACTACATGCGTGTTGAGAAATGGTATAAATAGTGGGCCTTTTCTACATCGGTGTCAGTTGTTGGTGGACCTCCGAGGTGACAACATGGAGCTACCTCTTGCTGTTATTGGACATCAGTTTAATCTGGTCAATTTAGCACTCCAACACATACAGAATAGGTTTTTATCACGTGACCGATATTCGCAACTAGCACGCAACTAGCACGCAGGTCCAACGCAACTTGTAAGTTTTGAACGCAACTCAAACGCAACTCGTAAGTTCTGCACGCAACTCACACGCAACTCGCACGCAACACGTACGCAGGTGATCGCAGATATTGGGGGATCATAAGTTCAGTTCGCAACCCACACGCAACCCACACGCAACCCACACGCAACTCACACGCAACCCATAGGTTGAATAGGTTAGAAATTGACAAAATTGTTGATTTGGGTTGCGTTTGGTGCGTATAAAAATATTTTTTACACGCAACTCATAGGTTTCAGCATACGCTATGGTGTGAGGGCACCATTAGATTTTTACATGAGCGCTTTTAAAATGTTTTACTTTCCGATTTTCACCAAAAACCCAAAAAAGAAAGAATTATTATTATCAAGGTTATAACATTTTGTGCTACGAGCCAGTCACACCGTTGTTATCCCCCATGCTCATTATATTCAGGTGATTGTGCATATCTGCCATTCAATGGCAGTGTCTAACGGGAAACCAGCGTCAACGCTGGACTGATCATCGTTATAGCGATAGTACGTGCCACACGAGGTGAAGAAATACGTGCGTGAGTTGGTCCACTGAACAGCAGCGCTGACTTGGTTGCCGGGGATGTTCCACGAACTCAAGGGTTTAGGGTAACCGGGCTCGACGGCATTATTGTCCTCGGAGTTTATGTAGCGGTAGTACAGATCACCTGGTCGGAAAGCAAAATATTAAAAATCATTCATCTATTCGAATCATTCGGGGCATAGGCCAACTGTTGCTGATGTTCCCTGGTTTAAGTCGTTGATGAAAACAAATTATAACTAGAGCTCAAGTGTTTGTTAGGATGAACACTGTGTTCGTGTCAACTTCCGGTTCAATCAAATTATCATTGATGACGTCACAATCATATTTTTTGAAAATATCAAAAATTTTGTATTAGAACATATTAATTTCTGCTTAAATTTAAATTTCCGGTATACGCCCGGAAAGCAACATATTTTCTTTGAGATTAATGTGAGATATTTCATTCCTTTTTCCAAACTCATCTGTAAGCTTGAAAACAGCTAACTGCTAACTGTGCTACGATAAAAACGGATATTCTTCAAATTTAATCATAACTACAATAAAATGGTGAACATGCGATGTAGAGTAGGATGACTTTCCAAACTATGTGCTGCCATAAACGTTTTTATGTAGCTTAATATCAACTACATGTTATGGTCTAAGTATGTGTCAAGTTTTACGGATCTGAAGAAGCCATAAAAACGAACAATAACAAGAGGTATTCACGCTGTCGCACGAGCACCTAAAAATACAGCTCAAGTGTTTGTTGGAACAACACGGTGTTTGTGTGAACTTCCGGTTCAATCAAATTATCATAGATGATGTCAATATCATATTTTTGAAAAGGTGTATCATCTTTTATAAAAACAATATCACTTTCATATTAAAAAATCATCAATTCTGCTTTAGAATGTGTCGAATTTGAACTTCCTGTTTGGACCGGAAATAAAGGTCAGATCAGGTGATTTAAAGGTCATATATGACCTCCTCACGATCATGAAAATATTACGTTAGTACCTGCTTTGGTTCAATATCTGAGATTGGAAAATAATCCCTTTTTGAAAATGCCGCTAGGGGGCGCTCTGAACTTTGATGGCGTCATCAAACATATTTTTTGAAATGATAAGATGCCATTCGTCATTTTATTCACAGAAGTCATATTCAAATTTGCTATGGTTTTTCAGATAGAAAATTTTTATTTTTCTAAACCTGTCGCCAGAGGTCGCTGTGACAGGTGATGACGTCATCAGTCACATTTAAAAAAAGGTCACATGTAAATAGTAACTTCATCCACTGAAAGCATGTTCAAATACCATATCATGGACCCTTTAAAAGTGCTTCACTATATTTTTACACTTAAACTTCCGATTTCAAACGGAAGGAGAGGTCAGATTGGGTCATGTCTGTGTACAAAATAATTCCAGATCTGTAAGATGATGCAAAGATTGTGTAAATGTATTTTGTGGTTCATGAGATATGATTTTTTGAACTATTAAAATTTGATTTAATGTAATTTGATATCTGATGACGTCACCATGACGTCACAACTTTACCTGAAACTATATGTCACAACTTTATTGACAACTACATGTTATGGTGTAAGTATGTGTCAAGTTTGACGGATCTGTGAACTTTGCAACCATGCTTTTTGTTCGATAAGTTTCGCTAGGAAGAAGACGGTTTCTCGATACTCAAGAAGTATACATTGGCAAAATTATGCAGCAGGTAGATTAGTACTGTGGTTTTGAATCGATTCTGCAGTGGTGATGGCAACAGGAGGAGGGGCATGCCCCGTTGACCTCACTGGTTACGCCTAAGTGTAATCGCGGCATGTCTATGTCTACGTACCTTTAATGAAATAAGGCGTGTTGTCTTTACCCCATACAAACGCAGCATCTAGATCGTCAGGTACACCCTGCCAGTTCCTGCCGATGTTTAAAGGGTAATTGTCGTCCATCGTTACACCAGTTGTGAAGCGCCAGTACTGACTTCCCTGAAATTAAAAATGTTTAATACTATTTCAGAATAATAAACCGATCCCCGTGGGGGGTGACAAGACCCCCAGTATTTATGACGGGGGGGGGGTGGTAATAGTAATCCCCAATCATCTCTTCTTAATCAACCTATTGTATTTTCTGTTACAAACAACCCCATTAGGCATACTTCTTTTTCTAAAATATTTCCCTTGACCATACAGACCTAGACCCCAAGAAGTACAACACGAACATATATTTTGAAACAAAATAATATAACTTTTTTTAAATCAAACTTTAAAAAAAATACAGAGATTATCCTTGACCAAGGCTGTTGTCGTAGTGCGCACTTACCACGGTGCCCATATCCCGTACCGATTTCTGGCCAGAGAAATTCAGCACACACGATGTGCCATCCAAAGATAGATACAGGGTCCACACAGCACGTACAGCGTACAGCGAGATCAATAACCGAGTCGTGGATACGTTGTGCATTGCGACCTCGTATGTTCTAACTCAAACAACAGCCTTGATCCTTCTGTCATCGAGAGTTTATGTATTTCTGTATTTTTCCATCGGAATCCAGATGGAATTTCCTCATGCAAGATCCCACGTTTGTTCCGGACCATAATGTCCGCAAGTACCATTATGTCCGCGAACCGATTTGGGCCCATTACGTCTGCGGGCCCATTACGTCCGACCCATTACGTCCGCGGGCCCATTACGTCCGACTCATTACGTCCGCGGGCCCATAACTCAAACAATGTTTGAACACGTAACGTTGGGGAAGTTAAAAACAATTACTTAGAACAATTTCATGTCACAGCGCTCTACTGCAAAAAACCACTGGTGTAATTTTTTTTAAATAAAGTGTCTGAATTATCGTGCTTCATATGAGCACCGTGTAAGTACTTACAGTGCAAAAACTGGTATGTTAAATAGTACACCGGTGGTGCTCATATGAAGCACGATAATTCAGACACTTTATTAAATTAACACCAGTGGTTTTTAACAACCCAATTTTGCAGCTGTGACATGCAATTGTTCTAAGTAATTGGTTTTAACTTCCTCAACGTTACGTGTTCAAACATTATTTGAGTTATGGGCCCGCGGACGTAATGGGTCGAACATAATGGGTCGGACGTAATGGGCCCGCGGACGTAATGGGTCGGACGTAATGGGCCCGCGGACGTAATGGGTCGGACAGTGCCCAAATCGGTTCGCGGACATAATGGTACTTGCGGACATTATGGTCCGGAATCTAATCTAATCTAATCATTTATTGTTTTAAGTGCACCACATATAATTATCTCAGCACACTGTACACCTGTATAAGAGCCCTTTCCAACAGTTCCAGTAGAAGTTAAAAAGTTAAAAAGTTAAAAGATAAAAATTAAAGTAAACAGCAACTACCACAATAAGAATGGAACAAATGAGTTTTAACCAATGACTTAAAGGATTCATAGCCGCGGGCTGCACGAATGTTTGATGGAAGATCATTCCATACCATGGGAGCAACAACAGAGAATGTACGATTACCATAATACTTAGTCATTATAGAATTCACAGGTGGAGGCTCCAAACGAATCTCACTACTCTGCCTTGTTGATCTCTGCGGAACACGGAGACCAACCAGGTCAGTGATCTAGATCGGCGCTGTGACATTCTCAATTATTTTATAAGTAATGGCAAGGATTTTGAAACGAATCCGCTGTTCGACTGGCAACCAATGAAGATCCCGAAGCACAGGAGTAATACTCTCCTGAACTCTGGTTCCACTGAGTTATCAGTCGAACAGCGGAATTCTGAATGAGTTGTAATTTTTTCAGTTGATTTGAATGAAGCCCAAAAAGCAGACTATTACAATAGTCCAACCTGGAGGTAACAAAAGCATGAACAAGTTTCTCAGTTGAAGATTTTTCCAACATTTTTCGAACCTTCCCAATCTTCCATAAAGCAAATGACGCCGATTTACAAAGACTTGTTACATGCATGGGCGGATCCAGAACATTTTTAGTGGGCTGAGAATCAAAAACAATTATTTTTCAGTACTACAAGGGTGCCGCCACGTCCTATGCGCAACGGTTAGTACAGTAATAAGTAGGTAGGGAATGGGAGTGCGTTCTCCCCCCTCTCTCTCTCTCTCTCTCTCTCTCTCTCTCTCTCTCTCTCTCTCTCTCTCTCTCTCTCTTGTTTTTTTTGTGTTTTTTATTTTTTATTTTTTTATTTTTTACGATTTTTTTTTGGGGGGGGGGCTACAGCCCCCTTAGCCCCCCCGGATCCACCAATGACATGGTGCTCCATGCTCGCAGCAGAGTCTAAAAAACTCCAAGATCTCGTACTTTGGACGAAGGATGGACCTGAACATCACCCACCCGCACACCGACCGCGGCAGCACCGTGGGACACAATCTTAAACTTTGACGAGAACACACGACTACATGTAGACTATGCAAGTACATGGCTATACATATATGCATATGGATCTGTGTACACATGCTCAATGTGTGCACGTACGCCGAGTCGAGTTCATGCCATGGAATAGCTAAGCAGGACAAAATTGTGCATTCCAAGGCGCCTTCCTCCATGGTCAAGGCTATATTTATAGAGATTAGTGTATACGCCATTACTGGGTGACCTTTGATATTTCTCACATCGCTTGACGACCATGAGAGGGCGAATGCTAATTCGATTAGCCCGTATGACTTACTCGGGTTACCTCTGGGAAGCGCTCGAACGCACTCTATACTAATCAGTATATATACGAAATGTTGTTGTTCCCCCTTTTAATCAGCTTGGCCCCGACGGGCTGATATGCGCTTTGCCGGTACCTTAAAAATGTATGTTTTCTCATCTGGGTAGTACAGGGCAGCGTCGATGTCATTTGGAAGCCCGACAAACACTGACGCGATTGATTTGGGGAATCCCGCTGCTACTTCGTATCTTCCAGCTTCAACCTTCCATACGTCACTTCCTGCAAAAGTAAGACAATACGGGAGAGAAAATGAAGAGCCGCCATTCACGTAGAAAAAACATCCGACCACTGTCGATTATAAATATCTTCAAATATGAAAAAACTTGGAACATTTCTGTATTAAAATAAAGCTAAGGTGTAATCTTTGATATACAAAAATGAATGGAAATAAATTTCATTATGGGCAGGGTTTCTCGGATCATATCAAGAATACGATTTTGTTTGGACGAGAATACGGACAGATTTAAATGGATGGTTCAACTCGTGAAGGAACCGTAGAATCATAATTAAAAGTTATAATTCCAAGGGTCCAGTGGTATTTTACATACAGAACGCAATTGTACCAAAATATTTCACTTCAAATATTGACAATTAAACGCAATTAATTACAATAATTGCTTGTGGTCCTGAACTGATGTGACAGATTTCATAATTATGGAAGCATAATGGTTTGAAAAATACTAATATGCTGAAGTTACATGACGATAAGACTGTCGCACGGGGGGTGCCCTCTAATATAATAATAATATCACTTGCCTTCAAAAATGTAGGTGATTCCGTCTATGACTATGACTGCATCTACTTTGCCGGTGCAACCTCCGGTACTGGAGGTAACTGGGTTAGACGAAAATAGAAAATAAAGTATTAGCATTTTTGAATTGCATTATCTTGATTTGAGGAGGGAGCCAGGGCCCCTCTGGACTGTGCCGTAAGCATCTCTGACTGACATATTCAAAGATGGTTCAAAGTGGTCCCCATATGGGACAGTACTGATGCACATACAATAAGGGGATGTTCTTATGGTACTACAAGCCCACTCCCTTTTCCTTGGTACAATTTTTCAATACATCAGGTTTTGGCCCTAGCCCACCCTCAGCGGCTCTGAAAACTCGGTCGCATTTAATTCAAGACGTTTGATAGTGGACTCTGCACGGTGCACTTGACCTTTCCACTGCATATTCAGACAGTCTTATTACTGTTCAACAACGAATGTGTGACAAAGACCAGCAAAAAGAACAAAATGGATATTCAGTATTCAACGTCACTGTGTCAAATAAAAAAGTCAACTAAAGAGGCATGTATTAAATCAGAATCATATAATACCATAGTGAGCCCGAATGCCGGATATGTCATCGGAGTGGAGCTGGAAGTTTTGAACGTATTCGCGGTAAAAAGGTGTCATCACAGCCTCCTCTATATTAGAGTGACCTAGGCCTAAGGTGTGACCAAACTCGTGCACCGCTACTTGGAAGAGATTGATTCCTGTCGGTTGGAAGAGGTTGAACACTTTAAATGCCTCGGAAAATAACTTCATATAAACTGCACTTCGGAATCAGCTTTCAGGTCGTGCTTTTTTTTTTTTAATACTGTTATGGCTATTGGTCGGAGCGACACTATCAAAGACCAACTGAATAGGCAGATGAGCCAATAGCAATCCACTCCGTACACAGCCCTCTATATTGCGGTGAAAAATCACCTGTTTCAAAGTCTAGGCAACATCGCGGCGGCAGATTATGGCACTGTCTATGTACAAACCTAAATAGTCCGTATATACCTTATGTAGAATAACTTTATTCTGCGAAAATTCTTCCATGGTAACCGTTCACAATGTAAATGGAGTTAATAGCGGACGCTAACCAGCGATATGCTAAATGCCCAACGACAACGGCCACGGCCTAAGTTATTAATTTGTGTATGAGTAGGTTATATTAATTAGTAAATCAGATTTGTAAGCTCACTTTGTTGATTAACTTTGTTGATTAACGTTGAAATATTGCGATTTTAACAGGAATCTTTGATGATTTACCTGCATACGTATTAATAGTCCATTGCTCATCTTCGTCAAAATGGACATCTCCATTCTCAGGGTAGTACGCATGTGCGAGAACACCACTGGGACCGTCGAATGTATTACCATCATTATGAGTTCCACTGTTGAAGGTGATGATGATGTCAGCAGCTGTGTTACCAGTCACACGGCTGAACGTAAGCGGCGTGACGTCAGACCAGACCTGATGTAAACGGATGGAGAACAAGTTGAATACAAGTGAATATAAAGAATTAGGTCTAATAGTTTAAGGTCATGTCTGGGAACTCCATTAATAGACTTTCATCACACGGTGCAGCCATCATGATGTTTTTCTTATGTGCAAATCCATGTAACGAAACCGAGGCTGGAAGGAAATAGTCTTGTTCCTTTTTTGTTATGATAATCAGCATTAAAATCATAATTGCAGACAAGGAATCTGTCAAAGATGGCCGCAGTATGATAAAGGTCTATGAATAAGAAGATAGAGAATAAAACAGTACATAAGCTTTTATAAAGGTGGCTTAAAACATTAATAATTACCCAGACACAAAACAATAAAAGATTACTTAGTGTGGGATCAAACCTCGCGAGAAATTATTCTGTTGGAAGGGTTCTCATTTTAGAGAAGATGTGAAAACAAAGGGAGTCGAATTCAAAATCGCATGACCCAGCGAGATTATATGAATACTACTTGCCACAGAAAGTGCATTGAACCTCGGCTGACCAACTTCTCTCAGAAACTGATTTTAAATTCATTCAAAACTATAATCGAGTCAACTCACCTTCAGAGCATCAGCTAACGTTGAATCTACGTCATCTGGGTTGGGTATGTCAGGGGTCCGGTTGTCGATCCGGTAGGTCAAGTTGGTTCTTGACCACTTGGTTCCGATTGAGTATCGTTTTTTTCTCTTGGCATCCAGGTTATGACTCAGGATATCAGGCATTCCACAACGAGGCAAGTTCATCTTCTCCATTGTTGCGGCATCTAGTTCACCTGATGAGATAGGATAATAGAAGAAAAAGCAGTTTAACCCCAAGCCTGGCTTTTTCGTTCTCAGACCTCCGTATTTTCTGTATTCTTCAGCCGATTTTCATGAAACTTCGTAGGTATGTTCGGTTTGACACGATCTATCGAATGAGGTAATTAAAGCTTGCATTGGTTAACATTGGGGCGCTATACCAATTTATGGGTAATTTTCCTCATTTTTGGTCAAAAATAGTATTTCCCCATAACGTCCTTAATTTATATCACAATTGCAACATTTTGGTTAATTTTGTTCCAAAAACATGATTTTTTAAACATGATTTTGACCCAAATTTGGGATGTTTTAACCAAAAAACCCAATAAAGGCAGATATAATAACATACATGGTACTACTGATGACATAAATTTATATACTGAGCCAAAAAATTATGAAAAAACAAGAATGCATTAGAAGTGGTCACAAGACTCAATATTGTCCAGTTCAGAGTTTGAAAAGTTGACGACAAACCTAAAAACTTTATAGAAAATCTAGTATTTTTTAACAAAAAAGTGGAAATTCACTTTTGGACCTGTTTAAAATAAGGTACATGTACCTTCCTCCATGGTAACACGGAACTTCGTTCAAGGTTAGTATTAGTGGGCCTACTTACAAGTGAGTGGTAAGTTGGCCATGTCTTGGAATTTGCAGATTGCTTCCCTGAAGTCGGTTTCATCTGTGTCAACCGAACAATCCAGAGCCATGTAGCCGTAGTAATAAAGATACGTCTGAAAAAAAAAATATATATATATATATATATACAGTAAATATACAGTAATACACGGGATAAAACAGCGAATCTGCAGAGTAGTCATTTAATACTGTAGCGAACGGCCTATGGGTACTTCTCTCCTATTCGTTGCAACCGCCAACAAAAGGAAACATGAGACTGGATTTACAGAAGGAAACCTGCTTTATTTTCAACTTCGGTCCTTACTGTCTGAAACTTTCAACACAACTCCTCAAAACAACAAAGAAATCGCTTGGGTCGCAGCCAGCATTTTTCCGCTGGCGCGAAGTGAACAAAGAACAGTCTATAATATTCCCTGGTCGTTTCCGGTCCAATCTCCGGAGTAAATAGTTCTCACACCGACGGTTGCAACCGGCGGTTTCCAAAGTGTCCATTACAATACTATATATATTCTTCAAAGCCCCTTATAGCATACTCTATTACTAATTTGGAAAAAGTAAAGGTTCTCAGTTTTACCTGAATGCATACTTTCGATTGAAAAAGTGTGATCTTAAGGAACAGAGTCCAACCCCATGCCGTTGTAAACTGGGTATAGGATTGGTAATTCAGAAATAACAAAAACTTTTAACCATAATGTGAAAACTTGGTGAATGTGATGATAGTATCAATCCCTAGAAATTATGTAGTCTGAAGTATGGTGTTCTGAAAAGGACACTGGCACATTACAAGAAAAGTCGCACTAAAAGTGTTCACTGTTGGGGAATTTTTCTCTCGTATGAAGAGCCGTATGTGACTAAATTTCCACTTTATACAACTAAACTAAATGTTAAATAGCAAAACCATATATGTAATGGTCGGCAGCCAACATGCAGAGCCTATACTCAAAATTAATTTTGGATTTTGTTTTCCTTAAAAAATCCTCCACAGCCAGACATTATAATTGCTTCTGAATTAATGTTGTAGTTAAGAACAAAATAATGCAATTTCTTTTACAAATTTTGAAAAATCCTACACCACCTACATGGAAGGTAAGCGTTCTAACCACTGAGCCTACAATGCCACTCGAATTTGTAGATGAATTACAGAATAACCTTTTTAGGTGTTCGGGTATGTGCCCGAAACACCTATTGTTTTTGTACTTTTTTTTTTAGGTGTTCGGGTATGTGCCCGAAACACCTCTTGTTTTTGTTCGTTTTTAAAATTTTTTTTTTTACTACTTCTTCATCCTCTTCCTCTTCCTCTTCCTCTTCCTCTTCCTCTTCCTCTTCCTCTTCCTCTTCCTCTTCCTCTTCCTCTTCCTCTTCCTCTTCCTCTTCCTCTTCCTCTTCCTCTTCCTCTTCCTCTTCCTCGTCCTCTTCCTCTTCCTCTTCCTCTTCCTCTTCCTCTTCTTCTTAGGTGTTCGGGTATGTACCCGAAACACCTATTGTTTTTGTTCGTTTTTTTTTCTTCTCCTTCTTCTTCTCCCCATAGATTGTCTACAAAAAAACACATACTTGCAAACTTCACATGAACTTGAAACTTGGCATATACTTAGAACTTAACACGTAGATGAAACAAAATTTGTGACGTCATGATTAGGTCATCAGATATCGAATTACGATAAATCAAAATTTAATATTTAAAAAAATCATATCTCAACAACCACAAGAGTTAAATTCACAATTTTTGTACCATTGTACAGATCGTTAATTGTCAAAAAATATTTACAAAAAGGTGACCCTAATTTGACCTTACTTCCTGTCCAAACCGGAAGTCAAAGTTTAATATTTTAAAAAATCATATCTCAACAACCACAAGAGGTAAATTCAACATTTTTCTACCATTGTACAGATCGTTAATTGTCCAAAAATATTTACAAAAAGGTGACCCCAATTTGACCTTACTTCCTGTCCAAACCGGAAGTCAAAGTTTAATATTTAAAAAAATCATGTCTCAACAACCACAAGAGGTAAATTCAAAATTGTTGTACCATTGTACAGATCGTTAATTGTCCAAAAATATTTACAAAAAGGTGACCCCAATTTGACCTTACTTCCTGTCCAAACCGGAAGTCAAAGTTTAATATTTAAAAAAATCATATCTCAACATCCACAAGAGGTAAATTAACATTTTTTGCACCATTGTACTGATCGTTAATTGTCAAAAGAATTTTACACAAAGGTGACCCCAATTTGATCTTTACTTCCTGTCTAAACCGGAAGTCAAAGTTTAATATTTAAAACAAAATCTTCCACAAGAGGTAAATTCACAATCTTTGCACCATTGTACAGATCGTTATTTGTCAAAACAATTTTACACAAAGGTGACCCCAATTTGACCTTTACTTCCTCCCGAACACCTAGAGTTTGTGTAAACAAACTCGAATTTTTAGTTTTTGTACTGTTTTTATTTTTACTTCTTCTCAGTGGCGCTTGTCCGGCAACAAAGGCATCCTTGCTGAGCATTTACAGCCTTCAAACTTAACACATGAACAGAACATATCAAGCTGACGAAACCGTTTTCTGTGACGTCATGATTACGAAGAACATGCAGAAGATCATTTCAGAAGATCATTTCAGTATTGTTTGTTTATTTTTATTTTACAGTTATCCTTCAAATTACATTGTGTTGTCTCTTCCCTATGAGTATTGTTTTAAAAAACTGAACCAAACATTTAAATATTATAACACTTGATCGAATTTGTCATTGTATTGTACAAGACCTGCACACACCTCACCTCGGGGGGGGGGGGGAAATGTGTAATGATCAAGCTGTGATGATACATAATTTTATTTCTTTTTTTTTTTTTTTAGATTATGGGCAATCAATTTCAGGATAACAGTTTGCCAATGCTCCCTTGACAAAAGGTTTTTAGGCACTGAGTTAATTTAAATACAAAATCAATTAAATTTTACATATGTATTTTAACTTATGTATTTTATTTCTTTTCTTTTTATTATTTTATCAACTTAATTAAATTTACTTTTGCAAATGGAATAATGTGTACAATTTTTTAACGAAAAGCATCAATAAATTTCCCACAATGATTGTTTAATAAACAATGTGGCAAAAAAGAGTCTAGACAAACAAAATGGTTGGTAATTTTTTTCCAAAATTGTTGGGTGTTTACTTTTAAATATTGGTTTTGGTTAGCCAGTTAGCAAATTTCTAAATGGTCAGTGAATTTTGTTTCATTTTAATTCATGTATATAACAAAATAATATGTTTCATTGTCATTATCACCTTGAACTATGCCACATTTCGTTCGCAGACATGACCCTAATCTGACCTCTCCTTTCTTTCGAAACCAGAAAGGTTTAAGTGAAGAAATATTCTGAATCACTATTCTGTAAATGTATATTTTTGCTATCTTCAGAAAAAATTATAATTTTACCAAATTTGGCACAATTGACACCCATATTATGAGGAAAAATTCTGTGTATGACTTCACATGATTGAACCGGAACTTACGGTTGGAAGAATTTAAAATTATATTGAATGACTGAAGCAGAAGTTAATGTATTCAGTATAGCACATTATATGTTATTTTTATTATATATTATGAAAACTCATACCTCCTGAGGTAACTCTTGTCTTTTATTTATTTTTATTTTTATATTCTGAACACAAAACATCAAATTTAAAATAAAAACATAGTCTTCCAAGTCACACTTGTTAATTTCTAACGTATTGCTTAAATCTCACAACTTTTCCAAGTTCAACAGCCAATATCTCAGGAACTAAATGACCTATTAGAAAACAAAAAATACAATTGAATTCCTTACATTAATAGCTTGTAATTCTTGTGAAATGAGTTACCATAAATGCTTTGATGGTCAAATTAGTGGCACACGAAGTAACGATTTTAAAAGGTTATATCTCATAGCTTCAATTTGATGTATAATTTGACAAAGCTGGGGGAAAAATAAAAATAGGGTGTTAAAGCTATATAATGTAATCTTACCTGCTCAGTAAGTTGGAGAACAAACGGATGACGATGGACATATGTATACTTCAAATTATTCCAAGATATTTATTTCATGAAAAATCAGGCCTCGTATTGAGATTTGGAGGCAATGTGAATGGGAATTTTGACATGGTTCCTGTGTATGAAATATTCTTTGAAATATATACATATCAAAACTATGATCAATGATGTCATTACTACGTCACTACATAAAATTAAAACAGGTCGAAAAAAAAATATTTCTCTATCTCAAAAATTATAGATCAGAATTTTGTCAAATTTCGAATATAAACAATCTATGTCAATATGAAGACAACTGGAAAGTTTCATCTTAATCACGTGACCAAAACTTAATATATGAGAATAAAAAAGTAGTTTACGATACAATTTTAAAGGTAATAAACAAATTAGGCGATGCTGTTTCCTTCGCCAATAATACAAACCAAAGAGGGCGCTATGCACATTTAGCGGTTGGACATAATATTATGTCCAACCGCTAAATGTGCATAGCGCCCTCTTTTAAACTAGCAGACGAAACCATTGTTGTGACATTCATTTAGGCTTTTACAGATCTCTGATATTGTAATCAAATTAATTACTGGCATTACTTATTTTAAATTGTGTAATTGCAATTTTGACAATCTCTTCTATTTTTTTCTCCTTTCTCCTTCTCGATGAGACTTATCGAACAAAAAAAACCAGTTCCAAAGTTCACAGAGCCTTCAAACTTGACAGATACTTATACCATAACATGTAGTTGTCAATAAATTTATGACATATAGTTTCAGGTGAAGTTGTGACGTCATGGTGACGTCATCAGATAGCGAAATACACTAAAATCTAATTTTAATATTTCCAAAAATCATATTTCATGAACCACAAAAGATATTTTCACAATCTTTGCATCATCTTACAGATCTTGAATTATGTGACATTTCGTACACAGACATGACCCCAATCAGACCTCTCTTTCCGGTCGAAACCGGATGTGGTATATGCCTTCAGTGGACGAAATTACTATTGACATGTGACCTTTTTTTAAATGTGAAGGATGACGTCATCACCTGTCACAGTGCCAATTCTTTCACCATTGTACAGATCGTTAATTGTCAAAAAATATTTACATCTTGTGGCAGGTTTAGAAAAATAATAATCTCAAAAATCATAGGAAATTTGAATATGACTTCTGCGAATAAAGTGATAGTGACATATTATATTCTCAAAAAATATGTTTGATAACATCATCAAACTTCAGAGCGCCCCCTAGTGGCATTTTAAAAAAAAGGATTATTTTTCAATCTCAGAAATTGAACCAAAGCAAGTACTAACGTTATTTTTTCATGATCATGAGGAAGTTCATTGTGTCATAATATATGACCTTCAAATCACCTGTTCTGACCTTTACTTCCGGTCTAAACAGGAAGTCCAAAGTCAACACATTCTAATGCAAAATTGATATATTTTTGAATATGAAATTGATATTGTTATAATAAAAGATGATACACCATTGCAAAATATGATATTGACATCATCGTTGATAATTTGATTGAACCGGAAGTGGACTCGAACACCGTGTGTTTGTTCCAACAAACACTTAAGCTCTAGTTTTTACTTCTTCTCCCCGCGACTGTCCGGTAAAAAACACATACTTGCAAACTTCACATGAACTTGAAACATGGCATGTACTTAGAAGTTAACAAGTAGACGAAACATGAGTTGTGACGTCATGATTACGTCATCAGATATCGAATTACGATAAATCAAAGTTTAATATTTAAAAAAATTATATCTCAACAACCACAAGAGGTAAATTCAAAATTTTTGTACCTTTGTACAGATCGTTAATTGTCAAAAAATATTTACAAAAAGGTGACCCAATTTGACCTTACTTCCTGTCCAAACCGGAAGTCAAAGTTTAATACTTAAAAAAATCATATCTCAACAACCAGAAGAGGTAAATTCAAAATTTTTGCACCATTGTATAGATTGTTAATTGTTGAAAAATATTTACAGAAAGGTGACCCCAATTTGACCTTACTTCCTGTCCAAACCGGAAGTCAAAATTTAATATATAAAAAAAATCATATCTCAACAACCACAAGAGGTAATTCACAATTCTTTCACCATTGTACAGATCGTTAATTGTCAAAAAATATTTACAAAAAGGTGACCCCAATTTGACCTTTACTTCCTGTCCAAACCGGAAGTCAAAGTTTAATATTTAAAAAAAATCATATCTCAACAACCACAAGAGATAAATTCACAATTCTTTCACCATTGTACAGATCGTTAATTGTCACAAAATATTTACAAAAAGGTGACCCCAATTTGACCTTTACTTCCTGTCCAAACCGGAAGTCAAAGTTTAATATTTAAAAGAAATCATATCTCAACAACCACAAGAGATAAATTCACAATTCTTTCACCATTGTACATATCGTTAATTGTAAAAAAATATTTACAAAAAGGTGACCACAATTTGACATTTACTTCCTGTCCAAACCGGAAGTCAAGGTTTAATATTTTAAAAAAATCATATCTCAACAACCACAAGAGGTAAATTCACAATTCCTGCACCATTGTACAGATCGTTAATTGTCAAAAATATTTACAAAAAGGTGACCCCAATTTGACCTTTACTTCCTGTCCAAACCGAAAGTCAAAGTTTAATATTTAAAAAAATCACATCTCAGCAACCACAAGAGGTAAATTAAAAATTTTCGCACCATTGTACTGATCGTTAATTGTCAAAAAATATTTACAAAAAGGTGACCCCAATTTGACCATTACTTCCTGTCCAAACCGGAAGTCAAAGTTTAATATTTAAAAAAATCATCCACAAGAGGTAAATTCACAATCTTTGCACCATTGTACAGATCGTCAATTGTCAAAACAATTTTACACAAAGGTGACCCAATTTGACCTTTACTTCCTGTCCAAACCGGAAGTCAAAGTTTAATATTTAAAACAAAATCTTCCACAAGA
This sequence comes from Zoroaster sp. YZ-2022, assembly GCA_029582265.1. Classification (NCBI taxonomy): domain Eukaryota; kingdom Metazoa; phylum Echinodermata; class Asteroidea; order Forcipulatida; family Zoroasteridae; genus Zoroaster; species Zoroaster sp. YZ-2022. Next base: position 15,498,359 of record CM055832.1, on the reverse strand, counting down.
GGTAAATTCACAATCTTTGCACCATTGTACAGATCGTTAATTGTCACAAAATATTTAAACAAAGTTGACACAATTTGACCTTTACACCCTCCCGAACACCTAGAGTTTGTGTCAAGACAAACTCTGAATCTCTAGTTAAAATTAGATTCATAAAATAATTTAAATTAATTTCTGCAGAAAAAATATTGCTTCACTCGTCCCCACTGCCTTTATCCAAAGGTGCTGGCGCAGGTACGCTCTGAGCTCTCATCATGTCTGACGTTTCCTTATCGTATTTTTAGAAACGAGTAAATACGATTGATTCTATGTGTACAACATGGAGGAAGAGCCATAAACGTGCGGTTTTAGCTTGTGGGCTAAACGGCCGAGTTTCACTTACTTCTTTTTCTTGCAGTTATGTGTTTCTCTTTGCTTATTCTAAAATTAAAAAAATTACTAAAAAAAATAAAATCATTTTATACTAGATTTACTAGCATAATCGCAGTTTTAAGGGATTTCAGTTTTCTGTGATAAATTAACCTGTTTGCTTTTGGGCAATCTCATGTACGCACCTAACTTTAATGTATAATTATTAATTTGATTTGTGTGTTGTGATTGTGACGACCTAGGCTATTCTGTTCTAATAAATAAAATACGTGAAACCTCAAGAAACGCCCTTACATTTGATCAACATTGACTTCTCCAGTTTGCTAAAAGAGGATCAATCATACAAGTCATAGTGGTTATATTTCATTGTAGTTAACACAGTGGCCGAACAATTTGTATTTATCTTTCAATTTTTTTTTTAATTTAAGCACTGCCCAAGAGAACAAGAAGCATGAGGGATGCCCAAGCTAAAGTTCATTATTCTGAGCAGGTAGCAGATTAATCAGATGATGAACATTAGATTTGAAGAACTGACCAGATGGAACATCCACAACAGAGGCAGGTATTAGTCCAGAGGCTGGCATAACAAGGTAAAATAGACCTCTGATCCTGTGAGGTACGAGATTTTGGAATAGCAACTGTATGTTGATGGGATGCAGATGACGGTATGCTTCAAGCTGAGGTAGTTTAAGACTGTCCAGTGGATGAGGCAGCAGAGAACATTGCATTTTACGGAAAACTGTGAGACCAGCAACTTGTCTTTGATGCCTTAGAGACTGAATACCAAGTGTATCGTGAAGATTCAGTGGAAGAGAGGAGAAGAGGAGACAGTTTTATTTTTGAAGACTGTCTAAAATCCATATATTTGTTGTGCATTTTAATTTAGGGTGCAGGTTATCGGGGAGTTAGATACAGGGTGAACTGAAAAGAGATTGTGGGACACTGGCATGTGTATTTACGCTGCAAGAGTAGGTGCAGACATCAGTTTGACTAATTTGCTGATTAGAAAATGCCGAGGCGTTCCCCCTTGGATTGTCTTAAGTGAAGTCTCTTCAAATTTAACCAATTCCATCATCCAACTGACGACCCCACTGCATATTATCTATGGTATACGATCGAACTATTCAAAGCCTTCTTACAGAAAAAAAACTAAATGTGGGACTGAAAACACAAGTGTAAATCTTGTTGGGATTTTAAATCAGACCTGGTTCAACATGGAGAATAAATAATTATGCACATTCCTTTTACTTTGTTTTATTGTACGAAATCAGACCAACATAGTTATATAGTGATACTGTGATAGTAAGTTTCTCGAGTTTGAGGACGGAGGTGCCACTGCGTCGGTCAGTCGAGTTGGCTACCACGGCCGAGGACAGGGAGAAAAGGCTCCATATATAGGATCATCCCCCACCTGAATTTATCATGCGGTAAAAAATAATAAGTGAATAATTCGTGGAAATTAAGCCTGTTTGGGTGTCATATTTATTATAGCCATAGGTTTCTCATTGGTTGTACGCTGCAGTGCTCACAAATTACAATATCAACCCCCCCCCCCCCCCCCCACTGGGCTAAAGGATTCATTCATAAACTGGCGCTTATTCAAACCATGTAAACTCAGCTTCTACAAGAAGATAATAACAATAGCTTTTATATTTACCATTGCTGAAGCAGGAGAGTCGACGACAAGACTCAAATGAACCATGGTGACAGCACCAACCAGCAGCGCCGATAACAGCAGCATCTTCCCCGTCATGTTTTTGCCTATTTCACGCTTACTCACTGCAGGTGTTTCGTATACAATGATGTTGCGATTATATTATAATAAAAACCGTTCTGTTACGTTGAAATTTTCTTTAACTATGTGAGCTTGTGAGCTTTAGATACTCTATTTATCTATACTCTCGCCTAACGTGCTTCGTCACTATTAACCTATGTTGTCTTCACACCAACCTATCCACCTCCTCTTCTAGCTCCCTCCTTATTGGTTGATGGTTAGAATCCTTTACCCAATAAAAATGCGATTTTGTTCGGTTGAACATTAGTACATGCACACAGTGAACATTTGTGCACGGATCCATATGCACATCTGGTACACTGTACTTGTACACTGTACAAGTACATGTACACTACGTCATGTATGTACAGTGACCATTCGTCGTCGCACCTTGGTATTTCTGTACTTGCCACAATTCAAGGCGGAGCTTACTTTATGCTAATATACCAAATTTTAAAACGAAGGACGTATTCTTATTGGTTGGACCAGTAACTGCTCGCTGCAATGTCATGTATATGTACATGTACAACAACAACATGTGTGTGCATGCATTGTGTGTGGGATTAAACGGGGTCAAAGATGGGGGCATGTGATTGGCCATCATATAAATATTATAATAAACCGCCTACAAATCACCAATTCTTGCACGAGGAATTTCCAGCGAGATTCCGATGGGAAAATAAAGAAACACATAAACTACCGTTTACAGAATGTTCAAGGCGGCTGTTTGAGTTCGAACGTACGAGGTCGCGCTGCACAACCGTACTGTGTATACGTGATGTGGATCCTATCCTGGGAAAGCGCACTATAATGTCCCAAATCTGTCAGGCGAGAAATTGGTACGCAGGATGGGGGGGGGGGGGATACCATGGTAAATGCGCACTGCGACAACAGCCTTGGTCAGGGCTTGTTGAGCAGTGTAGTGAAGTAGGCTAGCGTTCTTTCGTAATAAATTATAGCATAATTAGGTGTTCGCGTGCGACAGCGCAAACATTGAAATTGTTCGTTTTTTAGGTGTTCGCGCTATCGCACGAACACCTCATTGAAATTGTTCGTTTTTTTCTTCGTTTATTTATCGAACAAAAAAACATAGTTCCAAAGTTCACAGAGCCTTCAAACTTGACACATACTTAGACCATAACATGTAGTTGTCAATAACGTTATAACATATAGTTTCAGGTAAAGTTATGACGTCGTGGTGACGTCATCAGACATCGAAATACACTAAAATCCATTTTTAATATTTAAAAAAATCATATCTCATGAACCACAAAAGATATTTACACAATTTTTGCATCATCTTACAGATCTTGAATTATGTGACATTTCGTACACAGCCATGATCCAATCTGACCTCTCCTTCCGGTCCAAACCAGAAGTTTAACTGAAAAAAAACTTGTATAGGGTCTGCAGCCAACATGATATGGTATTTGGGCGTGCCTTCTGTGAACGAAATTACTATTGACATATGACCTTTTCAAAAAATGTGACCGATGACGTCACCACCTGTCACAGCGCCCTCTGGTGGCGGGTTTAGAAAAATAATAATTTCAAAACCATAGGAAATTTGAATATGACTTCTATGAATAAAGTGACAAGTAACATATTATCTTTTCAAAAATATGTTTGGTGACGTCATCAAAGTTCAGAGCGCCGCCTAGCGGCATTTTTAAAAAGGGATTATTTTCCAATCTCAGATATTGAACCAAATCAGGTACTAACGTTATTTTTTATGATCGTGAGGAAGTTTTATTGTGTCATATATATGACCTTCAAATCTTGGCGGCCAAGATAGCCTAGATGAATTCATCAACTACATACATTAATTCATTACATCCCACCATCAAGTTCACTGCTAACTACTCTCCTAATAGCGTGAACTTCGTAGACGTCACCATCAACAAATCTCCCCAGAGTATCTCGACTGATGTCTATTGTAAACCCACGGACACTCATTAATACCTCCTTTCTGACAGCTTTCTGACACTGCTAAGAGGCCATTGTGTACAGTCAAGCCCTCTGTACAAGACGTATCTGTTCCACTGATACCTTATACAGGAGACGGTCGTCTGAACTGAGGCAACACCTTGTATCTCGGGGTCACAACAAACGCAGGGTCTAACTAGCAATCAACAGGGCCCTGAGTACCCCCTCCCCCCGTAGCACATTCTTGGCTACCTCGGTTAACAAGAAAACCCTTCCCAACAGAATTCCCCTAGTCACTACCTATCACCCCAGATTACCCAAACTTTCATTTATCGTAAACGATAACATGACTATTTTACACTCCTCTAACAGATTGCGCTCAGCCATCCCTTAGCCCCTTTGATTGCTTTCCGTCGCCCCGTAACCTCGGCGATATAATGGTTCGGGCTAGGCTCCCTAGCATCAACAGTAACCTTAACCTCACTGATCATGAGTCACAGGTGTGCTGTAATTGACACCGATCGAGATGCAAAACCTGTTTGCATCTCAAACCTGCTCAGAAGATACCGGCCTCACCTACACGATCAGAACTAAATCCCAGTGTCATGTCAATTCAGCACATCCATGACGCAGCTTTTTCTCAGATTCTAAAAAGGGCACCGCTCGATATTCCGAAAATCAATATTCAAACAGCTGAGGAAAAGTCTAACCAATATATTGACAACAGCATAGTTACGACATGCCACACTTTTGAAGTAGGAAGAATTACCGACAACTTTATGTTTTGTGGGACAAATGGGCTGTAAAGTCAATTATTTCGGCCGTCGAAACAATATACTTTGTTTACACTAAGCTGAAACATTGGAATGTAAATAGCTGACGGGAAAGTAATTAGCTGTTGAATTAATGAGCTGTCAGAACAATATCGGCTGTCTGACTTTTGCAATGCGTATTTCTGAATCATTCAAGTTTCGTCGGACAAAATAATGGGCCGTCAGAAAATTGAGCTTTCCCAAAGTGAATTACTATTTTGTTTGCTTTATGTCCCCTAATCTGTTTTCCTAAATACCCAAATCCAAGTATAGCCCCGTCCCTATCCGGCAGCTACGGTATAGTACACCACTGACTTTTATAGGTTTTTCCCCGTGAGCTGTAATTTTTGGCCGTGACCCTCGGCTCCCAGTGTTATATTCTCGAATTGTGACCATTTTTACACACTCTCGTTTTGTGGAGAGGGTGAGCAGAGGCCTTGATCTGGATCTGCCAACCCTGGAATGAAACTTTATACTGTTTATAAGTCTGTGGCTTCCTGTAATGTCCACAAATAGGGCCTAAACAGGAAAAAACATATCCTCACTTTCCTTTGTTACCGGACACATGGCGGCTGTTTTCCCACCGGAGGGGTGCACTCCCACTGCTACATCTGGCTCTGAACCATTGTATTAAAAAAGTCCACCTTATGGTCTGAAAAGGGGGTGAGGTAGAGGCAGACGCACACCTGTACAATTATGTGGACCGCGAAGCCTGACACTGTATGTAGTACATGCGTGCCAAGTTTCATATTGTATTTAACCCTTTTTAGGAGCGGATCTTCTAACAAGATGACCCTGTCCCTATATTATACACTAGGCAACACATGTATTACATGGGTATTGATTAGGCTTCGGCGGTGTTTCGGTAAAACCGAGTAGTGATAGTATTTTTACTATACCGAAAACCAATAAAATACCGCTGTTTTTTAGTCGCCAGCTATGGAATCTCAAAGAAAACAATTTCAAAGAATGTTATTGATGTATAAAACCATCCCTTTTTGAGACATAGAGCGGGGCGATTTAGCCTATCTCGACAGTCGGGGCCTAATTTCACTGATCCGCGATGTTTCCACGACACAGCAGTGAGAGTGTGTACATACATGTGCGACGCATTAGATGTATGTGTTGGGTCGCGTGATATGCTATCGAGAAATGACCCGTTTACTCCATGATTTAACACTTTCTCAACAAAATTGAAAATAAGTATGAAGCAAACATAAATTTACAACTTCCGATGGATGGATAGTCCCCTAAAATGTGGTAATGTTGTGGAGATGTAGGGTGTGAAGCTCCGGGGAAGTCTGTGCTTTTAATGAATTTTAAGTGCAAACATTGGTAATTAAAGTAATTGTATAAATAAATAATGGTACTGTAATGGTATATACGTGCGTACACATCGTACACATGTTTTTGTTTAAAGTTACTCGACAAATACCAGCCATTCAGGAGCCGCGATTTATCGGAATTAATCCCTACCGGCGCTTCAAAGGCATGAGTGAAGATGTTATATATACGTGCATTTCAGAACATTAACGTAAGTATCTGATTTTACATCATGCACATCACATTATACGGTTCTAGGATTGCATTGTGTATATTTTCAGAAAGAACTGGAAACATTTTTAACTCAGTATTCACATCACTGAATGCAAAGTGAAAAGGGCCAAAACAACTGTAACATTGTAAATGAAAACTATTCACAAACTGTATCTACAATACTAAATAGATAACAATTATTCAATAACAATTATTTTCCTGGAGACAAAGTCACATCGGATTTGTGTTCTGATGGCGGAGTCGTCAGAATGTGGGTTCGAATCCCAACCGCGACCGGGGGTACCTGTGTCCTTGAGCAAGACACTTTACCATAATTGCTTCTCTCCACCCAGGGGTAAATGGGTACCTGTGAGGGCAGAGTTGGTTGTTGTGTTTGACTAGCCCATATGCGTTGAAATGGCAGCAATTGAGCTGTATACTCCCCAGGGAGCTGAGATGGTTTCAGGAATTATTTATGAGCCTGATGAGCAGGGGTAATAATGGCATGCGCGTTGAGCACCGGTTTGGTGGATACGTGCACTATATAAGTCTACATTATTATTTCGCATTAGCACAGCATGAAAAGAAATATCTTGTTTTCCTTTCTGCTGGTTACACCTCGAGTCAAGCAACGTCCCGTAGCCTTAGATCTTGAGTGTCTTTCGCAGAATCCTTGCTGTCCCTAAGAGTGCCACCTTCTGTAATAATTCTACTCTAACAGATGTTCCTATCTCCTTGAGATGTTTCTCCAACGCCTTCGGGATTGTACCCAGTGCTCCCACTACCACAGGAATAACCTTCACCTTGACTTGCCACAGCTTGCAGAGTTCTCTCGCTAAATCCTGATATTTCTGTACCTTCTCCTTCTCCTTCGAAGCTACTCTACTATCACCCGGCACAGCTATATCAATAAGATGACACATTTTTGCATGCTTATCCAAGACAACAACATCCGGCCGTCTATGTTCTATAACATGATCTGTCTGGATGTTGAAGTCCCAGAGAATCTTGACATGATCCGTTTCTTCAACCTTTTCCGGCACATGGTCGTACCACTTCGATTGCACCTTGACACCGTACTTCTTACACAGATCCCAATGGATCACCTTGGCCAACTTGTCGTGTCTGCCTTTGTACTCTGTCTGAGCATGCACTCTGCATTCGCTGACAATGTGAAATACAGTCTCCTCCGCCGCATTGCACATTCTGCACATATAGAAGAGACATCTGACTTCTAGATCCTTGCCTTCATCACATTCGTCGGCAGAGACTGGTCTTGCGCTGCAGTAATCAGACCCTCAGTTTCTTTGTTTAGTTCTCCTCTCCTCAACCATTCCCAAGTCTTGCTACTTGCCACTTCTTCAGTACATCCCAGGAATCGGCCGTGAAGTGGTTTTTCCTGCCAATCTCGTGTTCTTTCTTCTCTTCTTTGATTCTGATACTCCTTTGGACCTAATAATTCGTCTGCCTTCATGTATTTCTGCGCAATCTTCAACGACTTTTCCCGAGTACTTCTTACATGACACTGCAAGCTCCTTCTCTCGATGTTAACGCTGTCTGATACACTAAGTAACCCTCTTCCGCCCTCTGACCTCGGTAGATAGAGTCTGCTGACATTCGACCGTGGATGTAACATACCGTACATCGTCATCACTTTCCTCGTTTTCCTGTCAGTAACATCTAGATCTGCCAGAGAACAGAGTCCACTCGACAATTCCCGCACTGTATCTCATTAGTGACACAGCCCAAGTGTTGATCGCCTTTATCATATTCCCTCCATTCAGCTTGGACTTCAAACACTTCTTCACTCGTCTTATATACTCTTTCTTAAGTCTCTCTTTCGATTCCTCGTGCAGTACATGGTCTGCTTCAAGCACTCCAAGATACTTATAACTTTCTTCTTCACCCAACGCCCTCAGTTGTGTGCCATCTGGTAAAGCAATTCCATCCGAATGTACCCTTTTACCCCTCTTCATGGTCATCGCAGCACATTTCTCCAGACCAAACTTCATGCCAATGTCATCGCTGAAGATCCGTACAGTCTGCACCACGGAATCAATCTCTTTCTCGTTCTTCGCAAACAACTTCAGGTCGTCCATGAAGAGAAGATGATTAATCCTGCATCCATCCTTCGTCATCTCGTATCCCGCACTAACCTTCCGCAAAATCATCGTCAAAGGGAACAGCGCCAAAACAAACAACAGTGGAGACAGAGAATCGCCCTCGAAAATACCTCGTCTGATGTTTACCTTTCCAAGACATTCATCACTGGCCATCAGATTTATTCTCCATGTCTTCATGCTCTCACCCAGGAGACATTTCACCGCACCAGCTGCCCCTATCATATCCAAACATTCCATAATCCACGAGTGTGATACCATGTCGTATGCCTTCTTGTAATCTATCCATGCCATGGCCAGATTAGTTATCCTGTTCCTACAGTCCTTTAGCACCGTCTTATCAATGATGAGTTGGTCTTTTGTTCCTCTTGACCACTTCTTGCAACCTTTCTGCTCATCTGGAATATTATTTTAAAAGGCTCGCGCGCGCGTTGCGTTTTGACAACGAGCGTATTAAAAGGTTTGAACATCATCCCCTGACAACGGGTCTTGTTTTGACTTGTTTTGACAACAGAGCCTACTATTGACCAATACGAATCATAACCTTTATTTTGATACCTTACTCTCTTCAATATTCCAAAGATAAACAAATTATTTATAATTTCCAATTCATACGCTAGCAATTCATTACTGGGGCTGCAATAGGCCTGCAAAATACAGGTCGCTGTTAAATTCTCATAACAAACGACCCCTCAGAAGATGGAGACATTATTATTCTTTTACACAATTTTTTTGTACACAATCCTAATTTAAGGGCATACAATTTTTATGTTAAAAAGCTCGGCACATGAATACGTCACTATATAGTGGGAAGCAACTTCAAGTGGAAAATCACTTTCCTTTTCCTACAACCGTTAATCTTACCGTTAATCTTACATAGCGCCCTCAATGACAAAATTAGTCTTGCCTGAAGTGCTTTAAAATAGTTTTGGGGATAGTAAACCCCTGCGAAGGTACGTCGCTCTAAACCATTTAGTGTGTTTGTAAACAATTCTTGTTTACTACGTCATGGAAAACTCAAATTCAGCCACTTTGCATAAGTTCTCTATTGATACAGTGCCTGATAACATGGCAAACAAATTTCAACATGGGGTGAACCATTGACCCGGTATGCAGCTTTCAAAGTAAGGCCCCGCCCCCTTGCCAGCAGACAACCCATTGAAACTGTACAGCTGTATCCCTCTTCGAGGAGGGACACCTCCACTCACTACTGGCAGAAGTTATTTATTACAGCTGTGCTGTTTGATGTCTTGCGACAGCCAGTGCCAGGCTGGGCAGTTTGCATAATCCCCGCCCCCCCGCAGACAGAGTGTCTGGGTTCTGTTACATGCTGGAGAGATAAACTGTACGGCTGTTTACGTTTGTCAAGGTCACACGGCTGTTGTGTGTCATCTGGGGGTTGAAAACAATACTAGACAATAGCAGGGCATGTGTGGAAGTCATTTGGATGTAAAAAATCAATGGGGAATGCAGAGATAACAATTTTAATATAATTAATCATACGTACTAAATGATTTAGTGCCTTCATGTGTATACGTTTTTATATTGCGACCATGCACCGCAGGGTTGGTCACAATTTGCAAATTTGCAATATGAAATATGATATTAATGTATTTAACGAAAAAAATGCGCTTCCATCCGAGCTCAAAATAGTAGCTTTATTATAATCCGTTTGTATTGTACTTGGTCTATAGCAAAATGACGAAGTTTATCTAAAAATTAAATAAATTGTTTATCACCCGACGCAAGAATTTCACCAACTTATATATCGCGGAACACGCTGTTATAGGATTCTAGCCGGCCAATCGTCATCGGGCAAGCTCGGTGGACGAGAGGTTAAGACGTCTGCACTAGTAAACAGGAGGTTGTGGGTATGAATCTCGCCCGAGTGGGACAGCGACAAATTACATGACATAATTATTCTAAAAATAGGAGACTGTGAACGGAAGAAGCATTCGGACTAACAGTGCTGTACATACGTCGGTGTCAAGCAAATTAAATCAAAGGGTTATCTCTGTTCGGCGGCCGAAAATTTTGTCTCAACTTAAACTGGTGAGTTTTTCTAAGAGGGACAAACTTAATCCATCTGTTGACACCAAGCTTATATTGTACACCCAATATGTTTGGTGGAGGGGACGCTAATGGCAATGTCCACACCACACCCCCAAATATTTTTGTCTCGTGCCATAAGGATAAAGACAGGTGACTAGTATATCACTATGCGCTTCATCTCTCTTACAACAGCGGACGTAAGTCATGTTTTTCAGTGTGGCTGGCCCTAAAACTTATATACATAAGTGAAAAAATAACAAAATTGTCCACTTCTATGATGGTTTACGAACTTTATTTCTCTTCTAAAAAATCCTTCCCTTCAGAAAATAGAAGAATTCTATTATATTTGACAAGATTAACGTTATAGTCACTGACATGACACTGACACGTGACAGAGGAAGTCTTCGTAATACAAAAAATGCCTGATTTTTCATAAAACAAATATTCTGGAATAATTTGTAGTATATGTCTATCATCATCCATATGTTCTCCACCTTACTGTGTAGGTAAGATTACATTATTAGTTGTAATGAACAAGAAAAAGTTCGACATTCTACCCAAATTGTTGAATTTTAAGTTGTAATGTATTAAATGTGGCACACGTGTGGCACCACGTATGGCCCGTTTCTTCATGGGAAAACTATACATGTATAACGTTAGAATAGAGGAACGCATGTTGGATTCGGCCCCATCCGCCCTTGGATTTGGTGGCACTAACTTATCGTCGATGACAATTATGATCATAAGACATCTAGACCCTTGTGATCATTTTGACACGGACAACTCAACCCTCGTGACAACTCAACCCTTGTGACAACTCAATCCACAAAAAAAAACACGAGACAACCGACTCTCCAGACAACTCGACCTTTTGTGACATTTTGTCCAGGGGAGGAGAAAAGCCGGCACCCCAATGGGTCTTAACACATTTAAAAATGTTGTAATTTCAAAGAGGTGTTCGCGCTGTCGCACGAACACCTCATTGAAATTGTTCGGTTTTTTCTCTTCGTTTTTTTATCAAACAAAAAACATAGTTCCAAAGTTCACAGAGCCTTCAAACTTGACACATACTTAGACCATAACATGTAGGCCTAGTTGTCAATAACCTTATAACATATAGTTTCAGGTAAAGTTGTGGCATCGTGGTGACGTCATCAGATATCGAAATACACTAAAATCCAGTTTTAATATTTCAAAAAATCATATCTCATGATATCTTACAGATCTTGAATTATGTAACATTTCGTACACAGCCATGATCCAATCTGAAAAAAATATTCTGAAGAACTTTTATAGGGTCTGCAGCCAACATGATATGGTATTTGGGCGTGCCTTCTGCTGAACGAAATTACTATTGACATGTGACCTTTTCAAAAAATGTGACCGATGACGTCATCGCCTGTCACAGCGCCCTCTGGTGGTGGGTTTAGAAAAATAATAATTTCAAAAACCATAGGAAATTTGAATATGACTTCTATGAATAAAGTGACTAGTGACATATCTTTTCAAAAAAATATGTTTGCATCTCAAACCTGCTCAGAAGATTAAAAGCCACAGTACCGGCCTCACCTACGATCAGAACTAAATCCCAGTGCCATGTCAAGTCAGCACATCCATGACGCAGCTTTTTCTCAGATTCTAAAATGGGCACCGCTCGATATTCCGAAAATCAATATTCAAACAGCTGAGGAAGAGTCTAACCAATAAAGTAATTAGCTGTCGGATTAATGACAACAACAACAACAACAATAACAATAATAATGATTTGTAGAGCGCACATATCCACCCTGCTGGGCGCTCAAGGCGCAGAAACAAAGACAAAACATGAATACAGACAATATACAATGATAGCATAGGAAAATAAATTATGTACTGAGATACATGTACCTACAATGCAATTACAAATATACATCATCTTTGAAGAATTGTGACATAAGATGAGTTTTAAGCATCGACTTAAATCTAGTTATACTATGACAAGATTTGAGTTTAGTTGGAAGATGATTCCAGAGTCTCGGACCCGCGACAGAAAAAGACCCCAGTTCCGTTTTGAAGTTGGTTCCTTTAAGAGTGACATCTTGCTGGAGCGCAAATTGCGTGATGGAGTGTAGACTTTAAGCATTTCAGAAATCTAAATTGGAGCAATGTTATTAAAAGATTTGTGAACAATTAGCATAAGTTTAAAAACAATTCTCTGTGAAGCAGGAAGCCAGTGCAGCTCTTTCAAGATTGGCGTGATATGGCATGACTTTCTGGAAAGAGTCACAACACGAGCTGCTGTGTTTTGTATGTGCTGAAGACGAGATATTTGATTCTGCGGGAGACCGTAGAGGAGAGCATTCCCGTTATCGATCCGTGATGTGACAAACGCATGTATAATTTGTTCAGCAGCATTTTTATTCAAGTATTTCCTTATTCGGCTAATATTTCTGATATGAAATGATGATATGCGAACAATGTTGGAGATATGAGGTTTTAAAGTCATTGTCGAGTCAAATATAACACCCAAATTACGTGATTGTGATGAAACTTTAGACAATTGCTGACGTGATCCAAATAGAACAAATTCTGTTTTTTCATCGTTCAATTTCAGGAAGTTTTGTCTCATCCAACTTCGAATACATCTCTTGAATACATTTCTCCAGTGTTATAATGCAGGAATCGGCAGGTTCTTGAGAAGATTTAAAAGTAATATAAAGCTGCGTGTCATCAGCGTAGACATGGTAATTTAAATTATACTTCAAAATGATATCACGAACTGGAAAGGTATAAACAGTAAACCACTGTGGGCCGAGCACGCAGCCTTGGGGTACAGAATAGTCAAGAATAACAGGCTCGGAGATAGCGTTACCAATACAAACATGCTGAGGTCTATTTAAAAGGTAGGACCTACACCAATCCAGGGCTGTGTCACGTATTCCAAGATGATATTGAAGGCGGGAGAGAAGGATTTTGTGATCGACCGTGTCAAAAGCGGCGCTTAAGTCTAACAAAACCAATGCAGTGATTTTTCCATCATCCATGGCAGATAAGATGTCATTGTTGACGCGGAGTAGAGCAGTTTCCGTTCCATGAAATGGTTTATAGGCTGACTGAAACGTGTCCGACAGGTTATTAGCACGAACATGGTCAGAGATCCGTGATGAAACAACTCTCGATTGTTTTTCCAAGGAATGTCCGAGGTTGGATGTCTTCAAATATGTTGTGCTTAAATGACAACAAGACTGAGTTTTTTATTGCGGCAAGTCGTGCTCAATTAAGTAAACTGTCGCATTTAAAGCTTGAAATTGGTCATCTCTCAATTAGTCCATCTCAAACTGTTAGGAACCTCGGTGTTATTTTTGATAGTACAATGACTATGTCAGCTCATGTCTCTGCCATTTGTAGGTCCGTAAATTCACACATTAGAAATATATCACACATCCGGAAGTATATTGATCAATCTACGTGTCATCACGTGGTCAGAGCTCTTGTTACATCCCGTCTTGACTACGCAAACTCGCTTCTGTTCAGTTCTTCAGATAAGGATCTACAGCGCCTGCAACTTCTCCAGAATAGGGCTGCTAGGGTTATATTCCGAGCACGTAAATTTGATCATGTTACCCCCTTCTATCTTAGACTCCACTGGTTACGTATACCTCAACGTATAAAGTTCAAAGTTTTAGTAATGACTTACAAATGCCTCCAAAACACCGCTCCGTCATACCTCCAGGACCTCATTTCCATTTATCATCCCAGCCGTTGCCTACGATCATCATCTGATAAGTCTACACTCACCGTGCCCAGAACCAACCTTGCAAATTCTTTTGGCTGCAAAGGTTTCTTTGCTGCTGCACCTTTTCTCTGGAACGGACTTCCTCGGGAACTTCGGCAGGCCCCTACTTTGAAACAATTCAAGTCGGCCCTCAAAACCCACCTTTTCCAATAATCCTCCTTTTCTTTCTAAGCGCTGTGGGACCCTGTGGATGCCTTGTGCATTTCATTTACACCTGTGTAAAGAGCGCTATATAAATGTTCAGATTATTATTATTATTATTTAAATTCGCTACTGGTCGGTAATTTTTGAAAACTTCCTTGGCCAAACTGGGTTTCTTCAGGAGTGGTTTAACATAAGCAACCTTCTGGCTATCAGGGAAACAACCGGAAGAAAGAGATCTGTTTACAATAATTGTGATATACTTAGCAAACACATCAATATTTTGTTTTATTAGCGAAGTTGGTACTGGATCAAGTTCACATGATTTTGATGGCGATTTCATGATGAGTTTCTTGATCTCCGTGACACTAGTAGGCTCAAACATAGACAGTCTACATTGTGGATCCTTGCGTGACGGTGTTTGTGATAGAATGGCAGGTACTGGGGGAAAAGAACGACGGATATTCTCATATTTTTGTGACAAACAAGTTTGAAAAAGCATTTGCGAGGTCCTGATCGGAGTGTGTAGATGGAAGCACTGGAGTTTTGGGTTTATGAAGCAGCTTTTCAACAATGTTAAAGAGTTTAACACAAAATAATGGGCCGGACAAAATAATGGGCCGTCAGAAAATTGTGCTGTCAGAACAATATCGGCTGTCTAACTTTTGCATGGCGTATTTCTGAATCATTCAAGTTTCGTCGGATAAAATAATGGGCCGTCAGAAAATTGAGCTTTCCCAAAGTGAATTACTATTTTTGTTTGCTTTATGTCCCCTAATCTGTTTTCCTAAATACCCAAATCCAAGTATAGCCCCGTCCCTATCCGGCAGCTACGGTATAGTACACCACTGACTTTTATAGGTTTTTCCCCGTGAGCTGTAATTTTTGGCCGTGACCCTCGGCTCCCAGTGTTATATTCTTGAATTGTGACCATTTTTTCACACTCTCGTTTTGTGGAGAGGGTGAGCAGAGGCCTTGATCTGGATTTGCCAACCCTGGAATGAAACTTTATACTGTTGAATGTGTTTGTGGCTTCCTGTAATGTACACAAATAGGGCATGAACAGGAAAAAACATATCCTCACTTTCCTTTGTTACCGGACACACTAGATGGCGGCTGTGTTCGGACCGGAGGGGTGCACTCCCACTGCTACATCTGGCTCTGAACCATTGTATTAAAAAAAGTCCACCTTATGGTCTGAAAAGGGGGTGAGGTAGAGGCAGACGCACACAGTGGCGCACCCAAGGGGGGCTTGGGGGGCTCGAGCCCCCCCCCAAGGGCCCGCTGATGTTTTATTTATTTTTTAAAGAAGGAGCCAGGAAAGAGAGCAAAATCTGAGCCCAAGTCTTGTCTACAGAGGAGTTCGGCAAGGAGTATAGGGCAGTGGTACAAGGGATGGGGACTCAGGAGACTCAAGCTCCCCTCCAAAAGTTTTCCATTTATTCCACTCACTATTATATTTTACGGCGTTGCGTATGCATGTGCATGTAAGCTTGAAGGGCCACCAGTATATATAACAAGCATTTTTACACATAGTCCCCCCCCCCCTGCCATGGTGCACCCTGATCAGGGAGCAGCTTTACTTAATTTTATTTTCATTTTCTGTTGTCCGTTTCTCTTGTTGAGGTCGTTGACTGTCGTTGAGGTTACTCGTAAAATTTAAACACGCCCGCATTATAATCAACTCCTTTCCAGTTTGTACACAATGGCCCAGGATTGGGTTTTAATTTACAAAGATTATGTGACACTCTTTTAGCAAACACCGATTGGATAATATTGGGATTTGGTTTTGCCGCCAAATTCGTGTTTGAAAAAATTTAGCTCCACACGGAATGATCACAAACTTTACGTCCACGCAATGAAAGTATTTAACTATAGAAATCTTGTAGACGAAACAAGCTCAAGTTCTTTACATCAAGAGGAGGAAATTATATGGAAGGTAAAACCCTACGAGTCCGAATCATGCCATAATGTCTTCTTTTTATGACTAGAAACCACCAGGAAACATTTAACATGTGCCGTAGGTTCACTGACGAGCACGACTAGGGACATGGCTGCAGCCGCGCCAGCGGTTATGGTTTGGGTCAGCCATGTCTCTCCCCCATATTGGATTTCAAATAAAAATATTTTGAGCCCCCCCCCCCCCCAATCAAATCCTGGGTGCGCCACTGGACGCACACCTGTGCAATTATGTGGACCGCGAAGCCTGACACTGTAAGCGACAGAGGTGCTCAAATGAAAATGTTTTGGTATGTAGTACATGCGTGCCAAGTTTCATCTTTTTAGGAGCGGATCTTCTAACAAGATGACCATGTCCCTATATTATACACTAGGCAACACATGTATTACATGGGTCTTGATTAGGCTTCGGCGGTGTTTCGGTAAAACCGAGTAGTGAGAGTATTTTTACTATACCGAAAACCAATAAAATACCTCTGTTTTTTAGTCGCCAGCTATGGAATCTCAAAGAAAACAATTTTAAAGAATGTTATTGATCTATAAAACCATCCCTTTTTGAGACATAGAGCGGGGCGATTTAGCCTTTTTTTCACTGATCCGCGATGTTTCCACGACACAGCGGTGAGAGTATGTACATACATGTGCGACGCATTAGATGTATTTGTTGGGTCGCGTGATATGCTATCGAGAAATGACCCGTTTAACACTTTCTCAACAAAATTGAAAATAAGTATGAAGCAAACATAAATTTACAACTCCCGATGGATGGATAGTCCGCAAAAATGTGGTAATGTTGTGGAGATGTAGGGTGTGAAGCTCCGGGGAAGTCTGTGCTTTTAATGAATTTTAAGTGCAAACATTGTTAAGTAAAGTAATTGTATAAATAAATAATGGTACTGTAATGGTATATACGTGCGTACACATGTTTTTGTTTAAAGTTACTCGACGAATACCAGCCATTCAGGAGCCGCGATTTATCGGAATTGATCCCTACCGGCGCTTCAAAGGCATGAGTGAAGATGTTATACGAGCATTTCAGAACATTAACGTAAGTATCTGATTTTACATCATGCACATCACATTATACGGTTCTAGAATTGCATTGTGTATATTTTCAGAAAGAACTGGAAACATTTTTAACTCAGTATTCACATCACTGAATGCAAAGCGAAAAGGGCCAAAACAACTGTTACAATTTAAATGAAAACAAATCACAAACTGTATCTACAATACTAAATAGATAACAATTATTCAATAACAATTATTTTCCTGGAGACAAAGTCACATCGGATTTGTGTTCTGATGGCGGAGTCGTCAGAATGTGGGTTCGAATCCCAACCGCGACCGGGGGTACCTGAGCAAGACAATTTACCATAATTGCTTCTCTCCACCCAGGGGTAAATGGGTACCTGTGAGGGCAGAGTTGGTTGTTGTGTTTGACAAGCCCATATGCGTTGAAATGGCAGCAATTGAGCTGTATACCCCTTTCATTACCAGCCAGTTATGTAAGAGAGTACCCTTCTTTACCACAGTAATTAGGAGCCCAATGTCACTTCAGCACCAGTGGGTTTTTCACAATTTCATTGAAGTGCGCCCTCACTCTGCAGTAATAGACACTTTTTTTTACATGTGTACTGTACATACCAAATGGCTCAAATATATTTGTATGTTAAACTGATGGTAAAAATGAGTATACAAAGGGAGGAAAATATTGTGCAGATTTTTAAGTGTAAAAGCAAAACAATGAAATATTTAAATCAGTATTTACACTGAAGAAAAGTAATACAAATGGGTGATATTTCATGCAAATACGGTACATGTATACGATTTCTTTTCCATGTGAAAAACAATAACTTGGATGAGATTTTGGGGGATTTTTTTGTGTTTTCTACTTGGAAATGAACCATTCAGTGTACATACATCACAATCCATGCTAACAACCCACCCCCCCCCCCACCCCCCAATTCAATGTTGGTTTGGACTGTAATCTGCGGCTTGTCCGACCATTCCCAACATTGAACGGGGGGGGGGGGGGTTGAAGGCAAATAGTATAGCTTTACAATCAAGTGATGTGGTATTTCTCAAAGCAAGGAACTATGCACATAGGTTGTGTACATTGTTTACAGATCATCTTTGTTTGTTTTCGCCTGCCTAATTTTCGGTTACTGCAAACAATGCAGTCGCGTTTCTTTCCATTGGGGGTTTTGCCAGGATAGTGCTGTTGCCCTGTCAACTCAATAGGAATATGGTATCTCAACTGACTTGTTGCGTTACGTTCCCAACCCAACAGCAAGCCCTGTACAATCCCTATACGAAAATCAAGATTACTGACATTTTTGTTCCTGGTGAATATTACTCTGCTATTGACAATACAGATATTCAGCATATGGAAAAAAACTCTTTTCCACCATTTCAAGCTTCTGTGTGTATGATTGTAGTACTGAAAACATTGGTTGGCAAGATCAGTTCCACCCATGTTTTTGTTGTAATCTTCAATACAATTGGGCTTCATAACATCACAAAATCCACTTGTGCTCTTATTACACCGAATTTGCTTTTTGGACAAATCAGTGTTGCCTACATTAGTTAAAAAGTGTTACAGATTTTTTGTCTTGCCAAACGATACACAATTGCCCACCTTTCACCCAAAAAAATGGGTCATCTCCTTTCTTCATTTTATGTTTTTTGGGGTTTGCGGCCTTGGGGTATTCCCTGTGTAGTGTAACGAACAGTTCCACAACATCCGAATCCTAGTTTAGCAAGTTTAGCTACAAGAACTGGGCTAGTATAGTAATTATCACAATATATTACGTGTCCCTTATTCTCAAGTCCATGGACCAGATCAATGACGACTTTTCCTGCAACTGTTGGGTTTGGTGGATGGCAGTCTGATGACTTGAAATCTACGTCTGCATCATAAACAGTTTGGGTGTCGTCGGCTCCTGTGTACAGTTTCCAAGCACACGTGTATCCTGTTTTGGACTCGTTCAGGGAGAAGGCTTTAATACCCCGTTTGATAGGTTTGTTAGGCATGTACTGAACAAAACTTATGCGTCCCTTGAATTTCAACATACTCTCGTCTGGAGACAGATTCTGCGCAGGGTTATACAGGTTGAGAAACTTCGGGACGAGGACTTCTATCAAGGGCCGAACTTTGGAAAGTTTGTCCCGTTTAGCCAAGGCTCTACGAGGAATTTTGTTATTTGAGATGTGGAGGAACCGCAGAATTGAACTGAACCGATTTCGGGACATGATCGACGGGTAGAATGGGATGCGAAGAACTTCAGATGTTGACCAGTACATCTTGTATTGAGAGGATTTGTTTATGCCCATAGCAATGAGAAGTGCCACAAATGCCATCATTTCTGGAATGTTGGTTGGGTGCCAGGAGAATTGTTGACCAGGATTTGAGTCTATTGTTTGCTGCGCATAGCGATTAGTCTCATCGACGAGCATATCCCACACGAGTTGACAAAAATACAGCTTGAAGATCTCCACTGCCGACAGTGTGGCAAAGTCGCCGGTGGGGCCAGAATTTCCATTGAACTGCACAGTCCCACACTCGTAATGGTCTCGTCGTTCCCAACCGGATCGGAAATCTAACTTTCCTGTCGTCCTTGATCTCGGTCGGCTGTCACCTTGGTAGGTAGGCTGCAACAGAAAAACAAGGCAAAGGAGGATTAATCTCGGTCCTTTGTAAATACAATATCTCAATGCTGCATGTGCACAGGCCACAGGGGGTCATGCGCAAAATGAATATTGTGCTGAGAAAAAAAATATGGCAGATTCCATCCACTCTCCAAAACTCGTTGTCGATAAATTTTCGTTTTAATGTGGGATTGTGAATGTGAATTCCCCCAACTTCTTGCATAATACGACTTATGAGGGCCTTTCGAATACAAGGCTATTCTTTTGGAAGCTTGAGACTAAGAGTGCATTTTCAGCCTGTTAACGCTAAACAGCACGACCGGCTATGGGTAAATGTTAAAATTTCTATGCTATATCTATACATCAACTTGCTGTTTCAATGAATACAAATATTACCCCAACAAACTACTAATAATTGTACATTTTCACTTGACTTTTTTGACCCAGTCCAGGGGGTGGGGATTTGGTCAATCCTATTAAAAGGGATCCATTTTCTAAATTTACATTACTCAACTCCAACAGTTGTAACGCTATTTACGCTATAGCCTAGGAAAATAAGTGAATTACGTTAATTTGCATTGGGCCAGGAAGAGTAACGTTAACTGTTATTAATATTAGTTATTCATTTTTACTGTGATTTTGGCCTACCTCTTCAAGTTCAACGAATTCCGCTGGAATTAGTACTTCTAATGTGCTGTCGTCATCCGTTACTTCGTCATCTGATTCTGAGCCACTGTCTGCCAAAATCTCAGCCAAAATGCCATCATTTATGTCCGTTTCCATCATGATTGCAACTAAATTAAACTGACCGTTGTGGAAGCGAGTGGACGCTAGCACCGGGAACCGCAAAGTGACGCACTTTTCTTTTCATAAACTTTTATACACTTCATTCCTGTCAATAGAGGGCGCCAACCCCAAAAACCACTCAAGCATTTTCAGGTGGTGATTTAAGTCGCCGTGGTCGTCAAGGGCATGCCGATTCCCGGCACCTTTTAGAGCCCACGGGAAGGAAGCGTATCACAACAAAGGCTCTTTTTAGAGCCCGTGGGATCGAAAGGGTTAATCCCCAGGGAGCTGAGATGGTTTCAGGAATGATTTATGAGCCTGATGAGCAGGGGTAATAATGGCATGCGCGTTGAGCACCGGTTTGGTGGAAACATGCGCTATATAAGTCTGCATTATTAGGTGTTCGGCTTTTCAGCCGAACAACTATTGTAATTGTTCCGTTTTTTTAAAGTTTTTTTTTACTTCTCCTTCTTCTTCTTCTCCTTAACTCTTCTCTACATCGAAAGTGCAAGTTAACAATTTCACACACCCTTGAAACTTCACACATATAAAGACCTTATCATGTAGATGAATCTAGAAGTTGTTACGTCAGAAGTTGTTACGTCATGATGACGTCATCAGGTATCAAAAATGACCATTTGCTATCGACTGTATATCAAAATATACTAAAGCTATGATGTTCATAATCTGGGATCTGATAGATCAAGGCTTAGGCAACATTTGAAAAGTTAACGTCAAAATCGTTCGACATTTGCTTCCGGTCGTACCGGAAGGTCAAAGTTTTAAATTTTTTTTTTTCTTCAAAAATTCCTTTTCTGGGCAAAACCCATTGACTTAACACACACCAGACACTCGTGGTTCTGTGGCCCATTGTTTACAAACCGCAGAGACTGAGATCGTTATCTACTGGAAAACAGCTGGCGGTCTTCATGGGGACGTTTGCGGTGTCACAGGCTAAAGCTCTTGCAGGATAAAATATATTTTATAGATGTGTGGTGGGCGTTTAACCCTTTCAGTCCCGCACCCGGGATATCCCGGGTCACGTTACACTTCCTCAGGGTCTCGCTCCCGGGATATCCCGGGTTGCGCGGTCGCTGTACTTTTGCGTCCACTGCGCTGGTACCATAAGCGCTATGAACTAAACAATACAGCTGTATGGACCTGATGATTTGCGCCCTCTTTTGATATATTTGTTGAGATTGTTTGCCGCTAGCATCCGGGACTTTCAGGCGGTTTTGTGTGCAAGATGGATGCCTCGTCAGCCGAATGACGGAATGCCCTACGCGCGCTGACATTTCCTTCCAGAATTTGACGTTTTCCTCTTCGGTGTTGTCCTTTTCTGACACATGTAGGTTTCGCAAAGATAAAATTGATTACTCAGGAGTGTAGAAAAATTATTGATTTGAAGAAATTATAATTTTTGGGGTGTTTTTATCGTGATATTTTACGATTTTTCATGTCTGTACTGATGATGCATGTAACGTAACGTTAACGTTTACATTTGTGTAAAGAATGCACTTATTCCCAATGATTTACATCCTCTCCTCCTACTTGTACATAGTCTTTGGCACTATAAGGTTTACATTTGAGTGCAGTTACCTTGAAATTATAAAAATTAAAAACAAATAAACATTTGGGAGGAATCTTATCAAACAAAAATCACGAAGACGTGCAGATAAAAGTACAGTTGTAATCAAAGCAAAAGTAAACAAACTTTCAATATGGCGGCCGCCATAGATGTCAAGTTTGTTGTTCATGTTTATGAAGGCTAATGCTTATAATCATTCTAGTTATGTACATTGAGGCATTTTGTGATCTTCATTTTCCAGTCAAGCCATTTATTATTTTTTTAATGTATATGTATATATTCCTTTTAGATCATCCCAGAATAAAAAAACAACAATAAAATAGACAGAAACTTATTATATTGTACAACTTCCGGTTTAACAGGAAGTCAGAGGTCATCAAGGTCACTGAGGTCAAAAAATGGTCAGGAAATTATTGACAATCATTTGGTAAACAATGTGTTCATATATTGTTGGAAAAAAAATTAAGAAGGGCATTTTTTTAATGATTTTTCAAACATAAACATACAAATTGTTTTGTTTTAAAGAAAGTATGTGGGATAATGAGGGTAATTGTGTACAAAGACAATAGGACTCAAAGGGTTAAGCCAATAACGGATGCGCTACAATATTTCTAAAACCATAGATCGTATTAACTTAATACTGCAGTGTCATTTTTGTACGAATGGAAAGGGCTGTTGAAAAAGCCAATACCGAAAAGCTATTTCTTTGAAATAAGTAAGGCAACTTACTTTTGAAAACAATCTTAAGTCACATTTTAACAATGATCCCAATTGATGAGGACATCAATTACCGTCACTTCCGAACACCTTGAGTTTGTGCACAAACTCTGAATTTCTAGTTATTATTATTATTATTATTATTATTATTATTATTATTATTATTATTATTATTATTATTATTATTATTATTATTATTATTATTATTATTATTATTATTATTATTATTATTATTATTATTATTATTATTATTATTATTATTATTATTATTATTATTATTATTATTATTATTATTATTATTATTATTATTATTATTATTATTAAAATCACAATTTCATGAACAAACACATTTCTGTTCCGTTTTGCTACGAATATTGGAAAATTCACACAGGAACTTGAAAGGAACACTGTATTAATTTTGTAAAAAAATTATTTGATGCTTCTATTTCATGACAAAAAATACAGCGAAAGTCAATCGATCAATCACAGTGACGCGCGACGTTTAGAATGGCAGATAGTATGGAGCTTTTCAAACCCATTGTATTATACTTTGTCTCACAGTGCTGCAAAATTACGAGGGTGGCTGACTTGACTGACTGAAAAAATGCGTCTAAAATTTTCAAATAGTGTCCTTAAGAGGGGCATACCTGAGCGATCTGTTGTTACAAAGTTTGTAACAGTAGCTTTAAAAACTGGCAGACCTATCACGCGGCGAATCTTCATCCTTTTATTTCTGCTGTTCAAATCCTCAGCCTTGTATTTAAATACGTGTCTATCGTAGTGTATATAATGTACAAACACATTTCAATATCATCAGCCTCCCCCCCCCCTCCCCACACACACACATTTCGACACGACCAGCAAGCCTTTTAAAAGGCTCGCGCGCGCGTTACGAGCGTTTTAATAAGGTTTGAACATCATCACCTGACAACGGGTCTTGTTTTGACTTGTTTTGACAACAGAGCCTACTATTGACCAGTACGAATCATAACCTTTATTTTGATACCTTACTCTCTTCAATATTCCTAAGATAAACAAATTATTTATAATTCCAATTGATACGCTAGCAATTCATACGCTATTACTGAGGCTGCAATAGGCCTGCAAAATACAGGTCGCTGTTAAATTCTCATAACAAACGACCCCTCAGAAGATGGAAACATTATTATTCTTTTACACAATTTTGTTTACACAATCCCCATTTAAGGGCATACAATTTTTATGTTAAAAAGCTCGGCACATGAATACGTCACTATATAGTGGGAAGCAATTTCAAGTGGAAAATCACTTTCCTATACCTACAACGTTACCGTTAATCTTACATAGCGCCCTCAATGACAAAATTAGTCTTGCCTGAAGTGCTTTAAAATAGTTTTGGGGGGTTAAATATTGGTCACAATTTGCAAATTTGCAATATGAAATATGATATTAATGTGTTTAACGAAAAAAATGCGCTTCCATCCGAGCTCAAAATAGTAGCTTTATTATAATCCGTTTGTATTGTACTTGGTCTATAGCAAAATGACGAAGTTTATCTACAAATTAAATAAATTGTTTATCACCCGACGCAAGAATTTCAACAACTTATATATCGCGGAACCCGCTGTTATAGGATTCTAGCCGACCAATCGTCATCGGGCAAGCTCGATGGACGAGAGGTTAAGACGTCTGCACTAGTAAACAGGAGGTCGTGGGTATGAATCCCGCCTGAGTGGGACAGCGACAAATTACATGACATAATTATTCTAAAAATAGGAGACTGTGAACCGAAGAAGCATTCGGACTAACAGTGCTGTACATACGTCGGTGTCAAGCAAATTAAATCAAAGGGTTATCTCTGTTCGGCGGCCATTTTCGAGGCGAAATATTCGTCTCATAACTTAAACTGGTGAGTTTTTCTAAGAGGGACAAACTTAATCCATCTGTTGACACCAAGCTTATATTGTACACCCAATATGTTTGGTGGAGGGGACACTAATGGCAATGTCCACACCACACCCCCAAATATTTTTGTCTCGTGCCATAAGGATAAAGACAGGTGACCAGTATATCACTATGCGCTTCATCTCTCTTACAAAAGCGGGCGTAAGTCATGTTTTTCAGTGTGGCTGGCCCTAAAACTTGTATACATAAGTGACAAAATAACAACATTTTCCACTTTTATGATGGTTTACGAACTTTATTTCTCTTCTAAAAAAATCCCCCTTTCAGAAAATAGAAGAATTCTATATTTGCCACCGCCTTTACAATGACCGTGTTGGTCACTATGGTGACAAGATTAACGTTAGTCACTGACATAACACTGACACGTGACAGAGGAAGTCTTCGTAATACAAAAAATGCCTGATTTTTCATTATACAAATATTCTGGAATAATTTGTAGTATATGTCTATCATCATCCATATGTTCTCCACCTTACTGGTTGTATAGGTAAGATTACATTATTAGTTATAACTAGACTTAAGTGTTTGTCATATGACAAACACATAAGTGTTCGGATTTTGTCAGGGTAGTGATGATGACGTCAGAATGTTTTTGTAAATATTTTTGACAATTAACAATCTGTACAATGGTGCAAAAACTGTGAATTTACCTGTTGTGGTTGTTGAGATATGATTTTTTTTAAATATTAAAATTTGACTTCCGGTTTGGACAGGAAGTAAGGTCAAATTGGGGTCATCTTTGTGTAAACATGTTTCGATAATTAACAATCTATACAATGGCGCAAAATATGTCAATTTACCTCTTGTGGTTGTTGAGATAGGATTTTTTTAAATATTAAAATTTGACTTCCGGTTTGGACAGGAAGTAAGGTCAAATTGGGGTCATCTTTCTGTAAATATTTTTTGACAATTAACGATCTGTACAATGGTACAAAAATTGTGAATTTACCTCTTGTTGTTGTTGAGATATGATTTTTTTTAAAGATTAAACTTTGAATTCCGGTTTGGACAGGAAGTAAGGTCAAATTGGGGTCACCGTTTTATAAATATTTTTTGACAATTAACGATCTGTACAATAGTACAAAATATTTAAATTTACCTCTTGTGGTTGTTGAGATATGATTTTTTTAAATATTAAACTTTGACTTCCGGTTTGGACAGGAAGTAAGGTCAAATTGGGGTCATCTTTTTGTAAGTATTTTTTGACAATTAACGATCTGTTCAATGGTACAAAAATTGTGAATTTACCCCTTGTGGTTGTTGAGATATGATTTTTTTTAAATATTAAACTTTGACTTCCGGTTTGGACAGGAAGTAAGGTCAAATTGGGGTCACTTTATGTAAATATTTTTCGACAATTAACAATCTATACAATGGTGCAAAAAATGTCAATTTACCTCTTGTGGTGGTTGAGATATGATTTGTTTAAATATTAAAATTTGACTTCCGGTTTGGACAGGAAGTAAGGTCAAATTGGGGTCACCTTTGTGTAAATATTTTTGGACAATTAACAATCTATACAATGGTGCAAAAAATGTCAATTTACCTGTTGTGGTTGTTTTTATATGATTTTTTTAAATATTAAACTTTGACTTCCGGTTTGGACAGGAAGTAAGGTCAAATTGGGGTCATGTTTTTGTAAATATTTTTCGACAATTAACAATCTTTACAATGGTGCAAAAAATGTCAATTTACCTGTTGTGGTTGTTTTTATATGATTTTTTTAAATATTAAACTTTGACTTCCGGTTTGGACAGGAAGTAAGGTCAAACAACTCGTGTTTCATCTACTTGTTAAGTTCTAAGTATATGCCAAGTTTGAAGTTCATGTGAAGTTTGCAAGTATGTTTTTTTTTGTAGACAGTGTATCCGGAGAAGAAGGAGAAGAAAAGAAAAAAACCGAACAAAAACAATAGGTGTTTCGGGTACATACCCGAACACCTAATGAACGAGAAAAAGTTCGACATTCTACCCAAATTGTTAAATTGTAATGTAACCTATATTGCACACGTGTGGCACCTTCTTCTTCTTCTTCTTCTTCTTCTTCTTCTTCTTCTTCTTCTTAGGTGTTCGAGCTACAGCGCGAAGCACCTATTGTTTTTGTTCGGTTTTTTTCTTTTCTTCTCCTTCTTCTTCTCCGGATAGACTGTCTACAAAAAAACACATACTTGCAAACTTCACATGAACTTCAAACTTGGCATATACTTAGAACTTAACACGTAGATGAAACAGAATTTGTGATGTCATGATTAGGTCATCAGATATCGAATTACGATAATTCAAAGTTTAATCATTAAAAATCATATCGAGGGATCTGAAAAATCAATAAAATTACTGATTT
The DNA here is from genome assembly GCA_029582265.1 of Zoroaster sp. YZ-2022. Taxonomy (NCBI): domain Eukaryota; kingdom Metazoa; phylum Echinodermata; class Asteroidea; order Forcipulatida; family Zoroasteridae; genus Zoroaster; species Zoroaster sp. YZ-2022. The sequence goes on along the minus strand of CM055832.1, from coordinate 15,470,875 downwards.
AGTCGGGGAAAATATGTAGTTTATCATGAGTGTAAAGAGTGTGAAATATGTGACATTAGAGACGAGGATATGTTTGAGTTTGATATTTATTTGTACTGAAAACACGACATTTTTGTAAAAAAAGAAACACACTTTTCTTGAAAATCTTCTGTTATTTCCACCACGTCCGCAATACTCAATCGACTGGGCGGGGCATATGAGTCCGGCCGGTCGAACGGTATGTCGCCCTCAATCGGCAGAAACAGATTTACTAAAGAAATTGTATTTTTATGAAAATACGAGTGTGAAATATGTGATATTACTGATGAACTCGTGCCAACTCGTACTCCAACCAACTCGTACTTCAACCAACATAGTCATAAAGGGTAGGTATCTTGAATTTAATTGTTAAGAGGATTTCCTGTATTTATCTTCGTGTTTTTATACAAGAAAAGCCATTTTTTAAGCGTTGGGTTGGCTGGTAACGTTAATGTAGTTGCAATTGCATTGTGCCTGACGTTCTTAACGTTAGTTATGTGAACATACATTGTAGTTTGAACAGTAAACAACTCACCACTTTTTTAACAAAATATGAACAGATGTCACTAAAATGTATTTAGAATGTAAATAAGGATAGGAAAATTCAGTTGTTAAGGTTATGGCAATTTTTCAGTTGAAATTTTATGCCATATTTTGTAATTTATGTTTTCTCCAAAAATCTTCAGTTTGTGCACAAATTAACGTCAAGTAGTGATTGTTTACTGCACTTTCCCTTAATTTTTTACCCTTCTTAGATACAAATCAACTTACACAGACAATTATGTCACAGGAAAAATGCACAATATTCATGACACAATACTTCATGTACTTGTATAAGTTGTTAATGTTAGTCCTGCATGCTCCCTGGGGTGCCTCTCTCACATGAAACTATGAGACTCAGCAATTTCCTTAAATACCTTTCTTTTTTGATGTGAGTTTCATGCAAGAACATTTCTTTAATTTATTACACATTGTCAAGAATAATTGTGTGCAATTTTGACAACAACCAATGCCCTTTTCAATTTTAATGGTCCAGCTACTCCAAAATTATACACTATTTTCCCCATTCATATAAATTAGAACTTCTCTAAATTTTCAAATACTTTATTCTTGGTCCATGTACTTGTAAAACCTTCCTACTATTTTGTACAGCATGTTCACTGTGATGTATTATTTTCCTCATTCACATAAATTAGAACTTCTCTGAAATTTTAAATACTTTATTTTTGGTCCATGTACTTATAAAACTTTCCTATTATTTTTTACAGCATGTTGACTCTGATGTATCATGGCTCAGACTAAGTTCCAGCCTACAGCACCCCGACACGGCGTTGACACCACATCCAAATGCAGTATCGTAACTGTTCAAGTCAATCTTCAGTTTGTAGGCTACACGATGGTATGGTTTAACGTCTTACGTTAACAGATCATTTGAGAATCCGTGCACAATTAATGGAAGTGGTCTTCATTACTTGGTTTCGTTTGAAGGTATGTAAACTTTCACATTTTTTATAGATGTATGTTCGTTTTAGTATAATTTTATAGATACTGATTACATAAAACCATGGTTAACGTTAAAAACCTTAGTGTGGCAATGGTATCACGTGTGCCGCGCCTGAAGTGAAACAGGTCAACTCGTATGCGTGCTCGTACTTTTACCAATTCACACTTATTTTGGTCAACAAAAATATTTATTACTGAATATTTACTGGCATGCGTACGGATTGACATCCGGTGGAGTACGCGTTGGTAAAAGTACAAGTTAATTTAGCTACACTATAGTGTCTGTAGTTCCTCATAATAATAGTAGTACTTATGTCCTGTGTGGTGATGGCTGCATTGCAGTTTACTTTATACTAGCACTTAATTTTCTCACTAAAGTAGACCAGAAACAAATATCAGCACCTTTATTGAGATAATGAAACGGTCACATCATGGAGGAAGGAAGACGTCACATGTAGTTCTATTCCATTGTAAAACCTAACTTAACGGCATTGTTCTGAAGGGATCATTTTTCTGAAGTTACATCAATCCATCAATCCATCATCCTGATAATAACATATAAGGGCATTCTAAGTTATGTGTGTTTTGTTAGCATGACCCATTATTCTTCGTCCCTCTTTGAAAACATTTAATATTGTTTTTACATGATTCGTTTATATTTCAGATCAACGATATCCATTTGTGCTACTGCTACAAGGTGTGTTAGAGTCTGTGTAACTTTGTGATCCAATGGCCAGTATTTGAAGTTTATCCATTCATCAAAGGAGTTAACGTATTATTCAAATTATTTTATATGGACTTATCCTATCTGTGGCAGTCTTGACCCTCAAGGGAATTGTTTTTTCAGGACCTCAAGACACATCTAGGTCTTTCTAGGAATTTCTTTAACATGTTAGAACAAAAATAGTACTGAGGAATTCTTATTTTTTTGACTGGACGCAAACATCCTCACAAATGTAATTATTAAGCAATATCTGTTGGTGATCTAGTAAAATGTATATTGCCGACAGTGAATCACTGGCAGTTGGGCCATATAAACATAGTAAACATACCCCCCCCCCCCAATCTTCATTGTATGATTGTGACAGCCTTGGAATACCTTTTGCCAGATCACCCAATTAAAGTTCCTATTTATTTGTATGCTCGCATTGGGATAGTACTGACCATCAATCCCATAAACACAATTGGTTAAACAGACAGTATCATCACGATCAGAGCATTCTTTCTACAAACGGGCCATGGAATTGGTGTCCTAGTTTAAGACGAACATAGTGACTAAAAATTACTGGCTCATTTATGCAGCAGCAACGCAAATATGACCTTATCATGTGAGTATTATTTTCAGTCACTGAGTTAAACTAGAACTTGAACTCTGATTCCATGCCCTGTTGATCGTGAAGATATTGCCACCTTTAAACAATAACTTTAACATTACTATTTATGAAAATGTATTTTCAACAGTTAATGACACATAAATACATGTAACAATCCGCAGATCATATTTCAGTATTGTTTGTTTCTTTTTATTTTACAGTTATCCTTCAAATTACATTGTGCTGTCTCTTCCCTATAAGTATTGTTTTAAAAAACTGAACCAAACATTTAAACATTTAAACACTTGATCGAATTTGTCATTGTATTGTACAAGACCTGCACACACCACCTCGGGGCCAAAAATGTGTAATGATAAAGCTGTGATGATATAGTATTTAATTCCACCACAACATATAATTAGCGTAACAGCTCTGTATTCGTCCAAAGGACAAACGCCTAATGTCGTACAGATCGTTAATTGTCAAAAAATATTTACGAAAGATGACCCCAATTTGACCTTACTTCCTGTCCAAATCGGAAGTCAAAGTTTAATATTAATAAAAATCATATCTCAACAACCACAAGAGGTAAAATTGACATTTATTGTACCATTGTATAGATTGTTAATTGTCGAAAAATATTTACACAAAGATGACCCCAATTTGACCTTACTTCCTGTCCAAACCGGAAGTCAAATTTTAATATTAAAAAAAATCATATCTCAACAACCACAACAGGTAAATTCACAGTTTTTGCACCATTGTACAGATTGTTAATTGTCAAAAATATTTACAAAAACATTCTGACGTCATCATCACTACCCTGACCAAATCCGAACACCTACGTGTTTGTCATATGACAAACACTTAAGTCTAGTATTATTATTATTATTATTATTACACGACACTGTGCCACAGGACATCGGTTTCTTCATCAGCGACATTTGGCGACCTATACTACAGACTGAAGGATCTTCTATATCCAAAGTCCATAACCCACCCCAGACTGAGGGATCCCCTATATCCTAAGTCAACCACCCTCCTTCCCCTGTGCTTGTTAACAACTGATTCAGTTCAGTGAACACACACTCCTCTCCCCCAACCCCTAGGATCCTAGTCTCATAGTCTCACAGTTTCCCGCCTGCGCGCCTCAACGAACTAATCCTCCAGCATCCATTCATGGGATGATCCTCCAGCAGTCTACTTAAGCAGCAGCATTTTCCAGAGTCCGGCATTCTCCTGAGGACGATCAGAGCATACTGATCGAAACGTCGAGTTGTACCCCCAGTTCTTTTCAGAACTAATTACTACTCAATTGAGATTCCACATGGTCTCACCGCAATTATTATTATTATTATTATTATTATTATTATTATTATTATTATTATTATTATTATTATTATTATTATTATTATTATTATTATTATTATTATTATTATTATTATTATTATTATTATTATTATTATTATTATTATTATTATTATTATTATTATTATTATTATTATTATTATTATTATTATTATTATTATTATTATTATTATTATTATTATTATTATTATTATTATTATTATTATTATTATTATTATTATTATTATTATTATTATTATTATTATTATTATTATTATTATTATTATTATTATTATTATTATTATTATTATTATTATTATTAGGTGTTCGAGCTACAGCGCGAGCACCTATTGTTGGTGAATGTAAATCAGCTCTGGTCGTGCTCATTATGTATGCATGTAAAAATCATATCTCAACAACCACAACAGGTAAATTGACAGTTTGGACACCATTGTACAGATTGTTAATTGTCAAAAAATATTTACACAAAGGTGACCCCAATTTTACCTTACTTCCTGTCCAAAGCGGAAGTCAAAGTTTAATGTTTAAAAAAATCATATCTCCACAACCACAAGAGGTAAATTGACATTTTTTGTATCATTGTATAGATTGTTAATTGTTGAAAAATATTTACACAAAGGTGATCCCAATTTGACCTTACTTCCTGTCCAAACCGGAAGTCAAAGTTTAATATTAAAAAAAATCATATCTCAACAACTACAAGAGGTAAATTCACAATTTTTGTACCATTGCACAGATCGTTAATTGTCAAAAAATATTTACAAAAAGGTGACCCCAATTTGACCTTACTTCCGGTCCAAACCGGAAGTCAAAGTTTAATATTAAAAAATCATATCTCAACAACCACAAGAGGTAAATTGACATTTTTTGTACCATTGTATAGACTGTTGATTGTCGAAAAATGTCTACACAAAGTTGACCCCAATTTGACCTTACTTCCTGTCCAAACCGGAAGTCAAAGTTTAATATTTTAAAAATTCATATCTCAACAACCACAAGGGGTAAATTCACAATCTTTCCACTATTGTACAGATTGTTAATTGTCAAAAATGTTTACAAAAACATGACCCAATTTGACCTTTACTTACTGTCTAAACCGGAAGTCAAAGTTTAATATTAAAACAAATAATGATGCAAAGTTTCTTTTAAAAACATTCTGACGTCGTCATCACTGCCCTGACAAAACTCGAACACCTATGTGTTTGTATTATCACAAACACTGCCGTCTAGTTCTTCTTCTTCTTCTTCTTCTTCTTCTTCTTCTTCTTCTTCTTCTTCTTCTTCTTCTTCTTCTTCTTCCTTGTAGGTCACGTTTTGATCGAGCTCCGGAGTAAGTAAGATTTTTGTAGCTTTTAGACCTTGTATGGTCACAGTTTTTATATTATCTTATTTAGTATTTATCATAGAACCTGCAAGACCATCCTCAAACTGTCGGGTTCTATAATTTAAGTGTATTTTACTGTAATTTTCTCGTTTTAATTTGGTTATTTTCGGCCTCTGGCTGGTCACCATGACCAGTCAAGCATCACCAATTGAAAGGGGTCAGCCAAGCGTGAGCACGGCTGGCCCTGCGAAACCCATTGTTCAGGACATGAGTGAGCCTTATCGCGTCACCAGGAACAATGGCGTCTCTTTCAATGCTGCTGACAAGGTATCTGTACAAACATACATAGACGCATTTACTGCACATATACCCCCAAAAGAAGTGATTTCGGCCTCCCGAATATCAAATGGCCGAATCGCAATCTACCTAAACTCGAGGGAGGCAGTAATCAACGCCGTTCAGAAAGGTTTAGAATACGGTGACTCCTTTCTTGAGCTCACTCCCCTCGTTCGCCCCACAACTCGTCTCATACTATCTAATGTTTATCCTGAAATACCAAACTCGGTCCTTGTCAGCAACATTTCCTCTTTTTGTAAAGTAGTGTCACAAATTCGACCCATTCCCCTGGGATTTAAAAACAAAGAATTAACCCACATTATGAGCTTCAGAAGACAGGTACAGGTTCTTTTAAATCCAAATATAACCCCTCCCGACCACATTAATTTCTCTTTTTGCAATGTCAATTATCGTGTCTTTCTATCTACGGAGTCAGTGCGGTGTTTTAATTGCGGGGAGTTTGGACACATCAGCCGCTCCTGCAAAAAACACAAAAATTCCGATAAACATGACGAAAATGATGACACAACCTCCAACCCCCTAAACCCACCACCAATCTTCGTGCACAATAAGAAATCCGACCCTAAACATCCTCCCAAACGGTCGAAACCCAACCCGCCCAATCCTGCTGCCGCTACGACTGCGCGTCCCGCGTCTGGACGGCCGCCGCCCGATCTTCCATCGGGGGTGAGGTGCTGACCCGGGCGTCGTCTTCCTCCTCCGCTGGAAACTCCAAGGAGTCCTCAGCGGGGGCGGATGCGGGCGCGCCGAGTGGCAGCACAGATCGGGCCACCCCATCTCTCACACCTGGTGCTTCCCCTTCCCAACCCTCCACTCCAAATCCCACCAATAAACAATTCTCCGTATGGGGCTCGCCACCTGCACCCACGAGAACTTTTTCTGATGTTGTTTCAAAAGGAAAACAGACACCCCCAGCAACTTCTTCGACCCCCTCCAAAGTTCGCCTAATCACACTAAAATCACCATCCCCACCCAGAAAACTTGCAAGGATGTCGAGCCCCATGACGAGCAATTCCCCCTCCCTCTCCCAAGCTCTAGATTCCCAGACTCCCCTTTCCCCTACTCCATCCTCCACCGTCATGGAACAAAACACCGACACTGACTCCATGTGGGGGGATGATACTCAGACAGACGATGATCTCCTGGCTGAGCATCTTCCCATCTCCAAAGGCCCCCTCTCTGAAACTGAACTTATTAATTTCCTGTCTTCTGCAAAAGGTCGTAAAATACCTAAAATAATTGCCAGAAAATTCACTAACAATATCCCCGGTCTAGTAAAACAATTAAAACCCTTACGTAACAATCCCCTGCTCAATAAAAACATGTATTTCTTTGTTTTTCATTATGTGTGCCCATAACTCTGCTTTGTTTGCCCTTATGATGGCACTGTCACTGCTCACCTTAAACACCGGAGGCTGTTCCGCTCCCACTCTGAACGCCTCTATTCAAACTTATGTGGAATTTTTTTTTTCTAACCCGGATATTGTTCTTTTACAAGAAACGTACACGTTAAACGAAAAAAATCCTTGCTGGAACTTGTGGTCCCACACCCCTTTTTGCTCCCCGGGCCCTACTCGAGGCTCGGGAGTCACTACTTTAATCAAAAATAATAATATTGATATTCTATCTTCTTGTGCCGTTTTTGATGGCTATATTTTGTACTCAAAAATTAACTTTGAAAACATTACTTATCATATTTATAATACTTTAATTCCGCAGAATGACCAAAATGCCATTAATGCTATTATTTCCCTTCGGGACCACTGTTCCAGCTGCGGTGACGGTGTCGTCATAATTGGAGGTGACTTTAATTGTACCGATAACCCGGCCATTGATCTTCTGTGTATGCCCATCGAACGCCGATATAAAGTGTCCATGGCTCTAAAAGACGCTGTCAATGGATTAATAATAATAATAATAATAATAATGTGTGGATTTATATAGCGCACGTATCCAGCAACTAAGTGGTGCTCAAGGCGCACTATATTATTATCCCTGCTCATAAGGCTCATAAATCATTCCTGAAACCATCTCAGCTCCCTGGGGAGTATACAACTCAATTGCTGCCATTTCTAGCGCATATAGAGCAAACCAACTCTGCCTTCACAGGTACCCATTTAACCCCTGGGTGGAGAGAAGCAATTATGATTAAGTGTCTTGCTCAAGGACACAAGTGTCACGGCCGTGATTCGAACCCACATTATGTTGCTAACACCAGAACTTGAATCCGGTAAGCTAGACCGCTCGGCCACGACATGATGCCTGGCGCAGACTGAACCCATTAGAACAAAAATTCACCTGGCTTAGAAACAATCCCTCCAGCGTGTGTGGCGTTTCGAAATCCAGGCTGGATCGTTTTTACGTTCATTCTAGTATTATGTCATCCATTCAAACATGTCATATTGTTCCCTGTTCTTTGTCTGACCACTCTGCGGTCACTCTTGTTATTAAACTCCCCTCCCAAAATCGGAAGGGTAGCGCCTATTGGCATTTTAATAACTCTCTACTTGAAGATAAATATTATCGCAATATCATAACGCAATTTTGGACAGATTGGAAAGCGAAAAAGTGCGACTTCCCTAGTTTCGCTTCTTGGTGGGACTTCGGGAAGTCGCACATTAAATCTTTAAGCCAAATGTACGGCTCCAAAATCGCCAAAGAAAAACGAAAAGCTATTCTTGAAATAAACCAAAAAATTGATGAACTTCAGTCTGCGCCAGACTTAACGCCTCAAACTAGAGATACCCTTGCCAAACAAAGAAACAATTTAAACTATCTTCTCAAAACTGAAGCACAGGGCGCTCTCGTCAGATCTCGTTTTAAACATACAAATGAGACTGACTCGTGCTCCACTTATTTCTTCAATCTTGAGAAATCAAACTCCCTCTCTAAACATATCTCTCATATCCGTCTCCCTTCTGGTCTTGTCTCCGAAGACCCAGGTGATATAAAAGCGCATATCCGCGACTTTTATAAAACACTTTACAGCCGAGTTCCAACTGACGAGAGTGCCCTCGATTATTTATTAACAGATATAACTAAACTAGACTCCGATGATGCAGAGGACCTTGATAGTCCTCTGTCTCTCGAAGAACTTAACCTCGCTGTCAAGCAACTTGGCAAAGACAAAACGCCCGGGCTTGACGGACTCACATCCGAATTTTTCTCATCCTTCTGGCCTATATTAAAAGATGACTTTCTTTCAGTTCTGCAATCTTCTGTATGTTCTGGGTCGTTACCTCATTCTTTTCGTAGAGCTGTCATCACTCTGCTCCCTAAGAAGGGAGACTTGGCCGACATCGCAAATTGGCGCCCTGTCTCCCTTCTAAACACTGATTATAAATGTTTTGCCAAGTTGCTTGCCAACAGGCTGAAACAATCCATTGGCAGCGTCATCAAAGAAGACCAAAGTTATTGCGTCCCAGGACGTTCGATTTATGATAACATTAATCTCATTCGAGACATAATTTTCTACTCTAACTCAAATGATGTTCCTCTAGCCGTGATCAACCTTGATCAGAAGAAATCCTTCGATAATGTTGATCACGGCTATCTTTTTAATACAATGAGAGCCATGGGCTTCGGTGCTCGTTTTATTTCTTATCTACAAATCTTGTACGGAGGTGCCGAGAGCCTTGTAAAAGTTTGTGGCTCCCTGACTGTCCCCTTTTCCTTTGAAAAGGGGATACGACAGGGATGCCCACTCTCGGGCCTACTTTATACAATCGCTATTGAGCCTTTACTCAATAAATTAAGAACAAAATTAACTAATATTAGTTTTCACCTTCCGAGCACTGAATTTTCGTGCGCCGTGTCGCAGACGACGTGTCCATATTCGTCACCTCCGATTCGGGCTTCAAAGAGGTGGAAGAGGCGTATAGCCTCTTCAGTCGGGCCTCTGCTGCAAGGTTAAATACACAAAAGTCCCAGGGTCTGTGGGCCGGCTCCTGGACCGGACGAAACGACAAACCACTTAATTTCTCTTGGAATAGTGAGGGGCTTCCCTTTCTAGGGGTTCACTTAGGAAACACAAACAATTACGTTAAACAAAACTGGGAGAAATGTAAAGACAAATTAAATAAAACTCTTTCTTCTTGGTCTAGACTTTCCGCTTCACTTTCATTCAAGGGCAAAATTATCATAGCCAATCAGCTCGCCGCTTCTAAAATCTGTCACTGTTTGGCTGTTCTCTCCCCTCCGGAAAATGTCCTAAGTGAACTCCAGAACATTCTTGTCGATTTCGTCTGGTCCAATAAACGACACTACTTAAAAAAACAAGTTCTCTTTCAAAAACCCGACAGGGGGGGAATGGGTCTTGCATGCCTCCAAGCACGCATTCTCACTTTTAGATTCACCACCATCCAGCGTTTTCTTAACCTATGCTCCCATCCCGCCTTTTTTCTCGTCAGTCATTTTCTCAAACAATATAAAAAACTTGGGTTTGATTACCAGCTCTTCCTTTCAAAAACTGATCCTAAATTTTATACCAGTCTCCCCGTTTATTACAGTGAGATCTTGCGTGCTTGGACGGCGTCCGGAGCTCGCATCGAAACGCAACCAGTCTCTATCAACCATGTCCTAAATTTACCCTTAAATGGCCAATTTGCTAGTTTTACAGCTGATGGTGATGCGTCTCCTCCTGTGCGGCTTACGGCGTGCGGGATCAAACTCGTTCGTCATCTCCTGGATTTCAACACCGGCCGTTGGATCGACCCCCGAACTTTCCACGCTTCTTTTCAAGGACTTCGTCCTCCCTCTCTTCGTCTTCTACAATCCGACCTTCGGCGTCAACAGTTGACATTAATCCAAAACTTTCCTCTGCTTCTCCACGAAGAGGGATGTCGTCTGCCATTTTCTCAACTTCAAAATATCTCCTTTCGTCCCGACTCTCCAGTCATCTTCAATTTACCTCTGACTGAAAATGGACTCTCCGCACCATCCAAAAATCTCTACGTCATTTTCAACCAAGAAATCAATTCTGATTCTTCATCTTCGTCTACACAGTGGAAAAATATTGGCTTTCTCGACTCTTCAACTAAACTTCAATGGAAACAAATCTACCAACTACCAACTTCTAAAAAGGAGGGTGATGTACAGTTTAAACTGTTTCATAATTTTGTACCCTCCCTTGCCGTCCTCCATCATCTAAATCCGGACATCTCTTCTTACTGCGGATGGTGCGGAGAGAAGGGGTCGATCCATCATCTATTTATTATGTGCCCAGCAATACAGCCCGCCCTCAGTCTTCTACATTCACTCATCAACCGTCTTCTGCCGTCTCTTCAACTCAACTTTGACATCTACTGGGCACTGATTCCGCACGCTAAAGGTCGCAGCAGGGAGGCAGTTCGCCTTGCCAATTTCCTCATCATCAGTTGTAAAAACATATTTACTGTTTATATAGGACATCCCGTTTTTCGGACCCTCTTATCATCTGGCAGCATCGGCTGAAAAATAAAATCCTCCTTGAATTTACCTATTATAATTTATGCAACGACCTTAATACTTTTCTTAAAAAATGGTCCTGCAATAATGCCCTTTTACTTTTTGATAATGATATTTTGACATGGTTGATCTAATCCTGCTGTCTGACCCCTCTCGGTCCACCTTTCCCCCTTTCGACCCACCTTGTGAACAGCTACTCCAATCTCTCTCTGATTGGAGGCAAGGCGTATGCTACTGTTCATGAGTGGGGTCCTCTCTCTGCTCTTTTTCTTTTCTTTCTCTTTGGGAGCCGCTGGAGTGGGTTTTAAGACCCACACCAGTAATGCCAGTGGCTCCCCACCCCGGGGTTCCTCGGGGGAGTCTGCTTGCACCATGGTGCTTGTAGTCTCCTTTTAGAGGAGCCCTTTCCTTTTTCTTCCACTCAACCTTTTGTTTATTGTCGATTGTTATTATAATTTATAAATGTATTATTGTTCTTCATTTACAAATGTATCCTTGTTGTTACTTTTGTTAACAATGTAAACCTAGTTTAGTTATTGTTACAGTTATATTGTAAACTACTAATTTTGGTAAAACATTGTTTACTATTCTTTTATTTGTACATTTTGTATTGTTGTTTTTGTCTGATTTGTAAATAAAGTTTTCTTTTGAATATTAGTCAAAATAGTCTTCTTCTTCTTCTTCTTCTTCTTCTTCTTCTTCTTCTTCTTCTTCTTCTTCTTCTTCTTCTTCTTCTTCTTCTTCTTCTTCTTCTTCTTCTTCTTCTTCTTCTTCTTCTTCTTCTTCTTCTTCTTCTTCTTCTTCTTCTTCTTCTTCTTCTTCTTCTTCTTCTTCTTCTTCTTCTTCTTCTTCTTCTTCGTAGGTCACGTTTTGATCGAGCTCCGGAGTAAGTAAGATTTTTGTAGCTTTTAGACCTTGTATGTTTACAGTTTTATATTATCTTATTTAGTATTTATCATAGAACCTGCAAGACCTATCCGTACAAACATACATAGACGCATTTACTGCACATATACCCCCAAAAGAAGTGATTTCGGCCTCCCGAATATCAAATGGCGGAATCGCCTGAACTCGAGGGAGGCAGTAATCAACGCCGTTCAGAGAGGCTTAGAATACGGTGACTCCTTTCTTGAGCTCACTCCCCTCGTTCGCCCCACAACTCGTCTCATACTATCTAATGTTTATCCTGAAATACCAAACTCTTTTTGTAAAGTAGTGTCACAAATTCGACCCATTCCCCTGGGATTTAAAAACAAAGAGTTAACCCACATTATGAGCTTCAGAAGACAGGTACAGGTTCTTTTTAATCCAAATATAACCCCTCCCGACCACATTAATTTCTCTTTTTGCAATGTCAATTATCGTGTTTTTCTATCTACGGAGTCAGTGCGGTGTTTTAATTGCGGGGAGTTTGGACACATCAGCCGCTGCTGCAAAAAGCACAAAAATCCCGATGAACACGACGAAAATGATGACACAACCTCCAACCCCCTAAACCCACCACCAATCTTCGTGCACAGTAAGAAATCCGACCCTAAACATCCTCCCAAACAGTCGAAATCCATCCCGCCCGATCCTGCTGCCGCTACGACTGTGCGTCCCGCGTCTGGACGGCCGGACGCTGGCTCAAGCAAGCCCGAGTCTGATGCGCCTGGCTCGGCCGCCGCCCGATCTTCCATCGGGGGTGAGGTGCTGACCCGGGCGTCGTCTTCCTCCTCCGCTGGAAACTCCAAGGAGTCCTCAGCGGGGTCGGATGCGGGCGCGCCGAGTGGCAGCACAGATCGGGCCACCCCATCTCTCACGCCTGGTGCTTCCCTCCACTCCACCAATAAACAATTCTCCGTATGGGGCTCGCCACCTGCACCCACGAGAACTTTTTCTGATGTTGTTTCTAAAGGCAAACAGACACCCCCAGCAACTTCTTCGACCCCCTCCAAAGTTCGCCTAATCACACTAAAATCACCCTCCCCACCCAGAAAACTTGCAAGGGTGTCGAGCCCCATGGCGAGCAATTCCCCCTCCCTCTCCCAAGCTCTAGATTCCCAGACTCCCCTTTCCCCTACTCCATCCTCCAGCGTCATGGAACAAAACACCGACACTGACTCCATGTGGGGGGAGGATACTCAGACAGACGATGATCTCCTGGCTGAGCATCTTCCCATCTCCAAAGGCCCCCTCTCTGAAACTGAACTTATTAATTTCCTGTCTTCTGTAAAAGCTCGTAAAAACAATTAAAACCCCTACGTAACAATCCCCTGCTCAAGAAAAACCTGCAGCAGAGGATCCAGAAACTTGCTACAACTCTAGATAAATAAACGAAAAAATCAACAACTTCCCACAATGATAACCAATGCGGCAGAAAAAGCGTTCAGAACAACAGAATGGTTAGTAACTTTTTCCAAAATTGTTGGGTGTTTATTTTTAAATATTGGTTTTGGTTAACCGGTTAGCAAATTTCTAAATGGTGAGTGCAGGTTTTTTTATTTTAATTTATGCAATAACCAAATGATATGTTTCATTATATTTTAGTCTTTGATATATATCTAAAACAGCATAAATAAATAAATAAATAAATAAATAAATAAAAAGATTAAGGCCTAAACATTTTAAACTATTATGGTGTTTGTAAAAGCAAGGTTTTTCTTCATTCATAAAGTGACTAGTGACTTTTCCAAAAAATATTTCATGACATCATCACAGATTACAGCGCCCCCATCTCAGAAATTGAACCAAACTATTAAAGTTATTTTGTCATGATCATGAAGAAGAATAATTGTGTCATTATGGACCGTTATCGATAGTTAGTGTTGATGTTTCCAGATAATTAATGCTAGCTCATAGTGTACAATCCTTCTTCACCTATTTTTATTTATTATAATTAAAACAATATATTTTATATATCGTGAACCACAATAGATAATTTCTTGATTCCTTCATAATCATACAGAACATGGAGGACTCGACATTTGATACAAAGACATGACCCTATTGACCCTTACTTCCGGTCCAAACTGGAAGTTCAAGTTTAAGAAGCTCTTCATAAATTGACGCAAATCTGAAAGGGTATTCGAAAAAACATTCTAGGTTTATATGTAGTGGGATCTGCTCTTTTCAAAAATATATTTGGTGACGTCATCGCTCTTAACAGCGCCCTCGAGCGGCAGGTTTAAACGTCACTTTTTGCTATCTTGAGAAAACATTAGACAGAATTTTACCAAATTTGGCACAATTGACACCCATATTATGAGGAAAATTTTTGTGAAGTATGAATGACGTCACGTGATTGAACTAGAACTTACGGTTGGAAGAATTTAAAATTATATGGGATGACTGAACCGGAAGTTAATGTATTGAGTGTAGCACATTATGTTATTTTAATTATGTATTATAAAAACTCATATCTCCTGAAGTAACTCTTGTCTTTTAATTTTTTGTTTTGTTTTTGTTTTGTTTTGTTTGTTCCTTTTATTTATTTTTTTGGGGGGAGGGGTGGGATAAGAACCCATAACCTTGGGCTCCACTGAATTATCATGTTGGATCACAGTTCGAGACTAATTGGTGTTGACCAAGGACCTCCTTTTGTTCTCCTCAATTGTTCTGACCGTGGATCTATTTTCCCTTTTTGTTAAAGAGTTCACTATACACACGCGTACGTGTGGAAACCATTGTTGTTGGACATTCCCTGTATTTTCCCATCGTGTACAAAGATGAATCTCCTTTCATTGCAAATGGAAAAGTGAATCGCTGTGGTCTAATGGTTTAGACGCTTGACATCCGTACAGGCGGTTCGAGTCCCGTCTGTGTTTTTTTAATTTATTTATTTTTCTTTCTTTTATTGTGTGGCGATACAATTCAAACCCTTTATTTAACTAGGCTTAATTTAACCTGTCTAATACCAACATGATCCAGATGGCGAAGCACGTTGGTCGGACCACTGGAAGTGTCAATCGCGGGACTTCCAGAGATGATGAATCTCCTTTCATAGCAAACAGTCAGGTGAAGTGGTGGTCTTATGGATTAGACGCTTGACATCCGTGCAGGCGATTCCAGTTCGAATCCCGCCTGCGGTTTTTTTCCTTTTATTGTGTAGCAATACAATTCAAACCCTTTATTTAAGTAGGTTTAATTTAACCTGTCTAATACCAACATGGTCCAGATGGCGCAGCACGTTGGCCGGACCACTGGAAGTGTCAATCGCGGGACTTCCAGAGCTGGGACGCACCGGTTCGAAGCCCTAGAACAGACCTAATTCAGGGACATGGCAGTTGCGGCAGCAGCAGCGGTTTGGGGGCCGCCATGTCTCTCCCCTATTCGATAGTTGGTTACGGTGCGGGAAAGTAAAGGAGGGACTGGGGGTCTGCCGATTCCCCCAGAAGGGTGCTAAGGTGGTTATCACGCTAGGTTAGCCTAGAAGATTCAACGCTCCCCAATGCCTGGTCATTACCTCTGACTAACTTTCTGCAGAAATTAATTTTGAAAAAAAAATTAATATTAATTTTTATTACTATTATTTTGTTTTAAAATTGACTTACTCACAAACCATGTCACTTTACATTTTGTCCCTAATTATTACAGCTGTTTTATTGCATTTCCCCCACAAATACTGACAAACTACTACATGGCTCACCCCTTGTGATTTTGATGGAATATTTTTTTAAAGCTTACTCATTGTAATTTTGATGATTTTGTTAATGGAAAAACATGTGCTTTATTATCTATTGCCACTAAATAGATTGGGAGACGGAGAATTCTCGAAGTTATAATCACTGCCGCTGAGTGAGATGATTTGGCTTATTATGTGTTGATAGTGGGAACTTATTATTTTTAGGAAAAATACAAGGCTTACTCCTTGATTTTGAAGACAACTACAATTTAAAAAAATATACAAACATAGAAGGCTTACTCAATGTGAAGTTTAAGAATTTTTAAACGACGTGGGTTTTAAGAAGTATTTTTAAACTACAAGGCTAAACACGTTTTGATTTTGACTTTAGGAATAAACTAAAAGGATACCTCCTTGTGATATTGACGAGAGAGGGAGAAAATACTAAAAGACTTACCCCTTGTGCATATATATTTTTGATTTTTATCAAAATCACAAGGGGTAAGCCTTGTATTGATATGCATTTGTTTTCATTAATATCACAAGGGGTAAGCCTTGAATTTATTTATTTTTATTTCCGTAAGCATTGTAATGATATTTTTGTTTTTATCAAAACTACAAGAGGTCAGCTTTGTATTTATATATTTTAGTTTTTCTAAAAATCACAAGGGGTGAGCCTTGCAATTATTTATTTTTGTTTTCATCAATATTTACTTCACAAATGAGGCCTATTCCAACACAAAACATGTAACAAATGTTGGGATTAATCAACCGAGAAGAGTGTGTCAGTTGGGGGAGGTCCAGTGGAGCCAGGGGTGTATCGAAGGCATTTTCTTTGGGGGGTGTGTGGATCCAATTTGCCGACTGTTATCAGAGTTGGTGGGCGCAAAAATATTTTGCTAGTAAATTTACCGACACAACTCTAATATGACCACACAAATTTAATTGGTTTCCCCCAAACATTTTCATCAAAATCACAAGGGGAATGCATTGTATTTATATATTTTTGTTTTTAACAAAATCACCGGCAAGGGGTAAGCCTTGTAATGATATATTTTTTGTGATTTTGAAGAAAACCAAAATATATCAATACAAGGCTTACCACATGTAAATTTAGACAAAAACTAAAATATATAAATACAAGGATTCCCCTTGTGATTTTGATGAAAGACAAAAATATATATACACAAGGGGTAAGTCTTTTAGTTTTTTCTACCCTCTCTCGTCAATATCACTAGGAGGTATCCTCATAGTTTATCCCTAAAGTCAAACCCTAACTCTAACCCTAACCCTATCCCCTAACCCCTAACCCTAACCAGAACAACCCTACCCTAACCCTAACCCTAACTCTAACCCTAACTCTAACCCTAAACCTACCCCTAACCCTAACCCTAACTCTAACTCTAACCCTAACCCTAACCCAATTTGCTGACTGATATCAGAGTTGGTTGGCGCAAAAATATTTTGCTAGTAAATTTACCGACACAACTCTAATATGACCAGACAAATTTACTTAGTTTTCCCTCCAACATTTTCATCAAAATCACAAGGGGAATGCATTTTATTTATATATTTTTGTTTTTATCAAAATCACAAGGGGTAAGCCTTGTAATGATATATTTTTGTGATTTTGATGAAAACAAAAATATATCAATAAACTTACCACTTGTAAATTTAGACAAAAACAAAAATATATAAATACAAGGATTCCCCTTGTGATTTTGATGAAAGACAAAAATATATATACACAAGGGGTAAGTCTTTTAGTTTTTTCTCCCTCTCTCGTCAATATCACTAGGAGGTATCCTCATAGTTTATCCCTAAAGTCAAACCCTAATCCTAACCCTAACCCTATCCCCTAACCCCTAACCCTAACCCGAACAACCCTACCCTAACCCTAACCCTAACTCTAACCCTAAACCTAACCGTAACCCTAACCCTAACTCTAACCCTAACCCTAACCCTAACCCAAACCCTAACCCAATTTGCTGACTGATATCAGAGTTGGTTGGCGCAAAAATATTTTGCTAGTAAATTTACCGACACAACTCTAATATGACCAGACAAATTTACTTAGTTTTTCCTCCAACATTTTCATCAAAATCACAAGGGGAATGCATTTTATTTATATATTTTTGTTTTTATCAAAATCACAAGGGGTAAGCCTTGTAATGATATATTTTTGTGATTTTGATGAAAACAAAAATATATTAATACAAGGCTTACCACTTGTAAATTTAGACAAAAACAAAAATATATAAATACAAGGATTCCCCTTGTGATTTTGATGAAAGACAAAAATATATATACACAAGGGGTAGGCCTAAGTCTTTTAGTTTTTTTCTCCCTCTCTCGTCAATATCACTAGGAGGTATCCTCATAGTTTATCCCTAAAGTCAAACCCTAACCCTAACCCTAACCCTAACTCCTAACCCTAACCCGAACAACCCTACCCTAACCCTAACCCTAACTCTAACCCTAAACCTAACCCTAACCCTAACCCTAACCCTAACCCTAACCCTAACCCTAACCCTAACCCAATTTGCCGACTGATATCAGAGTTGGTGGGCGCAAAAATATTTTGCTAGTAAATTTACCGACACAACTCTAATGTGACCAGACAAATTTACTTAGTTTTTCATCAAACATTTTCATCAAAATCACAAGGGGAATGCATTGTATTTATATATTTTTGTTTTCATCAAAATCACAAGGGGTAAGCCTTGTAATGATATATTTTTGTGATTTTGATGAAAACAAAAATATATCAATACAAGGCTTACCACTTGTAAATTTAGACAAAAACAAAAATATATAAATACAAGGGGTAAGTCTTTTAGTTTTTTCTCCCTCTCTCGTCAATATCACAAGGAGGTATCATTTTAGTTTATCCCTAAAGTCAAAATCAAAATGTGTTTAGCCTTGTAGTTTAAAAATACTTCTTAAAACCCACGTCTTCAAAATCACACGGAGTAAGCCTTTTTGTCTTCAAAATAAGTAGTAAGCCTTGTATTTTTTTCTAAAACTAGTAAGTTCCAACTATCAACACGTAATGAGCTAAATCATCTCACTAAGCGGCAGTGATTATAATTTCGAGAAGTCCCCCGTCTCCCAATCTATTCAGAGGCAGTAGATAATAAACATGTTTTTCCGTTAACAAAATCATCAAAAGCACAATGAGTAAGGTTTTAAAATATATATATATTTTATCAAAATAACAAGAGGTAAGCCGTGTAGTAGTTTGTCAGTATTTGTGGGCGAATGCAATAAAACAACAGCATGTTAATAAGGGATAAAAACGTTAAGTGACATGGTTTGTGAGTGAGTCAATTTTAAAATAAAACTAGACGTGCAGTGTTTGTCGATAATAAACACGCAGCTGTTCGGGTTTGACGTTAAGATGTGTTGAATTTCACGTCAGAAGTTTATTTCAACACAACACAACCATGATAACATTACCGAAATGGCTCCAGAATATTTGTTCACTTCAACTTCCTGTTTGGACCGGAAGTGATGGTCAAATCGGTTCCATGGCTGTTTATATTTGTAAAGTTTTTCATCATCACTAAAATATTACAAATATGTGATGTGATCTGGGAAAACCCTCCACATGGTGAAATTTGTAATTTTTGTGTTTTATACATCAAATTAATCTGGACTGCATGTGCTCTTATGTGAAAGAACTCTACAATAGCGTAACTCAAGTTATAGACATTCTAGAATCATGAATAAAACAGTTTTGAAAAGAGCACATGCAGTGTCCCGATTAATTTGATGTATAAAACACAAAAATTACAAATTTCACCATGTGGAGGGTTTTCCCAGATCACATCACATATTGTTATTTTATCTTTTGTGGTTCTTAAGATATAAATTTTTGAAATATTAAGTTTCGTTTTACATGTATCGTATTTAATGACGTCATAATGGTGTAAGAAATTCTGTTATAAAAAATTGTCAGAGGTATTTTTATAATCAATAATAAATTTTCTCTTAGATGACAGCATTTCAGACAGAATTATTTCTGAAAGACAATTGGTACCAATACTATTTAGACTAACAGTGGATAACTCAATAAGTGGATAATTCATTGTACTTGTAATAATCATCAATCTATTACTTTCAGTTTCAGTTACATGAACCCGTTCAAACTAATATATTTTAAATAATTGGTTTATTAATAGTACACAATTATTAGTGAAATTGTTTTGTATAGTTGTCTACACAGAGCAACTGAAGTTAAAAGTTGCAAGCTATCATTTAATCATAATTATTAGCCATAATTATTAGCCATAATTATTACCTCAGTCAAGTATAATTAATGTAAATAGTTGTACATAAAGCATAAGGGTAAATAAAGTAATTGTGCAAAAGAATACATGTATATGGACATTTGTTTTCACGACCCATTTATTTTTGTGTTCTAATTCTCTGTGACTCCACTGTATGAAACAGGGTAACATGTCCCTGTGTGATGTCTGCTAATTCCGGATATATGACGGTCTTCAAGAGTGTGCAATGATCTTTTGTGGTTTATGATAAATGCGTACTAAGCGTAATAAGCCTTGCTTGTGAAATTTTAAATTATTCTCAACTTTGGAACTAAGGTATTTATACTTGAAGGGAATCTTCATAGTCTCTGGACCCGTCAGAGAATTGTCATAAAAACAACCACAAGGAATAAGTTTGCCAGTGTCAAGTTGAGTAGGGCCTATATTTATTATGACTACTAACAATAAATCAGGCAGGAGCGTTTATAATAATAGGCCTATATCATGGTGCGGCCGTCTTGATTTTCTCCCATTCAAATCAATGTAACCAAACCGAGGCTGGAAGGAAAAATAGTCTGGTTCCTTTTTGTACAATGCATATTAGCATTCATTACTGTTATTGGATACAGGGAACATGACCAAGATGGTGGCAACATGATAAAGAGTGAACGGACCTGCCTCCCGAGGGCGATGTGTAAGTTTTTCACAACGTGTCCCCAGGAAGGATTTTTTTGTCCCCGCAATCAATCTTGCTCAAAACATGCAAAGAGACTAAACAACTCATCGTCCCCAAAATCCTGCTCAAAATCCTTTGTCTGCCCGTATTTATAGTTTTCATATTTCCCAGAAATTACTATAAGCTATAGGTTTCTAGAGACTTGTTACAATTACATAAGTTTCCAAAAATAGTAAGCCTACAGCGCGCTAGAATGCCGTAGAATGTTCTATTGTTACATTCATTCATAAAACCGAGTCGAACGCCCTCTTGGGGTCAAACGTTCACATAAATTATCTCGTGTAGCGTACAACATAATATTGGGTAAGTGTGTCCAATACTACGTATGCATAACAACGTACATTCATGTACACGCGTACAACGTGAAACAAGTCAGGTAAAACTTGTAGCTTTGCATGGTGAGGATGATAAGTAAGACTAATTGCGGTGACACCATGTGGAATCTCAATTGAGTAGTAATTAGTTCTGAAAAGAACTGGGGGTACAACTCGACGTTTCGATCAGTATGCTCTGATCGTCCTCAGGAGAATGCCGGACTCTGGAAAATGCTGCTGCTTAAGTAGACTGCTGGAGGATCATCCCCTGAATGGATGCTGGAGGATTAGTTCGTTGAGGCGCGCAGGCGGGAAACTGTGAGACTATGAGACTAGGATCCTAGGGGTTGGGGGAGAGGAGTGTGTGCTCACTGAACTGAATCAGTTGTTAACAAGCACAGGGGAAGGAGGGTGTTTGACTTAGGATATAGGGGATCCCTCAGTCTGGGGTGGGTTATGGACTTTGGATATAGAAGATCCTTCAGTCTGTAGTATAGGTCGCCAAATGTCGCTGATGAAGAAACCGATGTCCTGTGGCACAGTGTCGTGTTTGACGATCTCGATGGCCCCTCTGATGCGTCTGGGGTGCCATGCGTCGATGGGTGTGATGAGTTGGGCTGCCTGCCAGTCGATTTGGTGGTCCTTGATGTGCGAGTGCTTGACGATGGCGGACTTCTCGAAATCTCCTCTGCGGCCGTGTGCTCGGTGTTCCTTCAATCTGATGGGGAGGTTGCGTTTTGTTTCCCCGATGTACACCTTACCGCACTCACAGGGGATCCGGTAGACTCCCGCTCTGTTGTTTGGGTCCGGTTTGTCCTTGTGGGTATGTAGAAGTCCTTAGAGTTTGCTGGGGGCTGAGTGGAACACATCGATGCCTGCTTGTCGGAGGATGCGTTGTAGTTTGTGAGACGTCGAACCTAGATAGGGGAGACAAGCAGAGAGGGTTAGATCACTTACCTTGCTTTTGGAGTTTGGAACCGGCTTCGCTGTGCTGATCTTGTTGGGATTGTAACCGTTGCGTTTGAGGGTAGTTCGGATGTGCAGTAGTTCCTTGGGAAGGCTGTCCTTGTCACAAATGTTGTAGGCGCGTTGTACGAGCGTACGGTTGATCGATGACTTGATGCTTGGATGATGGAAGGAGCGCTGGTTCAGGTACCGAGTCTCATAGTCTCACAGTTTCCCGCCTGCACGCCTCAACGAACTAATCCTACAGCATCCATTCAGGGGATGATCCTCCAGCAGTCTACTTAAGCAGCAGCATTTTCCAGAGTCCGGCATTCTCCTGAGGACGTCAGAGCATACTGATCGAAACGTCGAGTTGTACCCCCAGTTCTTTTCAGAACTAATTACTACTCAATTGAGATTCCACATGGTGTCACCGCAATTAGTCTTACTTGTGAAACAAGTCGCCGACGGCTATTTTGTTTCGACGAGCCTGTTTCTTTAACTTCCGGTTTGGACCGGAAGACAAGGTCAAATTGGGGTCATGTCAATGTAAATTATGTTTCGATTTTCCAGACCTTTCCGATGATGTATAGATTGTAAAAATCCATTGTGTAGTTAAGGAGTTATGAATTTGTTTAATATTAAACTTTTATTTTGTGTAATTTGACACCCAATGACGTCATCGTAACGTTTAAACTTTTAGGTACATGTACTAGTTATGTACTACTTAAGGTCTAGGTATGTGTCAAGTTTCAGGTCTCTGTGAGCTTCGCAAGTATGGCATTCTCTGCCGACAAGGTTCAGTGAGAAGAAGACGAAGAAAAAAAAACCAGAACGATTTCAAAGAGGTGTTTGGGTGGTGCCCAAACACCTAGTAATAGTAATACAAATTATTATATATTTTTGTTCAAAACTAATTTCTGCAGAAAGTTAGTCAGAGGTAATGACCAGGCATTGGGGAGCGTTGAATCTTCTAGGCGAACCCAGCGTGATAACCACCTTAGCACCCTTCTGGGGGAATCGGCAGACCCCCGGTCCCTCCTTTACTTTCCCGCACCGTAACCAACTATCGAATAGGGGAGAGACATGGCGGCCCCCAAACCGTTGCTGCTGCCGCAACTGCCATGTCCCTGAATTAGGTCTGTTCTAGGGCTTCGAACCGGTGCGTCCCAGCTCTGGAAGCCCCGCGATTGACACTTCCAGTGGTCCGGCCAACGTGCTGCGCCATCTGGACCATGTTGGTATTAGACAGGTTAAATTAAACCTACTTAAATAAAGGGTTTGAATTGTATTGCTACGCAATAAAAGTAAACAAAAACACAGGCGGGATTCGAACTGGGATCGCCTGCACGGTTGTCAAGCGTCTAATCCATTAGACCACCGATTCACCTGACTGTTTGCAATGAAAGGAGATTCATCATCATTTGATGTGATGGAAAAATAAATGGAATGCTCATTAATTTTTAGGTCTTTTAATTCATTTTCAATTCTTCATCTTACCAGTACATATTCGTTTAACAAAAGGGAACAATAGTTTCTCTGTTGTCAGTTATGTCCTGGGTTGGTCCAACAACAATAGCTGATCAACACCAATTAGTCTCGAACCGTAATCCAATGTGATAATTTATTTTTATTTGGTTTTGTTTTGTTTGTTCCCTTTTTGGGGGGTAGGGGTACGGTTGGGATAAGAACCCATAACCATGGGCTCCACTAAACGTCGTCCCCCCCAACTGACACCCCTCCTCGGCCGATTAATCCCTACATTTGTTATATGTTTTGAGTTGGAATAGGCCTCATTTGTGAAGTTTTATATATTTTTTTAAAATATGTTTTGCAAGTGGAATACTAATAGTGGAATACTAATATTTGTTGGTCAAAATGTTTCATATTTTGTTTTCATCAACAATCATCAAATTCACAAGGGGAAAGTCCAGTGGTGTAGCCATGATTAAAGGGGAGTAAATTTACCGACACAAAAATCAAATGAACCGACAAATTATGTCAATCAGAAATACTAACAAGTTTGAGAATTTATAGACAAACGCTATTTTGGGTGAGCCTTGTATTTTTTTATATTGTTTTTATATTGTAATATAGTTATATCCTAAGTTGTGACGTCATGGTGACGTCATCAGATATCGAAATACACTAAAATCCAATTCTTATGAACCACAAAAGATATTTACACAATCTTTGCATCATCTTACAGATCTTGAATTATGTGACATTTCGTACACAGACATGACCCAATCTGACCTCTCCTTCCGGTCAAAACCGGAAGTTTAACTGAAAAAATTATTCTGAAGCACTTTTATAGGGTCTGCAGCCAACATGATATGGTATTTGGGCGTGCCTTCCGTGGACGAATTTACTATTGACATGTGACCTTCTCAAAAATGTGACTGATTACGTCATTACCTGTCACAGCGCCCTCTAGTGGTGGGTTTAGAAAAATAATATCACAAAATCCATATGAAATTTGAATATGACTTCTGTGAATAAAGTGATCAGTGACATATTATCTTTTAAAAATATGTTTGGTGACGTCATCAAAGTTCAGAGCGCCCCCTAGTGGCGTTAACACAAATACATGACATGCACCATATGAAAGCCAGTAATGTGAATTAGTGTCTAAAACAAAGTCATTATAACATGTGACGCTGCGGGGGGCTAAGACGAGCGGTCTAGCGCACCGAACTCAAGTTCTGGTGTTGCCAGCAGCAGGGTGTGGGTTCGAGCCCCGGTCGTGACACTTGTGTCCTTGAGCAAGGTACTTAACCATAATTGCTTCGTCCTTCGGATGGGACGTAAAGCCGTAGGTCCCGTGTGTTGTATAATGCACGTAAAGTGGATTGTCGTGCGGTCTAGCGCACTGAACTCAAGTTCTGGTGTTGCCAGCAGCTGAGTGTGGGTTCGAGCCCCGGCCGTGACACCTGTGTCCTTGAGCAAGACACTTAACCATAATTGCTTCTCTCCACCCAGGGCAGTTAAATGGGTACCTGTGAAGGCAGAGATGGTTTGCTCTATATGCGCTAGAAATGGCAGCAATTGAGCTGTATACTCCCCAGGGAGCTGAGATGGTTTCAGGAATGATTTATGAGCCTTATGAGCCTTATGAGCAGGGATAATAATATAATGCGCCTTGAGCGCCACTTAGTTGGTGGATACGTGCGCTATATAAATCTATACATTATTATTATTATTATTATAACTCGACATGAACAACTATGATCTACGACAGCATTCGAGCCTTGTGGCAACTCGACCTACGCAAAACTGGACTCACGAGTTGTCATACTTCACATTTTCACATAAATACAAAACATGCAGCATGAAAGCTCGTAATGTGACTCAGTTTGTAGAACCAATTACTTCATCATTACGTCAGTAAATATTATTTTATTAATATTTTAGTCTAATCTGCGGGACGTGTAGATTGGCGAGAAAGGACAAGTCGACCTAAACAAATATTGTGAACCTGCAGGGGGTTAAGACATCTCGACTGTTGTGAAAACTCGACCTAAACAAAACTCGACCCACGAGTTGTCATATTAGCACTTGGCATTTTCGCATAAATACAAAACATGCACTAATATGAAAGCCCATAATGTGACTTAGTTTATAAAACCAATTACGTCATCATTACGTCCACATACAAATTGTCTCAAACGCCTACACAGTTCATGTGTTTTAAGTTTATTTCCAATATATCGTAAATACTAAACAAAGAACTCAGTGTCCCAATAATTAATAATCAATATACATGTAGCCGAAACCCCTGTGTTCGTTTTCATCTAACACTTCGTTGCAATTTTGTACTATTGTAGTAATATCTGTACAGATAATACTGAAACATATTAATGTTAATTTCGAACAATAACAAACACCTCATCAGTCTCCTGCCACCTACTGTCCCAAAAAACTCCCACTCACAGTCTCATCTAACCACCCGTCCTGTCGATCAGGTCTTGACTAAAATTACTTTTGTATACAATGACTACAATTAATGCGCCTTTTCAAAGAACTAGTGACATCAGTGCCTAATAATATCAATACATCCAAAACCCATGTCAGCGTTTTCATCAAAAGCTTAACCTCTAGTGTACAATTTGCATCCCCCTGAACAGATTCCCACAGCTATCATAAATATGACTCAAACAAAATAATAAAAAAAATTAAAAAATAATACTCAAATAATTGAAATTTCTGTTTTATTCCAAACAAATCGGAACATAGCCCCTACCCTAGGGGAGGTTTACAATTATTATAGATATAATGTATGTATGTATATCATCTATTTTGCTAATCAAACACAACAACCAACTCTGCTCTCACAGGTACCCATTTACCCCTGGGTGGAGAGAAGCAATTATGGTAAAGTGTCTTGCTCAAGGACACAAGCAACCCGGTCGCGGCTGGATTCGAACCCACATTTTGATGACTCAGCCATCAGAACACAAATCTGATGCACTAAACCGCTCAAGCTTGGCACTCCATGAATGAACATGGATGAAGGAAGGCAAGTATGCCTAATAACTTCAATCTTCCAAAATCATTTTTTGGACAGACCAACATGTACCATGTAACCTCAATCCTCCATTTTAATCCAGTGTCAAATATAGCCTGATAACCTCAATCCTCCATAATCCACCAAGCAAATAATCACATCTGCCCTCAATCCTTCAAAATCCTTCACTTTGGCAAGAGGATTTTGGAGGATTTGGGATGGTTAGAGTTAATTTAAAAGAATGACATATATGTACATGGCAATATTAACTTGATTCCTGAGAAGTCACGAGAAAAATAAATTCATATGTATTGGACATACTGCTTGTATTAATATTGTATTAATTTAATATACAGATAATATTCAGGTTCAAGTTGATTGTATCATTTCATGCATGACTGCAGCCTTTGCACATTTTGGGATAGGTTAATCATTAATTTCCCATGTACAGAATGCATTCAGCAGCCAGTACTAATGACTAATCCGTTGTATCTTGTTGCATTCAGCACTGGATAGTGTTTGTATAGCAACTGTGTTGTACATGTAGCATATTACCCTGCTCAATGCAACAAGATCCCCTTGTTGTATGTTGTTGCAGACAGCACTGTGCTTGAAAAAACACAGTCTAATTTACTGAACCCTTCACTGCTACATGTAGGTGCAACAAGATCCACATATATATGGATCTTGTTACACCTAGCAGGCCTTGACCATTGACCACTGTTGTACTGTATGTTGTTGCATTCAGCAGGATGATAAGAAAGTTACCCTATTAGCATGGTTAGGGTTAATGAGAAAAGTGTCAATTGACTCAATTCATTGACAGTTATTAGAGATTGCACACCGTTAGTAAAAATGTCCAGGAACATTGGCATCCATTACTTAATAAGAATCACTAGATGTATAAAAACCCACCTGTAAGGTATCAGCTTATTTCATTAATTATAATAATAATAACGTGTGGACTTATATAGCGCACGTATCCACCAACTAAGTGGTGCTCAAGGCGCATTATATCATTACCCCTGCTCATAAGGCTCATAAGGCTCATAAATCATTCCTGAAACCATCTCAGCTCCCTGGGGAGTATACAGCTCAATTGCTGCCATTACAGCCATTACAGCGCATATAGGGCTAATCAACCAACTCTACCCTCACAGGTACCCATTTAACCCCTGGGTGCAGAGAAGCAATTATGGTTAAGTGTCTTGCTCAAGGACACAAGTGTCACGGCCGGGATTCGAACTCACATTCTGCTGCTAACACCAGAACTTGAGTCCGGTAAGCTAGACCGCTCGGCCACGACACTCCATTGTGTAATTCACAAGAAAAATAATACAAATGTCTTCAGGTTTGTTTGCATTATTTTTCTGGATCCTGGTTGAGATCCATTTCAAAATTGTAATACATTTCACAAAGTGACAGCATATCAGATGGAATCATTTCTCAGAATGTTTGGTACCATCACCAATTTCATATCAAGTACGTTTTTGATTATATTCAGTAATTTTGGAATCGGGTAATTACCAAAAGTGTATACTCCCTTTAAAGGGACAATATCATCACAATCAGAGCAGACTTTCAACAGGGCATGGAATCTATGTCTATAGTAGGCTTGGGCGATATCAAATTTTTTCATCCACGATATATCGGCAAACATATATCGCGATTTTCGATAGTATTGCGATTATTTTTTCATTCATGCATGATTGCTTTAGAGCCGATAACCACAGGTATATTTACCCCTCTACAAGCATCACAATGAATCCCAAATTCGTTTGTATAGTGTGTATGTACTTCTGAAGTAGTTCGTTTTTGTTCCTCACTTCCAAAAGCTGAAAAGACTTCTAATTTTGTTTCCATGGAATTTCACAATGGCGATTTTTTTAATCGCGATATATTTTTAATTGCGATTTTCCGATATCTCGATAACTTAAAAAGGTTCTCGATATCGTAATTGAATTTAAAAAAAAGGTATCGCGATATTCAATATTATCGTGTTATCGCCCAAGCTTAGTCTATAGTTTAAGATGTGACTGAAAATAACTGGCTCATTTATGCAGCAGCAATAGTAATGGGATATTATTTTCAGTCACTAATTTAATCTAAAATTAGCACTCCAATTCCATGCTCTGTTGATCATGACGATATTTCTCTTTAATAACTATGTTGAAGTAACAAAGATGGTTGCCATGGGCAATTAATGAAACCAGCAAACATTCTATGGGTGCACCCCACTAAATAGTGAGGAATTCATGCACCGAGCTGTTTATCATAAAGTGTATGCCCTCAAAAATTTCTGAAAAACAAAGATTTGAGGCCCATTCATTTGATGGATTGTGTAAAAATGGCCCACTATCATACCCTGGGGGTCCTTGGCTTCCAACTCTGAGTATTTTGGACACACTAGGCCCTGACAAAGTGGTCCTAATTTGATTTCAAGCGTAAGGCCTTTTTCCAAAATGGCTGCTTTTCAGTGTGGACGTTTTCACTACTGTAGAGGGTAGTTTTCATTGGGATGAGAATAACTCCCTGGAAACCTGGACTTTAGACAGTAAATAGAGAAGAAAATAAACAGTTATATATCGATCAATATTTTGTGTTTAACACTGTTCACTATGGGAGTTTATTTAGTGGGGTGCACCCCTATGAACCAGCAAGCAGTCACTTATTTATAGCCTCTGACTCATTGAATGAATAATCAGGAAAATATTTAACTTTTTCAAGGTAACTATGACGACGACAAACACATCGTTGAATCGTTACTGAGCACCCATTTCTCTCATTGCAGTAACAAAAAACAGGTTGACATTGTACGGTGGTACTGGTTAAAGTAGGTGTTCATTAGGACACTTGTGTACCCCAATTTCTTTTATTGACCCCTTGATTATAGCCGTTAACATTTAATTTGTTTGACCTCATTTGCAGTTGGGCAGGCGAGTGATACGGTTACTAGTAGGGCGTGGCGCCAACAATTACCACCAGTGCTGTACAAAATTGGTAAGTCTGAAAGTTGACTGAATATATATATATATATATATATATATATATATATATATATATATATATATATGTAGATATTGAATTGTATTTGTGAACTACATTGATGTGTTTATGAAATACTGTATACTCAGTGGCTTCCAAGTGTCTGCTGAAAAGAAATTCCAATGGCGACTCGAACCTATAATTTATTGCTTAAAAACGTGGTACATATAAGAGCGATTACCATCCTAGCTGGTAGTACATGTATATAAGCCACAGCATCAGTAGCAGTGACAGTCCAGCATCCTCCTGAAGATGAACAGGATCTATTCTCCATACCCCAGGGTTCGAAATTTGTATTGCTTGCACAATGCAAGTGAAAATTTCTGAACTCTTGGACGCATTTATTGATGAAATACTTGCGTTAGGATATTGAACAAGTGATTTTCTTTTTCTTTTCTTTTCTCCAGAAAATATTTGAATATCAGATCATTTCCCCTGAGAGAGAAGACATATCACTTGAAGTGACCAACGGAGATGATGCTCTCTACGGCAGGAACTGTCGCTATACTCCTGCTCGTTGTTCAAGGTTGGTCGCTTCATTGTTGTTGTATACTAGAACTCACTCACAGATGTTATCTTTCTAACCAAATCTCTACATCTTTACATCTTTCAATTTCTTTTGGAAAACTCACTCACAGATAGTATTTGTTTTTTTGTTCTGATAAATCATTGTTATTTTTCTCACCAATGTTTGTTTTGATAACACACACATGGAAATTAAAGATGTTTAATTATTTTTTTTTACCTGGAAATTTTTGTTTCATCGGACATTGCTATTTTACTTGCTTGAGAAATTGACACATTACAGTAATGTGTAAAAAATTAATTCATGGTGAGTCTGTCATGAATAATTTTTGGCACTTAATTACTGTTAAACTTCAGACAGTTATTTTGCGAAATTTCTCACGTCAATGTTTTTTTTTTCCCTTTTTAAATGGAACTTATCAAAGCTTTGATAAAAACTAAATATTTTGGAAAACTGCTGGTATTTCAACATTTCAATTTTCTAACCAAATCTTTCTTTTGATTACACACTCTCATGATACACTCTCATGATACAACAGTTGTCACAGCTGAACCATATTATGGCAAAGAGATCGGGCAGTTCAGCACCCATGCACATGCAGTGGCAGGCACAGTGTTTGCCGTTGATGAGTCAACCATTATGATACGAGGATTCTACTACGATGGCTCTGCTCCTGGTAATGTTTTATTTTTATTTTGTTGGTGAAAAAGAGGATTTTTATAAATAATTTTAATTTTAATAGTCCTTAAATGCAGGAAGTACTTTATTAGCCAGTATTGCGCACTAACTACATGGGCGGATCCAGAACATTTTTTAGGGGGGCTGAGAATCAGAAACAATTATTTTTCAGTACTACAAAAATTACAATGAAATAATCAAAGGGAGAGAAAAACAAAGCACAGTGAGGGGGAAATGAGAGTGCGTTCTCCCCTCCCCTCCCCCTCTTTTTTTTTAACGATTTTTTTTTTTGGGGGGGGGTCTACAGCCCCCTTAGCCCCCCCCCCCCGGATCCGCCAATGAACTAGCAACATGTGGAGATTCTACGGGTATGCTTACATTCTTTGAATCAGGATATACTTTTAACAAACAACCTTTGAAAGTTGAAACTGATAAACAAGAAAATAATGAATTATTTTGTGTGTACATTCTAATGTGGAATTTAGGAAAAGGTACTCTAAATTCAAACTGGAAGTTATTTAACTTTTCTTGAAAATGAAAGCAATGCTATTTATTTATATGACAGATGATATACCATCATTGGCTTAACACAGAGTGAGTTTCACGTTACAATTTGACCATATACTTTGTACGTTGTTTTGTTTTTGCTTGTTTTTTTTTAAAAAAATTATTTGGAAATAAATTGTACAATAGGCCCTATTAAAAATAAACTATTAAGTGCATATTTTTTTAAAATCTGGCACAAATCACCAGTTCAACTTTTCAGTAACTCCCATATTTCTCTTATTTTTCAGATTCATTTCTGTGGGTGGGGACCACAGATGAACCTTCTGCCGACGGTCAAGCACTCTTCCTAGACTCCAGGTAATACCACTGTGTATTTTCCGATTGCAAAATGGGATTTTCCCAATTTTTCATCTGTGCATGGGAATTTACCCTCCTCTGGCAGTGTACCTCCACCTAACCCTCCCCTTTCAGTGATCCTTGATCCTCCCCTAGTCCTAGCAATTTACTGATCCTGCAATGGGGTCATCCCCCCCCCCTTTGCCAAGCATGTAAATTAAGCATAGTTGTGTCTCCTTTTTGGTTGTTTGTCCCCTTTTTGCAGTCACCAACCTCCCCTCCCCCTTTCCCTTTGCCATGCAAGTAAAGTATAACCATACTTTTTTGTGTCCCCTCCCTCTCTCTTTGTGATCATTTTCCCCACTTCCTTTTTGCAATCACCAACCTCCCCTCACCTCTCTCCCCTCCTCCCCTCGTCATGCAAGTAAAGTAACTATACTTTTTTGTGTCCCCTCCCTCTTTTTGGTCATTTCCCCCACCTCCTTTTTGCAATCACCAACCTGTACACCCCCTCTCCCTCCTTTTGCCATGCAAGTAAAGTAACCATACTTTGTTTTGTGTGCCCTCCCTCTATTTGGTCATTTCCCACACCCCCTTTTTGCCATTGCCCTCCCGCCCGCCCTCCCATTTCAACCACCCTGGATCCATCCCTGGTCCTGGCAAATCTCTAATCCATTTGTGCACGAGATAAACATAACCGGCTTTCAAATGTTGCTGTAAAATAAACACACAAACGTTAAGTGTGTATGTCATACTAAAAGACTGTTTACAATCTGGGTAGAAAAACTGCCTGGCACTGCCTGGCACTGCATGGTTCAGGCGTAAGTGCACTAGGATTGTATTGTGCCATAGATAGGCCTATAATCACATTGCATTCCTTTCCTCCCATGGTTATTAAGAGGAGACTGCTTCAGCTGATTGAATTAAACACAAAATAAACTCACCTTATGGTTATACTAGGCCATCAAAAAAGTAAAATAGGTTTACTGTCTCCGGCTTGATTAAACCAAAAAATTGTTGTGGGTTAGTGTATTTAGTCTGTTCAGGAACCTGGAACAAAGGTTACACGGGTCCCATTGAAGGTATCAGATTTAGGTATTGTTATGTACGACCAACTGATCCGGCGAATAGCCATCAAAGCCGGTACGCAAGGCAGACGATAAACGAGGGAATAAACAAAATGATAAATGAATAGAGAAACCAGCAACTGATGACAAAGGACATCATCGGTTGAGACATTCTGTATAATATAACAATAATTAAATGAATTTATTTATACAAATCTCAACAGGTGACTATACATGAATTACATTAATTTAGGATACATTTAATCAAGACATGGAATGGTTTACAGCACAAATAAATCAACGAATAAATATTCGGCCGAAAGTTAAATCATTATCATAAAGAAATTGGAATGCCAGCTTGCTCGGTCAACTCGGGGGCTCGGGACGGGGGCTCGGGAACGGGTGCCCCCACCGCTTACCACCAGGCACCTTGTTGAACAGAGTGGGTGGCCCTCTGGGGAACATCACAGCCCATCAGTGCCGCTCAGAGTAGGTAGTCACAGGTAGACTAGGGTAGGCACATCAACTATGCCCAAGGATTGTCCAGTGAGGTGAGTAGTAGCGCCAGCCCCCGCGGTAGCACTGGTCAGTCTCCCGTACCGAGGTAACCTGAGTCGAAAGAGACCTCAGCGTAAGTGGACATTGTCATTTTATACCCATATCAGTATTCATCCAAGCGGGACTGCTTGCTAACAATAAGAACTATAAGAACTATAGATCCGAGCCGTTACCAAGACATTGGAAGAGAAAGTTAAGAAACAAAAGGATTAACGGCTCAGTGAACATGAACTGGATAATAACTTAAGGGGCACAAACTGTGACTGTAACAGTTTAATATTCAGTATTCCCATTGAATACATTTCCTGAGTATAAAGAATTCAGTATTCGTGACATTCTTTGAATTCATGTAATCAAATGTATTTGATTACATTTGAAATGTATACATTGTATATTCAGTGTGTACATTGTGGATCAGGTTGTGTAGAGGTCCTTTCACCTCTGTGGACCTGGGTTCGAATCCCTCATGAAGATCGGGTTTTCAGTCCCTACTGAATGCATTTCTGGGGTTTTCCTCCAACATCTAAAACTGAACATTACTTTATATGGTCTTCGATAGATCAATTGAGGGCCAAGATAAATACATCTGTTCATTTAAATTTTTCAACATTTAGCATAAAAACATCATAAGAGGTCAAAAGTGTAAATTTTATAGAAAATTCTTTATATATTTTTTGTTGGTTTTTGAGTGTGGTAATGCTCACCCTGCTTTGTTTACTGACTTTGCTTATTTAGTTGTTTTTATCCTTTTTATCTTTGATCAAAAGATTTACAGAGCGTTGTTGACCTTGGAATCGATCAAATAATACGATGGGCGTTGTGCCAATTTTTCCTTTGTACAG
The DNA here is from genome assembly GCA_029582265.1 of Zoroaster sp. YZ-2022. Lineage (NCBI taxonomy): Eukaryota > Metazoa > Echinodermata > Asteroidea > Forcipulatida > Zoroasteridae > Zoroaster > Zoroaster sp. YZ-2022. The sequence continues at coordinate 15,436,612 of CM055832.1, read as the reverse complement.
CCATCCAGGTCAATATTTATCAAGAATGTGTTAGGTTGGCACTTGAAAAATGAGGGGAGATGGTTTGAAATATTGGTCAAACTTGATAATGTATTCAGGGTTTACTGAAGTATTAACAATTGTAATTATTTAAGGAAATGTATAACATTTGTTATTTACAGATTATCAAATTGACAAATTGTTATCTTAAAATTTACTTGGTTTAAAGTTGGTCCATGCAGCAATTATTTCATCTGAAGTGCTTTCATCTTGGAGAAACACAGAGTTGTCATCTGGCAACTTTAAAAAAAACATTAACAACATAAAAAACGTGAGCACCTATTGTCATTAAACTTTCACAATAAATAGAGAATTAGCTGTTTGTTGCAAACTGCTTACCAACCTCAAGGACCTGTAGTATAAATGCAAAATAATTGTTATTGGCCTTACATTCTGAACCTAGCAGGTTCTTTCTCAAAGGCAAAATGAGCAAAAAAATTTGCCTTTGAGAAAGAACCTGCTAGGTTCGAAACGTAAGGCCAATAACAATTATTTTGCATTTAAAATTTCACATATACAAATTCTGAATGCATTTAACAAAAATTGTAAAAGGCACAACGTAATCAGCTGAACCTTTCACAGGATGAGTATAAAGCAGACTCGTATATAGAAGCAGTTTTGTTAACATTACCAATGTTATACATAAGGGATGGTATAACCTTACCAGGTTATCGGGTTAACAAATTTATTTAAAAACAAACTTGGTGTTAAGTTGGTACATATCAATCAACCTGAGAAATTATTTCATCTGAAAAATGCATTAATCATAGAGAAAACATTGTTTTGTAAAATTTACAAAAAACATTTTGAAAAATATAAAAACATAAAAAACATGAAACAGATTTTTTTCCCCAAAAACATGAGCCCCAATTGTGATGAACTTTCACAAGTTAGTATCATAAGATATTTGTTTAAACTAGAGGGATAAAATGAACGTACATTACCAAATAAACCTATAATAATGGGATAAAGGCTAGAGCATGGGAATAAGTAATAATAATAATAATAATAATAATAATAATAATAATAATAATAATAATAATAATAATAATAATAATAATAATAATAATAATAATAATAATAATAATAATAATAATAATAATAATAATAATAATAATAATAATAATAATAATAATAATAATAATAATAATAATAATAATAATAATAATAATGTTCCATTCTTATATAGCGTATTTCACATAATGTCCCAATGCGCTTTACATTATTACCCCTGGTCACTGGGCCATATAATTATGGTCACTGGGCCACATAAATAAGTATGTTTTAATTTGATTTTTGCCACAGTGAATCTAAACTGGCTCCTTACAACGATGCTGTTCTGGTTGTTTCTATGCCATCTGGACTCAAGATCACAGACTTCAAATGGCTAGCTGTATGGTGCAGGACTGCCTTAGTAAGTATTGGTGGATCGCAGAGGTTAAGTGCATCGTATTTAGGTTCTGGTGGTTGGGTTGCCAGAGTTGGGGGCTGAGTTGATTCGAATCCTAACTGCGACCATGGTGTCCTTAAGAATGCAAGAATGTACTTGACCATAACTGCTTCTCTCCACACAGAAGTAAATGGATACCTGTGAGGGCAGAGTTGGTTGATGGCTGTAACTGAGCTGCATACTCCCCAGGGAGCTGAAATGGTTTCAGGAATACTTTATGAGTCTAATGAGCAGGGGTAATAAAAACGCACCCTGTGCGCTAGTTTGGTGGATACATGCATTATATAAATACATATTATTATTATGGCACACAGGACCACACAAAGGTTTAATTTTGCTAGGGGATATTAGGGATTCAGACAGTATAAGGATTGCTGGGAATTGGAAAAAAAATTCCCTTCTTAAATCCAGTATGCCCCTGAAGTAAAATGTATGGACATGCATCCATACTAAAAACCAAATTGTTAAAGTTTCACCTTATTCCATTGTCATTGGCGGATCCGGGGGGGGGGGGGGGGCTAAGGGGGCTGTAGCCCTCCCCTAAAATCGTTTTTAAAAAAATTAAAGAAAGGGAGAGAAAAAGAGAGAGAGAGAGAGAGTGGGAGGGGAGGGGAGAACGCACTCCCATTCCCACAGTGTGCTTTGTTTTTCTCTCCCTTTGATTATTTCATTGTAATTTTTGTAGTACTGAAAAATAATTGTTTTTGATTCTCAGCCCCCTCCCTAAAAAATGTTCTGGATCCGCCCATGATTGTCTCATTATCAAGAAAATAGTGAAAATGCCTTCAGATATTTTGAATTCATGTCTGTGGAATTGACGTCTCTGGTGGACTAAAATTTTAAAGGTTTATTAATCTGATAGCACCTCAGACAAATATTTCAAGAGATGTATAATACACACAATCATTCCATTAACTGAATACGTTTAATGTAAATCAGTGATCATTTTATTTAACTCTTTAGAATACCAATAGTGTGTTTTAAGAGGGCCAGCTATAGTGAAAATGCTATAAAGGCAGCAAAGAGTCCTTGTAGTATATACACGCAGGAACAACCATGTTTATACACTACTCAAAACAATTTAGGGAACACCGGAATAATCTCAGTTAATTAAAGCAAGATCATTTATTTCAGATAAACACAATGTTTCACAGAATTGATGAGAAACAACTGCACAATGAAACAGATGATAAAGGATGCATGTAGTGATTGCACATTTCATGACATGATTACTGAAAGAGAGAGGGGGTTGCAAATGAAAATCCCGGTTCATGGAACATTTCAAACCTATTTGATGTTAAAAATCCGGTGTTCCCTAAATTGTTTTGAGTAGTATATATTACTATACTTCCAAGGACCTGAGTCAACCTCCTATTGTTCCCATCCTTTGTTCCCATTGTTGTCCCATGGGATTTTTTACATTAGTTACTACTGAGGACTATGAGGTTTTCTTCTGAGGACTATTGTTCCTATAGTTCCCTTTTGTTATCAAGTCCTCAGAAGTATAGCTGTACCTGCTCAAGTTAATTGATGGGAAGTTGGGTTATATATATATTTATTATTCGGTCTGTATTATTTGGCTAATAATCTTAAATTTCTTGGTTCTAAACATACTATTTTTTTTAAACCAGGCAAACTTTGGTGAGGTGTACATCCCCTCCAGTTTTGAGCTTCCAGCTCCCCATGATTTAGGTGCTCTGATACCCCTGGCACATGACGTACAAGCTGACCATGTCTGGATCATGGACTCAAGGACTTTCCTTTTAGAGAATTTCACATATGACGGCCAAGGACCAGGTAATAATAAGAAAGCGCTGGTATCTCAATTGCAGTCATTTGGGCACTGACATATAAGGCTAATCAAACCACCAACTCTGCCCTCACAGGTACCCATCTTACTCCTGAGTGGAGACAAAAACAATCATGTTCAGCCATCAGAACAAGTATCCGATGTACTAAACTGCTCGACCATGGCACTCCACTCCATGCTATTAACATACAAAATTGAATATAATTATACAGACAGTATAAGAAAATCATTAAAGCATCCAGGTAATGTCTACAGTGTAATAGTATACAAATAATGAATGTTTATGAGTGCAATGGTGAGAATATTTTCATGAGTTGAAAGATGGAATGTTCCAATCAACGAGGCAAAGCTGAGTTGTATGGAATAACGAAAGAACGAAAGAAAATATAGATAGATATTTATTTATTCAGCCAATGATAAAAAATATACAATGGAAATCGAGCGAACACAAGAGCTCTAAAATTTTACAAAAATAAATATTGTGTACAAAAGTATACAAATCAAACTATACAAATATACATATATACATATAAGGCAATAAGATTCAATTAATTGCAAATATAAAATGTAAAATTCAACGGGAATGGTGCACATTAAAAACCTTTACGGCAGAAGGATAAAAACTATCAATAAATCTCTTAGAGCCCCTAAAATGTTGAAATCTTTTCCCTGAGGGGAGAAATTTGAAATAGTCAACAGCTGGGTGGGAATTATCTCCTATAATATTTCTAACTCGTTTTAAACTACGTTCTTGATAAAGGGAAAAGAGAGATGGCAGGCCAGTACCAATAATACGTTCAGCATTTCTAATAACTGATTCTAATTTCCTAAGCTCATTTTTACTTATGCGACCAAACCAGACTAAAATATGTGTAGTTAATAGGCCTATACTCTCGATTATGGCACGATAAAAATTAATCAAAATATCTATCCTTACGCCATACGATTTAAGTGAACGCAGAAAATACAGTCTCTGACGAGCTTTTTTTAGTATCTCCTCCGTATTCACCTTCCATGTTAAGTTATTCATTACAAAAGTGCCTAGCAACTTAAAGGTATTTACCTGCTCTACAACAGATCCATTAATAATAAGTGGGTCTTTTAAGTTGTTACGTCTAAAGTCCACAATTAATTCTTTCGTTTTACACACATTCAATATCAAGTTGTTATCATCGCACCATCTCACCACGAGATCAACTTCGTTCCGGTAGCCACTTTCATCATCATTGAGTATCAAACCAGTGACCGTCGTATCATCCGCAAATTTAATAATTCGGGAGTTCTGGTCACGTGCTTTACAATCGTAAGTAAAAAGAGAATACAAAAGCGGCGATAATACACATCCTTGTGGGGTACCAGTGTTTAAAACAACAGCATCTGAATAATTACTCCCAGCTCTAACGATTTGTTTACGACATAGAAGAAAATCCAAAATCCAATCACAAATAGCAACGGGAAATTTGAGGTTCTCCAATAATTTAAAATGTAACTTACAAGGAATAATGGTATTAAAAGCCGAGCTGTAATCGATAAACAATACACGAGCATAGGAGCCTTTATTTTCCAAATGAGCTAAAGTTTCATGTAACCAAATCGAAATAACATCTTCCACTGATCGGTTTGCACGATATGCAAATTGAAAAGGGTCAAAATCAGCGGGTAAAAGAGATTTCAAAAAGGTTAAAATGAATCCCTCAAACGTTTGCATTGGTACTGGTGTGAGAGCAACAGGTCGGTAATCATTTAAACAGGATATGTTACCCTTCTTTGGGATCGGGACTACAATCGATTCCTTGAATGATGTAGGCACTTCACACAAGCTCAACGACCAATTATAAATATTCGTATAAACTTCAGCGAGCTGTTCGGCGCATGTCTTCAGTAACTTTGGCGTAATCCCATCAGGTCCAGCAGCCTTCCGTTCGTTTAAACGTTTAAATTTATTCTTCACCGAGTTCTGGCTAATAATGAATGGTGCGGTAACATCCCCGTTCCCTACAGGGATGGGCTGGCTAGTATTATTTATTTTGTCGAACCGCGAGTAGAATTCATTGAGCCTATTCGGTAACGTTGCGTCATCGGAACCTATTGTCCATTCAACGAGGCAAAGCCGAGTTGAATGGAATAACGAAAGAACGAAAGAAAATATTCTCTCCATTGCACGAATACAAAACATTCATTATTTGTTTTATATAACATCCAAGTAAATCTTTGTCATTTGATTGGAGAATAAAACTATAAGAATAAACAAAATATACAAGATTGTATTCTGGCATCCACTACTTTATTTTTCGGCTTGTGACGCACGGTTTGCTTGAATGGTTGTGTCTTGTCAATAGAGGGCGTTTTGTACTGCTGTGTATATAACGCATGATCGATGTGGTTTAGCATGCAATAGATCAAATGGGATGGAACAAAAATGCATGGTGAATGGAACAAAAATGCACAGTGAATGGAACCAAATAGCACGGTTTATGACGTAGCCATGTAATGGTTTGATTAATGAATGCCGCGTGACTTACAATCCTCCAATCAAATGGCAAGGATCTACTTGGGTGTTATATAATATGCAATATGTCATGGGAAAAGTTTGTATTTACATATACATAAAGTGTGCCTGTCACTTTTAAAGTAGAGTGCCATGGTCGAGCGGTTTAGTACATCGGATTTGTGTTCTGATGGCTGAGTTGTCAGAATGTGGGTTCGAATCCAAACCGCGACCATGGTGCTTGTGTCCTTGAGCAAGACACTTTACCGTAATTGCTTCTCTCCACCCAGGGGTAAATGGGTACCTGTGAGGGCAGAGTTGGTTGTTGTGTTTGATTAGCCCTATATGAGCCAAAATGGCAGCAATTGAGCTGTATACTCCCCAGGAAGCTGAGATGGTTTCAGGAATGATTTATGAGCCTGATGAGCAGAGGGTAATAATATAATGCGCCTTGAGCCTTGGTGGATACGTGCGCTATATAAGTCCACATTATTATTATTATTATTATTAAACCATTTGCCTCTTCCACTGTTTACATAATTTAATATAGGCAAGGCTTTGAGTACCTTTGAAAAGCATTGATATGAAATTAAAGGAAAGTAACAGCATTGGTAACGTTGGCAAAACTGCTTCTACAAGTATGTTTACTTATCATTGAATCACAAGATAAACATTAAATGACCAACCTGTGAAAGTTTTGGCTTACTACGTTGTGTCTTTAAAAATAAAATGGTGAAAATGCACAAGATTTTTCATATTCATTTTTCTTGGAATTAAGGAACGAGTACTCCATTTTCCTAAATAATAACTGGAAATTATTGCACTTTTCTTAGAAAGTGACAGCACCTCACACAAAATTATTTCTACTGAAGATTGATGCCATCATCAGCTTTAACAGTTTTAATCCTATAATAATTGTGATGTAATCTGGGAAAACCCTTCACATGGTGAAATTTGTAATTTTTGTGTTATATACATCAAATTAACGAGGACACTGTGCTGTTTTCAAAACTGTTTTATTCATGATTCTAGGTTGTCTATAACTTGAGTTATGCTCTCGGGAAGTTATAACCGCCGCTGTCCTTAAAAAACAATGGCGGAAACGAAAAACAAAGACGGCTTTTTAATTATCTATCATCATATGTTTTTACATCTAAAACGATGGAATTTTTATTTAATATTTTCAAGAATGATCATTTGGATATTAACAGTTAAAAAACTCAAAAAGTCAACAACAAAAATTGGGGGACTATTTTGCCATTTTCTTCAAAACAAGTTTGCCGACATCCGACGGGTTTTCCCAGATCGCATCACATATATGCCTTTTAAAAAAAGATACACCCATAGGTGATAACAATTTCTCTTTGTAAATGTGAAATTAGAAACCTACTTCTGGTCTGGAAATGCTTCAGTGCCCAATGGAGATGGATTTTGGCTTCTGTGGACGGATGAGTGAGTATAAATGTTTGTATTTATTTCTCTCTTTCATTGTGGGTAGCTTGTTCTTCTGTTGTATATTATTGTGTACAGATACTTTTGACCCAGTAAAGATGTAATTACCTGTGTTTGCCACTATTTTATTGGTACTTTTTGGCAATTTTTGTTTTCATTGGAACATAGTTATTTTGTTTGAGGAAAGAAAAACAAATACTATAATAAGACACATTTTAGATATTAATTGTGAGAAGCTTGGTTTTAGAGGGAAAATGTCCCGAAATTAATTTGTGGTGGGTTTCACCATTCATTACAAATGTTGTTGTTGTTGTTGTTGTTGTTGTTTTTTTAAATCAGTTGCACTTGATCTTCAATAATTCTGAATATTGTACATGACAACCATAAGTACTTAAAACAATACTTTGCTCAATTATTTTGTAAGACTAATTGCGGTGACACCATGTGAAATTCTCTGTTGAGTAGTAATTAGTTCTGAAAAGAACTGGAGGTTACAACTCGACGTTTCGATCAGTATGCTCTGATCGTCTTTAGGAGAATGCCGGACTCTGGGAAATGCTACTGCTTAAGTAGGCTGCTGGAGGATCACGCGATGACGGATGCTGGAGAATTATTTTGTGTTATTCTTTTTGCAACGATTGTTGGGGTATTTTCTTAGGTTTTCTTAGATTCTTTGGAAAAAGGTGCTTTATTAACTGTGTAATTTATTTAAATAAACTAAAGTTGGCAGTAAAATAGCTAAATACGCATTTTTATAGCAACCTCGAGCATGATTGTTTTAAAACCGATTCCTTTGTCTGCTCTTATTTCAGAAATGACCAACTCTTACCGCTAGGCAAAGCATTTTCAGGTGAAAATATCACTGTCACCCTGCCCCAGCCGCAAACCGTTTATGACATCACTTACATCAGCGTCTGGTGTAATAGTGTTATGGAGAATTTCGGCCATGTCAGTTTCGACCCGGACACACTCAACGTTCCGGCTTTCATCAAGAGTGACATGCCCTACTATGGGAAACGGATCGGCCAGTTCTCCACTCTAGCCCATGATGTGTCCGGAGAGGTGTTTGCGGTTGACCAATCTAGAATTCTGATTCATGGCTTTAATTATGACGGGGCTGCACCGGGTAAGTTACCCACACCTTGCACCACTTTTATGAAGATGTTAGTGATCCATAATTTTCTGTCAAAATCTGTATGACCAGTAAGGCCAGCATGCAGGCTCTGCCCATAATGTGACCCGCTCTACAAAAAAGGGTATTGTCGCGGGTGTTAAAACCGTATCACTACGAAAGCATAACATTGGTGGTTTTTTTAACTCTAAAACGGACAAAGAGTAAAACAAAAGACGAAAACAATGCACACAAAAACGTTTGTTTTTTCATCTTTATTCATCAATATTAATATTTTTGAAAATAAATTATGAAAATATTGATATTATAGATGCCAACAAACCACACAAAAAATCAGTTTGTGAAGATTTGTTCACCCGTCTCCACATAGAACAGCCCTTTACGTGTAATAGCATAGCGCGACATACCCTTTTTCGTAGAGCGGGTCACATATAACACAAATGCCACTGAAATATAATGCTGGTTTTCTTTTGGCATAGATTTATGCACGTCAGACTTATCAAAAAGCTTTTCTGACTTAACTCTTGTGGGGAATCAATCCTTTTCACATGCTGGCCCATCCCTTGGGAACTCCCTCATAATGTTTGTGGTACCAGAAGTCTATTACCTATGTGAAGTATCATGCCACTCGTGTACTATCTTAGTCCACTGCATAGTACTCCAAGAACAATGGATTTTGGCCATTCATGACATATTGTTCCACAGACTGAAGCACCAGGTCTCAAAAAGAAGTAGTACAGTCTGGGAGACTTATACCCACCGTATGAGAGAACTGTATCTTCCGTGCGCACCTTAGCATTTATTGTGTTCGTCCATTGTTCGCCCCACAGCTGATGGTTCCGCATCTAGTTTAAGATTGCGTCTAGTTCTAGGAACTAGCTTCGCGTGTCAAGCGCCTATCCCATGATGCCCCACGGCAAACACTTCATGTAGGTAATAGACTTCTGGCGATATAGATAACATGCTTCCAATGTTCTGATCATGCATGCTATATGTGCTAATAATCAGGTATATTTTATCTGGCAAGCTATCTGTGGTCAAGATGTTAAGACGACTGCACTGCATGTACATGTAGTAAGCAGGAGGTCGTGGGATTGAACCCTGCCCGAGTCGCCTTGGATTATTTTTTTAATAGACACTCGGAAAGCACCGACTATACCGTGCTTCATATATATTTGCATCAGTGTAGGGCAAATCCCACGCAATAATTTCATCAATCTATGTATTATATTGACTTTGAAATTGTTCCTGCACTTTTTGGGGGATGAGACTCAGCACCACTGTTGATAAGCCTGCAACAAATCAGTTGATTTGATGATTTGATTACAGTTGATTTGTTACAGTGTGGGCATGTACAGAGTGTCGCAATCTTGTTTTTGAGATTCGCTTCTCTCAAAGATTACTTAAGGTATGGATATTTCCCTTTAGATGCTTTTCTGTGGGTAGGAAACACGGATCAGCCAAGCACAGAAGGGATGGCTCTTTTTCTTGATGATAGGTAAGGATGATAAACGGGATATTTTTAAAGGATTTATCCAATGGTATACATACCTGCTTCCTCCCTTGTTGGTCATTACCATTGGTTAAGTGGGTGTCTCATAACTCAACATTCTTGGAAGGTTCTATTGGGAACACTGGCTGCACCCTGATTGGGAATGGGCTTCCATTTGGAGCAGTTCCATTAAAATCCTAACAATGCCACAGCCAGCAGGCAACTCACACACAGCAGGCAACCCATACACACAATGCCAAGGTGACAACCAAGCAGTGGTAGTATCTGACACACTTCACTAGGCACCAATCAGAACACTTTCCATTCAACACAAAATAATCCTAGCAAATACTACTTAAGGAGCTGCATCTCCAAACCTCTTCATTCTCCTGACGAGTGATTAGAGCACGCTAACTGAAATGGAAAGAAGATCCTGTGAAGTCCCCAAAATTTAGTTCTCCCGGAACCACATTCTCACTTGGCGATAGTTGAGATACGAGTTGTGCGATAAGGTTCTGAACCTGTACCTCACATAGCGACATTTGAGATAAACAATACTTACAATTGTGTGGTCACGTGCAACTTGAGAAATAAAATGCGGGGTCCTGCCTTTTATTAATTTGAGGTTTTAATTTACTGGTAGTGGTACTAATCCTTCATGAATTTCTTCATTCAGTGTCTCAAACGAAAGCAGTGCTTGGGTCAATGCTCCATGCATGCAGGGAGGGTCCCTGGCCGTGTACATGTATCACATATTAGAAACACATGTACACATGTGCTTGCTTGCTTTACTACTGAAGGATTTTGGAGGATTCAGGTTATTTGTAAGCAAATGGGCCTAGGGAGTTAGGGTTAATACATGTACCAACATTACATCAATCATGTTTTTATATAAGGGTCATTCCACCAGATTGGGGCAAGCTTTGTGACCTTGGTGTCCTTGTTACGTAGGTAGTATGTACCATTCATTATCCTTATTATGAATGCACATTCTCAGTTATTCTTCAAATTAGAATGAAATCAATCTCTGTGCCTTGAATATGAAGTTACAATAATGTCAGTTAAGGAGTCATCAGTGAACAATTTCCCCTGTATTGCATCGCAAAATGCGACGTAATTTGGACAATCTACGATGGAATTTCAAACAATACATCGCAGATTTTGCGATACAAATTGCGACAGATTTTTTAACTGTTGTGGTTTAATAATAAACGTATGTTTGAAATCATTAGCAAACCTTTCCCGAAATAACGTTTACATGTATATTTCCGACCAAAAAATATCAAGGGTTCCATCCAGACCGGGTTTGTTTCCGCACGTCCAGACCACGCCGGGGTACGTCCGTGCGACGTATGTTGTCATCGATAACTTCACAACGCGACGGTGTTGATGCAATTGTGAACACGTGTACTATTTTTACCTATGTGCACGCCGTACATGCAACTTTATTTTCCAGCAATCCATAAGGATATTATCCGCAATGCCTAAAATTCTATGTGCATGCAATATTTTTCTGCTGATGAATTAACTACGAGCGAAATCCCCGAAATGGAAAACACTCAACAACCACCCAGTTTTTTTGTTTTTTGTGTGTTTTTTTGCTTCGCACGTGTTTATTTTTTCTTCTCCTGAGTTTGGGGGTTGGAGCATTGACCAATTGAGCCACCCCCTATAAACAATAGTACCATGTTCAGTTCACACATGTGCTTCATACGATCACTACGGCCGTATTCAAAAGAACTCTATAAATGTTACTAAATTCATTGTATAATAAATCTTTGAAAATTAACAAAATTAGCATTCATTTACATATGTAGCGGTGAAATTTAGAATCATTTCGGCACACAATATGATTGCACTTTCAACCACGGTAAGCTATTCATTTTCCTGACGAATTTTTAATAATCAAAATCAAGCTTGATCATACCACAAAGTAACGTTACTCTCGGCGAAATTCACTTTGAAAATCATCCGAACACGTCGCAGTCGGTATTTTATTTCACGATATTGCCTTTGGTTTTAGCGATCGATATAACAATGTAAACAAAACAGAAAATAGACAGAGGACTAACTTTCATGAATGACTGCAATTTTTACCACCTGTGGCTCAATTTCCGGACACTAAAGATGATTATTTCTAGTAAAATTTGGACATTCATATTATGAACCAATCGACAGTAAAGCCTTGGAAAACAACACCTTTACCTATGCACACTGCATACTGTAATTTTAAGCATTTTAAATTTGCTATACAAAATTCACAGATTGCTATACAAACAATTATTTTGCTATGCAAATTCATTTTTTGCATCGCAGTTTTGCTATGCAAAATTTTGGAACGAAATCGTTCCCTGAGTCATAATAAATGACTACGTAAGGGAGACCTGTCTCAAAGCTTGCCTCCAACCTGGTGGAATGACACATACTGTATAATAATTAGTTTATTTTTGAAAATGATGTTATCATGTTAACAGAGAAGAGAAGCTTGGTGCATACACTAATGGTATCATCGTTGTGACGATGCCGGTGAATACTAATATCACTGGTTACAAATGGATCTCTGTCTGGTGTAGAAACTTCAGAGTAAGTACACATCAGTTGCTCTTAATATTAGCTGAGTGCAGCGTTTGACCCGATAATCTGTTTTCACTTTTTAAATATGAGGTATAGAATTGGAAATAAATAAACAAATGCTGTTTTACTTGAGGAAGGGAAAACAAATGCTTTAATATGACACATTTCTCAAAATAACTGTGAGAGGCATGGTTTTACAATAAATATGTTTTTGTAAAGGAAATTATCAATGTTCCAATAAAAACAAAACATTCCAAAAATTGCCACTTTTGCATCTTTAAAGGCTGGTTTATTCTTCACGTGTTTTTTTAATCATTCGCATGAATTTCAGGTTTTCATGTCACATTTCTATTCACATTTGCATTTGCGGAAAGTATAAACCAGCCTTTAGTAAATTGACTATTTAATGCTATGGTCCCACAGGAATATTTCGATCTTTCTGTCGAAATATATTTCGATTCTTGGTTTTTTTTGTTATTTTTAATAATTTCGTCAAAATCTCGTATAAATATCGATAAAATATCTTTTTTCCGTGAGAAAAATTTTGTGGGGGTATTTTCTCGACAATTTCGATTCATTTTCGATTTTATTTCGACGAATTTCGACTATTTAGATCATTTCGACTGGCATTTCGACAAATTTCGACTGTTTAGATTGATTTCGAATTTTTTTGGATTATTTTTCGATTTAAAAAAAAATTCGGACAAATGTTTCGATTTATTTCGACTGTTACGATTGTTTAGACTATTTAGACAGTTTAGATTTATTTCGACTGTTTTTCGAACGTTTAGACTGTTAAGACTATTTCGATTTCATTTTCGACAGTTTCGATAAAATTTCGACAAAATTTCGATAAATTTTATCGAAACTTTATCGAAAAATATTGGTCAGGTTTAATAATTTTCGATTAATGAATTTTTTAGACAAATCTAGACAAATATCGACAAATATCGACAGTTTCGATTTTGTTAGACTCTTTAGACTATTTCGACTTTTCTCGAAAATTGTTGGTAAAAAATCAAAAATCTTGACGAAACACGATCGAGAGAGTCGAAATCTCTGTGGGACCATAGCATAAAAACCTACACTTGTTGACCTCAGTTGCTGCGACAGAACACATATGTTAACAAACAAAATCTCAAAGCACTGCTTGTTACAGCGACAATAAAATCAACATATATTTTATCAGAACTACAGTCACGGACAAAATTCTTGGGACACCAAAACCCCATTACCCCAAATACAATGTTGAATGCTACTTGTGTATTTAACTTTAATTTGGTATTCTCTGAATATAAGCGGGGAAACGCATGATGATGGCCACCAGATCGTATGCAATACAACATTGTTTGGGAGAGATAGAGGGGGGTGTCCCAACAAATTTTGTCCCAGATTGTAGTTTCCCCTTCAACGGATAGGTTAACTTTGGCCATGTGATGATCCCAAGCAATTTGGAGCTTCCAGATGAGCATGATCTAGGCACGCTACCAACCACTGCACATGATGTACATGCTGACCATGTCTGGGTCCTGAACTCCAAGACCTTCTTCTTTGTGAATTTTGTTTATGATGGCAACGGACCAGGTATGTTTATAAACATATATACTTGGTTTCTCTAGCTTGCAAAATGGTTTACGTAGTAGTATTTGTAAAGTAATCTTTTGCATGTGAAACTTTGGTTAACAATTCAATAACTATAAAACCTCAATTTAATGGAAAGGAACAACATTGGTAATGATGTCAAAACTGCTTCTTTTAGTATGCTCAGTGTTGTAACAAAATTTTGCTGTTAGAAAAGTCTTAGGCTGTTGTGGCTGGATTGACCCCAAAAAATAATAAAGCAACATAAAATACACGATACATTGCAGTGTTGTCAAGTCAAATTTACTCACGTCAACAAGTCATTTTTACTTGGTAGTAATTAAACAATAATAATAATAATAATAATAATAATAATAATAATAATAATAATAATAATAATAATAATAATAATAATAATAATAATAATAATAATAATAATAATAATAATAATAATAATAATAATAATAATAATAATAATAATAATAATAATAATAATAATAATAATAATAATAATAATAATAATAATAATAATAATAATAATAATAATAATAATAATAATAATAATAATAATAATAATAATAATAATGTGGACTTATATAGCGCACGTATCCACCAAACTGGTGCTCAAGGCGCATTACCTTATTACCCCTGCTCATCAGGCTCATAAATGATTCCTGAAACCATCTCAGCTCCCTGGGGAGTATACAGCTCAATTGCTGCCATTTCAGCGCATATGGGCTAATCAAACACAATAACCAACTCTGCCCTCACAGCTTAGTGTGGAATCTAAGTTATAAGACTGAGGCATGCTGTTACTGTGAAGAAAAGTGAAATGATTTCCTTAATGCTGTGTAAAAATAAAAACATACTTGCTGAAGCAGTTTTGCCAACATTACCAATGCTTTACTTTAATTCCCTTGAACTTTTATATCTGCTCTACCTTGGAACTCCTCATAGGGCATACGTAATCTCTTATAATGTTTCTTTTATGTGACCATGAACATAGATACCTATTTTTGGGCTGGCAGTACAATGAGCCCAGATGAAAATGGCTTCTGGCTAAAATGGACAACTGGGTGAGTAGTGTTCAAATAGCAGATTGGTTTTAATACCCCTTCATGACTACTGCCAAGCTGTTTATTTCTTCAGCTACCAGGTTATTTCTGTATATACTTTCATGCATGGCCCACTTCTGAAAAGTATCCTGGTAGTCAAACAAAAATGGTGGACCAATGTTTGTACTTCTGCCCACTCTGTGTTAAAGTCTGTGTGCATGTCTGTATTTTATCCATTTTGCCTTTGAGAAAGAACCTGCTAGGTTCGAAACGTAAAGGCCAATTATACTATTTTGCATTTATACTACAGGTCATTTAGGTTGGTAATCAGTTTGCAAAAGCTAATTCTCTATTTATTTATTTGTTTCAATTCTTTTGGAAGAAGTGCCCCTTCCCTTTCCACTCTCCCATAACCAGAATCTTAATGAAATCGGCCCATGTAGTTTGCATTACTTTCCCCAAAAATAACTATTTTCTTTTTGTTTTATGTTCCCCTGTTTGGTCAAGTTCCTATTTTTTTGTTCTATTCCGCAGCGATGACCAGATTCTCCCGAATGGTAGGCCGTTTAATAAAGAGAATGTTACTGTTACTATACCTGATGACATGACCGTGTTTGACATCACATATGTCGGCATTTGGTGTCAATCTGCTAAGGCGGATTTTGGTCATATTAACTTCAACGGAGCAATGCTCAATGTTCCAGCAGTCCTGGATAGTGACGATATGGTAAGTTTTAATTAAGAACAAAACTTAGTTTTTTCTTGTTTGTTGGCACTTGATTTTATGTTTTTGTAATGGGAATTGATTAAAAAAATGTAATCTTAATTATAATGTCAACATAATGGAAATTATTTTGCAAATTTTACCAAAAAGATAACACCTGGGACAGAAATGTTATATTCCAAGGGATGTTTGATACCATCATCAAGTTTACACCAAGTAAGATTTATGTACAAATGTGACGTTTTTCATGATTAACAATAGTGTATAGTTGCTTAAAGGGGGACTGACATCCTTTATTGTGTATGTACTTAAGGCGTTTTGTAATAAAATATTGTTTTTGAGACCCACCTGTGTCTATTTAATCATTGATTTCTGAGTACAAGTATTTTAAAACAATGTTTGAAGTGTTTGGGGGAGGCAACCCCGCCCCATGGTGGAAGCTTCATTTGCATAAGATATGTGACGTAAGGTCGGGAAGATCCGATGTGTACATGATGTACATGTACATACAAACGTTTCACACACGTAGCGTCGATTTCATTTCTTCCGTGATTTTTGTTTCCGGAACTAATAAAATGCCGGGAAGATGTGTTGCTGCAGGATGCAGCAACACCACCAAAGACGGTGTTAGCCTTCATCTGTTCCCAAGTGACCCAAAAATCGCCGTATTTGGACGAGCAAAGTTCGACTGACAAGAGTAAAGTGGTCAGGTCCATCGGCTCACATAGTTTTGTGCAGCGATCATTTTGAGCCGAGTTTTGAGCCGAATTTCTCTTCCCGAAAATGACGTCACGAACAGCTCCTCCGTGCAGGGCGTAAAAGTTGGGGGCATTTTTACAATGGTAAAATAACACTCTCAAAAACAATAAAAACACAAAACAAAGATTTTATTGATCTTTTACTGATATAAAAGAATAAAACGATCACATATTTAACTGTTTGATTTAAATCCATGTCAGTCCCCCTTTAAAGGTTTGTGTACAGATTTCATGAAATTTCTAAAACCTTTTCAAGAGACAAATTGCAGGAAATTGCCTTTTTTCAAATTATTATTGTCTTTTTTTCAAATTACCATTGCAGACCCAGTTTTCCAACTGCAAAGTGCTGATAGATGACGAATTTCAGGTGAGCTGGACAGTGACCGGGTCCCGCATTCGTATCCGGCTGAGTGGACGAGTGGATAAAGGACAGTACCTGGCCTTTGGCCTGAGCGGCTCGGACACGAGGACACTGATGGACGGCTCAGACGTAGCTGTGCTCTGGGAACAGAGCGATACAAGTATAGAAGCTGTGGATTACAATCTTCACTCCAAACAACAGGTAAAATAAAATTGTTAGGAATGTACAGAAACAAAGAAAGTTACAGCTTTTTTTATTTATTTTTTTTGTGCAAAAATAGTTAAAATAGATTTGCACAAATGTAAATGGATTCAATCAAATTTAATCTGGCATTATAGTTTATCATGTTCAAAATTGTGGCGAAAGCACAAACATCTTGCTTCTATTTTGTTTGACTACTAGCAAATTTTTCAGAAATGGATGTGACCAATATACTAATTATGCTTACGAATGTTACCGAGTGCTGTGTGGAATGGTCTATAATGTTCTCATTTGGCAGTGTACATTGGTTGACACGTCACGAGTAGGAGCATGTGAAGATACTGTAGCTGGTGGTGTCGACAACATCGAGTTTTCATCTTTCTCTCAAGTCAACGGTGTTAGAGAGTTTATATACACCCGCAGTCTTAATACAGGTAAAACGTTCTTATAATCCATCATAAATGCCCCATACAGTTTGACAATCTGAATCACATGGGGGTGTATTAACGGATGGTAAAACATGGCTTATCAAAAGCAGAGGAGCACGTATGTGCCAGCTGTTCGCCAGCTGGTTTGTGCGAGTCGCGACGCAGATTTGAACCAATCAGATTGACGAAGAATGTCCCCAAAATGTGAATTTGCCCATTTCTATTTGGCTTTATTCAACCCAAACTACAATTTGTTGACATTTTGAAAATTGAAATTGATACAGAGATGGTCTTTACCGCAGGTTAATGACCTGTTTTGTGAGTGGTCACTGACAATAAAGACCTTGCATTCGGCTCAGTCCTTATCGCCCATGACCACACCCAAAACCGGTAAATAATCATGAGGTAACTTTTATTCCCTTAATAAAACATCAAGCAGTTTTACAAATATTATTCAAGAGAAAAAAAGCTTGAATTTAATAAAGCAATACATATAACCAGAAGTCTATTATCTACATGAGGTGTGCCAGCCTGCCTTAACATATTCTACAGCATTGTACTCCAAATACACACACACACACACATCGATAATGGTTACGAGTTTCGCTGCCCTGTCTGACGTACTGCAAGGCATCATTGGGATTAGGCACTTGATGCTCCAAGCTAGTTCTTAGAACTAGACGCAGTCTTAGACTAGACGCCGGCGAACCATATATCCTATGGGGCGGGTGTGATAAACGCTGAGGTGCGCACTTTCCTCACATACTGTTTTATGTCGCCCAGACTGCACTGCTTCTTATTGAGACCTTTCGCATCAGTCTGTGGAACAATACATCAGAAATCTTATTTCTGATTCAGGTAAGTACATATATAATTAAAAACAAAAATGCTACACATAATGTGGCAAGCCTAAAGTCATACACTTCTTTCTATGGAAACAAACTGTAATAAGGTCATATTTGATTAAATTTGTAGGGAAATTTATTGGAAGAAAATAGATCTACAATCATGGTCAGAAATGTTAATCAGTACCCCAGCTCCCCCATTCAACGTTGTTGACAGCCTGTGCTTGTACTCTTCGCGCAAAATGTTTGATGTGAAAAAATTTACTCAACATTGTACATGGGCGCGGGTGGGATCCAAGCGTTCTATGTAATTGTGACCAGAATTTTAGCCTTTGTTAAAAAGAGCAGCTCCAATTTGTTACAAGGATTGTATTTATTTTCTCCAATTTGCATATGGAATGGTTGTTTTAATTTCAGGAGATGCCATTGATAAAGTCATACCAACTGACAGAGAAGTATACATATCATGGGCCATTGGAAGCATTAACCCTGATGGTAGAGTAGCCAAACACACCAAAGCACCAGTTGGTAAGAGCAAGGGGTTGGTTTGAGAGAAGAGTTCCTCAAGGAGAAACCCCTAGGTCCATGGTTGGATTAAGGGATGGTACATTGGTACCATCTTTGAATCAGGATATGCATTCAAACAACCAACCTCTTAAAGCCTGTGGCCTGTGGCCTGCTTGCGGCCAGCTGAGGGATTTAATGCGGCCTGTGAAGCCTCTTCAGAAAAAAATTGCCTATTTTTGCAAAAATATTACAAAAGGAAAATGTTGTCTAGTCAATCATAGTGAAAACGGAGGTCACACAATAGAATGGTATTTGGCCAGATGCAAATTGTTCCTCATACACAATGTATGCCTTGAATGGGTTAATTGTTAATCCTTGTGGACCATAATAACAATTTGGTTCATCAGTTAAAAAAGGTGGCCAATCCTATCTTCAAATTCCAGCCAAATACATTCTGTCGTTAATTAGTAAACAGTGAAAATGCACAGATATTTTTCATATTCATTCTTTTGTTTCCTCAATTCAAATTATTTCACTTTTCTTAAAAGTGACAGCACCTTCCTTATTTATAGGGAAGATTGATACAATTAATCATCAGCTTTTCATGGGCGGATCCAGAACATTTTTAGGGGGGGCTGAGAATCAAAAACAATTATTTGTCAGTACTACAAAAATTACAATGAAATAATCAAAGGGAGAGAAAAACAAAGCACACTGTGCGAATGGGAGTGCGTTCTCCCCTCCCCCCCCCCTCTCTCTCTCTCTTTCTCTTTTTTTCTAATTTTTTTTTTTTAACGATTTTAGGGGGGGCTACAGCCCCCTTAGCCCCCCTGGATCCGCCAATGATTTTTACATTGGAATTTGACCATTTGGTTATTTCTGAATTACCAATCCTATATCTTACTTTTAAACCAGTAAATATTCTTATTTTAAATAAACATACATATGATAAAGTCATTGTTATATTCTATTCAGGATTTGTCCTGAAACAATGCCCACATTGAAAACCTAGAAATTCTTTTAGACATCAGGGTTATCCAAACTGCAGCATGTATATTTATGTAACTACAACCAAAGACAGCAACTGATACATGGTTTGCATACTGTATGCTAACTTTACAGGAGACGTGAAGATCAACTTTGGCTCGGCTTCTTCAACCTGCCCGGCCTTTACCGATAAGAGCGATCCCGGTCCCGACATGAAACCCTGGCCCAAGCTACGACTCAACAACGCCCAGGAGTTCAGGGTAGAGATCGGTCAGAATGGTGGCAAACGAGGCTATGAATCCATCACAGGTATATACTGTAGGGTGTTTAACCACTTCAGCTGGGTGGGGGAGGGGAGTAATTTGAATAAATGTGATTCAACTTTAAATGTCATGTGTAGGAGCAGATCAAATATTCACGACCATGTTTTGTTTTACCCTGCAGGGCAAGTCGGCTGGGGCATTGCGTGGTATGTCAATGAACTCCTCATCCCAGAGATATACGTCGTCCGTGGAGTAAACTACTCCTTCACTGTGTTTGGGGGTGACAACACAGCCCAGTCGGCCATGTATCACCCCTTCTACATTACCAATGACACCGTTGGAGGATATGCACAGCAAAGCGAAGATGAGAGGAAGGTAAGTATCATATAGCGCTTATATCCTTTTTATAAGTAGATGTGTCATACGCATGAGTACTGACAGCACGCGCACTTGTTTTTTCAACTTGTGGCTCCATGACAAGAACAATTTACTGTATAACTTTACTGCATTTCATGTTTTTAATGATTTCAATACGATTCTATGAAGCCATTAGAAAGATATCAATCTTTTTCAAAACATACATCACGATATTCTATAACACTTGACGGTTATTTCTGTAATTCTGAAAAGAAAAAGTGGGCTGTGCATTTTTCTTAAAACCACTCCATGTGAAGCAGGCGTGGGTTTATGTTGAATTGTGTACCAACTGGGTACTGAATGACAAAATCTAAAGTATATGTGTGAGTGCGTTATTAAAGTGTGTGTTGTGTACGTACAGCCAAGAACAAGTAAAGTTGAAAACTATGATTAACTATAGATGAACTATAAGTGACACAAATCCTGTTTGAACCCTATTATGATGGTTTGACTATTCTAGTCAACTGTCTGGAATGGCCTACTGGCTACGGTTGCTTCGCTGGTCTTATGTTTTGTCCCAAACTTCAGCAAAGCACAACAGGGAAACATTGAACGTTAATGGACTGAGCGTGCCATTGTCAAATAGTGATCAACCATATATTGTCAACCACTAGTTAGTGGCATTTGGAACTTGCTCTTCATGGTAAAATGTATCAAAAGTATATGATCGTTTTATGTTGAAAAGTGCATGCCTGTTTCTATGACAGGCAAATACAGCCCCTTTTAATCACGAGCATAGCTTCTACTCTTTGCCCTTTGAATCAGGCCTGTAATTTCTCAGGATTTTTACTGATTTCAGGATTTTTTTACAAATCTCCCTTTGCCACAAATTTTTCTCGACAGAAGAGAAGTAGCTAGCTACCAAGGAAAGAAAGAAGTAGCATGTGATGTGTCCAAACCTCTAGTTATTTGTTTGTGTAGATTTGGAGAGTATGTAAATCCTCCAAAATTAAACATCCAGGAGGTTCAGGGGGCTTTATCCTCCAGACTCAAGGGAGACCCATGCCCTCTACTCATTTTTCAGGATTTTTTACTTTTGTCAAGTCACACCCCTGTTGAATATTCCTTAAAGGGAAGGTACAACATTCTTCAAGAAATATATCATCGGGCAAACTCGGTGGTCGAGAGTATTAAACGTCTGCACTAGTAAGCAGGAGGTCGTGGGTTCGAATCGCACCCAAGTCACCTGTGACATTTTCTCCCACAGACACTCGGAAAGCACCGAGTATACAGTGCTATACACACGTCGGTGTAGGGTAAAATTAAATCAAGAAATGTATCATAAAACTAACCATTTAAAGCTTCATTTGACTCATTTACTATGATGGATGATAGTTAATTTCTATTCTTCTTTCTGTTATGTGCTGATGATAGTATGCTGTGATCTACTCTGGTCCACATGGTAAGTACTTGTTTCCTTTGCAACCCTTGATCTAAGGCATAGTGGTGGAGTGCTATGGTCGAGCGGTTTAGTGCGTCGGATTTGTGTTATGATGGCTGAGTCGTCAGAATGTGGGTTCGAATCCCAACCGTGACCATGGTGCTTGTGTCCTTGAGCAAGACACTTGACCATAATTGCTTCTCTCCACCCAGGGGTAAATGGGTACCTGTGAGGGCAGAGTTGGTCGTTGTGTTTGATTAGCCCTATATGCGCTGTAATGGCAGCAATTGAACTGTATACTCCCCAGGGAGCTGAGATGGTTTCAGGAATGATTTATGCGCCTGGTGATCAGGGGTAATAATATAATGCGCCTTGAGCACCAATTTGGTGGATACGTGCGCTATATAAGTCTACACTATTATTATTATTATTATTATTATTATTATTATTATTATTATTATTATTATTATTATTATTATTATTATTATTATTATTATTATTATTATTATTATTATTATTATTATTATTATTATTATTATTATTATTATTATTATTATTATTATTATTATTATTATTATTATTATTATTATTATTATTATAGTAAACTTTTGGTAAATTCAAAATTGTTTATTAAAATATTACATTGAATCACTGATGTTTAAAGGGACAGCACAACATCGGTAAAGTCAGAAAAGTATGCTTATATACTTTCTTTGAATCTAAATTTAACAACCAACCTGTGAAAGTTTCAAATAAATTCAAAGTTCAAGTCATAAGAAAAATATGAATAAGTATTTACAATTTTTACAAAAAGTTGTCATCCAGCAACCTTTTGCTAATGTGAATATTGTTTTGTGTTTTCTCTGAAACAAATGCACTTTAGACTGAATACTATATCAGGATAAATTGGTACCTTTACCAACTTCACATTTAATTATTTTCAGATAATAACATTGTAATTTCATAATCGGGTACTCACCAATGTTGTACCTTTCCTTTAAAATCGAATGCATTTTTTCACCCACAGTTGGTCCATACTGCGAATGGAAGGTCAGGGTAGCTGGTACATCACCTGATGATTTTGACAACTTCCCTGCATACAAGGACAATTTAGAACTAGTCTGCAATGACCCTAGCGCTGAAGGTACAAAGTTTTATTGGACCCCAGACAGAGACACTCCAGACCTTGTTTACTATCAGGTGAGATAAACGTGTTGCCTTGAAGGAAAGGTACATCATTGGTATTTGGAAATGTGCTTCATTTCAGCCCTCAAATGAATCATACAATTTACCTATGAAAGCTTTATCACAGTATATGTGATACATTTTTGAGGAAACAACAAAAGACTGTTACAGGTTTTTTATGTTTTTCATCTTTTACACATATTTTGCGGGATGGCAACTTTTTCGACATTCGATATTATTACAGTTCCAATTTTTCTCTATGATGAAAGCACTTTAGACAGAATACCTGCTAGTGATCCATTTACACATTAGAATGAAAGCTTTTTCAACTGGAACTGTACGTTAGATGTACATTAACTGCTGTGAACATACGTGTGTATATAACACCTAAAACATCGGCGCTATTGCACGTGTAAAAAGTAAGAGGGCCCATTTGTTTTACCCAAGTGGACCTACGGCTTTTCTGTATTCAAGACAAAAATGATTCAGACAAATAACTTTTTTTTACAATATTTTACCTTGGGATGATATAAATTGGGACATAAATGCTCTGTAAGGCCAACATAAAAACTCTCCGGTTTCTGGTCATAGGTCAGCTTCAAAATTAATGCGGAGATGTGCCTTTTCTCGTTTATTTATTTATTTATTTAAAAAAAAAAATTGTTTTGCCAACCAGTGAAATATGTGATACATGTATATGTGGTTATTGGAACCAGACCAAATTTCCCATACACAAAATATAGTGGCTAAGAGAGGCCTCACAAATCTGACAAACATCCATACCCCTATGTGAAAAGTCATTTAAAATGCAGCACGGCAGAATTCCAATCAATCCAGCAATTTTGGATGCAATTGTATGGAGCCCCTAAGGGGACAGGTAAAGAAAAAATAGGACAGGTAAAAAAAAAAGGAAATGTATTTCGTTCCCTCGAATTAATATTTCGTTCCCTCGAAATAACATTTTGTTCCCTCGAAATAACATTTCGTGGGAATGAAATATTTTATTTCGAGGGAACGAAATGATTTCGAGGGAACGAAATGTTATTTCGAGGGAACGAAATATTAATTCGAGGGAACGAAATACATTTCCCCCTTTTTTTTTTACCTTCCCGATTTTTTTTTACCTGTCCCCTTAGGGGCTCCGTATGTGGAGACCAGAAACCGGAGACTTTTTGGGGGGGCCCAAATGATGAAAGGTTAATTATTGACGTTTGCTTAGAGCACCACTTTAAGTATTTACACCTTCACATAGTACAGGGGTGTTACGTTTCTGCTAAGAATCACATCAACACTATTGTTGGATACCCCTTACAGTGCTACACCCATCGGTTCCTCGGTTGGAAGATGCACGTCACTGATGAACCAGTCATTCTTGTACCGACCAACGTACCTCCGAAAATGACGACATCGGATGAAAGCTCCACCATCATCATCAACATGGGCATGCTTGTAGCCACCCTCCTTACGGTGCTCCTGTTTTAAATCTGTCCAAGTTCAAATAACAGAGATAACAGTGGACGGTGTTCTTTCTTGTTGTGTGGCTAGTATGTATCAACGAGACATGCTCTTTTAATTTTGCAATTTTACAATTGCAATTTTCTTAATTATATCTCAAATTCTTAAAATTCCCAAGACAATTTAGGCAATCTGATTGGATGAACCTGATCACTTGGCGGGGGGGGGGGAGGTAAAGACTGGCTTCTCTCCAGTCCCCCCCCCCTCCCAAATAAACCCAAAACAAAACAAAACACTGCTTAAAACAGCACTTCTTTGGACCAATTTCCCTTTTCCCTCCTTTTATTTTCAAATCGGCAGGACCCGACGGGGGCATATAAACCCTCGGAACTCTCTCCCACCCCCCCACCCCCCCCCTTCCCGCTATGCCACTGTGCAGGCCACACACATGTACATGAATCAAAGAGGGCCCTTCCTTTTGCCTCTAAGCACAGGCACCCTTCCTTTTGTGACATCACATGCATATAAATGTTTACATATAAGGTCTATTATACTTTGGATAACATTTTGTTTAAATGCACTTATACACGGCTGCCCTTCAAAATTTATATTGGCAATTTGACACCACACCCCTGGACAAAAAATCTTACAAAAAATGCATCAATAAAACATGTCTATATAAAATAATTTGACCAATCGACAACTGTCAGTCAAATTAAACAATCAGATTTGTTGAGTGTCCATGTATATATACTGCGTGTAAAATATGCACATGAATACAGCTTGCTACATGTGTCTTTTGTGTATTTTTCCTGTACACTGTACGCATTGTCAGTGGGTTTTTAAGGGGGTGTGGCTGTCAAAGGTCAAAATATCCACATGGTTCAGAAATTTAGTTAATTTACTCTTAAACTATTTTAGACAAAATACAACACATAGATCCTAGGAGATAAAAAAAAGTATGTGATGAAGGAGTAGTACGTCAAAGAAAATGTCTGTGAAATCAAAATTGTGGTTGTATAATAATCGGTAACATACTAATCTACCCACCAGTTGTACTTGTGTCTTATTTGTTGATAATTCGGTCATTATTAAATTTGAATTTGTCTACGCTATGATGATTTAGAAAATTTTCTGGAAGTAAATTTACTATTTATTACAAGAAACAGATTTGAGATAACTTGATGAATCATGTTTGCAGAAAGGGAAGGTATGTAGCATATTAGTAATGTTGGCGTTAATTGTCCACAATTCTTACTCTGGTTGCATTATGATATACATTAGGCCAAACACAAAAAGTCTCTGGTTTCTGATAATAGGTCGCCTTCAAAATGGGTGCAGTGACTCGATTTTTATTTTTATTTATTTATTTATGTATTTTATTTTATTTATTATTTGTTTTATCCCCCCCCCCCGCAAAGTGGTGCATGTTAACATGTATACACGGATATTGGAACCAGACCAAATTTTCCATACGCAAAGAATGGTTGGCTAAGAGAGGCCGCGCAAATTGGGCAAACGTTTAAACCCTATGAGAAAAAGTCGTTCAAAACAAAGCGCGGCAGAATTCCAATTGATCCAGCAATTTTGGCCGCAATTGGACATCCTTTCATAGCAAACAAAAGAAAAGCTAAAAAGGTCCACGCGGGGGTCTGAAGCGACACGAACGGAGACCAGAAACCGGAGACCCTTTTTAGCGGAAATTTTCAGCTAATTATACGTTGTGTTGTTATCCAGAACATTTTGAAAATGCATTATTTGTATTTCATAAAAATTAGGAATTTCTTTTAATTTTCGTTAAATAGACAGCACCTAGACAAAATTATACAGAATACCGTCATCGGCTTAACACCAAGTATGAAGTTTCACCACATAATTTGAGCATTTTGTTATATTTTAATTACCTATCCTTAGTACCCAAGAGAGCATTTATAAAGTTTTGGTAGTATGTATAATTTGTATCACAACAATCTTTTCACCAAATGTACTTGTGGCTCATATTTTGATAATTACTTTTGGTTATTGTCATCTTGCTTGGGCAACTCACAAAAATGTACCATACCTTTTAAAGATTTCGTTTTAATTGGTAGCTCATTCCAAAGAACATATTTAAAGACAGGCGATAAGTATTTTAAATTACATTGGATGTTTAAAAAATGGGCGTTGTATTTTTTTCGATAAATAATTTGTTTTTATAAATCAGTTTCATTTATCATTCATAAAATTATTTTCATTAAATTACGGTAGTAAATGTATGTGGAAAAAAATCAAGATTGTCCTAGTTGACTTCAGAGAGTGTACACCTTTCGTTATTACATTACTGAACTATTTCATGTCTTCAAACAAGACATTTTAGATTTCCCTGATACAGATTTATAACATGTTTTGCGATATTTTCACTTGAACGAAATAGAAGCAAAATCGGGCCCATAGTGAAGAAAAAAAAATTGGGGGGTGGGGTCGAAGCCATTTGCCAACTGACTTCCGCGGACGTCGTTAATTTAGTTTTTTTTTTTATTATTATTTATTTATTTATTTTTTACTGGGGGTAGGCGTAAGAAATGTTGAGGGGGAAGGGAAATAGGTAGGCGTGAGAACATAAAATCGCCGAACGAGGAGGGTTAGGCATTCGAAATTTACCCCCCCAAAAAAAAAAATAATAATAAATAAATAAATAAATAATAATAATAATAATAATAATAATAATAATAATAATAATATAATAATAATAATAATAATAATAATTTATATATACACCCATCACAACTTTTAAGTTCCCCCTAATATTTTTTAGAATATCTCAACAAGTATTGCATGAATTTTAAAAATTCAAAAAGCAAATGACAGAATGACATGAACTATACGCATTACGTCATCGTCGAGACCCAGAATCCACCAATGAAATTCCGTGTGCATCAGCCTCGTTCATATATTCCAAGCAAACATGGCGGCATCGCTTGAAATTCAGCCCAGTTTTTGCTGCATGCATGTTTATAAAGACGAAACTGGGAATATTACAACGCCGACCGTCCAAAATGTAAAATCAAACTTTTTTATGTTTTAGAATATCATTCAGATGGATTTGCTGTAAATAAATCTTACAATAACTTATAATGAATAAAGACTTTGCATTTTATTAATTTACCTAGATGATAGATCAGGACCAGGCATTATTATTATTATTATTTTTTTTTTTTTTGGGGGGGGGATCATAAAGCACCCCTCTGTATGTTCCAAACTCATCGGCCGGTTTTCATGAAACTTGGCAAGAATGTTCCTTCCAGAAAAATCTACATGGCGACGTAAAAATAATTTCCAAAAGTCACCACTAGAAGGTGTGTTTAAGTGTTCTTGCCCAAAAAGCGTATTTCTGTAATATTTTCTGTATTCTTTGGCAAAATTTCATAAAGCTTGGCAAATAAAAATAAAAATATCATTGGATTTCCCCCTGGGGTCATTGTTGGGGTACTGTAATCCATTATTTCGATAATTATACGTTTTTGTCATTTGAAAATCAACATGGCTGTCAGCTTTTTGGGGCCTGGAATGCATTTCTGAGGATGAAATGACATTTCTATATCCTTCCTTGGCATGAAAAGTAAGAAGCATCCATTGAGAAAACTCAATACGTTTTACCCCAACATTACAGAATAAAAAGACAAAATCCAAGATGGCCGTCGGCTGTGGTGGCCATTTTGAATTTCCATAATACATCTGATATGATAATGTGACAATTGCCCATCACATTTCTTTAAAAACATTTTTTTAATTGAAAAAAAAATGCATAAGAATACACTTAGGGGGCATATTGTGCTCCGCCCCCCCCTTCATAGAGTTATTCAATATTAAAGTAATAATAATTAAAAACAAAACCCTGCGGTGGAACAACGCTCTAAACCATTTAGTGTGTTTGTAAACAATTGTTGTTTACTACGTCATGGAAAACTCAAATTCAGCCACTTTCCATAAGTTCTCTATTGATACAGTGCCTGATAACATGGTAAACAAACTTTCAACCTGGGGTGAACCGTTGACCTGGTATGCAGCTTTCAAAGTAAGTAACCCCCCCCCCCCTCCCCCTGCCAGCAGACAACCCATTGAAACTGTACAGATGTCATCCATTGAATGTTACCGCACTAATCCCAATGTAATCAGTCATCCTGCCACTTGCTTTCACGGCTCAGACATTCCAGCAACCTGAGATGTTTATTTTGAGGTCTGGTTGTGGGTATTAGAATGGCCAGACAAATAGAATCTCTTGGTTTCTCTGTAGAATGTCAGCAGTGCAAAAAATGTGCAAAAAAATTGGTTTTGGGTAACAATTTTTTTGAAGGGATTGTGGGCTGGCACCCATATAAAACTTTATATTTGGCTTGAAATTGTTTTCTTGGGTCTAGAGGGACTCAATAAGTCTGTTTACACCATTTGAGAAGGGATTGTGTGCCCCTATATGAACGTTTTACACGCTATTCAAACGTAATAAATGATTTAGTGCCTTCATGTGTGTGTGCGTTTATATTGACCTACAACACCGCAGGTATTTTTAAAATGTGCAATTTTACGACTTGGCAACAATCATAATTAGATTCAGCACCATTGAAACCCCCTATGTTCCAAATTGTATGTGGTCCTGTGATGGGGATCACGAAATTAAAAAATAGCTCTCATTTTTAAGTTCATCTCATGGTCTATAAGGGGTGGTATATAGTTGTCATTCCCATACAGGATCTTGAAAGACGGCTTTCATACAGTATGTGTGTTATGCATTTAACTCTGTTCTGTTAAGGAGGTGTATAAGGGGTGCCAATTGCCACCCTTACTTAGTTTGCCTCTTTTTGGGGGCAAACTGAAAATGTATTTATTAAAAAATCTACCATTAGTCTGGGCGTTTGATGAGGAATTTCCAGTCATCTATTATCTAAAACTTGTGATGTTATCATATCAAACATCCTGTGAAATTATTATGCACGAGGTGTTATAGTTTAGAGATAAATAAAATGTCAAATGAATTTCGATCTTCAACATTGATTTAAAGATAACAATTCAAAAAGCATCGCCCTCTATAGACCGATATTGAATAGGCCCCTCTCACCGTCCATCCTTAGCAACGCTTGGCGTCATATTAAACTTGCCGTAAAGGCTTCAAACTAGCTAAACTTGACCGAGATAACAGCAATGGTCAATCTGTGCTGTTTGATTGACAGGCCAGATCGATCTATAATTGACTAGTGTTTTGAAAAATAAAAATAATCCAAACTTGAGAATAAATGACTGAGCTGAATCTTTCATCGATGTGTTTATGCATATTTATTGATTCTGAATTCACATTTTCCAGTGGTGTGTATGGGTTTTAAATAATATACGACTTCGTCGGTGATCAGTAACCTGATTCTTGACGCAGAATTTGCCACAAAATAGTTGCAGTAAATAACGGCTGTAGGACTTATAGAGCCCTAACTATACAATACACTATTTTTTTTATTGTTAACTTACTGAAATGATTCCAGTTTTATATAAAATTTACTCGGTGTCTAATAAATCTAACGATGGTATCAAATATTCATTGAAATGTTTGCCTGAGGAGATATAACTTTTGTAAAAATCGTAAATTTATTTCCTAATGAATTTTCGTCTTTATGGGGCGGAAACTCCAATTTCGCCGTTGGCTACGATTACTGTGTGACTGATGTTTTGGGGGATGGGATAATTATTACTGGTCAGGAGTACTTGGCCATTAAAATCTCGTCAAATATTAATAATAATAATAATAATGTGTGGACTTATATAGCGCACGTATCCACCAACTAAGTGGTACTCAAGGCGCATTATATCATTACCCCTGCTCATAAGGCTCATAAGGCTCATAAATCATTCCTGAAACCATCTCAGCTCCCTGGGGAGTATACAGCTCAATTGCTGCCATTACAGCGCATTTAGGGCTAACCAACCAACTCTGCCCTCACAAGTACCCATTTAACCCCTGGGTGGAGAGAAGCAATTATGGTTAAGTGTCTTGCTCAAGGACACAAGTGTCACGGCCGGGATTCGAACCCACATTCTGCTGCTAACACCAGAACTTGAGTCCGGTAAGCTAGATGGTCGCCGTCTGATAATATACAGTATTTGTCCTTTTACACGTTTAATTGTTGCATTGGACATTAGCAGCATAGTCGCACCGACTGATCATTGGGTCGAAGTACAGGCCAGGAGCTCAGGGCCTATGGTAAGTGATCTCCTCAGTCAAAGCACTCGAAGTACATCTCGCAGTTCCGAGGGTCAGCATATTTACCAGTCTTTTTTACCCAGACAGGTGAATTCGACTGATGCGTTGCTGGTAAATAACCATTGCCAGAGTAATGGTTACTTGGCCAGTAGCTGTTGGTAAA
This sequence comes from Zoroaster sp. YZ-2022, assembly GCA_029582265.1. Lineage (NCBI taxonomy): Eukaryota > Metazoa > Echinodermata > Asteroidea > Forcipulatida > Zoroasteridae > Zoroaster > Zoroaster sp. YZ-2022. Next base: position 15,405,641 of record CM055832.1, on the reverse strand, counting down.
TTGAGTACAGATACGCTGGTGGTCAGTTAACTGGTGAGCATCAGTTGTTTTTATTACAATTATTATCCATGCATGTCGATAATATTGAAGAGTCCACTACATTGAGGGTATACAAATATCGAGTGCATCAGATTAAAATGGGAAAATATAAAACGGTACCATGAATCCGAAAATGATCCATTTCAGGAGGACCAGTTCAAATATTATCAAATGATTCTCATTTTACAAAACTTAAAGGCATTCAAATTTTGGTTTATAATAATAAAATAATCAGAAATACACGTAAATTCTTGCCACGGCATTTGATGTCAAAATGTTCTGTTGCCGTAAAGGTAAAGTATAGTGTTATAATGGCAATACAAATTTTATAAGTAACATTTAGGTTTGCGGTAGCATCATGTCAACAATTAGTCTGTGGGCTGGAGGGATCTACCGTGCACCCCCACCCCATAACCCACCGCCACTGTGGGCTGGAGGGATCTACCGTGCACCCTACCCCCATAACCCACCGCCACTGTGGGCTGGAGGGATCTACCGTGCACCCCCACCCCCATAACCCACCGCCACTGTGGGCTGGAGGGATCTACCGTGCACCCCACCCCCCATAACCCACCGCCACTGTGGGCTGGAGGGATCTACCGTGCACCCCCACCCCCATAACCCACTGCCACTGTGGGCTGGAGGGATCTACCGTGCACCCCCACCCCCATAACCCACCGCCACTGTGGGCTAGAGGGATCTGCCGTGCACCCCCCCCCCCCCATAACCCACTGCCACCGATATTTTTTTGTTCCTTTGGATGTCCTAAACACGAAAAAAAAAGATGTTAACATTGAAAATCTGTTCTGGCCCACTATTTGTTTACCCTTATAATGAGCTTACGTTGATAATTCTTAGCACTAGGGGTGGAAGAAGATTAAACATCTCGCCATTACTCCATTACGTCAATGATATTATCAACGTGAATATACATGTATAATAAAGCGATGGCGATGCCCACAGCCAGATTTTATGGTTTAATGTTAATGATAGTATCAAAGGGAATATCAGTAAAGACTAATTGCGATGACACCATGTGAAATTCTCTGATCGTCATCATTCTCCTGATGATGATCAGCGCATACTGATCGAAACGTCGAGTTGTAACCTCCAGTTCTTTTCAGAACTAATTACTACTCAATTGAGAATTTCACATGGTGTCACCACAATTAGTTTTTACTGATATTCCCTTTGTCGGGCTTTGATACTTAAAGTCCTTTTCACACGAGCACCGATAACAAAGGTCCTTGGTAATGGGCGTCAGTTGTCTGTCACCTCGGTCGTTTGCGATTTTTTAACAAACTTTCACACGACTTCCACTCACGCCAAAACGAACATCCCTCGTCAAAGCTCATGATTGTGCAATCCAATATTTCACTGGTATTTTGTACCACGCGCAGAGCTTATTCACTGAACGCTTTCTCTACGTTACCAGTGGTTTTCCCGCGAAGATATACGCGTTGTGCGAAGTCAAACGTTACTTTCTCCCACATTTTGTTTTCATTTCCTTCCCATTTCCCGACAATTTTATTCTCATTTTATTATGGATATCGAATCAAGTATACTTGCAACAATTCCGACGGATTCACAGAGCTTGATTTCTAACGTAAGGCCATCCAACGAGAAAAATAAACAGTTGTAAGAATTCTTCTTCTGGAATCCTTCTTTTCGACGATTTCATGGACTCAAATTCGGAATGAAATTCAAGAGAAGTAGCTGCACGAACAAGTTATTTCTTCGGATGTCGCCAACTTGGAAGGAGGACGTACGTACAAGTTGTTTACCAACACACATCCGGGATTTATTGCAAGCTGATTCAGTGACGCGTTCTGCGCATGCGAAATGATACCGCCAAAGCAAGGGTCCCCTGTTTGGGCGCACGAAGCGTTTCACACGACCGATCGTGGCGATTTTAACATCGTTGCGATTTTATGGAGGAGGTCTCGATCTCTGTTATAAATAACGAGGGTCCGTGGTAATTATTTAACAAGGATAGCTTTCACACGACTGGGATTTGCTATTTTTTAACATGGATGCGATTTTTAGTCAAGGTCCCTTGTTAAAACGGTCTCGTGTGAAAGGGCCTTAAGTTAACTCTTTTTGGACGGCAAGCCTGGTGTCACCGCAATTAGTCTTTATCCTCATCACCATGCAAAGCTGCAAGTATTACCTAAAGGGAATATTCATGTATAATAAAGTATACAGCGACTGTATGTACATGTACTTGATTGATGTTTCTTTTTGCAGTCTTCTGGTTGACTCTAAACATCTCAAGTAAGACCGAAGTGCTCTATGGTGACAATTTCCTAATTAAACGAAACAAAATGAAATAAAATGTAATTGAAGTTTAAATCTAATTCTACCGAATCATCACAAGCACTGAAGGACTTACGCTCCCTCCCATGTGTGTCTATTATACAGCATATCGTTTTACACATTCCCTCCTGTTTAGTTACTGCAAAAAAGGTGTGACAACAAAAACCGTTGGCAAGTAAGTCCTTCAGTGTTAGTGATGATTCGGTAGAATTAGAATTAAACCTACTTAAATAAAAGGTTGTATTGCTATGCAGTAAAAGAAAAAATAAGTAGGCGGGCTTCGAACTGGGATTGCTTGCACAAAAGTGAAACGTCTGTTCTGGACAATAATGTCTGCAAGTACCATTATGTCCGCAAACCGATTTGGGCCATTATGTCCTGCCCATTATGTCCTGCCCATTACGTCTGCGAGCCCATTATGTCCGGCCCATTACGTCCGCGGGTCCATTATGTCCGGCCCATTAAGTCCGCAGGCGCCTCTCTTGTATAATTATGTACTGGCATGTCGCGGGTAGCAGTGTATATGGTGATGAACAGCGACGTCAAAGATGACATGCATCACATACCATGTAAAGCGCATTGAGACTATAAGCGCTATATAAAAATTAAATATAATAATTAGGTGTTCGAACGCGCAGCGCGAACATCTATTGTTTTTGTACTGTTTTTTTTTTTTTTACTTCTTCTCAGTGGCGCTTGTCCGGCAACAAAGGCATCCTTGCTGAGCATTTACAGCCTTCAAACTTAACACATAAACAGAACATATCAGGCAGACGAAACCGTTTGCTGTGACGTCATGATTACGTCATCAGGTGTCGAATTACGCTAAATCAAAGTTTAATATTTCAAAAATTCATATCTCATGAACCACAAAAGATATTTTCACAATCTTTGCATCATCTGAAAGATGTTGAATTATGTGATTTTTCGTTTTAGACGTGACTCCAGTTCGACCTCTCCTTCCGGTCGAAACCGGAAGTTGAACATTTCAAAATTTCAAAAAATCATATCTCATGAACCATAGAAGATATTTTCACAATCTTTTTATTATCTTAAAGATCTTGAACTATGTCACATTTCGTTTTCAGACGTGACCCCAATCTGACCTTTCCTTCCGGTCGAAACCGGAAGGTTAAGTGAAACAATACGCTGAATTACTATTCCCTGTATGTACGAATAGACATATCGCGCGTGCACAGAATACGTACACACAGCAATATACGGAGTTTAATATTGGCCTACAACGTAAAGGCCTTGTCACACGGGGCAATTTTCAGGCAATAAAAGTTGCTGGCAATGAGATTGCTCGGAGATTGCCCTGTGTGGCATTTCATGCAATCCAGTGGCAATGAGTAGACTATACTAGCTGGCTTTCTACTTTGAGGCAATCTGTCGAGGCAATCTCCAATCACATTGCGTATCAGTGATCACGTGACATTTTATCACAAGCAAAACATTTTCAGCGGCGGCCATTTAATTCTCGTTTACATGAAAAAATACTGAGGAATTTTGCCGTTCTTTTTAACTCCAAAGCAAAATACAAGAAAATAAAATGGGTTACCGAGAAAGAGGAAAATATAATTGCATTATTAAGAGGTGAGTAGACATTATTTAGAGGTTTATTGGCCTAGAATGTGCGTTTGTAAAGTAGGCCTATCGTAGACATAATTATTGCATGCACAATCCAATGGAGGTTCGTGACGGACGAAACTGTTGTACTGCATCTATTTCGTAAAAACTATATTGAGTCTACTCTTTCCCTGTTTTTGCAGTGTACCTACATGATTTTACGTTTGCATTTTAACTAAGGATAATGACTGAGCATGGATAGATGCTATATTGTCCAGAAAATTTTTTAAAAACTGTGCCATGCAGTCAAAGTCAAAAGAGCATCGTTGGAAAATACTTCATTGTGTAACTCGCCTGTACAGTACATGTATGCAAATCCATGTAAATATATACATGTTCGTGTGTTGTTGTCTCTTCTGCAATTCTGCATGTTCTTCGTGTCAGCGAAATGTATCCCTAACTCAACCTAAAGAGATGCTTTTACTTGATTAGTCTGCTAGTTGTAGTCACAAAATTTTCATAGGGGCACCTGTTTTTTCTGAGCTAGGTTACCGGGGGGTACATTTGTTGTTTTGTTATTATTAAACATAAAAAGTCTGTCCCTCTATGCTTTAAAGAAAGGTCAGGTCTTATAACATAAAAAAAGATGAAGAGCCTGCATAAAAAAAAGAAAACTAATAAATGAAGAAAAAGCTGCAGAGGGATGAGTTAATATGAAAATAAACATGCAGGTGTGTTGGTGGACAACATGTGTACACCAACATTCAGGATGGAAAATGCAAATGGGGTAGGGTGATGAAGGTTGTTTTTGCAATTATAAAGGGCATTCTCTTACTGGAGTAATACATGTTGGTCTTTCCCTATTCAGAATTTATTTTTTCACAGAATCATTTGAACATTTCTTTATATTTTGTATTTTAGCTCTCCAGTATGCTGAGTAATTGGAATTAGATGCAATGGCTGGCATCAGTGAGAATCAGTTCAACAGCCTAGAAAGCATCTAAAACACAAGCCCCAAAGTAACCAATAAATCTGTGGTATATACAATTATTGTAAATGTGTGTGTATGTGTGTGGATGATTGCATTCCTCCTGACTGCCCTATGATCCACTCACATGACCCCACCAACCTACATTGAAGATTGTGATTTTTATTTTCAAAAAGCAATTCTTTTAAAACTTTATCCACAATGTTGTATTCTTTCCCAGTGAAAACAGGTCAACTCGTATGCGTGCCAACTCGTACTATTACCAACTCATACTCATTTTGGTCAACTCGACCCGTAAAAAATTTATTACTGAATATTTACTGGCATGTGTACGGGTTGACATCCGGTTAATTTAGCTACACTATAGTGTCTATAGTTCCTCATAATACTAGTAGTGCTTATGTCTTGTGTGGTGATGGATGCATTGCAGTTTACTTGATACTAGCACTTAATTTTCTCACTAAAGTAGTCCAGAAACAAATATCAGCACATTTATTGAGATAATGAAACAGTCACATCATGGAGGAAGGAAGACGTCACATGTAACTTTCTATTCCATTGTAAAACCTAACTTAAAGGCATTGTTCTGAAGGGATCATTTTCTAAAGTTGCATAAGTTTTCTGAAGTTACATCAATCCATCATCCTGATAATAACATATGAGGGCATTCTAAGTTATGTGTGTTTTGTTAGCATGACCCATTATTCTTCGTCCCTCTTTGAAAACATTTAATATTGTTTTTACATGATTAGTTTATATTTCAGATCATCGGTATCCATTTGTGCTACTGCTACAAGGTGTGTCAGAGTCTGTGTAACTTTGTGATCCAATGGTCAGCATTTGAAGTTTATCCATTCATCAAAGGAGTTAATGTATGATTCAAATTATTTTATATGGACTTATCCTATCTGTGGCAGTCTTTACCCTCAAGAGAATTGATTTTTAGGACCTCAAGACATATATCTAGGTCTTTCTAGGAATTTCTTTAACATGTTAGAACAAAATTAGTACTGAGGAATTCTTATTATATTTTTGACTGGACCCAAACATCCTCACAAAATGTAGTTATTAAGCAATATCTGTTGGTGATCTAGTAAAATGTATATTGCCGACAGTGAATCTGGCAGTTGGGCCATATAAACATAGTAAACATAACCCCAATCTTCATTGCATGGGTGTGTCAGCCTTGGAATACCTTTTGCCAGATCACCCAATTAAAGCACTAGTATAAGGGCCCCTTATACTTCTGTGACGCCGGCTTATGGAGGTCGAAAAGTGGACATCTGCTTTTCAGCTTTCTAAATAATGAAAAAGCAGATTGAACGTTGTTAGCCTGGTGCATTTTTCTACTTTTCTGCTTTTCTTCCACTTAGCCTATAAATAGTTGAACATGTTGGTAACATCCATTTTCTACTAGTTTCTGCTTTCAAGTTTTACGAAAAGCAGATTTTACTTATTCACCTACACTGGCGGTCAAAAAAGTAGAAACATTTGCTTTTCTGAGTTTCCTACAACCAGAAAAGCAGATTGAACGTTTTCGACAAATCCATTTTCTGCTTTCTGCTTTCCCGAAAAGCAGATTAGACGTTTTGTCACACAGTGGCCTAAAAGTGGACATCTGCTTTTCTGGTTTCCCACAACACGAAAAGTAGAACGAACGTTTTGGACAAATCCATTTTTGTGCTTTCCTGCTTCCCGAAAAGCGGATCGAATGTTCAATCTGCAATCAACATTCAATCTGCTTTTTCATTATTTAGAAAGCTAAAAACCAGATGTCCACTTTTCGACCTCCATAGCCGCCGGCTCTCTCTTTTAACCATATAAATAATATTATAGTCCTTTCATCACAGTTTTCCAGCGATTTCCAGCGCTACCATGCATGCGTCACTTCTACTCTCGCGGCTGGAATGTGTGCTGAGTGGAGTCTAATAGTGAACAAATTGTTATTCATTTTAACCATAGAGCCTGACGGCAGAAGGTAATTTTGTGCTTTATAGTCAATCAAACATCATTCTGTCTGGAAAGGATACCCTGTGTGTAAAAACTATAAGGCTTATGACAAAGAAAACAGATTGATTGAGTTTGTTTTGTTCGTATCCACCAATCACCATCTGATACACGTGTGACTGTGTAAACAGAGAAAGGACACATGCAAATAAGCAATGGCGATGGCACTTCGTGTTGTGTGTGTAGTTTGCTGGTATTATTACAAGGTATGTGCAGTATTTATATCCCATATCAATTACAGTATAATACATGTACATTTATTATAACCCATATTAATTATAGTATATTACATGTAATATATCCCATATCCCACATTTATACTATTATTATTATAATATTATAACTAAATTATAATACATTTAATATGCAATGTGGGTCTTTTATAAAGGTGTGATGGATTTTCTTCATATTTTGTTATTTGTATTTTAATCGGAACATTGATTTTTTTAGAAAGTGCAGGCGAAATTAATTTATGATAGGACCCACATTAATTTCATGTTGGGACATGTTTACTGTTAAACTAGTTTTCTCTTGATTATTTTTGAGAAATGTGTCTTTTTGGAGCATTTGTATTCCTTTCCTCAAGTCAGTGATTCATGAAAAAGACAATTTCACGAAATTGCTGGTAAAATAACGGGCGATACATGTTGAAGGTGCTGTATACAATATAATTGTGTGGTGCGAGGCCTCAATGGGCTGACGTAGTTATAATCCTGGAGTAAGGAAGCTTCCTCCATGATTATAATAACTGATAATTGTATCATTATATGTGTACGTACCTGGGAGAACATTAATGAGATTGGCTATAGGGATATGCAAGGACGTACTATATGTGTGTTATATTTTCCCTAGGTAGAAAAATTAATAGGTTTCTATATCTAGTGAATCATGTTAAAGGGGCAATGTCGTCACGATCAACGGGGCAAGGAATCACAGTGCTAGTTGTAGATTAACTCAGTGACTGAAAATAACACCCATTGTCATAAGGTCATAATCCGTTGCTGCTGCATACATGAGCATGTAATTTTCAGTCACTGTGTTTATCTTAAACTTAAGCCTTGTTTATAACATAGAGAAAGGACCACGGTCCTTTCTCTATGTTATAGTCTGTTCAGATCGCGACGATCATCCCAGAACGTACGTATACAACGGTACCATAACAATGCAGGTACAAACTTCGTCAGTGAAATCGGTAGGCCCATTGTTAGCCACTTATAAAGCAATAGATTACTTCTCCCATTGAGCCACTCCTGCAGAGTGACGTCATTCATTGTAGCCAAATCCTTCATTCCAAGAATAAGAGGGTTTAAGAAATGTGCATATCAAAATCTACAAGCACAGATTTTAGAGAAACTTTATTTTACTCAGCACTGACGACGGTAAACTAAAGAAAGTTGTGAAAGTCTAAATATAACTCGTTACGTATAAAGATTCGGTTGTACACCGGCTGGTTGAATAAAGAGGTGTCCAAAGCCAAGCTTAGGCGACGCCGGCGAGCACAGATGTCGAACATCCAGCTTGAAATAGATCGACATCGTCAACTCATCATATCACTGATCCATAAAGTGAAACGAACACATGCTGCACAAAATCATCATTCAATTTCATTTTATGAATAGGCAACAGCACTCTTGAGTCATGCGATTTAAACAAAATAACCATCCAATTTAACAATCCGCTTGAACAGCATTCAAATTCAGGGAGCTTTTGCGGCGCGTATTTGGCATTTAATGAAAATTGTGCAACAATTGACACTTTGTTAAACTTCGTTTTAACATTAGTTTCCTATAGATTTTTAAAGGTATAAAAACGGTTCACTAATGAATGAATGGACAATAAGAAAAATACAAAATTATAAAGACACACTCAGACAATAAAAACAGGTTATAATGAAACAGTCCAAACATAAATGTTTCAAAAACGCATTACAGAATTAGGCCCAGGTCAGAAAACCAATAAAGATTGTAATCAGAGAATGAACAAAACAAAGTAAGACCGATTTGCCCCATATAAAGTGTACGAGAAACGCACATGAATAAAATTTAAAAAAATTAAGTTTGAATTAAAGTAAACATATGAAACATATTCTGTTGTCTTGTTTGCATTTGTTTATCGTATTTTTTTGAACTCTCATTTTGCGAAATTGATTGCCGTTATACAAAAATGAAAGTAACATTTTAGTGAAAATCTCCAGTCAAACTAACTCTGCTAAATTGGATGAAGAATGTGCATTACTAAAAAGAACAACGTATATGCTAAATTGAATATAATGCCACATGAATTCACATAGCCTGAAAATTAAATTGAATGCTTGAATTGTTAATTCGAAACACAGTAACAACTGGAGAGGCAAAATCGCTTTAATATGAACGTATGAAACTGAAATTGGCTGCTTATTTGCCGAAATTGACGGGGAAAACCTATATTACGCTTGCATTTAAACTGTTTGCATATTATTGGTTTAAACATTTAATTATATTCTTGTTTAGTACTTACGAGGTACATACAGTACAGTCTAGACACCCCTATAAGTAAATCCACCACTGAGTGTAGTTGACATTATGTCATTTTTGTGACTGGCAGTGAACACTGAACACCTTATAGTCAATTACCCGATTATAATATTACTGAATTATGGTATGGTATGGTATGGTATGGTATGGTATGGTATGGTATGGTATGTCCCATCCCATAGCCTTGGAGGCCGTTGGGGCGACATCTTGATGGCTCATAGTCGTTTCTGTGGTTGATACTATTACACTTGGTGGCACCCATCTCCTCTCCAAGTGTTGCTCAATTAGCTACCAGAGACACCGGGGTAAACCCCTACTCTTGCACGATAAGTGTCATTATGGGTTCTTTAACGTGCACTGATGTTTATAGTACATGGGACCTACGGCTTAACGTCCCATCCGAAGGACGAAGCAATTACGGTTAAGTGTCTTGCTCAAGGACACAAGCGCCGCGACCGACCAGGCCGGCAAAAGCGACCGATTTAAACACTCACCCCCGTTTTTTAAGAGCTCGTTCGTAATGCCATCAATACCTGGAGATTTGTTGTTTTTGGCTATCTTCAAGGCTTCGATTAGAATATATCCATGTTAATATCAACGTCATAAATACAAGAGATTTTGTCACAATGAATGTATTTTGACGGAATCATTTATGCTCGGGGAAACACAGGTTTACTTCCTGTTATAGTTTAAATGGCTTTGTTTTAAAATGTACACTCCCCTGTATAAGTGATATGTAAATGTTCTATGAAAACACTCTGTGCCACTGTAACAGATGCAAACTCAACTTTTCTTCAGAAATTGGGATCCTGTGGAGGATCCAAGCCTTAATTATTCATGAATTGGTCCAATCATAGCCAAGAGTTTTAACCAATCAGGTGCAGGTCGAGTACTTAGTATTCATAGCTTTTGACCAATCAGGGCATAGCTTTGCAAGCCAGTGTTGGTTTTGGAGGGAAAATGCACAGGTATGCTTCATTCTGTCACGGCTTTTTGTGCAAGCTGGATAATTTTATTTTCTGGGAAGTTACATGCTGTTTTATTTTACTTTGGAATAAAAGCTGTTGGAATTTAGATGACAGGATCTGCACTGTCCCTTCACTGGGATTTAATTAGCTGAACCTGGAGTTATAATCCGGATGGATTTGCAGTGATTTAGCCTTTTCTATTGGAATACGTTTTGCCTGGAATTGCACAAGGCCTGGTACTAACAATACAGTAACAAAGCACTGAGTACTACAGCGGTGAATAATAGTACATTTAAAGTTCACAGTGGAGTATAGGCCTACGTTAATGTGTATGGACTTCGGCGGCTTCAACCTTGGTTTTTACCTGGAATTGCTGCAATTATTAATTAATACAAGGATTGGCGGCTTGGGTCGCACCAACTTTGGACTGTACATTCTCACATCGCTGTAATCTTGGAACTTAATTTATAATTACTTGGATTGGAGTTGGAGTGACAAATAGGCCTACGCTCCAGTTCATTGACATTGGAAATATTTGGCATCGACAAGAAATCTTCTGCGGGTCTGAATAACAATGCCTTGGCGGAAAAAGGCAACCGAATCTGCTAGTGCTAAGCCGGCTAAGCGGGGACGGAAACCGAAACCGGTAAGGCGATCTTCAAGAGCACTGGCACGGACCCTTTCCAGTGTGCTTCCCGCTGACCCTGTAGCTCCCTCTGCGATGCCCACGTCAGTGACGTCACCCACTGTGATGCCCCCCTGTAGTCCCCACTGTGACATCCAATGGTGCAGGGTCTTCTAATGCTGGTAATCCTTCCAACTTTCATGTGGTGACCAATTACCAGGCTCCCTCTCAAGTATGGCAAGTAAGCAACCAACAGCACACCGACACTAGTGATAGCCACGCAAATATGACTCTAACATCTAATAATAATGGGAACACTGCCAACACAGCGGCCAGGATCACAGGTAACAGTTCAAGTATCCTGAATGATCCTTCTTGTTCTAGCTTTCAACAGGCTCCGGTGGCAGGTAGTTTGGTTAACAATAACATTACTCAGAGTGGTTTTTCAGGTGAAAGGGCGGGCCTTTTAGTTGACATGGTAGATGTGTACACCATTGCATTCATTTTCTCCACAGCCTTTGCCAACAGTCAGTTCTTGTGCCCCATTAGGGTCCCTACTCCTACTGCTATCAAAGAAAAGATTGTGCAAGGCATGTACATTGATTTTCACTGTTGTTTCAGGATAATTCAGCTTCTATTAATTCTTTGAGGATAACAATCCAGAACTAGAGTTCACTTTTGGTGGGGTAGGATGGTTTGTGAAGCAGGCTGCTAAACCACGAAAAAAGATTGACTCCCTTGACAAGTGGCAATCTGCTTTTCACACCTACATGTCAGTCTTTCTCATGAAGCATCCAAATCGTTGGGGTGAATTGCTTAAATATGCAGAAACCATTTGTACAGCAGCCCTTCAATTTCCTGGGTGGGGTTGGAAGGCTTACGATGAGCAATTCAGATTGCGGCAGGAATCTAACCCTGCACGTTCATGGGGTATGGTTGACACAGAGTTGTGGCTCACAGTTGCTGCGGCAGCAGTGACAAGCCATATAAACAACATCCCATCCAGTAGTTCCAATTCTTTTGGGTCACAGGGTCCAAAACTAGGCCTTTGTTTTGCTTTCAACAGTTTTCAGGGTTGTCAATTTAAGGCATGCCGTTTTTAACACAAGTGCACAAGGTGTTACCAGGGCAGTCACGGTGCACATGTGTGCCGCAGTAATTTTCCACGCGCAGGGGCTCCAACCAATGGCAATAAGGGCTTCCTTTGTACATCTGCACCTAGCGTGAAAACAGCGCATGCTGCGGTTGGCAAAGCACAGGTTGGAATGGGGGTGGGATCTGGGCAACCTCATGCATTTCGTGCCCCCAACACCAATTAGGCTAGATGTACTGGGGGGCATGCTGGTTGGGTACCCTAATGTTTTAGATGCAGGTATTTTACAGAAAGGGTTTACTTCTGGTTTTTCACTTGGTGACTGCCTTAAATCTGCAAAAGAGCTCCCACATGTTGTTTTGGAAAAAATTGAGAAAGAACAAAGCCTTGGTAGGATCTCGGGACCATATGACAGGTCTCCATTTCCCCAGTTACAATGTTCGCCTATTGGGCTAGTGCCCAAACATGAGCCCAATACTTACCGTTTGATACATCACCTTTCATTTCCAGCTGGGGGGTCTGTTAATGACTTTATTGATCGGGACAAATGTGTCGTTCGTTACGTTTCTTTTGATAAAGCAGTCGAATTAGTTCGTAACGTGGGTCAAGGGTAGGGGCATGGTTGGCTAAGTCCGATATTAAATCTGCCTTTCGACTGCTCCCAGTGGCACCGACAGACTATGAGTTACTGGGTTTTACATTTCGTGGGAAATTTTATTTCGACAAATGTTTGCCAATGGGTTGTTCAATCTCATGTGCCCTGTTTGAGAAATTTAGCACATTTCTGGAATTTTGCATTTGTAAAGTTTCCAGGTCGTCATCTATCACTCACTACCTGGATGATTTTTTCTTTGTTGACAAATCATGGTCTAAGTGTAAACAACTTTTAGATGAGTTTTCAGCAATGTGTTCAAAACTGGGGGTCCCTCTTGCAATTGAGAAGACTGTAGGTCCATTGCAGTCAATAACTTATCTGGGGTTAGAGATTGACTCTCAGCAAATGCAGGTGCGCGTGCCACTAAGCAAAGTTATAACACTTAAAGGGAAAATAAAGCATGTGCTGGCAAAGAAAAGAGTCACTTTAGTAGAAGTGCAGTCATTAGTGGGTGCATTGAATTTTGTGTGTAAGGCAGTTTTCCGGGGAGAGCTTTCCTTCGGCGTTTAATTTTATTGACAAAAGGTTTAACTAAACCTCACCACAGAGTACGTCTTTCTGTGGGGGCGAAACAGGATTTGGCAATGTGGCTGGAATTCTTAACTAATTTTAATGGCATATCTGCTTTTATCGGTGTGGAGTGGGAATCTAATCAAACGTTGGAACTGTTTACAGACGCGGCGGCAAGTATTGGTTTTGGTGCTTTTTTCAGTGGACAGTGGACGCAGGGCCATTGGCCACCATCTGTCCTTGCCAATCCGCCGTCCATTGCTTTTCTAGAATTTTATCCACTTGTTGTAGCAGTGAAATGCTGGGCTGGCCAATTAGGCAATAGGAAGGTGCGCTTTCATTCTGATAATATGGCTGTTGTGCATATAATTAATAACCAGACTTCTCAGTGCCCCAAGATCATGCACCTACTTCGAATTTTTGTACTACAGTGCCTCCAGTTTAACATTACATTTAAGGCTGTTCATGTCCCAGGGGTGGACAATAATATTGCTGATTCTCTTTCACGTTTTCAGGTGGATCGTTTTCATGTTGTAGCACCTCAAGCAGCACCACACATGACCCCCTTACCTTTTCTTCCCCAAGTATGGTAGGGTCAGAGATAAGGCGTTTGTTATCCTTGGCATGGGCATCAAACACTCACAAGGCGTATACCTGCGGCTGGCATGCTTTTTCCCGGTTTTTGCAGCAAAGCCAGCATGCAAACCTGTTTCCAACGTCAGTCCAAACGATTCGGGAATTTCTGGCCTGGTTGTCATTGCATAACTTGGCGCCATCAACAATTACCACTTATATCACAGGGGTGGGTCACTTTCATAAAGTTCATGGTTGGCCAGACCCTACTAAGGATTTCATCATTTCCAAACTTCTTGAGGGCGCCCGTCGGGATACTCCCAAACGTGACAGTAGAGTACCAATTTCACTGCCTATTTTGTTAAACATCATTGAATCATTACCATTAGTGTGCACATCACATTATGAAAGTGCCATGTTCAAAGCGGCAATGCTCTCTGCTTTCTTTGGTTTCATGCGGGTTGGGGAGTTTACAGCAAATTCAAAACAGACGGTGCAGGAGTCCGTCCTAATGGTAGGAGACATTCGTTTCTGCTTTACTCAACAGGCAGGCCATTCAGTGGAAATTACATTCCGTTGCAGTAAGACAAATCAGTTGGGTCCCCCCCCCCCCAAGTCATCAAGTTAGCTCAAGCTACTGACAAAAAACTTTGCCCAGTCCAAGCATTGCATGCTTTTGTCATGATGCGCCCCAAACAACAGGGTATATTCTTTTGTCATTTTGATGGGAGTCCACTGACGAGATTTCAATTCAGTGCTGTGCTTAAACAAGCACTACTACACTTGGGGCTCATAGGGCATTCATTTCAAACCCATTCATTTCAGATTGGGGCAGCAACAACTGCTTTTGCGTTAGGGGTTCCTTTGTCACACATACAAGATTTGGGTCGTTGGCGTTCACAAGTAGTTCTTAGGTATATCCGCCCACATACTTTGCCTTTTGTGAAATAATTGCAATTGACAGTTTTGGCGAAATATATTTATTTGATTAGGTCCTGCAACAGTCTGGATAGTGGGTGACTCAATTGTTCGTCGTGCTCGTCAACCGCTGGATGTTCCTGTAAGGATATATTGGAAAGGCAAGGGTGGGGCTGGTTTGTGTGATCTCCCTGATTTGCTGCACTCTATGAGGTCACGATACCCGGATATTATAATTATTCATATTGGTACGAACGACATGGTCTGTACAGACATGTTCCAAATGAGGCAGCGCATTGCCTATTTCATGCAATTTTGTCATCACAATTACCCCCATACTACGCTGGTGTGGTCAGCTATTCTGCCACGCCTATTTTACTTTGGGGCAAATGATCAAGAGGCCATGGAACATGTCCGCCGGTCAGTTAACAGGTGGGCGCGTTCTCGTTGCAGGTTGTTTGGGGCTTCATTCTTACCCCATGACAAATTTCACTGGAGGAATCATGCACTATTTTTATACGATGGGGTCCACCTCAGTGTTGCAGGTACTAATTTACTCCTGTCTGATTTTGTCTCATGCATTGCATCACACATTCAGTGTTAAAGATTTGACTCCAGTGTATTGGTTACATTCATTGAGTGGTGGGCTTTCTTCTTCCTGTTGGGGCGTGCTGTGCACGTGTGGCGTCTTTATCAGGATTCGAAGACAGCCAACTCCTAATACACACATGATTTTACATGTGTCATTAGTGTTATGGTTATTAGGTGTTCGAGCGCGCAGCGCAAACACCTATTGTTTTTGTACTGTTTTTTTTTTTTACTTCTTCTCAGTGGCGACTGTCCGGCAACAAAGGCATCCTTGCTGAGCATTTACAGCCTTCAAACTTAACACATAAACAGAACATATCAGGCAGACGAAACCGTTTGCTGTGACGTCATGATTACGTCATCAGGTGTCGAATTACGCTAAATCAAAGTTTAATATTTCAAAAATTCATATCTTATGAACCACAAAAGATATTTTCACAATCTTTGCATCATCTGAAAGATGTTGAATTATGTGATTTTTCGTTTTTAGACGTGACTCCAATCTGACCTCTCCTTCCGGTCGAAACCGGAAGTTGAAAATTTCAAAATTTCAAAAAATCATATCTCATGAACCATAGAAGATATTTTCACAATCTTTTTATTATCTTAAAGATCTTGAACTATGTCACATTTCGTTTTCAGACGTGACCCCAATCTGACCTTTCCTTCCGGTCGAAACCGGAAGGTTAAGTGAAACAATACGCTGAATTACTATTCCCTGTATGTACGAATAGACATATTGCGCGTGCACAGAATACGTACACACAGCAATATACGGAGTTTAATATTGGCCTACAACGTAAAGGCCTTGTCACACGGGGCAATTTTCGGGCAATTTTCAGGCAATAAAAGTTGCTGGCAATGAGATTGCTCGGAGATTGCCCTGTGTGGCATTTCATGCAATCCAGTGGCAATGAGTAGACTATACTAGCTGGCTTTCTACTTTGAGGCAATCTGTCGAGGCAATCTCCAATCACATTGCGTATCAGTGATCACGTGACATTTTATCACAAGCAAAACATTTTCAGCGGCGGCCATTTAATTCTCGTTTACATGAAAAAATACTGAGGAATTTTGCCGTTCTTATTAACTCCAAAGCAAAATACAAGAAAATAAAATGGGTTACCGAGAAAGAGGAAAATATAATTGCATTATTAAGAGGTAAGTAGACATTATTTAGAGGTTTATTGGCCTAGAATGTGCGTTTGTAAAGTAGGCCTATCGTAGACATAATTATTGCATGCACAATCCAATGGAGGTTCGTGACGGACGAAACTGTTGTACTGCATCTATTTCGTAAAAACTATACTGAGTCTACTCTTTCGCTGTTTTTGCAGTGTACCTACATGATTTTAAGTTTGCATTTTAACTAAGGATAATGACTGAGCATGGATAGATTATTGTCCAGAAAAAAGTTTAAAAACTGTGCCATGCAGTCCAAGTCAAAAGAGCATCGTAACTCGCCTACATATATGTACAGTACATATACATGTATGCAAATCCATGTAAATATATACATGTTCGTGTGTTGTTGTCTCTTCTGCAATTCTGCATGTTCTTCGTGTCAGCGAAATATATCTCTAACTCAACCTAAAGAGATGCTTTTACTTGATTAGTCTGCTAGTTGTAGCCACAAAATTGTCATAGGGGCACCTGTTTTTCTGAGCTAGGTTACATTTGTTGTTTTGTTATTATTAAGCATAAAAAGTCTGTCCCTCTATGATTTAAAGAAAGGTCAGGTCTTATAACATAAAAAAAAAAGATGAAGAGCCTGCATAAAAAAAGAAAACTAATAAATGAAGAAAAAGCTGCAGAGGGATGAGTTAATATGAGTTTTAATTGGAAAATAAACATGCAGGTGTGTTGGTGGACAACATGTGTACACCAATTATAGAGGCATCTCTTACTGGAGTAATACATGTTGGCCTTTCCCCATTCAGAATTTATTTTTTCACAGAATCATTTGAACATTTATTTATATTTTGTATTTTAGCTCTCCAGTATGCCGAGTAATTGGAATTAGATGCAATGGCTGGCATCAGTGAGAATCAGTTCAACAGCCTAGAAAGCATCTAAAACACAAGCCCCAAGGTAACCAATAAATCTGTGGTACAATTATTGTAAATGTGTGTGTGTGTGGATGATTGCATTCCTCCTGACTGCCCTATGATCCACTCACATGACCCCACCAACCTACATTGAAGATTGTGATTTTTATTTTCAAAAAGCAATTCTTTTTAAACTTTATCCACAATGTTGTATTCTTTCCCAGTGAAAACAGGTCAACTCGTATGCGTGCCAACTCGTACTATTACCAACTCATACTCATTTTGGTCAACTCGACCCGTAAAAAATTTATTACTGAATATTTACTGGCATGTGTACGGGTTGACATCCGGTTAATTTAGCTACACTATAGTGTCTATAGTTCCTCATAATACTAGTAGTGCTTATGTCTTGTGTGGTGATGGATGCATTGCAGTTTACTTGATACTAGCACTTAATTTTCTCACTAAAGTAGTCCAGAAACAAATATCAGCACATTTATTGAGATAATGAAACAGTCACATCATGGAGGAAGGAAGACGTCACATGTAACTTTCTATTCCATTGTAAAACCTAACTTAAAGGCATTGTTCTGAAGGGATCATTTTTCTAAAGTTGCATAAGTTTTCTGAAGTTACATCAATCCATCATCCTGATAATAACATATGAGGGCATTCTAAGTTATGTGTGTTTTGTTAGCATGACCCATTATTCTTCGTCCCTCTTTGAAAACATTTAATATTGTTTTTACATGATTAGTTTATATTTCAGATCATCGGTATCCATTTGTGCTACTGCTACAAGGTGTGTCAGAGTCTGTGTAACTTTGTGATCCAATGGCCAGCATTTGAAGTTTATCCATTCATCAAAGGAGTTAATGTATGATTCAAATTATTTTATATGGACTTATCCTATCTGTGGCAGTCTTTACCCTCAAGAGAATTGATTTTTAGGACCTCAAGACATATCTAGGTCTTTTAGGAATTTCTTTAACATGTTAGAACAAAATTAGTACTGAGGAATTCTTATTATATTTTTGACTGGACCCAAACATCCTCACAAAATGTAGTTATTAAGCAATATCTGTTGGTGATCTAGTAAATGTATATTGCCGACAGTGAATCCCTGGCAGTTGGGCCATATAAACATAGTAAACATAACCCCAATCTTCATTGCATGGGTGTGTCAGCCTTGGAATACCTTTTGCCAGATCACCCAATTAAAGCACTAGTATAAGGGGCCCTTATACTTGTATTGCTTGTTTGCCCCTCCCCTTCCCTAGTTCTTGGATTCTATAGTGCTGCAATGATAGACCAAAGAATTTTAGAAAACAAATGTGTTGGTTCATCACCAGTGGCAGTACATGCCATCACTAAGAACTTGGGGGGAGGGGGAAGGCATTTTATTCCAAAATTACCGATTCCAATGACAACCCCTGAATGTCACCCATTCTGAACTCACTAAATCGTACATACAGAGTGTACATTTATTTTAAATGCAGATTGATTCTGTTTTCTTGTCAACAAAGGATCATGGTTGGGTTCATTTACACTGAAGTCATTTCACTTATTACATGTGTAAGACCATGTACACTCATTTCTAGATTGGTTACAAGTATAGGTTATAAACAGGTCAACAAAGTGGTTTCAATTGATTGTTGGGGAGAGAAGTGTGTAACCACAAAAGTCAAGTCATGAAACCCAACAGACAGTTAAAATAAATATGTATTTCATTGTTTTATTAGCAATTTACAAGCACCCATACAACTCTTTGATTATTTCAATGTCTAACAATTTATGTACAAAATGGCATCTGATCTTTAGGTTGTAATTCTGTAGTATGGATGCAGCTACAGACATTTTGCCAATCATGTGTACAACCTTGAAAATGTAAAAATCAATGTAGAATTTGTTTTCAAATTTTATAAATTATGTTTTAATTATTTGCAGTATAGGTGAAAACAAAGACAGTTTATAAGCATGTCACAATAAGGAGATGCTTGATTACAGTGTCGCTATCATTGTCAATGTATCATTATATTTTTGTTATAAACTTAACCTGAAAGTGAAGTATATTATAAATAAAGATTAAATTTATTTTTGTACAAGACTTAATACCAAGAGATAAATACCAATGTTGGCTTCATTTAAATCCAAAATTGAAAGGTTTTTCCATAAACAAAGTGAAAAGGGCAACCAATTATCAGATTTGATCCAGTGGATATATATTCTGTTTTCTTGTCAACAAAGGATCATGGTTGGATTCATTTACACTGAAGTAATTTCACTTGTTACATGTGTAAGACCATGTACACTCATTTCTAGATTGGTTACAAGTAGGTTAAACAGGTCAACAAAGTGGTTTCAATTGATTGTGGGGGAGGGAAATGTGTAACCACAAAAGTCAAGTCATGAAACCCAACAGACAGTTAAAATAAATATGTATTTCATTGCTTTATTAGCAATTTACAAGCACCCATACAACTCTTTGATTATTTCAATGTCTAACAATTTATGTACAAAATGGCATCTGATCTAAAGGTTGTAATTCTGTAGTATGGATGCAGCTACAGACAGTTTGCCAATCATTTGTACAACCTTGAAAATGTAAAAATCAATATAGAATTTGTTTTCAAATTTTATACATTATTTTTTAATTATTTGCAGTATAGGTGAAAACAAAGACAGTTTATAAGCATGTCACAATAAGGAGATGCTTGATTACAGTGTCACTATATCATTATATTTTTTTTATGAAAGTGAAGTATATTATAAATAAAGATTAAATTTATTTTTGTACAAGACTTAATACCAAGAGATAAATACCAATGTTGGCTTCATTTAAATCTAAAATTGAAAGGTTTTTCCATAAGCAAAGTGAAAAGGGCAACCAATTATCAGATTTGATCCAGTGGATATAATTACATTTAATTTTGTTTGAATTGGGAATTATTTACTTTTTGACAAAAACTCTTCTGCGGGGGGCAGTGGAAGATGGAAAGCACGGATGCAAGCTTTCTTCCAACTTTATCATGTAGTAGTTATAAGCTTGTTTTCTAATGAAAGGCTAATTAGCTGAAGGAAAGGAAAGGGGAAATATTTATATGGTCTTCCATGCTTCATTGTCTTCAGTAACCCCCAACTCCCCCAAACAATTTAACCCACACTTCCTGCTCTTTGAATTTGCAGCCAAGTTTAACCCAGTTACTATACATGTAGTCCCCTTCTATCCTAAATCAACTTTGTGACTTTATGGCCATAATAACGCTGAATAGGTTGATCTGGCTACCTACAACCCTGGCAAACTATTTTCATATGAGTGATTTTTAATGTTGATTTATCATCTAGCATGGTTTTTGAAGAGCATGTGTTGGGCTAGTGTCAATATTTAAAATAAAAAACATTGTGTTCCAAGTCACACTTGTTAATTTCTAATGTATTGCTTAAATCTCACAACATTTCCAAGTTCAACAGCCAATATCTCAAGAACTAAATGACCTATTAGAAAACAAAAAAACACAATTGAATTCCTTACATTAATAGCTTGTAATTCTTGTGAAATGAGTTACCATAAATGCTTGCCAATGGTCCAATTAGTGGCACACGAAGTAACGATTTTTACAAATTTTAAAAGGTCATATCTCATAGCTTCAATTTGATGTATAAGTTGACAAATTTGTTATTTTTTCATAATCACGAGGAGGTCATAATTCATAAGTTCAAATTCAACACATTCTAATAATAATAATAATAATAATAATAATAATAATAATAATAATAATAATAATGTGTGGACTTACATATCCACCAACTAAGTGGTGCTCAAGGCGCATTCTTTTACGTGCATTACACAACACACGGGACCTACGGCTTTACGTCCCATCCGAAGGACGAAGCAATTATGGTTAAGTACCATGCTCAAGGACACAAGTGTCACGACCGGGTCTCGAACCCACTCGCTGCTGCTGGCAACACCAGAACTTGAGTTCGGTGCGCTAGACCGCTCGGCCACGACACTCCGCAAAATTGATAACGCAAAATTGATATGTCTTTTGAATATGAAATTGATATTGTTATTATAAAAGATGATAAACCCTTGCACAATATGATATTGACATCATCGATGATAATTTGATTGAACCGGAAGTGGACTCGAACACCGTGTGTTTGTTCTAACAAACACTTAAGCTCTAGTTGTTACTGATATTGTTACTGATATTGATAGTGTTTTGTAATACACTGTGATTTTAACTTTGTAAGGGGTCAGCCACTCCCTCTTATGTACCTCAGGGGGTGGGATGTGCTGTATCTTCCATAGCACAAACATGGCTGTCCCCCACAGATTTTGACCATATAATTTGGTTCTGGTCTGATTAGCCCTGGGCCTGGGTGCCCATTCATTAATGGTTGGCCTGGGTGCCAAATGGTAGTTACGTACATGTACGTTGGACCTGGGTGTCCATTGTATCTGGTTGTTTCTTTGGGCCTGTTAGCCCAATGTTTTTGATGCCAGCTTGCCCAAATCAATTCGGTATCTGGCGAATAAGTTTATAATAAAACTTATTACTTTAAGCTGTGGCGAAACCTCACAAAGTTGTGTCTTGAGTTTCATCCATTAATGAGTCCGAGTATAAGAGATTTTGTCACAATGAATGTATTTTGACGGAATCATTTATGCTCGGGGAAACACAGGTTTACTTCCTGTTATAGTTTAAATGGCTTTGTTTTAAAATGTACACTCCCCTGTATAAGTGATATGTAAATGTTCTATGAAAACACTCTGTGCCACTGTAACAGATGCAAACTCAACTTTTCTTCAGAAATTGGGATCCTGTGGAGGATCCAAGCCTTAATTATTCATGAATTGGTCCAATCATAGCCAAGAGTTTTAACCAATCAGGTGCAGGTCGAGTACTTAGTATTCATAGCTTTTGACCAATCAGGGCATAGCTTTAAAGCCAGTGTTGGTTTTGGAGGGAAAATGCACAGGTATGCTTCATTCTGTCACGGCTTTTTGTGCAAGCTGGATAATTTTACCCACCACCACCCCAGCTCCTACCTTCTCTTGCAGGTTCTTTACAGTGGCGTCTTTAACAGGATTCGAAGACAGCCAACTCCTAATACACACATGATTTACATGTGTCATTAGTGTTATGGTTATTGTTACTGATATTGTTACTGATATTGATAGTGTTTTGTAATACACTATGATTTTAACTTTGTAAGGGGTCAGCCACTCCCTCTTATGTACCTCAGGGGGTGGGATGTGCTGTATCTTCCATAGCACAAACATGGCTGTCCCCCACAGATTTTGACCATATAATTTGGTTCTGGTCTGATTAGCCCTGGTCCTGGGTGCCCATTCATTAATGGTTGGCCTGGGTGCCAAATGGTAGTTACGTACATGTACGTTGGACCTGGGTGTCCATTGTATCTGGTTGTTTCTTTGGGCCTGTTAGCCCAATGTTTTTGATGCCAGCTTGCCCAAATCAATTCGGTATCTGGCGAATAAGTTTATAATAAAACTTATTACTTTAAGCTGTGGCGAAACCTCACAAAGTTGTGTCTTGAGTTTCATCCATTAATGAGTCCGAGTATAATTACTATTATCCCTACCCTCATTAGCACTGTCTTTCTTACCTCTGAGATTGTTAACAAAACTCTTAGCTCTACAACTCCGAGTGCGCTCATTATCATCATCATTTAGATTTAAATGCGTTTTACCCAGAGTACGCCAGTATTGAAGAACCGTCTGTTTCATTTTTGCCTTATCAGAAATTATTTCGTTAGAGTTGGGAGTTTTTATGCAATCCCCGAGATTTCCTGATCTCGGGGAAGTGCGATTCCGAATGATATCTGTGCGACTCGATCCGATCTATGACAATGCGATATACCAAACTATTACGGTCCAGACCCTCGTTCGTTGAACCAATGGTGCCGTGCGTCGATATGGCCATTGGTTCGCCTACATGTAATGCGGTCTGATACACACTCTGGCCCCGTCCAGACACCCCGTGTAGTCAAGCCCCGGTGGTCCCCGTCGTCGAGACCGACCAGCCGACCGTCTCTCGGTATAGCAGTGCCCGTACCGTATACCGAGTGACAAGCCGCATGAACGAACGATGGTCCCCACTGACTGTACCCAATAGTTGGTATTCGTACACCCTATTCGGAACTTAGCACAAGTATATGAGTTTAACTATTGACATGTACCTATACGCTACCACTCCACTCATACATGTTATTTAGTGCCTGTTATTATTGTTAAATAGTGATGTTAATAATAAACCAACCCCATTGATTGAGATTGTCACAACAACATTTGTGTCCGACTATTATTTGTTGACCCACAAAAGTGGGGAATGCAACAATATAAAACAAGATGTTGTTACACATCAGTAGTTGTAAAATAGTAAGGATGCGGTACCACCACAGCTAGGTCATTTACGAAATCTTGCCTCTGTTTACAAAAAGATTAATATGGAAAGTTTTGCTTTCAGGATTGAAGGCTGTACAATAATGTATTGGTACTCTAAGCATTGAATATGTTTCAGAGCCTGATCTGGTCTTTTGTGTTCTCTAATAGAGGCCTATTCATGTACGTGTATTCCTCAACACATCCAGATCGCGAAATTACCATGATCAGAGAAGAAATTGCCAAAATGCTTCAAAAGGGAGCCATAATTGAAACATACCACGCTGATGGTGGTCGCCCCACGTCAATTTACAGGTGCTGAAATGCCTTTGTTGCGTATTACCATTGTAAAATGGAAACAATTTTTCGTTACGCAATACAGTTAATGCTTTTTTGGCATCGATTGCCAAAAGAACACTGAAAATATTTACGGTTCATATGGAAAAATAAAGTATACGCGTTCACCTGATGATCTGCCCTTTAGTTTGGCATGCGCCCCTCGTGTATTTACAAAAGTGATGAAACCCTTGGTCAGTTCACTTAGAATAATGGGACATGAGTCATGTGACTGTATCAATGAATCGCTACTGGTTGGTCAAACATACCAAGAATGTGCCGAAAATTTCAAGCCAGAACAACCCTTTCTAAAGATGCGGGGTTTATAATACAAATCAATTCTAACGCCAACTCAGCTCAATTTGTGTTCTCGGTTTCAATTTACTTGCATTCAACCGATATGACTATTTTCTTTACCACCCTCAATCAAAGGTTGGAAAGATTATTACGACAATCAGAAAACTCATTGATCGAAAATTTTCAAACATTAGAAACATTATTACGGTTATTGGGCCATTTATTTTTATTGGGCTGAAAACGATGGAAATTTTGAGGCCATGATGACAATTTCTAAACGGGCCTTATCAGATTTATATTGGTGGATTACGAACCTACCACTATAACAGCTGCCCCAATGCATAAACATACGCCTAGTATATAGTCGAAGCCTCGACTCAAGGTTGATATTCCATTTTTGCTAAGTTCTATAATAAGCAAATTGATGATAATCCAAAATCTTCAGAGGCTATCCTTGGTGATGCCCACCTGAACCATACTATTTGATTTAATATTACGTCAATGATATTATCAAAGTGAATATACATGTATAATAAAGCGATTTTTGTTTTCATTATTGTAATTTGACACTGTGGAAATTATTAATTATTTGTTTATCTTTGGACTATTGAAGAGAGTAAGGTATCAAAATAAAGGTTATGATTCGTCAAAACAAGTCAAAACAAGACCTGTTGTTAGGTGATGACGTTCAAGCCTTTTAAAACGCTCGTTGTCAAAACGCGACGCGCGCGCGAGCCTTTTAAAAGGCTTGCCGTCCAGAAAGAGTTCAACAAAGGGAATATCAGTAAATACTAATTGCGATGACACCATGTGAAATTCTTAATTGAGTAGTAATTAGTTCTGAAAAGAACTGGAGGTTACACTTCGACGTTTCGATCAGTATATGCTCTGATTGTCATCATTCTCCTGATACATAATAAGGTACATAATTTATTCAGTACTTGTCCTGCATTGAATGAGCTGTGGGTGGTGTTTCCAGTGAACTCTTTATACCAAAGGGACAATAGGGAAGGCAAATATATGGGGATGAGTTTCCTGTGACGCCGGCTAGTCTCTCTTTTAACCATATAAATAATATTATAGTCCTTTCACAGGTGACTGATTTCCAGCGCTACCATGCGTGCGTCACTTCCACTCTCGCAGCCGGAATGTGTGCTGAGTGGTGTCTAACAGTGAACAACTTGTTATTCATTTTAACCATTTTGCCCAATGCACTGTACCTGTGGTTTATAGTCAATCAAACATCATTCTGTCTGGAATAGATATCCTGTGTGTAAAACTATGAGGCCTGTGACAAAGAAAACAGATTGATTGAGTTTTGTTTTGTTCATTATCCACTAAATCCACCATCTGATATACGTGTGACTGTGTAAACAGAGAAAGGACACATGAAAATAAGCAATGGCGATGGCACTTCGTATTGTGTGTAGTTTGCTGGTATTATTACAAGGTATGTGCAGTATTTATATCCCATATCAATTACAGTATAATACATGTACATTTATTATAACCCATATTAATTATAGTATAGTCAGTTATTCATGAAAAAGACAATTTCACGAAATTGCTGGTAAAATAGCGGGCGATACATGTTGAAGGTGCTGTATACAATATAATTGTGTGATACGAGGCCTCAATGGGAGAACATTAATGAGATCGAGATTGGCTATAGGGAAATGCAAGGACATACTATAACCCCTGTTATACAGCGGCGTAGCCAGGACTTTTTCAGGGGGTGGGTACAGGGGGATATTGCTTTTCAGTGGGGGCCCAGGGGGTATGGTTTTTTGTTTCCCTTTTCTGTTTCTTTTCTCTTTGGGGGGACTATCGGTATTTTTCGTCGGAGGTACCTGGGGGCACTGGAAATTTGTGGGGGGCGTGCCTCCCAGGCCCCCCGTGGCTACGCCGCTGCTGTTGTATTTTCCATGGAGGTAGAAAAACTTAATAGGTTTCTATATCTAGTGAATCATGTTAAAGGGGTAATGTCGTCACGATCAACGGGGCAAGGAATCACAGTGCTAGTTGTAGATTAACTCAGTGACTGAAAATAACACCCATTGTCATAAGGTTATCCGTTCCTGCTGCGTAGATGAGCATGTAATTTTCAGTCACTGTGTTCATCTTAAACTTAAGCCTTGTATATAGTCTGTTCAGATCGCGACGATCATCCCTTTAATGGGATTATACAATATTTTTTAAATTACTTGAAAACAACTCTATCTAGTGGCCATGCGGTGATATCACGAACGATTACGGTACCATAACAATGCAGGTACAAATTTCGTCAGTGAAATCGGTAGGCCCATTGTTAGCCACTTATAAAGCAATAATAGATTACTTCGACCATTGTGTCACTCATGCAGAGTGACGTCATTCATTGTAGCCGGATCCTTCATTCCAAGAATAAGAGGGTTTAAGAAATGTGCATATCAAAATCTACAATGCACAGATTTTAGAGAAACTTTATTTTACTCAGCACTGACACAACGGTAAACGAAAGAAAGTTGTGAAAGTTTAAATAAAAATGTACAATACTTGTAACAATACTTGCACCATGGAGGAAGAAAACCTCCAAGTATAGGCCTAAGCTTTTACACAATGATCCGTTAATCCTTAAGAGAGAAGGAACAGCATTTGGTTTATTGGAAACTTACATTAATTTCAACCCTCTGATTTTCAAGAAATATTAAACTTACCTGTCAAAATAAATAAAATAAGCGCTCACGTTTTTTACAGAACGACGAAAAACTGTTACATTTTTTAAGAATTGTTTTTGTGTTTTACAAAAAGAAAACACTTCAAAAGAAATAACTTCACAGTATGATTAATTTGTATACCAACATTGCACCAAATACCTTTTTATATAATAATTCGTTAATTTGGTGATTACAATGATGTACCTAAATTCATGTCTTACTGTGTCGGGAATATGATTGGTACACGAGGCCAACATTGTTCACCTCATGTAAAAGTATTTTGTTGTAGCTAAAAAGGATAATTATCTTGATGAAAAACGTGTTCTTTATGAAAAACGTGATCTTTGTGTCACATTTTTTGCACTCGATAAACTACTTATCCCTCATACGCATCTATGGTTGGAAATTTAAAGTGTTTGACTTGTGCGAATTGATATACAACCAAGGACATTCTAGATCACGGATGGAATTTTATCTCTATTACGTCATGGAGTTTCCTATCTTTTGTTTCAGTTTCAATATTGTACATGTACATCCTGTCTTTGGTTCCCAAAGGAAATCCTCGCCGATTCATTGGAAAAAAAGTATATTATAGCATAGATGATTATAGTGATTGTGTGATGGGTTTGCATAGCCTATAGTGTGTCGCATGGAGTGTCTGCCACGTCTGCAATTTCCCAGCGAGTTCACTGACCAAACAAAACAAGACAGTCATCACTTTTTGAATTAGTTAGATAACTGTGCCAAAAAAATATTGTTAGTAACATGTATCCTAGTCATGAAACCATTCCAATCGCTGCAGAGTACTTTTTACCTATTGGAGTCCAAAAGGTGTTTTTTTGTAGCAGGGGGCACACAGGGGGTTTCTGTGTTTTGAAGGGGAGACTTAGACAGCTTTATGATACATGCCCGTTTATGTCACCTATAGGCCTATAACATTAAAGTCCATTATGTAAAACTGGTATGCATGTAATTTGCAAAATTAATAAAATTAATTTTTGTTATCTTTTGACGCCCTATATTATAAGCTGCCTTATGCACCCTGAGCACATAGAATGCTTGAAATAATACAGCTATATGCCTTGAACTAAAAGGAAAAATACAATATTAATATTTCAGTGAAGTACATTTATTTCAGCCCTCTAGTTTTAACCATAAACTAACCTGTGACAGTAGGGGCTCACGTTTTTGAGAAAACGACGAAAAACTTGTTCCAATGTTTCTCGAAGATGAAAACTATTCAGAGGAATCATTTCTCAGGATGATTGATACGCATACTAATTTTACACTGAGTAGGCTTTTAGGGAAAAAAAATTAATTTGATAATCTGGTCAATACAATTTTTTGTAATACAAAATGCATTATTATTGCGTTAAACCTCTGTGACGTAATTACCTCATAATTACACATGACGTAAATGATTGCGAAGATACGTATTGAAATAAATAAAACTACGTATAAAAACTGTAGTATCCAGATGTAGAATAATTATATGTAAATGTGGCGAGGTTCAGTCAAATCTATATAGAAATAAAAAATAATGTCTCTATGGTCAAATGAAGCGTTGGCAAGTGATGGTCGCACCTCACTAAATAAAATAATGACTGAATTCATATTCATTTAAGGGACTGTGTAAAAGCAAAAGTGGTTCACTTTCCTTGAAAGTGAGTATGACTTTAGATACAAGAGGGCCTGAAAAAGTAATTTGTCCGTGGGTCCTATGGTCAATTGGTATACCCCGTACGCCACACAATTTTCCATGAAGCTGCACTCGCAGCCCGATCGCTTATTTTATTTCCAGGACGAACGTGGACAATTTCTATGAAATTCCTATTTAAAAAAGTTTTTTAAAAGGACATTTTTCAAAAATTGCACACGTTCGTCCTGGAACTAAAAATACGCAGCCAGATCACAATCGGGTAATGTATGGCTTGTTATGACAACATAGGGACCTGACGTAGACGGCTGTTTGATGTGGGACATACGGCGGTCAATGATGCGCCATTAGTAAGCGAATAAAAGATGTGCCAGACGGTGCTACGTCCAGACATAATACGCACTGGCAGAGGGTGCAGATTAGGATAATCATTCTATGGGATAATGTAACGGTCTGAGTTCGTTCTTATAAGACAGGCATATGTACAATGTAAAGACTGGGTTGCTAAAATATTACCACTATAGTGTATAAAGATTCTGGGGCAAGTCGCTCAATATATATACCAATACATCAAATCGTTACTCGTAGTCGCTTAAACTTTGATGATTAACGGATAACCCTTGACCCATAGTATGTAACCATGGCAACGTTTGACATTGGCTCTGCTCTTGACGATGTTTCCAGAGCTTTAGAATATTCATACTACGGACCCAGATGTCTGGAGTTTTATAGGGATATATTATTAACAGGTGTAATGGCTGGAAAAACTGAGGGAAACATACACCAAGTCAAGATGTGCTCGGCGCAGTCAACAGTATAGGGCAAGAACCTTGCTCTATGCTCTGTGTAGCACTTCGTATAAGATAGCGATCTTGCTTACGGGGTCAAACCATTTTTTAAGTATCGGGGTTCATTTTAAACTATATGTACAGTACATGTACATGTACATGTACATATTAGTTATGTAAAGAACTGGAGGTAGAACTCGACGTTTCGATCAGATCGTCCTCAGGAGAATTCTCCAGTTCTTTTCAGAACTAATTACTACTCAATTGAGAATTTCACATGGTGTCACCGGAATTAGTCTTACTTACCCTCCTCACCATGCAAAGCTACAAGTTTTACCTACATGTACATAGTAACCATACAGTATAAAGTATGGACACTCGAGATAAACTTTATTTTCTGTTCCTCTACAGATGTCCCCACTTCAAACACATGAATTACACAACACCTTTTCCTTAAAAATTGCATTTAAATAAATTAAAGTCATGTGAAAACTTGTTTTTCTCTTAAACTTCAAATTCAGTCATATGGAGCCAATATTCTGTATATAAAAATCAATCCTCATTTCACTGGTTTTCCACTCGAGTCTGTAGTTAAAGTATTTCATTACGAAAGAAAGCTTTTTTACAGGCTACCTTCAGGAAAAGCATACTATTGTTGGTAATAATAAGATGTAGACTCCTATCGCCCGTGTTTTTCAGGTTTTTCACCGGAAATTGTAGTTTTCATTTGAACATTGATAAGGAAAGCAAATACTTTGAAATAAGATATTTCACAAAAGTCATTCAAGTAAAATAGCAACGTTCCAATGAAAAAGAAAACTATGTGGGAAAATGTAAAAATACGGGCAGTATATAGGCAGACATCTTTGGAAGGCAAATAAATATTTATGTCTTTATGTGAATTGGTATGAAGTACTATAACCAGTTAGGCTATATGCAGTACAGACGATAAGCAAAGATACGAGTTGAGACGTAGTTTACGGTGATGATACAGTTTAATACATGTCGGATGGTGGAGGCATTCTCTGCCCTCACTAAGAATTCACAAGGTTTATATACACAATCTATGAACACTTTCTTATAAGATCATAACCTTAAAAGGACTTGTTTCATACCAATGGCAGGCAGTCGTCATCATCGGTGGCGTTGGTTGCCGGTCTTGCTGTCGCACTTCTTGTTGCTGTCCTCTCTGAACAAAATGTCTCGGTTGTGGGCGGAACTGTTGTCGCCTTCGGTCGTCGTAGTAACCACGATTCGGGGTCTGTTCGGTGTATGGGGCAGGTTGGGTAGCGGAGATAGTTGCTAGCTGAGACTGAAGGGCTGTTATCTGATTAGCCAGTTCCTTAATGGCCGAGTTCACTTCCAAGATTGTAGGAGATTGCACCGACGTTGATTGGGCAAGCCTGGCTTGAGTGATTGCCTCGTCTACTGTTTTTGGATGGGATTTGATGACATGGTTCCTGATGTCTGGGAGAAGTCCTCTGACACACACCTCCATCCTTTCTTCTGGTGACTTGCGTAGCTGGCAGCATCTCCTTTCAATGTCGGCGACATATGCCTCAACTGACTCGTTGGGTTGCTGCTTTCGATCCGCCAGCTCAGCTAGTCTCACCCACTTTATCCCCTCATGGGGCTGATACTTTTGGAGAAATGCCTGTTTTACTGAGGCAAAAGTGGCGGTGGTGGCTGCTGGTAAGTCTCTATACCAGTAACTAGCTGAGTCGGCTTGCTGTGTTGCTGTGTTGCTGTGTTGCCGTCCAGGCTTTCTGTTGACCATATCTTTCATATCTGTCCAACCACAGCTCAGGATCTTCCGCATCGTAGCCCGTGAACTTAGGTAGGAGGGGTTCGAAATGTGAAGTTGCCATTGTTGCAGATAAGCGTCGAGACCGTGTGATCATTAAAAACTAGGTTAGCAGAAGTGAAATCGACAAAGTTCGCTGCGAGAGGTACCCGGATTCTCCACCAAATATTACCAGTTAGGCTACATGCAGTACAGACGATAAGCAAAGATACGAGTTGAGACGGAGTTTACGGTGATGATACAGTTTAATACATGTCGGATGGTGGAGGCATTCTCTGCCCTCACTAAGAATTCACAAGGTTTATATACACAATCTATGAACACTTTCTTATAAGATCATAACCTTAAAAGGACTTGTTTCATACCTTATGAATGATACATTTTGAATAATTAGACAATACAATAATATGTTTGGTTGGTTTGAGAAAGAGAGGCTGTCCTAAGCAAATCGATGTAGAGTGGTCATCCATATTTGGACATACACATCCCCTGACCAGAGCCTACACTGCTGAGGTCATCGCTACTTGGAATGTGGTGCTCACCAGTAAGGAATGTGCAAGGTGGCTGAAATAGCTTTACTTTGGACTTACGTAACGGCCACTTATATTATCAAATCTAGAAACACCAGAACTCTAATATAATGTTACCAAGTTATACATCCATGAAATTAATATATTTTCCCTTATTGTAGCGTGGCGATAGTACACTGCAAAAACTGGTGTTTATATTAGGCAACTCGCACAATATAAACACCATGGAAGAATAAAGTTGACACCACTGGTGTTATTTTAACACCTCAGTTTTTGCAGTTCTATCAGATTTGTGTCCTATCAAGTGTGTGCACAGTGTCTTGCGTATCATCATCGAACCAATATCCTGTCTTCATTATTGGTAGGCCTAGTGCTATGTCGTGTACCTGTGGATGACAAAAAGTTGTCTTTGGAAGGTGTCGTTGTTACCCAAGGGTTTCTCGATTGCGACTATATTGGTATCCTCTTTTGGGAGAATAGGGTTTCAATCGGGAAAAATTATCTCCCAATCGGGATAGTATAGTTTACATTGACCCCGTGAGCCTGATATACGATTATATATTGGGACATATATATATATGTTTATAGGTAGAACTTGTAGCTTTGCATGGTGAGGAGGATAAGTAAGAGTAATTGCGGTGACACCATATGAAATGCTCAATTGAGTAGTAATTAGTTCTGAAAAGAACTGGGGGTACAACTCAAGTTGTACCTCCAGTTTTGTTCAGAACTAATTACTACTCAATTGAGCATTTCATATGGTGTCACCGCAATTACTCTTACTTATATATGTTTATATTGACCTTAATTAAATTTATTTCTTCGCAGTGAGTACGACATTGATGGCAGCGCCATACTATGGCAAACTCATCGGCAGTTTATCAACAATATACCACGAAGTGTCGGGCACAGTATACGCTGCCAGCGGGACGAAGCTGTTGATCCAAGGTTTCTCGTACGATGGATCCGCACCAGGTAAAATTAAAGTCAATATCATATGGCCCTCTGGCGTTGAAAATGTACTATGTTTTCTAGGCTAGGGCAGTTGTACATACCACTGCTTCATAGCATGTATTTATAGACGATGTGACCAATGGCATCACATGTTTACAAAAGAGCCCCAAAGATCAAACTGCACCGGGCACAAAATGTACACTAGTCTATGACAAGAAACCATCACATCAAACTGTGCCAGACACAAAATGTACACTGGTCTTTGACAAGAAACCATCACATCAAACTGTGCCAGACACAAAATGTACACTGGTCTATGACAAGAAATCATCACATCAAACTGTGCCAGACACAAAATGTACACTGGACTATGACAAGAAACCATCACATCAAACTGCGCCAGACACAAAATGTACACTGGTCTATGACAAGAAATCATCACATCAAACTGTGCCAGACACAAAATGTACACTGGTCTTTGACAAGAAACCATCACATCAAACTGTGCCAGACACAAAATGTACACTGGTCTATGACAAGAAATCATCACATCAAACTGTGCCAGACACAAAATGTACACTGGTCTTTGACAAGAAACCATCACATCAAACTGTGCCAGACACAAAATGTACACTGGTCTATGACAAGAAATCATCACATCAAACTGTGCCAGACACAAAATGTACACTGGTCTATGACAAGAAACCATCACATCAAACTGCACCAGACACAAAATGTACACTGGTCTATGACAAGAAACCATAAAATCTGATATTTTGACATGTCAGCAGAAAAATTCTTATGTTTAATAAGGCACTAACATCATATCTCAAATCTTATTCATTCGAAAACTTTTTTTTTTTAAATTTATGTTATGTGGAGAAGTACCGGTATAAAGTGTACAAACTCTGCATACAAATACACCACTTTTGTCCTGCGGAAAATCACCCTGATACTCTAAATGTCAAGCAAAGTGTAAACAAGTCACATGGTCTACCGTAGAGTAAGTTGTGGGTAACCGTTAATACTCGAATGTAAATTAAGTTAATGATGCACGATAACCAGCGATATGCTGCACGTCGTTATAGTGACCATTAGGAGTGCACCCCACTAAATAAACTCCCATAGTAAACAGTGCTAAACACAGTTTTTAAAACCAAAAGAACAAATATTGATCGATATATAACCTTTTATTTTCTTCTCTATCCCATGAATTCCTCACTATTTAGTGGGGTGCACCCTTAGTGGCAGCCGCTGTTGGTGTGAAAACCGCCCTCAACAGGTCGTGCACAGAGTGGGAAGCTGGGGTTTTATCAGGCCTTACTTTTTTCAGCACATGATCAGAGTCAGCTGATCGAAACACCCCCGATTTATTAAACCAGCGGTTCTTGTCAGAACCAAGAGAGATGTCTTTCACATAGTACCAACAGTCCTTCATCAGAAACGTTAAAACTAGGGTACAATGTTTGTATTACACCTACCCTCAACATAATGCATATATAAGATTGTCGATTAATCTAATATCGATTAATGTTTGTTTAATTTTTCCAGATGCATTTTTATGGATTGGGGAAACAGCTGGGCCTGACAATAGTGGAACAATATTGGCTATTGATCCTACCAATCCGTAAGTATAATGCATTGGTTGTATTATATTTCATAGGTACATACGCGATGATTCATCTGTGAATCAGTTGTAAATTATTCTGTTTGAAGAGAATTAAAACTCGATATCTACTGACGCTAACCGATCTAACGTAGTTGAAGCAAAACCTTCAGACATGCTAGTCCTATCGATTTAAATTGCTAATTTTACTTGATTACTAAAGTTACAAACTTTCACTATTGAAATTTCCAACGGATAATGCACAATAACAGACCTTTTTATTATAAACAATTATGAATTGATGACTCGTCATCAAATGTCATTACAGTCGACAATACAGTTCGGAAGTACCGGTAGCAGATCTAGGATTTGACGAAAGGGAGCCTCTTTTAGACCCTCACATTTTATCGATTTGGAAGAATTATTTTTTCCCTTCTGAATCAGAATCTGAATCAGAATCTCACCAAAAACTGACCTTAGAATCTGACCTCAGAATCTGACCTCAGAATCTGACCTCAGAATCTGAATCAAAATCTGATGTCACAATGTGACCAAAATTAAATTTCCGACCATATAATATTATATTTTAAATTTTATTAAAAATGTGTTCGCACTGAAAAAATTATACTCTACTTTCAAGCACGTGGCTTTCATGACAACGAAGTCACAAGTTGATATTTGAGATAAATAAATTATTAATTTTGTTTAACTGTTTGCCCTTGTGTTTTTAGTATGGAAACGCTTGGTACATTCGTAGATTCTGAAATCATAGTAGATCTCCCGTCAGGAAAAACGATTTCTGATTACACGTGGCTGTCTGTGTGGTGTCGTGAGTTTTCTGTAAGTATCTTGACAAAATAACGATTTTAAGTAATTTTGTTCTATCAAGGTTGCCTATATTAAGGCAAAATTACCACTAAATTAGGTCTATACATATACTTATATAAACTGTCATTCCGTTTGAACTGAGAAAAATCATAGATGGTGTGTTAGCAATTCAATTCAATATCACATTTATGTTCTCTTGAATGAAAGTTATTAACCAATTGAATAAATAATGTAAACAAGGCAATATAAATATTTGTGCAGTCATGCATAAATTAATACGTGAGGCAGTTCGTGTAAAGAGAGGCTGTACTGAATTACAATTTGCATGGTTTATTTCAAAATCGCCACAATAAAATCAAGACATAAATCACTATTAATACTACCATAGTACTACTCTGTGTTATTCATCTTTTAATCAAATAAACAACACTACAGGCCAACTTCGGTGATTTGAACATACCAGCTGGTTTTGTCGCTCCAGCGGTTCATGACCTTGGCACCTTGCCCACATTCGCTCACAGCGTCAGCGCCACTAGCGTCAAGGTGTTGGATGCAAAAACCTTTCGATTCGAAAACCTCTACTACGATGGATATGGACCAGGTATGTGATGCTAATATACAGTGGCGCTAATGTGTTGTCAAAATTTGGGGGATGAAAAGTGTTTGGAATTTTTATTTTTAGAAATTTGGGAAATCTGTGAATATTTTGGAAATGGTTAAAGAACGACAGTCCCAAATCATTGTTCTGCTAACGAAAGGTTTATTCAAGGAGTTTGTTTAACCATGGAGGAATATTTTCCTTCCTCCATGGTTTAACTGATCAAATCTTTCATGGAGTGTTTAAAGGTCCACCTGTTGTTTCACATTCACGCCAACATTTGAGTGTGCCACACCCCTTTATCGGCAACAAGCCTTCCTTTTTGCTGTGTGCACTCCCCCTTTTTTCGAGACTGTGGATCCGCCCTTCTCAGCCAGTGACGTAATTTTGTTTCAAAATGTCCAATGACTGTCTCTGAACCTAACCCCTCCCTCTCTCGAGTAATTATATTTGGACTGGAGTTTGAAACACATTGGATTAAATATAAATATATCTAAATTTAATAATAGATTTTGACCAAAAAAACATGTTGGACAACATTTTTGATATTTTGTTTATGTTTTAAATTTTCTTCTCAAGTTTATAAAAACATTTTGGAATTTTTTCTGTTGAAATTATTGAGCATTTAAAAAAAGGTTAAGACGTCTGCACTAGTAAGCAGGATGTCGTGGGTTCGAATCCCGCCCGAGTCGCCTGTGTAGTTTTTTCACAGACACTCGGAAAGCACTGAGCATACAGTGCTATACACACGTCGGTGTAGGGCAAAATTAAATCAATCATTTAAAAAAAGTTAGGAATTTTAGGGCCAAATTTATTTTTTTGCTTAGAACTTGATAACTTTTTGTAAATGGCTCAACATTTGAAAACAAAGGTAGGCCTAATCAATTTTTGGTACGTAATATGAAGCGCTACCGTGAAGTTAGTTCAAAAACAGTTTGGGATGATCCCATGGACCATTCCTCATGGACAGAAAGTTGGAGTATTTACAAACCCCTATCTCCCCAGGATATACACCCATATTCCAAATTTGAAAATTATTAATGATGGCTTGGAAACTGTCCGTTTAAATGAAAAACAGACCACTATCTGTGAATTTTATTCCTGAAATCATTCATTCTCCTCAATCAGATGCCTATTTTTGGGGTGGAACGACATCATCACCGACTACGGCTGGAATCAAGTTAATATGGAAACCGACGTAAGTCTGGGGTCCATACGGTGTTTTGGTTGAGGTTATCAAATTGACAAGTTTCTTTTTAGGACTTCAAAGTCATTAAAAATTATGTACAACTAAATTACGCCGAATCATTACATGAAAGGTAATTTGAAGTTGGTAAAGGTTCCAATAATCCTGAACAATTATTATTTTGTTTGAAGCACGAGGAAATACACACATTCATAAAATCAATTCCTGGCGGCAACTTGTCGCTCCAAGAATTTTCTGTAAAAAATGTGAATAAATTTTCTTCATAGCTTAAACTCCGCATTGAGATGGAACTTTCACAGGTTGGTTGTTAAATGTTTGTCTTGACTCAAAAAAAAGTAAGCAGTTTTGCGAAAATTACCAATGTTGTACCTTCCCTGTAAAGCAGTGTTTATGGAATATTGGAATGTGTAATTTGTTGTTCTTCAGCAACGAGGCTTTATTACTGTATGCTTCGTGTTCACTCAATTAACAGCAATGTGATGTTGACGATGATATCGAAGACAATGACGTTGCTGATGAGTTAAAGCTAGAATGCACTCGTGGTAAAATGCCATTATATATAGGTCTATATATGCAAATATACTTTATGAGGTTTAAAAAACGTATACAGACTGACCTGTGAAAACTTAATGAATTAATGAGCACATTTTGAAAATTCATGAAATGCATGCTGTCGACCGCAAATTAATAGATTCACCCAAGTAGCAAACGACTGACACAATGGTGATCGATTGAAACATATACTGGTGTGTTTTCTCGGACATGGAAAAACCTCCTGGAAAAAATATCAAAAATAAAATGAATAAAAACAAACAAAAATCATTCTGAATTCTTGATACTTTTACACACTTCGAAAAACTAGGAAAGCTTTTAGATGATAATTTTGTATAAAGTGGTTAAGTGAATTTTCATGGAATTAATTTCATTTTCATTTTCAATATCCAGCTTACCAGCCACTGGTACTAACCAGAAGTTAATTCAAGCTTTCACTGGTCAGGAAATTGAGGTCACAATGCCAGATGGTATGACTGTATTTGACATCACCTATGTGGGCATCTGGTGTGTATTAGCCGAGCAGAATTTCGGGCACATATCCTTTTCTCCCAACGCCCTCAACGTTCCGGCTGTCATCCAATCTACGGTATGTTGCAACGATTAAAGAAGAACATCTTAGTTAACAAATATCTGGATGGAATCAACTGTGGTTGATTTCAAAACGTTACATTTAGGGAAACAACAAAGTATTAACGCAATATTGCATCTGAATTTTAAAACACTTACAATGATATGACTGAATGATTTTGGCCTTCGCCTTCACTCAGCAATTTCAAGTATCTGCGGAAATAAAATCACTGACTCGGGTGCGACTCAACCAGGACACCCCGATTACTAGTGCAGAAGTCTCGTGTTTGCCCGGTTACAACATGCCAGCTAAGAATTCCCTTAATTACGAGACGTTGTTTAGGCACCCTACGTTCACTTCAAATAGCCTACTCATTTTTCTTTAGGCCAGGCATGGTTTAATAATATGTTCGCCACCCATCAGGAACCATTTTTCCCGTAATGATTGAAATATTCCCTTCCACATGTATTTAAATACACCTGTGTTAAATTGTCAATATCATTCTACAAACCGAAAACAGTTCTATTTTACAGAATCAAGTAAACCTGTGTACGAATTTGTGTGCGATTTTGTTCCAATTTTAACCATTTTTAACCATTTTTTGCTCGTTTCCTTCAAGCCGTCCACGCACTGTGAAGTACTGTCCGATAACATGTTCCAAGTCCAGTGGCGTATAGACGGCGCTAACATCAAAGTACAGCTCGCTGGCCGCGTTACCCCAGGTAACTACCTGTCCTTTGGCCTGAGCGGCTCGGACACTAGGACGCTGATGGACGGCTCGGATGTGGTGGTCGTTTGGATGGACGTAGCATCTATGAGCACCATGGCAGTCGACTATAGGTTGCAGTCCAAAGCACAAGTGAGTCATTCAGGCCGCATACCTCTGGCCGTTTTATGCTGTTAATCCGTGCACTGTACTTTATTGATAAGTTGTTATTTATACCCTTTTCTAGATCAACATGTTCAGTGTTGAGAGTGAGGCAGTTAAGCCCAGTGCCTTGCCACCGTGGTTATGAATCAGCATCCGATGTCCAAACATTCAAGATAGTGTTAGAAAACAGCAAGCAAGGCATTCAGGACTGCGCGTCAGCAGCCGCAAAAGTGGACATTTTTGCGTTAATAATATCATGTTCCATAAGCCAGCCAGTTGTGCACTCAAAAGGGCGGGGCCTCCGGTGCTTGAGCATCCCCCAAAACAAAATAAAACGACCTTCCATACAATTTTGTTTAAATTAGCAACGCATATTTATTATATATTTATTTCGATATTCATTAAACCACATTCTAAGAAGTGGTGGAGGGGTATGTATATACTTGTGTTTGGTGATCTAACACAATTGGTGGAAGGGTGTACACCCCTTGTGTTTACCCGGAGTCGCTACGGGGCGAGTGATGAGAATGTGAGTCCCTTCCATGGAGAAATCCTGGGTGCTCCACTGAAGTCATAGATCACTGGCTTCCCATTTTAGTCACTTGTCTATCGAATGGAGTGTTGTCAAAATGGTTTTTCCTAAATGTAATATCCAAAACCAAGAATTGACCAGGTTGGCCAATATTATTTTTCTGTGGTGCATTGCATTTTGTCATAAATAAAACAGTATATCTTAAATATCATTGTTTAGCAGATACCAAGTTTTTCCATTGCAAATAATTAGTTCGCTGGAACCCATGGGACACGTTTATTAGTAAACAAAATGCCTCGTTCTGAGCCTTATCATATAATGACAGAAGTCCAAGGTGGCTGCAATATTGAAAACAAGTAACCATCTTTTGAAATGTCCACTTTTAGTGCTCCATCAACGACGGGAATGGGGCGTGCCCGGATAATACAGCCAGCGTGAGCGGGATGAATGACGTGGTCTTAGATGAGCTGGTCTCAAGTAATGGTATCACAAAAATCTCCTACACCAGGGCACTTGACACAGGTAATTATTTGATTTTCACTCCACACATATTGGATATCGGTCATGATGTTGAAGGAACTCATTAGTGTATCCACGGGGCAAGGGGCATGTGACTACTTTCTTATCGCAATGCATTTCCATTCACCCTACTTTTTTGCATTCCCCTTTTTGGGCAATATGGCCCCCCTATTTTACCCCACACCCGACTTTTTTTAAACCCTGAATCCGCCCCTAGAAAAACTGATCTGATTTACTGATCAATTGTCACTCACGTTTTTATGTTTTATTTTTGTATTCATGAATATTGTAATCGTCATTTACCAAAACATTTCCGGTTAAGATGCGCACAATTTACAAAATTCTTCTGTTAACTTTCAAAGCACAAATGGGTCAAGCTCCATCTTATTTATCTGAACTTGTTCACCGTTATTCTCCTACTCGGACTTTAAGGTCATCTCAACAGGCATTGCATGCTTCATCTACACGGGCTTCTACCAAATTTTATGGAGAAAGGTCTTTCTCTTACGCTGCACCAATGTTATGGAACAATCTACCCGTGCATATTCGCCAATCTAGTTCTGTGAACCGTTTTAAATCTCTGTTAAAAACTCATTTGTTTGAATGTGCTTATTTGTAATCTTGTTCTCTCTCATTGTATTTTTCTATGCTTTTTTTCCCCCACGTATGCGCTTAGAGGCTTTGGCATTAGGCGCTTTACAAATGTCTATTATTATTATTATTGAATGAAAAGAAAATAACATAAGCTATCATTGGGCTGTAACACATAGCTTAAAGAAAGATGTATCGTCCATATTTTGACTTATAGTGCAGTGGCAATTTCCAGCATTTTATTAAAACGTTTTTTCTTTCCCCCTGTAACAATGGAAAACGAGAAGGCCTATGTGAAAATGACACATTTCACAATAAATCTGAAACACTGTTTTACAGTGTTTCAGATTTGTTTATGGCGGGCCTGTAATAAATTTGTTAAGGCATATCATAATCGACCTCTGGTGATATAGGGACTAGTCAAATGCATTTTTAAAGAAACCTTTATGACCTTTAAAATCTCTTGTATTAATGGAGACGTCTTAACAATCTTCAGCTATCTTTCTGGCTCACTTTATTAAGCTCATTTTCAT
This sequence comes from Zoroaster sp. YZ-2022, assembly GCA_029582265.1. Lineage (NCBI taxonomy): Eukaryota > Metazoa > Echinodermata > Asteroidea > Forcipulatida > Zoroasteridae > Zoroaster > Zoroaster sp. YZ-2022. Next base: position 15,364,349 of record CM055832.1, on the reverse strand, counting down.
TATTTTTTGTATTATTTATATTGCAATGTATTTTCATATATATATTTAGATATAAATTGTTTAAACTAATATTTATTATATATACATTGTATAATTTATAATGTAGTATTTTTGTGAAGTGGATCAAGTATGCAGTGTGATGACCATCACAATTATTTTTTTATTTGTTATCCAATCCCCCTGTAACTATCTTCCCTTCCTTCGATCTCCCCCGCCCCCCCAAAAAAAAAAAATTTTTTTTTAAAATCTAATGTTCGTCTACTACTAGGCTTCTTACGTCTGTTTTATCATTTTTCTATCATCATTTTGTACCTTCTTGCTTCATTTTGTGTATGTTTTGAATAAGTGTTAATGTTCGGTTTGTTAAGGTGACAGTGTAGACAAGGTGATACCTACTGACCGTGAGGTGTATATATCCTGGGCTATTGGCCCCATCAACGCTGACGGTAGAGTTGCCAAACATACAAGTGTTCCAATAGGTAATGGTTGCTTTTATAACAGTTTTGTCCTGGACATTTACCTAGTTGATATATATATATATTTAGGTCGGAAAGATTTTAAAATAATCCATATAATTAAAGTATATACAATGTAAATACCCATTGAGAATAACATCTTTTCGAAGTCGTATAATAGTCATGTGACTTATTTTACAATACTAATTATCCAGCAGGAAACCTGACCTAAAACAATTTCATAAATAGTAGCTCACTCCTTTGGTAATTTTCCAAAAATTGTTAATAACAAAAGTAGGCTATAATTATTACACTTCCATTATTGAAAAGTAGTTGTAGAGGAGTTGTTGGCGTATCCTGAAACTGTAGGTATTTCCATTATAGTAGGCATATGCCTTCTATATAGGCATATAATTATGTTATGCAAAATGCATGGCATTAACTACCAAGTTAAACCCTACCAAGAATGTTCACAATTTGTTGAATTTCCCGTCAGAAATTATAATGTTATTTTAAAACCGAGTTGAAGTATTTGCATCTCGATCGTTTTTTGAATTCAATAGGCATTCCATTTAATTTCCATCGCATCAGGGTACAATTACGCATTGATATGAAACGGTCTTTAAAAGTGAATGTACAACATTGGTAATTACCTGATTAATACAAAATTACTGAATTAGAATCAAAAATCTAACTTGATTTGAAATTAGTAAAGGTAATAATAATAATAATAATAATAATAATAATAATGTGTGGACTTATATAGCGCACGTATCCACCAACTGAGTGGTGCTCAAGGCGCATTATATTATTACCCCTGCTCATGAGGCTCATAAATCATTCCTGAAACCATCTCAGCTCCCTGGGGAGTATACAGCTCAATTGCTGCCATTACAGCGCATATAGGGCTAATCAACCAACTCTGCCCTCGCAGGTACCCATTTAACCCCTGGGTGGAGAGAAGCGATTATGGTTAAGTGTCTTGCTCAAGGACACAAGTGTCACGGCCGGGATTCGAACCCACATTCTGCTGCTAACACCAGAACTTGAGTCCGGTAAGCTAGACCGCTCAGCCACGACACTCCATTGTTCTGTCTGAAGTGTTATCTGTCTAATGTGTTCTCATTTCAGAGAAAACATAAACAAATATGCACATTTCTTCAATAAAATTGGACGGCAAGTTTCTGTAAAAATTGTAAATGCTTTTCATGATCTTCCCCTGACTTAGACTCTGCACTGAGCTGAAAATTTCAACTAAAATAGCATACCCAAAGAGAAGTAGTTTTGCAAACATAACCGGTGTTGTACATTCCATTCATGTGATCCTACGTGAATCTTCTTTTAATTTCAAAATCTAAAAGAAAACGACTGTTTTACATCCAGGTGATCACAAAATCAATTTTGGGCGCCAAGGATCAAGCAGTTGTCCAGCGTTTACAGCGGTCACCAACACAGACAACCCACTAGAACCGTGGACGCCTTCCACCATAGAGGGCGTGACAACATTCACTGTGCAGATCGGTCAATCAGGAGGGGAAAGGGGCTACACGGGCATCACTGGTAGGATTTGTAACACCTAGCTGGAGTAAATGTCTTTATCGCTGTCTTTGTCTTAAAGCGATTTAGTTTGGATAATCCTCAGGCTTGTTATTCTTCTGTTAAGTCAATTATTTTAAATTTCCATTTCTTGTTTTGGATTTATTTCGTGCCTTGAATTAATATAAAATTTTAAAAACATGAAATAAATAAACCGTTCATATGTTTTTATATAGTTTGTTTTTGTGTGTGACTTAATTATAATAAAAATGTGCAAAATTTTGTCATAAAGGTAAAGTTGGCTGGGGTATTGCTTGGTACATCAATGATCTTCTTATTCCTGAGATTACGGTGCAGCGTGGTACCATATACACCTTCAACATCTTCGGAGGGAACGACCAAGCATTGTCGGCCCAGTATCACCCCTTCTATATTACCAACGATGCCGAGGGTGGCTACGCCCAGAAGACGGCAGCTGAACAAGCGGTGAGTTTTGTTCAAACATGAATGAAACATGCACAAACTTATTTTACAGCTACCAAATAATGTACTGTTGACATTTATTTGTATTATATTATTAAATTATGTTAAATTGATGAAAGTATCAAAGGTTTAAAAATGTCTGGCTCAGGTGCTGTCGTTAATAAAATAATATTTCCAACATTACTAAAAATCTGAATTCATTTTCACTATTTTTCTCATTCAGGACACAATGAAATAAACTGACACTTTCACAGGTTGATTTCTATACATTCTGTGAAGGCATGTACATGCATTTAACCAAACATGCATACTGGACGATGAACCAAGAACAGGCCGCTTTAGTGCTTGCGGGCGTCTTGGGCCAGATATTACTTCATATGGAATCAGATGTCCTTCTTTTGTTAAATTTTATGTACAGAAAATTAAACAAATAATGTTTATATAAAATGGAAGGAAATGCATTATAATCAGTGTCTGCCTTGTTATTTATTTGTAGGGTGTGCAGATATATGCTGGGTTCAAAGGTAAGTTATCAGTGAATGTAATGTACCTTTGATTTCTATAAGTTGTTCATTAATGATACGGCATAGTTGGTTTAAACTTTCAACTCTCAGTGTAGTTTCTTCACCTTTTAAATACAGAAAACTAGAAACCTAACTTGATGTGAAGTTTGTGATGGTGTCAAATATCCAGAGAAATCGTTCCGACTGACATGCAGTAAATTTGAAATTGATCACAATTTCTGTCCAGGTCACATTTTCCACAGAATCCAAAACAATCTGAATACAAGTTATCGTTAATGGAAGAACGAAATGAGCCGAGACTTTCACAGATTGATTTCTGTACATCTCTCTTGATTATTAGAAAGTATGGATGCATTTACGTATTGCCTGCAGTCATTTTACCAATGTGTACAATTCTTTGGATACATGGTCTGTATTTCATAAAGATATTCTTCTTTTTCTTTAAATAATCAAATCATTTATCGCGTTGTTGTACCATAAACATCAAACTGGTTTTCCCAAGGTATATCTTGGGAACATATTCCAACGTTAATCTCTCAATTGCTTCTCTGTTATGAACAGTGGGACCTTACTGCGAGTGGCAAGTTGCAGTCATTGGTACCTCCCCAGACAGCTATGATAGCTTCGCTGCATTTAAAGACACATTGGTACTCCAATGTAGTAATCCGTCAGCCCCACCCGGCAAGCTAACTTGGACACCAGATGGTACCACGCCAGACTTGATGTACTACCAGGTAAGAACCGGCTACAGATCAAGGTCTGCGGTTTCTGATCTCGGTGCGCGTTAACATTGAACATTTTTGGTTGCACTATCTGTTCTGGCCCACTATTTGTTATATAGCCCTTTTCAAGCCGGTTGATCATTTCCTAAAACCATGCAGGCCAGAGTGACCTTCCACTGGATAACCTTTCCCGAAATTAATATGTGTGTCACCAAGTTTGGATGGCATATGAATTGCTGACAGGCAGATGTCTTGGCTCATACATCACAGCAGTCCTTATGTTAGGGAAAGCCACATTTCGGAACAAGTGCCGCAGTGCTGGCCTATATTCCAACACTGTTGTATTGTCTGACTTTGTGAGGTTACTGCATCCTTTCAGGAGTCCCTTTCAGGAGGTTTCATAACTCCAACATATTGATTTGGTGCTCCCATGCAGCCTGGATCCACAATGAGGCTTCCTTGAAAAGGTGGATCCAGCTTCCTTGTAAAGGTGGACTCGCCATCTCAAACAGGAAGCTTCTTCTTACAGACAAGTAGTCAGCAATACATTAAATGCACCAAATTTTATGAATGTACCAAATTTTATGAATGTAAGTCAAAGCATGCCGGAGTAATGGAGGTTTGTTTAATCCCTCCCACCCCATATGCTAAAGATTCTTGGCTGAACAAGGGGCCGATAGGAGCTTTAACATTGATCCCCAGAGACAACATAACCCAACATTTTCAAATTTATCCTTTTTTTCTTACACTAGAGTTAACATATCATATCCAGTTAAAAATTAATGATACATTATCCCTATAGTGTACTACAATGGCTAAAAATAAGAAATACTTTTAACCATTTATTCATTTGCGCATAATCTTCATCCAAATACAGCGCCCTCTAGAGGTAGTTTCCATTGCGATCAATGACGTCATCATGGCAACATATAAATTAACATATAATGTGTTAAGTTTTATTAATGTAAGTCAAAGCATGCCGGAGTAATGGAGGTTTATGTAATCCCCTCCCACCCCAAATGCTAAGGATTCCCGGCTGAATTTGAGATGGTAGGGGTTTAAACAAGAGACCCCTTAACAAAATATTTTCAAATTTATCTTTCGTTTTTCTTTACATTACAGTTGACAAATCCTTGCCTAATAAAACTTAATGATACTCCACAGTGATAGCTAGCGCCCAATGGCTAAAAATAAGAAATAATTGTATACATTAATTCATGTGCGCATGATATGCATCCAAATAACGCCCTATAGAGGTAGTTTCCATGGCAACCAATGACATCATCTTGACGATATGTGAATGAAAATTTATTGTGCCAAGTTTGATTAATGTAGGTCAAAGCATGTTCGAGAAATAAAGGATTATTCAATATGTAGTGATATGGACGTCCAATTAAGCTTAATACCATTGGGCTAAAAAAATGCCCCAGAGATAGAAAATCCAAAAAACAAATTTAACACCTTTGTGTGGTTACATTAGACATAAACAAACCCATTTAAGGCATAAATTAATTAATTTTTTGTTCTTGGTGGCAACAATAAAAACTAAATGACTTATAATGAGATATTTTTCTGAAAATCCCAATAATTAAAATATGCATAATATACGTGCAATTATAGCGCCCTCTAGCGGTCGTTTTCATGAGAACCGATGACGTCATCATGACGACATATGACTGAACATTAATTGTACCAAGTTACATGATAATAGGTGAAGGCATGATGGAGTAAAGGCGAGATGTTTGATCTTCCACCCCTAGTGCTAAGCTCATTATAAGGGCAAACAAATAGTGGGTCAAAACAGATAGTGCAACCCAAAATTTTCAATGTTAACATCTTTTTTCATGTTTAGGACATCCAAAGGAACAAAAATTATTGGTGGTGGTGCACGGTAGACCACTCCAGCCCACAGACTATCGGCCTTATATTCAGATGGCACGACAGTTTACATTTCTAGTGCTATTTATTAAATGCCGTTTTGAAATAAGAAATGTGTTATTTGGGATCGGGATTTGTATTTCTAAATCAAAATTGTCTAGCCAATACTTATCCCAGTTTCATTTCTTGGAATAAAGTGTTACACTCACAGGTTCCTTGGCTGGAAGATCCGTGTAGTTGATGATCCCAGTGTGACAATGGCTCCCAATCAGGAGACAATAGCTCCCAATCAGGAGACGACGACCAGGCCCAGCGGAGCAACCAGTGTGCATTTTATGTCCGTCGCCATTTTGGTAACTGCCCTGTTCACAGTGCTGTTATTTTAAGTATAGTGGGAGGCCAAATCTAGCTTGTCACATACGTACATCTTTGCCCTCAAAATAAAGTCTTTTCATAGTTTTATATAAGGTCAAGTTTATTAAAGCATGATGGTTTGATTATAGATTTCTTAGCCCCTGTCCCGACCCTCATTACGAAAGTAATTCTCACAAGCACACTCTGACAGGCCAATAATATGATACTTCCAAATGAAGTTCATTCCTGATATCAGGAATAAATAAATGGATGTAGCTATTTCCATTAATTTAGTTTAAATTCAATGACATTTGAAACCGTGGTTGCCTCTGCAAACAGACAAAACTAGACAGGTTACTTAAATGAACATGTATAGGTACACAACCTCCTGTATTCAGGGAATAAGACATAAGATGGCTACCTTGTGAATATAATTTACAACACTTGGTAAACTGCAATGCATACAAAAGCTCGCACAGTACTTTAGTCTTTATATTCAGTCGAGGGAGAATAGAGTTTTCTTCAAGTGTAGGAATATTTTTCATGCATTTAAATATTAAAAAAGTGTACATAAATCAGTAATGAAATCGATGTAACTTTTTTATTTAATTTATTTTTTTATTTTTTAAAGCACAGTATGAATTTGTATCGAGTATATCAATTTTAAGTGTTTTCGCAAGTAAAACATACGCAAGAGGGCGGTAGCATAAGACGCACAAAAATCTGCACAGTACATTGATTCTTTATATTCAGCCGTGGGAGAATAGAATTTTCTTCTAGTGACAGAAAGGATATGAATTTGTCATGCATTTGAATATTTTAAGAAGTATACAGTAAGCTAACTCATGTGAAATCAATGTCGCTTTTTTTATTTTTTTTTATTTGTTATTGTTATATTATTATATTTTTGATGCGCAATATGCCGCGTTTGTATTGAGTAATTCAATTTTAAGTGTTGAATAATCATGGAACGTCAGTCCTGTGTCTTTGAGCATCGCCGGCCAGAGCGTTAGCTTTTCAATTATATTATACAGATGTGGATATGAATTGTAATTTTAAATGTCCGTTCGGTTGTCATTGACCAAACATGCAAAATGAACAAATAGTTATTTTATATAAAGGAAATTATCATTAAGTATTTTGAATTTCAATAGCACATTTATGAGTATAACTTTTCTTCAGATCGTTTAATCTAATAATACATTGCTTCATTCCGTCTTGTATATCAATGAAATAAAATAAAATAATAACCTAATTGTAATGTGAAACTTACTTGGTCTTGAGGGTATTAGTCTTCCCTGAAAACAATTTTGTTGAAAAGTGAAATAAGGCCTTTTTACCGGTACCATTTCCTAAATTCCATTATAAAAATTAAACATTCTGAATTGCATTTTCACTATTTTTGGTTAGCCCAAAAGAAAGAAAAAAAAGGGCTCCGGTTTCTGAGTCTTTTTTTGCCCTAAAGACACAAAGCTGAATCTCCAGTTGAATTGGTTGTTTAATATATTGAATATCTTAATTAGATAAGCATACTCAAAGAAGCAACATGACTAATATCATGCATTAAGAATACGCGACAACTCATCCAGGTAAGTCTGTCGTATGCAAGAGGACGGTAGCAGTTTGTGTGTGACAGCCGCAGGTCGTCTGGAGATAGGGCCCTCTTGTGGCGATGGATCGTGTATCAAAACATAGTTTTTAACCAAGGCTAATGTTTTGTTGAAACAGTTTGGATTATTTCCAATTTAGGAGCAAGATGTTTACCGAGACCTCTTTACCAATTTAAATTTGTTATATATATATATATATATATATATATATATATATATATATATATATATATTTGTATTAATGATTTACTTTTAAATAGTAACTGAATAAAGCCTATGCACAATGCAGTACTACAGATTTCAGTATTTTCGTTGATCTTGATGCAACTTTATGAGGCTACACAAAATACTTCTTTAACTTAAGGTTACATTACCGTTGCTGCTGCATAAATGATCCAGTAATTTTCAGTGGCGAGAGGCAGAAGTTATTTATTTCATTGTTTTTCCCAGAAAAAAAGCCACAGAGGCCTGGGAGTCATTGACATCCTAAAGTGGACCATTCCACATATCTTAGAAGGGGTGTCAGTTCCCAGAGCTGTGTAGTTTTTTTTTCCTGGGCTGGAAAAGAAATTGCTGCCATATGTCTGTGCACAAAATCAACCATCCATTGTGTACACATAAAGACCTACCCAGATCTAACCCTCTGATAAGTGGAACCATCTGTTTGGCATCAGGCTGTGCTCTTTGATGTCTTGCGGCGTGCCAGTGCCCACCCCCCCCCCCAGACAGAGTGTCTGGGTTCTGTTACATGCTGGAGAGATATGGCTGCGAGATATGCTGCATAAGTATATGGCTGTTTGCTGTTTGCCAGGTCATACAGGAGAGAGCTACACTACACAGCCGTCGTGTGTCATCTGGGGCTGGAAATAATACTAGACCATAGCAGGGCATGTGTGGAAGTTATTTGGATGTAAAAAATTAATTGGGAATGCATAGATAATAATTTTAATATCATTAATAGGGATGCCACTGAAAAGAGGAGAGGGACGTCCTTCGAATAAAGTCGTGGGTACCTCCCACGTCGGAGGGGACTAGGACACCAATTCCATGCACTGTTGAAAGTCTGATCTGATCGTGACGATATTGACCCTTTAATGCATGGACTTGGACTCGGACTCGAGCGTTTGTGACTTGGACTCGGAAGCAAAAAGGACTGTTCGATGTATTGGCATCGATTGGTCAAAAGGACGCATACTTCTCTTTGCCAATTGCCAAAAGAACACTTAAAATATTTACGGTTCATATGGAAGAATAATGGGACATGAGTCATGTGACTGTATCGATGAATCGCTACTGGTTGGTTAAACAAACCAAGAATGTGCTGAAAATTTCAAGCCAGAACAACCCTTTCTAAAGACGTGGGGTTTATAATACAAATCAATTCTAACGCCAACTCAGCTCAATTTGTGTTCTTGGTTTCAATTTACTTGCATTCAACCGATATGACTATTTTCTTTACCACCCTCAATCAAAGGTTGGAAAGATTATTACGACAATCAGAAAACTCATTGATCGAAAATTGTCAAACATTAGAGACGTTATTACGGTTATTGGGCCATTTGTTTTTATTGGGCTGAAAACGATGGAAATTTTGAGGCCATGATTGACAATTTCTAAACGGGCCATATCATATTTATATTGGTGGATTACGAACCTACCACTATCGGCTGCCCTAATGCATAAACATACGCCTAATTATAGAGTCGAAGCCGATGCCTCCACTCAAGGTTGATATACCACTTTTGCTGAGTTCTATAATATAAAGCCTATTGATGATAATCCAAAATCTTCAGAGGTTATCCCGTGGTGATGCCCACCTGAACCATACTATTTGATTTAATATTACGTCAATGATTTTATCAAAGTGAATAATACATGTATAATAAAGCGATTTTTGTTTTCATTATTGTAATTTGACACTGTGGAAATTATTAATAATTTGTTTATCTTTGGACTATTGAAGATAGTAAGGTATCAAAATAAAGGTTATGATTCGTATTGGTCAATTGTGCGCTCTGTTGTCAAAACAAGTTAAAACAAGACCTGTTGTCAGGTGATGACGTTCAAGCCTTTTAAAACGCTCGTTGTCAAAACTCGACGCGTGTGCGAGCCTTTTAAAAGGCTTGCCGTCCAGAAAGAGTTAACTTAAGTATCAAAGCCCGACAAAGGGAATATCAGTAAAGACTAATTGTGGTGACACCATGTGAAATTCTTAATTGAGTAGTAATTAGTTCTGAAAATAACTGGAGGTTACACTTCGACGTTTCGATCAGTATGCTCTGATCGTCATCATTCTCCTGATACATAATAAGGTACATAATTTATTCAGTACTTGTCCTGCGTTGAATTGGTTGTGTGTAGTGGGGTGTTTACAATGAACTCTTTAACAAAAGGGACAATAGGGAAGGCAAATATCTGGGGATGAATTTCCTGTGACGCCGGCTCTCGCGTTTAACCATATAAATAATAAGTAAGACTAATTGCGGTGACACCATGTGGAATCTCAATTGAGTAGTAATTAGTTCTGAAAAGAACTGGGGGTACAACTCGACGTTTCGATCAGTATGCTCTGATCGTCCTCAGGAGAATGCCGGACTCTGGAAAATGCTGCTGCTTAAGTAGGCTGCTGGAGGATCATCCCATGAATGGATGCTGGAGGATCGTACGAGTTGTACCCCCAGTTCTTTTCAGAACTAATTACTACTCAATTGAGATTCCACATGGTGTCACCGCAATTAGTCTTACTTATCATCCTCACCATGCAAAGCTACAAGTTTTACATATAAATAATATAGTCCTTTCACAGTTGACTGATTTCCAAGGCTACCATGCATGCGTCACTTCCACTCTCGCAGCTGGAATGTGTGCTGAGTGGAGTGTATTAAGTTATAGTGAACAACTTGTTATTCATTTTAACCATTTTGCCCAATGCACTGTACCTGTGCTTTGTACTAGTCAATCAAACATCATTCTGTCTGGAATAGATATCCTGTGTGTAAAACTATAAGGCCTATGACAAAGAAAACAGATTGATTGAGTTTTGTTTTGTTCATTATCCACTAAATCCACCATCTGATATACGTGTGACTGTGCAAACAGAGAAAGGACACATGCAAATAAGCAATGACGATGGCACTTGGTGTTGTGTGTAGTTTGCTGGTATTATTACAAGGTATGTGCAGTATTTATATCCCATATCAATTACAGTATAATACATGTACATTTATTATAACCCATATTAATTATAGTATAGTCAGTTATTCATGAAAAAGACAATTTCACGAAATTGCTGGTAAAATAGCGGGCGATACATGTTGAAGGTGCTGTATACAATATAATTGTATGATACGAGGCCTCTAATGGGCTGACGTAGTTATAATCCTGGAGGAAGGAAGCTTCCTCCATGATTATAATAAGAACTGATAATTGTATCGATATATGTGTACGTCACTGGGAGAACATTAATGAGATTGGCTATAGGGATATGCAAGGACGTACTATATTATAACCCATGTTATACAGCGGCGTAGCTAGGACTTTTTCAGGGGGTGGTTACAGGGGGTCATTGCTTTACAGTCGGGGGCCCAGGTATGGGCTTTTCCTTTTACTGTTTATTTTCTTTTTTGGGGACACTATCGGTATTTTTCGTGGGGGGCACCTGGAGGGAACTGGAGATTTATGGGGGGCACGGCCCCCAGGCCCCCAGGCCCCCAGGCCCCCCGTGGCTACGCCGCTGCTGTTGTATTTTCCATGGATGTAGAAAAATTTATAGGTTTCTATCTAGTGAATCATGTTAAATGGGCAATGTCGTCACGATCAATGGGGCATGGAATCAGAGTGCTAGTTGTAGATTAACTCAGTGACTGAAAATAACACCCATTGTGATAAGGTCATAATCCGTTGCTGCTGCATACATGAGCATGTAATTTTCCTTATTTTTCAGTCACTGTGTTCATCTTAAACTAGGATGCCCAGCTGCCCCATTGTTAGCCACTTATAAAGCAATAGATTACTTCTCCCATTGAGCCACTCCTGCAGAGTGACGTCATTCATTGTAGCCGGATCCTTCATTCCAAGAATAAGAGGGTTTAAGAAATGTGCATATCAAAATCTACAATGCACAGATTTTAGAGAAACTTTATTTTACTCAGCACTAACACGACGGTAAACGAAAGAAAGTTGTGAAAGTCTAAATACAAATGTACCAATACTTGTAACAATACTTGCACCATGGCGGAAGAAAACCTCCAAGTATAGGCCTAAGCTTTTACACAATGATCCGTTAATCCTTGAGAGAAGGAACAGCATTTGGTTTATTGGAAACTTACATTAATTTCAACCCTCTGATTTTCAAGAAATATTCAACTTACCTGTCAAAATAAATAAAATAAGCGCTCACGTTTTTTACAGAACGACGAAAAACTGTTACATTTTTAAAGAATTGTTTTTATGTTTTACAAAAAGAAAACACTTCAAAAGAAATAACTTCACAGTATGATTAATTTGTATACCAACATTGCACCAAATACCTTTTTATATAATAATTCGTTAATTTGGTGATTACAATGATGTACCTTCCCTTAAATTCATGTCTTACTGTGTCGGGAATATGATCGGTACACGAGGCTAATATTGTTCACCTCATGTAAAAGTATTTTGTTGTAGCTAAAAAGGATAATTATCTTCATGAAAAACGTGATCTTCATGAAAAACGTGATCTTTATGAAAAACGTGATCTTTTTGTCACATTTTTTGCACTCAATAAACTACTTATCCTTCATACGCATCTATGGTTGGAAATTTAAAGTGTTTGACTTGTGCGAATTGATATACAACCAAGGACATTCTAGATCACGTATGAAATTTTATCTCTGTTACGTCATGGAGTTTCCTATCTTTTGTTTCAGTTTCAATATTGCACATCCTGTCTTTGGTTCCCAAAGGAAATCCTAGCCCAAAACTTAAATACACAAGGATGATTCATTGGAAAAAAGTATATTATAGCATAGATGATTATAGTGATTGTGTGATGGGTTTGCATAGCCTATAGTGTGTCGCATGGAGTGTCTGCCACGTCTGCAATTTCCCAGCGAGTTCACTGACCAAACAAAACAAGACGGTCATCATTTGTTGAATTGGTTAGATAACTGTGCCAAAATGTAATGTTAGTAACATGTATCCAATTCATGAAACCATTCCAATCGCTGTCGAGTACTTTTACCCATTGAAGTCCAAAAGGCGTTTTGTAGCAGGGGGCACACAGGGGGTTTCTGTGTTTTGTAGGGGAGACTTAGACAGCTTTATGATACATGCCCGTTTATGTCACCTACTGTATAGGCCTAAGTAACATTAAAGTCCATTATGTAAAACTGGTATGCATGTAATTTGCAAAATTAATAAAATTAATTTTTGTTATCTTTTGACGCCCTATATTATAAGCTCCCTTATGCACCCTGAGCACATAGAATGCTTGAAATAATATAGCTATATGCCTTGAACTAAAAAGGAAAGGTACAATATTTATATTTCAGTGAAGTACATTTATTTCAGCCCTCTAGTTTTAAACATAAACTAACCTGTGACAGTAGGGGCTCACGTTTTTGAGAAAACGACGAAAAACTTATTTCAATGTTTTCTCGAAGATGAAAACTATTCAGAGGAATCATTTCTCAGGATGATTGATACGCATACTAATTTTACACTGAGTAGGCTTTTAGAAAAAAAATGTTAATTTGATAATCTGGTCAGTACAATTTTCTGTAATACAAAATGCATTATTATTGCGTTAAACCTCTGTGACGTAATTACCTTATATAATTACCGTATTGACACATGACGTAAATGATTGCGAAGGTACGTATTAAAATAAATAAAACTACGTATAAAAACTGTAGTATCCAGATGTAGAATAATTATATGTAAATGCGGCGAGGTTCAGTCAAATCATATAGAAAAATAGTGATATAGCTATAGCATCATTGTGGACACATATAGGGTACTGTTATAATTTAACTCTAACCCCTTGTGTATTTTTACTAGAAAGTATCCTGAATCCACCAAAATCCACCATTTTTGTCACACACAAAATGCTGGTGTCCTGAATCCATCAGAATCCGCCAGTGTAGATATTGGACATATCCTGAATCCGCCAAAATCCACCACTAAATTTCTGGCGGATTTTGGCGGATTCAGGATACCATGCTCACATGAAAATTTGTATAGTATGTTGCTGCATAGAATCCATCAAAATCTAACACATACAAGTGTTGGCTGTACATGTAACTAATCAAGTTTACATCAACATGCTTCCTGGGTATGAACAATAATTATAAAGAGATTTTGGTTTCTTTTAGGGAAAATGTTTGCATATTGTCAAGGGATTAAAATATCCACGGGTATTCACTTAAGTGCTCCGTCTTTTGTATAACTATATATAAACGTTGACTTGTGATTTGATTTGTGTATGTTCATGTAAGAAAGGTATTTTTTTTTAAACTGAGGAATAAAATGTTGTTTTACGATGTGAAGTCGTGTTTTGTTTTATAAAATTATTTTTAAACTAAGAGTTTTAGGGGCCGTCCATAGTTTTCATCATTATCACAAGTGTACAAAGAGTACCCGGTACTCTTTTTTACAACCCCCTCCCCCCCCCCCCCCTCAAAGCATACAAGGCAACTGAAAAAATGATGATGGTTCGCCATTGCCCATGATAATTGATATACATGTACTGATGCAGGTACAGTATACTAGTAGTAGTACTCCACATGGCCAGATTCTGTATAAAAATAAAAATGCACAATCCTCTCAATAGCCAGAATGAATTGTCTTTGCAACAAATTGCAGCAACCTTTTCATTGTCCTCGTCATTGAAAGAAAACATCTATTCATGTGGATTGCTTGTATGTCATATGGTAAGTTGTCACAAAGAAGAAAATAACAGTCTGTGTGTAGGCTATTAAAAAACTGTCTCCGGTTCATTATTTCAACTGTTCTTGGGTCTCCCTTTCTTGAGTTTATGCCCTGTTGAATCCTGGTGCCGTTGGAGCTGGTATCGAGTTGTGAAGCTTTGGCCGCATACTTTGCAAAGGTTCTGTTGTGCATTGCCTTCCTTGGCTAGTTCCCTTCTACCGCCGTGGATCTGCAGAATATGACGACGTTCATCAGCCTTTGAAGTGATCATCATTTTCTATATTTCTAAAAAGCGTACGTCGGGTCTTAACCCCCTCCCCCCTAGCGTACGGTATGTACGCTCGTGATAATGATGAAAACTATGGACGTCCCCTTAAGAATCAGATATACAAAATACATGTAAAGTTATACTTGTACTGTAAACATACTTCACGGTTCAATTACTATCGAAACTTGGCCATTTAAGGGATTAAGTTTGTTAACAAAGGACTAGCTGACACAGCCAGACAACCGTCATAACCGCAGGAACACTCTTTTGTCAATGGATTAGGGAGTTAACAATAGAAGATTTTGGTGACTGCAGCTTCATCGCTGCTTTCCGGGTGAGTCTCACGATAATACTGGGAGAATGACCCAGTGTTTTTTGCGTGTGAGATTGGCTAAGTTCCGGGTATCTCTTGACTCATAGTAAGTGACCATGGCAACGTTTGACATTGGCTCTGCTCTTGACGATGTTTCCAGAGCATTAGAATATTCATACTACGGACAGATGTCTGGAGTTTTATAGCGATATATTATTAACAGGTGTAATGGCTGGAAAAACTAAGGAAAACACAGATTGTAAAAATACACCAAGTCAAGATGTGCTCGGCGCAGTCAACAGTATAGGGTGTGTGTGGGTGCCCTATTCTTGCTCTGTGCATAGAGCAAGAACCTTGCTCTATGCTCTGTGTGTCGCACTTCGTATAAGATAGCGATCTTGCTTACGGGGTCAAACCATGTTTAAGTATCGGGGTTCATTTTAAACTATTATGTGCATGTACATGTACATAGTAACCATACAGTATAAAGTATGGACACTCGAGACATACTTTATTTTCTGTTCCTCTACAGATGTCCCCACTTCAAACACGTGAATTACAAAAATTGCATTTAAATATATTGAGGTCATGTGAAAAATTGTTTTTCTCTTAAACTTCAAATTCAATCATATGGAGCCAATTTCTGTATATAAAATCAATCCTCATTTCACTGGTTTTCCACTCGAGTCTGTAGTTAAAAGTATTTTATTACGAAAGAAAGCTTCAGGAGAAGCATACTATTGTTGGTAATTATTTAATAATCGCCCGTGTTTTTTTTTGGGGGGGGGGGTTTCACCGGAAATTTTAGTTTTCATTTGAACATTGATAAGGAAAGCAAGTACTTTGAAATAAGATATTTCACAAAAGTCATTCAAGTAAAATAGCAACGTTCCAATGAAAAAGAAAACTATGTGGGAAAATGTAAAAATACGGGCAGTATATAGGCAGACATCTTTGGAAGGCAAATAAATATTTATGTCTTTATGTGAATTGGTATGAAGTACACTGCAAAAACTGGTATTTATATTAGGCAACTCGCACAATATAAACACCATGGAAGAATAAAGTTGACACCACTGGTGTTATTTTAACACCTCAGTTTTTGCAGGGTATATATCTGCCCATAAGATTCGTTTCCTAGTTCTATCATATTTGTATCCTATCAAGTGTGTGCACTACCTTGCGTATCATCATCGAACCAATATCCTGTCTTCATTATTGGTAGGCCTAGTGCTGTCGTGTACCTGTGGATGACAAAAAGTTGTCTTTGGAAGGTGTCGTTACCCAAGGGTTTCTCGATTGGGACCTATTGGTATCCTCTTTTGGGAGAATAGGGTTTCAATCAGGAAACAATTATCTCCCAATCGGGATAGTATAGTTTACATTGACCCCGTGAGCCTGATATACGATTATATATTGGGACATATATATATGTTTATATTGACCTTAATTAAATTTATTTCTTCGCAGTGAGTACGACATTGACGGCAGCGCCATACTATGGCAAACTCATCGGCAGTTTATCAACAATACAACACGAAGTGTCGGGCACAGTATACGCTGTCAGCGGGACGAAGCTGTTGATCCAAGGTTTCTCGTACGATGGATCCGCACCAGGTAAAATTAAAGTCAATATCGTATGGCCCTCTAGCGTTGAAAATGTACCATGTTTTCTAGGCTAGGGCAGTTGTACGTACCACTGCTCCATAACATGTATTTATAGACGATGTGACTAATGGCATCACATGTTTACAAAAGAGCCCCAAAGATCAAACTGTGCCAGACACAAAATGTACACTGGTCTATGACAAGAAACCATAAAATCTGATATTTTGACATGTCAGCAGAAAAATTCTTATTTTGATTTTATGTATAATAAGGCACTAACATCATATCTCAAATCTTATTCATTCGAAAAAAAATGTTTTTAAATTTATGTTATGTGGAGAAGTACCGGTATAAAGTGTACAAACTCTGCATACAAATACACCACTTTTGTCCTGCGGAAAATCACCCTGGTACTCTAAATGTCAAGCAAAGTGTAAACAAGTCACATGGTCTACCGTAGAATAAGTTGTGGGTAACCGTTAATACTTGAATGTAAATTAAGTTAATGATGCACGATAACCAGCGATATGCTGCACGTCGTTATAGTGACCATTAGGAGTGCACCCCACTAAATAAACTCCCATAGTAAACAGTGCTAAACACAAAATATTCAAAAATCATTAAAAAATACTTAGAAGTCCCACGATTAATGTTTGTTTAATTTTTCCAGATGCATTTTTATGGATTGGGGAAACAGCTGGGCCTGACAATAGTGGAACTATATTGGCTATTGATCCTACCAATCCGTAAGTATAATGCATTGGTTGTATTCTATTTCATAGGTACATCAGGCGCGGATCCAGGGGGGGGCCGCGGGGGCACGTGCCCCCCGGGTAAATTGAGTAAAAAAAAAAAAAAAAGGGGGGGAAAAGGGGAAAAAAAGAAGAAAAAAAAGAGGGGGAGGTCAGAGAAAAGGAGGAGTAGCCTTAAAAAAAATACCGGCGACAATATTAAACATCTGCTGTGTCTACCTTTGGCATAAAATAAATACTGAAAAATGCAACAAGAAAAAAAGGTTATCAATCATGCCATGGAACTGAAACCCTCTTTTGAGAGAAAACCGAAGTATTTCCTGGAGCTCGGGGATTTCAACTCTCTCCATCTCAAAATCTAATCCTCTTGGGGGAGTTTATTACCGGTTAAATGGCCACAGCCAGCAGGAAACAATTGATCACTTGACTGAATGATTTGCTAGTTTTGCCAAAATCCTTTTTGAGTGGCCTAAACGCACACATTCTTTTCAATTAATAAAATATCCAGTGCCATCATGTCGAGTAATGAAACCATGTATTATTTTTTTGATCGTTGAAATTGGTGCCACAAACAAATAGACCTTGGCTTTTAAAAGAGAAAATCGTCTCATCATGATAAAGTTGTATTTGTACCCAAAAACCACGAACGTTCTTTGACCAAAGTACATCACGTAGTATACTTCGTTTGAGCAGCTTAATTATCTGGGCTCCTTGCCAAAATTCCTTTGCAGTGAATAATAGCCTTGAATGCAAGGCTGTGATGCATCTCAACAAAATTATGGTCGTATCATCTCTCCGTTAGTTACTAGTTAGTAAGTTTTGTTTATAGGCCTGCTTCAAACGTCAAACTTTTGCCGTATCTAATTAAAATAATGATCCAAAAATTTACATTACATGTAATAAGGAGAAACTGCTGGAACAGTTCAACAATGAGTCTTTTTCAGCAGGTCGGAAACGCATGAGAAAGGTGGCTTTTCCCGATGTTGAAGAGGCTGCTTTGACCTGGTTCAAAGCTGTACGGGCCGAAAACATTACGATTTCGGGTCCAATTCTTCAAGAAAAGGCCAGGTATTTAGTGCGCCCCACTGGACGGCAGCACTTGTTTTTGGCTCTGCAGTTTTGTGCATTTAACTCTACTTGGATTGTCTTTAACCTTTGGATTTACATTCTATTATGTGAAATAGTTCATCAGGATACTCCTGGACAAGTTTGGATGGAGAAGTTTCACAGTAAGACCAGCATTTATCGCGGTTTTTAACTGCAATTTGTTACATTTATATTTACATTTGCTGCACTCATCAGTTTATCTACAAGATACTTGATTATTCAACTATGATTGTGAGTCATAGCTTCTTCACAGCCTGGAATTTATCTTATTATGTAACAAAGTAAACACGCTCAAGGATACCTATTCATCAGAACTGAAACTCTTGGAGAATAAACAATGGCCACTCAGCAGGGAGTGTTTCTTATTTTGCTGGCCATTGTGGGCTCATCAATTTGTCTGTTCGACCTGGCAGATAATCCTACATGTACATGCTACTACTACCAACAGTGTAAACATATAGGTATCAGTGCACAATTTCATAGGCTTAAATACCTTGGAACTCGCATTGCCTACTATGGAGGCTCAATGGCATCTTTCCAAATTGATATTTTGGTATATGGAGATGTCCATGCTAACCCTGGCCCTACTGTAAACAGCGACGTCACCCTTGATAACAAGTTTGTCTATAATGCTGACCAATTTATCTCCCTTAATCCCTTCAGAAACTGCACCCTTCAATCACTGCCCCGGCTTAATAATGAAGTCTGGAGAACAATTAAGACCCTCGGAATAAGTGTTCGTCAAAAATATGTTCATTCAAAAACCAGAGGAAAGCGAGGAGGTCGGCGTAAATTATGGCAAAAAAGCGACAATTCCTTGCCTTCCAGTCCTACTAGCTCACCTTGTTCTATACCTGTTAACATTACTACAAACACTCGGACTCTCGGTATACACAGAGATCCCAGAACAGCTAACATATCTAACCTGGCAAAATTACATCGTGAAGAACTGGATAAACTTAACATCAGCTCCTGGAATGCACACTCTCTAAGTAACAAATCGGTTATCTTATGTGAACACATAATGGATAAGAATATTGATGTTATGTTCATTGTGGAGACATGGCTGTCTAGCAATGATCCCGTCATTATATCTGAATGTACACCTCCTGGATTTACGTTTGTTAATGTTCCCCGTAACGGAGATTGCCATGGTGGTGTTGCAGTAATTTTCAGAACAGCTCTAAATCTCTCACTCGCCAAAATCAGCATTTCGCCTACCACCTTTGAATATGCATGCATAACCGACCCTTTTAAACGTGTTTTCTTCGTCGTCGTGTACCGCCCGCCTCCCTCACCCAAGAACCATCTGAAAACTTCAGATTTCCTAAACGAATTTGACGATCTCCTAGATGTAGTGTCACCCCTACCCAGTAAGCTGTTACTTCTCGGCGATTTTAACATTCACGTTGATACGCCGTTGAAATCAGACACATCGCATTTCCTGACATCTCTCAATGATGCTGGTCTACACCAACACATAACTGAACCTACACAAAAACACGGCCATACACTCGATCTTCTCATCTCAAACCCGGATGACTCACATGTTCTCGACAGTGAAGTTTTGAACATTTTGAACTCAGATCATTTCGTAGTAAACTGTACCATTAGGTTTTCTAAACCAGTCAACACCGCGTTGATCACTTCAAACTCCAGGGATTATCGTAACATTGATCATCAAGCTTTTGCTAGAGACCTCAAACTTTCTTTCAATTGTTTTCCTATGATGCCTCTCTTGATGACCAAGTAAAATTTTATAATTCTAATGTAATTTATGTATTGAACAATCACTGTCCACTTACGCAACGTAAACATAAGTTTAAACCTCAACCCGTTTGGTATACTATTGATATACATCTTGCTAGGCGCAATCGACGCAAACTTGAAAGAAAATGGAAGAAAAGTAATAACCCACATGATCATAATCTTTATCTGGATGAAGTTCACCGATTTTCGAAACTTGTACATTCTGTTAAATCTAAGTATTACACTGAGCAGCTATCCACTGCCAATACTAAAATTGTTTTCAAAACTTTAAATACTCTGCTCAACCGAAAGTTTTCACCACTTCCATGTACCATTTCATTTAAAAATCTTTGCGAAAAGTTTAGTAATTACTTTGAAGACAAAATTGTCAAAATCCGGAACACAATTAACTCATCCCAGACAGATTATACCCCACCTCCCCATAATGCAATTGCTCCTGAAATAAGTGAATTTAGAACAATTAACGAAGCTGGAATTTCGAAAATAATTAAGAAATCTCCTAATAAATCCTGCACGTTGGATCCTCTCCCCACTTGGCTCGTTAAACACAACTTGACCACACTCCTGCCCATATTTACTTCTATAGCTAACATGTCATTGTCCACAGGGACTTTCCCCACAGTACTCAAGGATGCGGTGGTTACCCCATTGTTGAAGAAGCCCACCCTGGATAAGGATACCTTAAAGAATTACAGGCCCGTTTCCAATACTGCTTTTCTTTCTAAATTAATTGAGAAAGCTGCTTTGTTGCAAATATCAGATTATATCAGTAGTAATGACTTGTATTGTAAGGTCCAATCTGCTTACAGACCCAATCACAGCACGGAGACAGCCCTGTTGAAAGTCAAGAGTGACATCATCCAAGCTTTTGACAATCGGCAGGCTGTTTTCGTGGTGTTGTTGGATCTGTCTGCTGCTTTTGACACAATTGATTATGATGTTTTGTTACATAGATTATCACATGTATTTGGTTTCAAGAATAACGTTATTGCCTGGTTCAAATCCTACCTTAATAATCGAACATGTAGAGTTAGGATCGCCAATGAATTTTCTGATCCTAAGGTTCTTCTTCACGGTTTGCCCCAAGGCTCATGTGTCGGACCTCAGATGTTCCTTCTTTATACTCAACCTATGTATGATATCATCACACGCTACCCTGGTATCAAAGCCCATTTTATGCAGATGACACTCAGTTATACATTAATGTTGATCCCCGAATACCCGGTGAATCAGATCGCGCAATTTCCACTTTATCTAAATGCATTTCGAAATCAAATCATGGATGTCTAAAATATGCTACTCCTCAATGATGACAAAACCGAATTTTTATTGCTGCCAATCCCAACATTTTGCATAAGTTTTCAGATATCTCTTTTACCATAGGTAAAACTATTATCAAACCATCCAAAACTATAAGGAATCTTGGAGTAGAATTTGATAGTGCAATGAACATGTCCCATCATGTATCATCAATTTGTAAGTCTGTTAATTTTCATCTTCGTAATTTATCACGTATCAGAATGTTCATTGATGATACCACATGCCACCATGCAGTCCGTGCTTTAGTAACTGCTCGACTTGACTACGCTAGCTCACTTCTCATGGGTTCATCAGCCAAAGAAATTAAAAGACTTCAGCGACTTCAAAATAGGGCTGCTAAACTCATATTCAAGACAAAAAAGTCTGGCCATGTATCTCCGCTCCTCCAACAGCTTCATTGGCTACCTATACAAAAACGTATCGATTTTAAAATTATGACTATTACTTTTAATTGCCTTTCTAATAATGCACCATCTTATCTATGCGAGCTTATCTCGCTATACCAACCTAACCGTAGTGGACTTCGCTCTAGTTCTGACCAAAGATGCTCTCTAAACCCCGCACTCATCTTTGTTCTGCAAATAAGGGTTTCTTTGCTTCTGCGCCAAATCTGTGGAACAATCTCCCATCAGATATTCGTCATACTAGTGAACTTCAGATGTTTAAAAGTAAACTTAAGACTCATTTATTTTAGCTTTGTTGTACATCTTATTTTATTCACTGTTAATTTAAGAATTACATCTCATTTTATTCACTGTTAATTTAAGAAATTATTAAGTTGATCCATTTTGTAAAGCGCTGTGATACCTTTCAGTCGTGTAAGAGCGCTATATATAAATGCTATTATTATTATTATTATTATATTATTATAAAGAAGTTAGGACATCCAGACTTCAGCTGCAGTGATGGGTGGCTTGACCGTTTCAAAACACGCCAAGCAGTGGCGCACCCAGGATTTTATTGGGGGGGGGGGGGGGCTCAAACAAATTTTTTTTTTGAAATCCAATATGGGAGAGAGACATGGCGGACCCAAACCATAACCGCTGGCGCGACTGTAGCCATGTCCCTAATCGTGCTCGTCAGTGAACCTACGGCACATGTTAAATATTTCCTGGTGGTTTCTAGTCATAAAAAGAAGACATTATGACATGATTCAGACTCGTAGGGTTTTACCTTCCATATAATTTCTTCCTCTTGATGTAAAGAACTTGAGCTAATTGTTTCGTCTGCAAGATTTCTATATTTAAATATTTTCATTGCGCGGACGTAAAGTTTGTGATCATTCCGGGCGGAGCTAAATTTTCTCAAACACGAATTTGGCAGCAAAACCAAATCCCAATATTATCCAATCGGTGTTTGCTAAAACAGTGTCGCATAATCTTTGTAAATTAAAACCCGATCCTGGGCTATTGTGTACAAACTGGAAAGGAGTTGATTATAATGCGGGCGTGTTTAAATTTAAAAAAACATTTACGAGTAACCTCAACGACAGTCAACGACCTCAACAAGAGAAACGGACAACAGAAAATGAAAATAAAATTAAGTAAAGCTGCTCCCTGATCAGGGTGCACCATGGCAGGGGGGGGGGGAGAATGTCTAAAAATGCTTGTTATATATACTGGTGGCCCTTCAAGCTAACATGCACATGCATACGCAACGCCGTAAAATATAATAGTGAGTGGAATAAATGGAAAACTTTTGGAGGGGAGCTTGAGTCTCCTGAGTCCCCATCCCTTGTACCACTGCCCTACTCCTTGCCGAACTCCTCTGTAGACAAGACTTGGGCTCAGATTTTGCTCTCTTTCCCGGCCCCTTCTTTAAAAAATAAAATAAAACATCAGCGGGCCCTTGGGGGGGCTCGAGCCCCTGAGCCCCCTTGGGTGAGCCACTGACGCCAAGGCTAACGTCAACGCGGTGCTGGAAATGCGCTCAATCCTTTTTTTTAGCTCTGTTGCGTAGCCAAATCTCACACCAATGAGTTGTAGGTCATCATTGATTTCGAAAGCGTTAACAATAATTGTATATTTTTTGGAAAACTTTAAAAACAAAAATCATGCCATTTGAAACAAATTAATAAATATGTAAGACGTTTATAACAAATTTTAAAATGTTGCATCTTGTGTGCTTAATTCCCGTGCTACAAAGGTTACTTTGCGGGCGTACGATAATTTATGCACGCAAGAGGGTAAATGGCGACCTCGGCTAACTCGAACCTCCGCATAAGTCGAAGTTTGAGTTCATTCCCCTGAGATTTGACTTATCGAGATTTCACTGTATTTGAATTAGACACGGCAGAAAGTCGACGTTTAAAGCAACTGACTTCTGCCGTAAGTTCGACAGGCAGGTCTTGCCGCTCTGAACGCCAGCTCGTCTCTGGACTCTTTCAAGCGAAGAGATGTTTTTGGTGATATGGGGTTTCCAAGCAATGCTCCCATATCAAAGATGTGGTCTAACCTGTGTGAAGTATAATTTCTCTTCGATGGACTTTCAGGCCAGTCTCGGTTAGCCCTTAGCAATCTTCTGAGGAACTGATTGATTTATTTTAGTCAACTCATTCTTAAAGACAATTTTCCTCCACGAATTTAGTTAATGGAGATGACTTCATAAAGTTTAACACAGCCTCATTATGGCAATTAATTGATTGCAGTTTCTTTTATATTATATTTGATTTTCCACAGAAGCTTCGGTGATAAAAATATCCAAGGATGTGTCTCATAAAAGGTTGATAAAAAAGGATTAAAAATTAAGGTTTCAGAGTAAAAAATAAATCCACCATCCAAGGTGAACAGCGCCTTCAGTTTGGTGTACTGTCATTATTGAGAAAAGTGGATTTTTTGTATCAATTTCCAATGATGATTATAGTGACTTTTTTCAAATACTTCCCAAAATTAGTTAGTCTACATTTCGTTTGCAATCGGTAGTCTGTGATCGGGTGCAAAGCAAGCTAGTCTGGTTTCTTGACCCAATTCCTCCACGTCTACAAATTGTTCCGTTTCATCTGAAGAAGGGTCGGTGTACCGTGTGGAAATTACAATCGCCGATGTCAATTTACTGTCGGATTCTACGCGAGTACGCATAGGCCTGCGAAGTACGATGAGTCTTGCAGCTGATCTGCCGATGGTTTTAACACAGGGCAAGGAACAGTATGAAATCAAGCCCTTTTCTTGAAAATTTCAACTGGACTGAATTCCGGATAAATTAAAACTGAAGTCAAAAACTGCAAGTTAAATGCCAAAATTCGGGGAGGGAGAAACTTATATTGTTGTAGTCATGACATTGCTAAAATAATGGCTAAAAATAATGGCTAAAATAATGATATATATATATATATATATATATATATATATATATATATATATATATATATATATATATATATATATATATATATATATATATTCTCCATATAATCTTGAAAACTTTTGCAAAAACAGTCAGGTGAAACTGGCCAGGAATCGCCTCAGATTGCACCACAGAGCATCCAGAATCCAAAATTTTCCGGGGCCCTTAAGCGGGCCCCGGACCCAACGCCGTAAGGGCTTCGCGCTTCGCGCTCGCATTTAATAATAATAACAATAATAATAATAAACATTTGTAGCGCACACATATCCACCCTGCTGGGCGCTTAAGGCGCGAAAACAAAGGGAAAAAAACATGATTACAAACAAATATACAATGTTAGCATAGGAAAAAAAATGTTCGTGTTGGGTGTGCCCCCCGTCTAAAAAATTCCTGGATCCGCGCCTGTACATACTCGATGATTCATCTGTGAATCAGTTGTAAATTAATCTGTTTGAAGAGAATTAAGACTCGATATCTACTGACGACAGAGTGCGCTAACCGATCTACCGTAGTTGAAGCAAAACCAGTCTACCAGTTGAAGCAAAACCTTGAGACATGCTAGTCCTATCGATTTAAATTGCTCATTTTACTTGATTACTAAAGTTACAAACTTTCACTATTGAAATTTCCAATGGATAATGCACAATAACAGACTTCTTATTACAAAAATTTATGAATTGATGACGCGTCATCAAAATATGTCATTACAGTCGACAAGCTGGTTCGGAAGTACTATAGTAGCAGATCTAGGATTTGACGAAATGGGAGCCTCTTTTAGACCTTCACATTTTATCGATTTTACCGTGGCAAACAAATCTGAATCAGAATCTCACCAAAAACTGACCTCAGAATCTGATCAAAATTTGACGTGAAAATCTTATCAAAATCTGATGTCACAATGTGACCAAAGTTAAATTTCCGACCATATAATATTATATTTTAAATTTCATTAAAAATGTGTTCGCACTGAAAAAAAATTATACTCTACTTTCAAGCACGTGGCTTTCATGACAACGAAGTCACAAGTTGATATTTGAGATAAATAAATTATTAATTTTGTTTAACTGTTTGCCCTTGTGTTTTTAGTATGGAAAGGCTTGGTACATTCGTAGATTCTGAAATCATAGTAGATCTCCCGTCAGGAAAAACGATTTCTGATTACACGTGGCTGTCTGTGTGGTGTCGTCAGTTTTCTGTAAGTATCTTGACAAAATAAACAATTTTAAGTAATTTTGTTCTATCAAGGTTGCCTATATTAAGGCAAAATGACCACTCAATTAGGAGTATACATATACCCATATCAACTGACATTCAATTCAAAATCACATTTATTTTCATGTTCTCTTGAAAGAAAATTATTAACCAATTGAATAAATAATGTAAACAAGGCAATATAAATATTTGTGCAAGTCATGCATAAATTAATACGTGAGGCTGTTCGTGTAAAGAGAGGCTGTACTTAATTGTAATTTGCATGGTTAATTTCAAAATCGCCCAATAAAATCAAGACATAAATCACTATTATATAATACTACCATGGTACTACTCTGCGTTATTCATTATTTAATCAAATAAACAATCCTACAGGCCAACTTCGGTGATTTGAACATACCAGCTGGTTTTGTCGCTCCAGCGGTTCATGACCTTGGCACCTTGCCCACATTCGCTCACGGTGTCAGGGCCGCTAGCGTCAAGGTGTTGGATGCAAAAACCTTTCGATTCGAAAACCTCTACTACGATGGATATGGACCAGGTGTGTGAGGCTAATATACAGTGGCGCTAATGTGTTGTCAAAATTTGGGGGATGAAAAGTGTTTCGAATTTTTATTTTTTTTTGAAATTTGGGAAATCTGTGAATATTTTGGAAATGGTTAAAGAACGACAGTCCCAAATCATTGTTCTGCTAACGAAAGGTTTATTCAAGGAATTTGTTTAACCATGGAGGGTTTAACTGATCAAATCTTTCATGGAGTGTTTAAAAGTCCACCTGTTGTTTCACATTCACGCCAACATTTGAGTGTGCCACACCCCTTTATCGGCAATAAGCCCTCCTTTTTGCCGTGTGCACTCCCCTTTTTTCGAGACTGTGGATCCGCCCTTGTCAGCCAGTGACGTAATTTTATTTCAAAATGTCCAATGACTGTCTCTGAACCTAACCCCTCCCTCTCTCGAGAAATTATATTTGGACTGGAGTCTAAATTTTAAAAAATTTGACCAAAAAAACATGTTGGACAACATTTTTGATATTTTGTTTTTGTTTTTAATTTTCTTGACAGGCTCAAGTTTATAAAAACATTTTGGATTTGTTTCTGTTGAAATTATTGAGCATTTAAAAAAAGTTAGGAATTTTTGGCTCAAATTAATTTTTTTGTTTAGAACTTGGTAACTTTTTTGAAAATGGCTCAACATTTGAAAACAAAGGTAGGCCTAATCAATTTTGTGTACGTAATATGAAGCGCTACCGTGAAGTTAGTTCAAAAACAGTTTGGGATGATCCCATGGACCATTCCTCATGGACAGAAAGTTGGAGTATATACAAACCCCTATCTCCCCAGGATATACACCCATATTCCAAATTTGAAAATTATTAATGATGGCTTTGAAACTATCCGTTTAAATGAAAAACAGACCACTATCTGTGAATTTTATTCAATTCCTGAAATCATTCATTCTCAATCAGATGCCTATTTTTGGGCTGGAACGACGTCATCACCGACTACGGCTGGAATCAAGTTAATATGGAAACCGAAGTAAGTCTGGGGTCCATACGGTCTTTTGATTGAGGTTATCAAATTGACAACTTTATTTTTAGGACTTCAAAGTCATTAAAAATTATGTACAACTAAATTACAACATCGCCGAATCATTACATGAAAGGTAATTTGAAGTTGGTATAAAGGTTCCAATAATCCTGAACAATTATTGTTTTGTTTGAAGCACGAGGAAATACACACATTCATAAAATCAATTCCTGGCGGCAACTTGTCGCTCCAAGAATTTTCTGGAAAAAATGTGAATAAATTTTAACACTTTCTTCATAGCTTAAACAGGTTGGTTGTTGTTTGTCTTGACTCAAAAAAAAGTAAGCAGTTTTGCGAAATTTACCAATGTTGTACCTTCCCTTTAAAGCAGTGTGTATGGAATATTGGAATGTGTAATTTGTTGTTCTTCAGCAACGAGGCTTTATCACTGTATGCTTCGTGTTCACTCAATTAACAGCAATGTGATGAAAATTGAAGACAATGACGTTGCTGATGAGTTAAAGCTAGAATACACTCATAGTAAAATGCCATTATATATAGGTCTATATATGCAAATATACTTTATGAGGTTTAAAAAACGTATACAGACTGACCTGTGAAAACTTAATGAATTAATGAGCACATTTTGAAAATTCATTAAATGCAAGCTGTCGACCGCAAATTAATAGATTCACCCAAGTAGCAAACGACTGACACAATGGCGATCGATTGAAACATATACTGGTGTGTTTTCTCGGACATGGAAAAACATCCTGGAAAAAAATATCAAAAATAAAATGAATAAAAACAAACAAAAATCATTCTGAATTCTTGATACTTTTACACACTTCGAAAAACTAGGAAAGCTTTTAGATAATAATTTTGTATAAAGTGGTTAAGTGAATTTTCATGGAATTAATTTCATTTTCATTTTCAATATCCAGCTTACCAGCCACTGGTACTAACCAGAAGTTAAATCAAGCTTTCACTGGTCAGGAAATTGAGGTCACAATGCCAGATGGTATGACTGTATTTGACATCACCTATGTGGGCCTCTGGTGTGTATTAGCCCAGCAGAATTTCGGGCACATATCCTTTTCTCCCAACGCCCTCAACGTTCCGGCTGTCATCCAATCTACTACGGTATGTTGCAACGATTAATGATGAACATCTTAGTTAAAAAAGATCTGGATGGAATCAACTGTGGTTGATTTCAAAACGTTACATTTATGGAAACCACAAATATTGCATCTGAATTTTAAAACACTTACAATGACATGACTGAATGATTTTGCCCTTCGCCTTCACTCAGCAATTTCAAGTATCTGCGGAAATAAAATCAGTGACTCGGGTGTGACTCAACCAGGACACCCCGCTTACTAGTGCAGAAGTCTCGTGTTTACCCGGTTACAACATGCCAGCTAAGAATTCCCTTAATTACGAGACGTTGTTTAGGCACCCTACGTTCACTTCAAATAGCCTACTCATTTGTCTTTAGGCCAGGCATGGTTTAATATTATGTTCGCCACCCATCAGGAACCATTTTTCCCGCAATGATTGAAATATTCCCTTCCACATGTATTTAAATACACCTGTGATAAATTGTCAATATCATTCTACAAACCATAACAGTTCTATTTTACAGAATCAAGTTAGACTGTGTACGAATTTGTGTGCGATTTTGTTCTAATCTTAACCATTTTTTGGCTGGTTTCCTTCAAGCCGTCCACGCACTGTGAAGTACTGTCCGATAACATGTTCCAAGTCCAGTGGCGTACAGACGGCGCTAACATCAAGGTACAGCTCGCTGGCCGCGTTACCCCAGGTAATTACCTGTCCTTTGGCCTGAGCGGCTCGGACACTAGGACGCTGATGGACGGCTCGGATGTGGTGGTCGTTTGGATGGACGTAGCATCTATGAGCCCCATGGCAGTCGACTATAGGTTGCAGTCCAAAGCACAAGTGAGTCATTCAGGCCGCATACCTCTGGCCGTTTTATGCTGTTAATCCGTGCACTGTACTTTATTGATAACTTGTTATTTATACCCTTTTCTAGATCAACATGTTCAGTGTTGAGAGTGAGGCAGTTAAGCCCAGTGCCTTGCCACCGAGGTTATGAATCAGCATCCAATGTCCAAACATTTAAGATAGTGTTAGAAAACAGCAAGCAAGGCATTTGGGACTGCGTGTCAGCAGCCGCAAAAGTGGAAATTTTTGCATTAATAATGTCATGTTCCATAAGTCAGCCAGTTGTGCACTCAAAAGGGCGGGGCCTCCGGTGCTTGAGCATCCCCAAAAACAAAATAAAACGACTTTCCATACAATTTTTTTTTAAATTAGCAACTCATATTTATTATATATTTATTTCGATATTCATTAAACCACATTCTAAGAAGTGGTGGAGGGGTATGTATATACTTGTGTTTGGTGATCTAACACAATTGGTGGAAGGGTGTACACCCCTTGTGTTTACCCGGAGTCGCTACGGGGCGAGTGATGAGAATATGAGTCCCTTCCATGGAGAAATCCTGGGTGCTCCACTGATGTCATAGATCACTGGCTTCCCATTTTAGTCACTTGTCTATCGAATGGAGTGTTGTCAAAATGGTTTTTCCTAAATGTAATATCCAAAACCAAGAATTGACCAGGTTGGCCAACATTATTTTTCTGTGGTGCATTGCATTTTGTCATAAATAAAACAGTATATCTTAAATATCATTGTTTAGTAGATACCAAGTTTTTCCATTGCAAATAATTAGTTTGCTGGAACCCGTGGGATACGTTTATTAGTAAACAAAATGCCTCGTTCTGAGCCTGATCATATAATGACAGAAGTCCAAGATGGCTGCAGTACAGTGGCGCACCCAGGATTTGATTGTGGGGGGGGGGCTCAAAATATTTTTATTTGAAATCCAATATGGGGGAGAGACATGGCTGACCCAAACCATAACCGCTGGCGCGGCTGCAGCCATGTCCCTAGTCGTACTCGTCAGTGAACCTACGGCACATGTTAAATGTTTCCTGGTGGTTTCTAGTCATAAAAAGAAGACATTATGGCATGATTCGGACTCGTAGGGTTTTACCTTCCATATAATTTCCTCCTCTTGATGTAAAGAACTTGAGCTTGTTTCGTCTGCAAGATTTCTATAGTTAAATACTTTCATTGCGTGGACGTAAAGTTTGTGATCATTCCGGGCGGAGCTAAATTTTTTCAAACACGAATTTGGCGGCAAAACCAAATCCCAATATTATCCAATCGGTGTTTGCTAAAAGAGTGTCACATAATCTTTGTAAATTAAAACCCAATCCTGGGCCATTGTGTACAAACTGGAAAGGAGTTGATTATAATGCGGGCGTGTTTAAATTTTACGAGTAACCTCAACGACAGTCAACGACCTCAACAAGAGAAACGGACAACAGAAAATGAAAATAAAATTAAGTAAAGCTGCTCTGATCAGGGTGCACCATCCCTTGTACCACTGCCCTATACTCCTTGCCGAACTCCTCTGTAGACAAGACTTGGGCTCAGATTTTGCTCTCTTTCCTGGCTCCTTCTTTAAAAAAAAAAAAAAAACATCAGCGGGCCCTGGGGGGGGGGGGGCTCGAGCCCCGCAAGCCCCCCCCCCCCCCTTGGGTGCGCCACTGCTGCAGTATTGAAAACAAGTAACCATCTTTTGAAATGTCCACTTTTAGTGTTCCATCAACGACGGGAATGGGGCGTGCCCGGATAATACAGCCAGCGTGAGCGGGACGAATGACGTGGTCTTAGATGAGCTGGTCTCAAGTAATGGTATCACAAAAATCTCCTACACCAGGGCACTTGACACAGGTAATTATTTGATTTTCACTTCACACATATTGTATATCGGTCATGATGTTGAAGGAACTCATTAGTGTATCCACGGGGCAAGGGGCATGTGACTACTTTCTTATCGCAATGCATTTCCATTCACCCTACTTTTTTGCATTCCCCTTTTTGGGCAATATGGCCCCCTATTTTACCCCACAGCCGACCTTTTTTAAACCCTGAATCCGCCCCTAGATAAACTGATCTGATTTACTGATCAATATTGTCACCCTTTCACGTTTTTATGTTTTATTTTTGTATTCATGAATATTGTAATCGTCATTTACCAAAACATTTCCCTTGAATGAAAAAAAAATAAAATAAGCTATCATTGGGCTGTAACACATAGCTTAAAGAAAGATGTATCGTCCATATTTTTGACTTCTAGTTCAGTGGCAATTTCCAGCATTTTATTAAAATGTTTTTTCTTTCCCCCTGTAACAATGGAAAACGAGAAGGCCTATGTGAAAATGACACATTTCACAATAAATCTGAAACACTGTTTTACAGTGTTTCAGATTTGTTTATGGCGGGCCTGTCATAAATTTGTTGAGGCATATCATAATCGACCTCTGGTGATATAGGGCCTAGTCAAATGCATTTTTAAAGAAAACTTTATGACCTTTAAAATCTCTTGCATTAATGGAGACGTCTTAACAATCTTCAGCTATCTTTCTGGCTCATTTTATTAATCTTTTTATTAATCATTTTCATTATTTTTTGTATTATTATTTATATTGCAATGTATTTTCATATGTATATTTAGATATAAATTATTATTATTATTTAAACTAATATTGATTATATATACATTGTATAATGTATAATGTATTATATTTGTGGAGTGGATCAAGTATGCAGTGTGTTGACCATCACAATTTAGTTTTTTATTTGTTATCCAATCCCCCCCTCCCGTAACTATCTTCCCTTCCTTCGATCTCTCCCCCCCCCCAAAAAAAATAAATAAATAAATAAAAAATCTACTGTTCGTTTACTGCTAGGCTTCTTACGTCTATTTTATCATTTTACTATCATCATTTTGTACCTTGTTGCTTCATTTTGTGTATGTTTTGGGCCAAATAATGAATAAGTGTAATGTTTGGTTTGTTAAGGTGACAGTGTAGACAAGGTGATACCTACTGACCGTGAGGTGTATATATCCTGGGCTATTGGCCCCATCAACGCTGACGGTAGAGTTGCCAAACATACAAGTGTTCCAATAGGTAATGGTTGCTTTTATAACAGTTTTGTTCTGGACATTTACCTAGTTTATATATATATTTAGGTCAGAAAGATTTTAAAATAATCCATATAATGTATATACAATGTAAATACCCATTGAGAATAACATATTTTCGAAGTCGTATCATGATCATGTTAGTTATTTTACAATACTAATTATCCAGCAGGAAACCTGACCTAAAACAATTTCATAAATAGTAGCTCACTCCTTTGGTAATTTTCCAAAAATTGTTAATAACAAAAGTAGGCTATATAATAATTTCACACTTCCATTATTGGAAAGTAGTTCTTGAAGAATTGCTAGCGTATCCTGAAACTGTAGGTATTTCCATTATAGTAGGCATATGCCTTCTATATAGGCATATAATTATGTTATGCAAAATGCATGGCATTAACGACCAACAAGTTAAACCCTACCAAGAATGTTCACAATTTGTTGAATTTCCCGTCAGAAATTATAATGTTATTTTAAAACCGAGTTGAAGTATTTGCATCTCGATCGTTTTTTGAATTCAATAGGCATTCCATTTAATTTCCATCGCATCAGGGTACAATTAAGCATTGATATGAAACGGTCTTTAAAAGTGAATGTACAAACATTGGTAATTACCTGATTAATACAAAATTACTGAATTAGAATCCGAAATCTAACTTGATTTGAAATTAGTAAAGGTAATTAATCATCATTCTGTCTGAAGTGTTATCTGTCTGATGTGTTCTCATTTCAGAGAAAACATAAACAAATATGCACATTTCTTCAATCAAATTGGACGGCAAGTATTTGCTCCCGGTGTTTTCTGTAAAAATTGTGAATGCTTTTCATTATTTTCTCATGACTTAGACTCTGCATTGAGCTGAAAATTTCAACTAAAATGGCATACCCAAAGAGAAGTAAAGTTTTGCAAACATAACCGGTATTGTACATTCCATTCATGTGATCCTACGTGAATCTTCTTTTAATTTCAAAATCTAAAAGAAAACGACTGTTTTACATCCAGGTGATCGCAAAATCAATTTTGGGCGCCAAGGATCAACCAGTTGTCCAGCGTTTACAGCGGTCACCAACACAGACAACCCACTAGAACCGTGGACGCCTTCCACCATAGAGGGCGTGACAACATTCACTGTGCAGATCGGTCAATCAGGAGGGGAAAGGGGCTACACGGGCATCACTGGTAGGATTTGTAACACCTAGCTGGAGTAAATGTCTTTATCGCTGTCTTTGTCTTAAAGCGATTTAGTTTGGATAATCCTCAGGCTTGTTATTGTTCTGTTAAGTCAATTATTTTAAATTTCCATTTCTTGTTTTGGATTTATTTCTTGCCTTGAATTAATATAAAATTATAAAAACATGAAATAAATAAACTTTTCATATGTTTTTATATAGTTTGTTTGTGTGTGTGACTTAATTATAATAAAAATGTGCAAAATTTTGTCATAAAGGTAAAGTTGGCTGGGGTATTGCTTGGTACATCAATGATCTTCTTATTCCTGAGATTACGGTGCAGCGTGGTACCACATACACCTTCAACATCTTCGGAGGGAACGACCAAGCATTGTCGGCCCAGTATCACCCCTTCTATATTACCAACGATGCCGAGGGTGGCTATGCCCAGAAGACGGCAGCTGAACAAGCGGTGAGTTTTGTTCAAACATGAATGCAACATGCACAAACTTATTTTACAGCTACCAAATAATGTACTGTTGAAATTTATTATTACATTGTATTATATTATTAAATTATGTTAAATTGATGAAAGTATCAAAAGTTTAAAAATATCTGGCTCAGGTGCTGTCGTTAACAAAATAATATTTCCAACATTACAAACAATCTGAATTCATTTTCACTATTTTTCTCGTTCAGGACACAATGAAATAAACTGACACTTTCACAGGTTGATTTCTATACATTCTGCTATCATGTGGAGGCATGTACATGCATTTTACCAAACATGCATACTGGACGATGAACCAAGAACAGGCCGCTTTAGTGCTTGCGGGCGTCTTGGGCCAGATATTACTTCATATGGAATCAGATGTCCTTCTTTTGTTAAATTTCATGTACATTAAATTAAACAAATAATGTTTATATAAAATGGAAGGAAATGCATTATAATCAGTGTCTGCCTTGTTATTTATTTGTAGGGTGTGCAGATATATGCTGGGTTCAAAGGTAATTTATCAGTGAATGTAATGTACCTTTGATTTCTATAAGTTGTTCATTAATGATACGGCATAGTTGGTTTAAACTTTCAACTCTCAGTGCAGTTTCTTCCCTTTTAAAAACAGAAAACTAGAAACCTAACTTGATGTGAAGTTTGTGATGGTGTCAAATATCCCGAGAAATCGTTCCGACTGACATGCAGTATTGTTTTGGAGAAAATTTGAAATTTATCACAATTTCTGTCCAGGTCGCATTTTCCACAGAATCCAAAACAATCTGAATACAAGTTATCGTTAATGAAAAAACGAAATGAGCCGAGACTTTCACAGATTGGTTTCTGTACATCTCTCTTGATTATTAGAAAGTATGGATGCATTTACGTATTGCCTACAGTCATTTTACCAATGTGTACAATTCTTTGGATACATGGTCTGTATTTCATGAAGATATTCTTCTTTTCCTTCAAATAATCAAATCATTTATCGCGTTGTTGTACCACAAACATCAAACTGGTTTTCATAGTCCAACGTTAATCTCTCAGTTGCTTCTCTGTTATGAACAGTGGGACCTTACTGTGAGTGGCAAGTTGCAGTCATTGGTACCTCCCCAGACAGCTATGATAGCTTCGCAGCATTTAAAGACACATTGGTACTCCAATGTAGTAATCCGTCAGCCCCGCCCGGCCAGCTAACTTGGACACCAGATGGTACCACGCCAGACTTGGTGTACTACCAGGTAAGAACCGGCTACAGAAGGTCTGCGGTTTCTGATCTCGGTGTGCGTTGCCTCGGACCAGCGCGTCGGCATTTTTAGTTTAACCGCTCTTTTTTTCTTGCTCTGAAACGATATCGAATTGCAGCCAAAATTGCTGGATCGATTGGAATTCTGCCATGCTGTGATTTAAACTCTTTTAGCCACCATACTTTGTGTACGGGAATTTTGGTCTGGTTCCAATAACTGCGTTATACCATGTATAATGTATTTCATTGGTTGACAAAAAGAAAAAAACGCGTTACCGCACTGATTTTGAAGCCGACCGTACTTATGACCAGAAACCGGAGTATTTGTTTTGCCTTATTGTGAAACCAGGGATAAGTTTGGGATTCATGTTTGTGTTTACAAGCGTGGATCCAGGGTCTTGAAATAGGGGGCAGGTCAATAATTAATGATAGGAACACTGCCGAAAAGGGAAGAGGAGGAGGGGGAAGTATGATGGTAAATTAACATGCATGGCGATATAAATTTGCACCCGGGTCCGCCACTGACTCGTCTAAAAACGAACTACATGATAACATGAAATGGTGTATTGAAAACCATACGTTGCAACACCGTTATTGCAAGAAAAGAGTAGGCCTTACGTTCAGATGGCACAACTGTTTGCACATCTAGTGCTATTTATTAAATGCTGTTTTGCAATAAGAAATATGTTATTTGGGATCGGGATTTGTATTTCTAAATCAAAATTGTTTAGCCAATACTTATCCTAGTTTTATTTCTTGGAATAAAGTGTTACACTCACAGGTTCCTTGGCTGGAAGATCCGTGTAGTT
Source organism: Zoroaster sp. YZ-2022 (assembly GCA_029582265.1). Taxonomy (NCBI): domain Eukaryota; kingdom Metazoa; phylum Echinodermata; class Asteroidea; order Forcipulatida; family Zoroasteridae; genus Zoroaster; species Zoroaster sp. YZ-2022. Next base: position 15,327,855 of record CM055832.1, on the reverse strand, counting down.
GATGATCCCAGCGTGACAATGGCTCCCAATCAGGAGACAATGGCTCCCAATCAGGAGACAATGGCTCCCAATCAGGAGACAATGGCTCCCAATCAAGAGACAATGGCTCCCAATCAAGAGACAATGGCTCCCAATCAGGAGACAATGGCTCCCAATCAGGAGACAATGGCTCCCAATCAGGAGACAATGGCTCCCAATCAGGAGACAATGGCTCCCAATCAGGAGACAATGGCTCCCAATCAGGAGACAATGGCTCCCAATCAGGAGACGACGACCAGGCCCAGCGGAGCAACCAGTGTGCTTTTTATGCCCATCGCCATTTTGGTAACTGCCTTGTTCATAGTGCTGTTATTTTAAGTATAGTGGGAGGCCAAATCATTTTTGCCCTCAAAATAATGTCTTTTCTTAGTTTTATATAAGATCAAGTTCAATTACTTATTAAAAGCAGGGTGGTTTGATTATAGATTTCTTAGCCCCTGTCCTGACCCTTATTCGCCTTATTCGCCAACCACACTCTGAAGGGCCAATAATGTGATAGTTCCAAAGAAAACTTCATTGCTGACATCAGGAATAAATAAATGGGTGTAGCTATTTCCATTAATTTAGTTTAAATTCAATGACACTTGAAACCGTGGTTGCCTCTGCAAACAGACAAAATTAGACAGGTTACTATAATAATAATAATAATAATAATGTATAGATTTATATAGCGCACGTATCCACCAACTAAGTGGCGCTCAAGGCGCATTATATTATTATCCCTGCTCATGAGGCTCATAAGGCTCATAAATCATTCCTGAAACCATCTCAGCTCCCTGGGGAGTATACAGCTCAATTGCTGCCATTTCTAGCGCATATAGAGCAAACCATCTCTGCCTTCACAGGTACCCATTTAACCCCTGGGTGGAGAGAAGCAATTATGGTTAAGTGTCTTGCTCAAGGACACAGGTGTCACGGCCGGGGCTCGAACCCACACTCTGCTGCTGGCAACACCAGAACTTGAGTTCAGTGCGCTAGACCGCACGACAATCCACTTTACGTGCATTATATAAAAACATAATGAACATGTACAGGTACACAACTTCTTTTATTCAGGGAATAAGACATAAGATGGCTAATTTGTGAATATAATTTACAACACTTGGTAAACTGCAATACATACAAAAGCTCGCACAGTACCTTAATCTTTATTATCAGTCGAGGGAGAATAGTTTTCTTCAAGTGACAGAAAGGGTAGGAATATTTTTCATGCATTTAAATATTAAAAAAGTGTACATAAATCAGTAATGAAATCGATGTAACTTTTTTATTTAATTTAATTTTTTAAAGCACATTATTAATTTGTATCGAGTATATCAATTTTAAGTGTTTTATAATCATGGAACTCGAGTACCAAGTCTTTGAGCATCAGCGGCTTGAGCGTTCGCAAGTAAAACTTACGCAAGAGGGCGGTAGCATAATACGCACAAAAACCTGCACAGTACATTGATTCTTTACATTCAACCGTGGGAGAATAGAATTTTCTTCTAGTGACAGAAAGGGTATGAATTTGTCACGCATTTGAATATTTTAAGAAGTATACAGTAAGCTAACTCATGTGAAATCAATGTCGCTTTTTTTATTCTATTTAATTTTTGTATTGTTATATATTTGATGCGCAATATGCGTTTGCATTGAGTAATTCAATTTTAAGTGTTGAATAATCATGGAACGTCAGTCCTGTGTCTTTGAGCATCGGCGGCCAAAGCGTTAGCTTTTCAATTATATTATACAGATGTGGATATAAATTGTAATTTTAAACGTCCGTTCGGTTGTCATTGACCGAACACGCAAAATGAACAAACAGTTATTTTGTCATTAAGTATTTTGAATTTCAATAGCACATTTATGAGTATAACTTTTCTTCAGATCGTTTAATCTAATAATACATTGCTTCATTCCGTCTTGTATATCAATGAAAGAAAATAAAATAATAACCAAATAACCAAACTTACTTGGTCTTGAGGGTATTAGTGTTCCCTGAAAACAATTTTGGTGAAATAAGGCCTTTTACCGGTACCGTTTCCTAAATTCCATTATAAAAATTAATACGAACATTCTGAATTACATTTTCACTATTTTTGGTTAGCCCAAAAGAAAAAAAGGCCTCCGGTTTCTGAGTCTTTTTTGGCCCTAAAGACACAAAGCTGAATCTCCAGTTGAATTGGTTGTTTAATATATTGAATATCTTAATTAGATAAGCATACTCATAGAAGCAACATGACTAATATCATGCAAGTAGACTACCGTAAGAATACGCGACAACTCAACCAGGTAAGTCTGTCGTATGCAAGAGGACGGTAGCGGTTTGTGTGTGACAGCCGCAGGTCGTCTGGAGATAGGGCCCTCTTGTGGCGATGGATCGTGTATCAAAAACATAGTTTTTAACCAAGGCTAATGTTTTGTTGAAACAGTTTGGATTATTTCCAATTTAGGAGCAAGATGTTTACCGAGACCTCTTTACCAATTTAAATTTGTTTTATATATATATATTTTTTTTTGTATTAATGATTTACTTTTAAATAGTAACTGAATAAAGTCTATGCACAATGCAGTACTACAGATTTCAGTATTTTCGTTGATCTTGATGCAACTTTATGAGGCTACACAAAATACTTCTTTAACTTAAGGTTACATTACCGTTGCTGCTGCATAAATGATCCAGTAATTTTCAGTCACGACGTTCATCTTAAACTAGGACACCAATTCCATGCACTGTTGAAAGTCTGATCTGATTGTGACGATATTGACCCTGGACTTGGACTCGAGCGTTTGTGACTTGGACTCGGAATCAAAATGGACTGTTCGATGTAAACCATTGGTAAACCCAGCGAAGATTGTTCAATAGTAGAGAAATTACCTTGAAGTCTTAAAAATTGTATTAAAAAGAGTTCCTACACATCATAGAGAATTGCAATGGGGGTAGAATCACTGAATTCAAATGATGGTGGTTTGCATCCAATATTTGGATTTTTTGCTAAAATTCCACTTTTAAAGGACTCAGACTCGGACTCGACACTGAGGACTCGGTCTCGATTTAATACTGATATCCCATATAGTCTGGATGCAAAACCATTTTTTAATTGGTTTTCTATGACCGTAAAAAAAAGTACTGATCGGCGGCGCTCTCGATAAGACCTGTACGAACTGCAGGTCTTATAAATAGCGCCCTCTATGATTTCCTTTTATACCTTGGATAATAATTATGTAGGGCCGCGTCCAAAATGACGGCATTTGGCTACCGCTATGGCTGCATCACTGTCTCTTCCTCTACTTCAGCACTGGCGCTGCAGCCAATAGCCACAGCCGTAGCCAAAGACGCTTAATTAAGACACGACCTAGGAGACAATTAAAACTCCAGTTTTGCATCACGACCATGTGACTTTTTCATGTATGCGGACACATTATGAGGGCGCTTTTGTAAGTCGGTATATATTGTGTACATACTACATGTTTGGGCTTCGGTCATTAGTTAATAATAATAATAATAATAAAGATTTTTAGCGCGCACATATCCACCCTGCTGGGCGCTCAAGGCGCGGAAACAAAGAAAAAACATTAACACAAACAATATACAATGATAGCATAGGGACAAAAAAATTATGTACCGACATACATGTACCTACAAATTACAATGCAATTACAAATATACATCATCTTTTGAAGAGTTGTGACATAAGATGAGTTTTAAGCATCGACTTGAATCTGGTTATACTATGACAAGATTTGAGTTTAGTTGGAAGATGATTCCAGAGTCTCGGAGCTGCGACAGAAAACGACCTATCACCCCAGTTCCGTTTTGAAGTTGGTTCCTTTAGGAGTGACATGTTGCTGGAGCGCAAATTCCGTGATGGAGTGTAGATTAAGCAGTTCAGAAATATTAAATTGGAGCAATGTTATTAAAAGATTTGTGAACAATTAGCATAAGTTTAAAAACAATTCTGTGAAACAGGAAGCCAGTGCAGTTCTTTCAAGATTGGCGTGATATGGCATGACTTTCTGGACAAAGTCACAACACGAGCTGCTGTGTTTTGTATGTGCTGAAGACGAGATATTTGATTCTGCGGGAGACCGTAAAGGAGAGCATTCCCGTTATCGAGCCGTGATGTGACAAACGCATGTATAATTTGTTCAGCAGCACTTTTATTCAAGTATTTCCTAATTCGGCTTATATTTCTGATATGAAATGATGATATGCGAACAATGTTGGAGATATGTGGTTTTAAAGTCATTGTCGAGTCAAATATAACACCCAAATTACGTGCATGTAATGAGGGGTTATCTGCGAGTCACCAATTGTAATAAATGGAAGAGAAACTTTAGACAATTGCTGACGTGATCCAAATAGAACAAATTCTGTTTTTTCATCGTTCAATTTCAGGAAGTTTTGTCTCATCCAACTTCGAATCTCTTGAATACATTTCTCCAGTGTTTTAATGCAGGAATCGGCAGGTTCTTGAGAAGATTTAAAAGTAATGTAAAGCTGCGTGTCATCAGCGTAAACATGGTAATTTAAATTATACTTCAAATGATATCACGAACTGGAAAGGTATAAACAGTAAACCACTGTGGGCCGAGCACAGAGCCTTGGGGTACAGAATAGTCAAGAGTAACAGGCTCGGAGATAGCGTTACCAATACAAACATGCTGAGGCCTATTTAAAAGGTAGGACTTACACCAATCCAGGGTTGTGTCATGTATTCCAAGATGATATTGAAGGCGGGAGAGAAGGATTTTATGATCGAACGTGTCAAAAGCGGCGCTTAAGTCTAACAAAACTAATGCAGTGATTTTCCCCTCATCCATGGCAGATAAAATGTCATTGTTGACGCGAAGAAGAGCAGTTTCCGTTCCATGAAATGGTTTGTAGGCTGACTGAAATGTGTCCGACAGGTTATTAGCACGAACATGGTCAGAGATCCGTGATGAAACAACTCGCTCGATTGTTTTTCCAAGGTACTTTAAATTCGCTACTGGTCGGTAATTTTTGAAAACTTCCTTGTCCAAATTGGGTTTCTTTAGGAGTGGGTTTCTTTAAACGTTTACGCGAGTTTGGTTTTGCTGTGATGACGTCATTGTTCTGACCAAACGTCAACCGAAGTTTGTGATCGGTTACGTTTGGTTTTAAGATGGCGGATTGTAAAAAATAACGGAAGTTTCATTGGCGGATCCAGGGGGGGGGGGGCTAAGGGGGCTGTAGTCCCCCCTAAAATCGTTTAAAAAAATAATAAATTTAATTTTAAAAAATTAAAAAGTGAGAAAAAGAGAGAGAGAGAGAGGGGGAGGGGAGGGGAGAACGCACTCCCATTCCCTCAGTGTGCTTTGTTTTTCTCTCCCTTTGATTATTTCATTGTAATTTTTGTAGTACTGAAAAATAATTGTTTTTGATTCTCAGCCTCCCCCCTAAAAAATGTTCTGGATCCGCCCATGAGTTTTGTTAATTATTTATTAAAACATGATGGAATGATTGTTCGTATACAAGTGTATCTTTCAAGTTTATTACTAGCACTCACGAGTAAGTTCTAATTTGCCAAAATTTGAATTACACCGTATATTTTGAGAAATGTTGAAATGCTGAAAACAATTTTCTGGTTACGTTTCCGTTTTCGCGTAGTTATGCCGACCTGTTTCTGGTCAAGAATATGACGTCCCAAAGTTTCTGTTCGTGTTCGCCAAAACACGCCCCAGTTCACCCACTGTAAACAGCGCCCTCCTATGGTGTCCACCCTACCTCAAAAAAGGTTTTGGGGTTTAGTGCTCAACCATGATTACACAAAATACCGGTGAGTTGCTGTTTGTAACATCCGATCAAAAGATCTACAGAGTGCAAGTTGACGTCCTAAAAAACTATCAATGATTTCCGAGCTTACGGAACTTCCAGGAGTGTTTCTGCAGTTACGTCAACAGTCTTGTCACTGGGTTGTAATGAGAGCTACAGACAATTACATTTGGGAGACACTCGAAGGATTTTTTTTCTGATTGGTAATAAAAATAATAAGTTTAAATATTGTTTTGATCAATGTTTGTGTTATATATTTTTGTTTTATTTGTTTTATTTGTAATATTATGCCAACATACTTTCTTTCTTTTTTAAACACAATCAAAATGTTTCTATAATTTTACTGAAAAAGAATGCAGACATTACAACTGCGGTACAAAACAACAGAGGGGATTATCCAAGTTCCCGATGACAGTATTAAAACAAGACAATGGAGGGGTGTGACATTCTCAGCTGAGGACATGTTCCACTCAGTAATGGCACAACAAAGAGGCGACAGGTGTTCCATGAATGGGATCTCAAAGGATATCATCTATTTTTCTAATCTAACAAGCATTGACAACAATGGTAGGGATCAAAACCCATTACTACCCCCAACACAGTGGAGTGTCGTGCCCGAGCGGTCTAGCTTACCGGACTCAAGTTCTGGTGTTAGCAGCAGAATGTGGGTTCGAATCCCGGCCGTGACACTTGTGTCCTTGTGCAAGACACTTAACCATAATTGCTTCTCTCCACCCAGGAGTTAAATGGGTACCTGTGAGGGCAGAGTTGGTTGATTAGCCCTATATGCGCTGTAATGGCAGCAATTGAGCTGTATACTCCCTAGGGAGCTGAGATGGTTTCAGGAATGATTTATGAGCCTTATGAGCAGGGGTAATGGTATAATGCGCCTTGAGCACCACTTAGTTGGTGGATACGTGCGCTGTATAAGTCCACACATTATTATTATTAACACTCTCCGGAGCCCCTACTAAACGATGATTTCCCCGAACAGTTTTGTCTTACAAAAATAAAGAATTAAGTAAATTAATATTTTACTGTAAAACTAATTAGCCCTTAAGTCGCTAATGGGGCTGTTTGTAATAGAAATTAAAATGTAATAATTTGTGCGTTTCGAAAAACTTGTTAAAGGGGACAATTATTTGGTTCTTTGTCATAAATATTGGGTTGTGAGGGGGGACGTGTTATTATCAAAATGTTCGAGTATAAACTTCTTGTTTCTTCAGGCTTCCAAGTTAAAAACACTTTCAGCACTTTTAACAATAATGATGATGGTGGTGATGGTGAAAATGGTGAAAATGGTAAAAATGGTGGTGAAGGCGGTGATTGCGGTGATGGCGATAATGGGGATGATGGCGATGATGGCGATGATGGCGATGATGGCGGTGATGGCGATGATGGCGATAATGGCGATGATGGCGATGATGGCGATGATGGCGATGATGGCGATGATGGCGATAATGGGGATGATGGCGATGATGGCGATGATGGCGATAATGGGGATGATGGCGATGATGGCGATGATGGCGGTGATGGCGATGATGGCGATAATGGGGATGATGGCGATGATGGCGATGATGGCGATGATGGCGATAATGGGGATGATGGCGATGATGGCGATAATGGGGATGATGGCGATGATGGCGATGATGGCGATAATGGGGATGATGGCGATGATGGCGATGATGGCGGTGATGGCGATGATGGCGATGATGAAGATGATGAAGATGTAAAGATGATGGCGACGATGGGGATGACGAAGATGATGAAGATGATGAAGACGATGAAGACGATGAAGATGATGAAGACAACGAAGACGACGGCGACGGCGACGGCGACGGCGACGGCGACGGCGTTTTGGGAACCGAAACAAGTCCCTATAACCATCGTTTAGTCCTCTATCAAAGGGGAAATGTCTCACAACTCTGTGTAGGCTAGGGCACCACCCACACCAATAAGTCCCCTAATAGGATTTTAAATGTCTGTGAATATATTAAATTAAAACCAACGAAAGTATCAGCTAATTTCATTGTGTCGTTAACGAGAATATAGTGAAAATTAATTCAAATATTTCGTATTCATTTGCGAAATAATTTGATTAATTGACCTAGAAGAATAGCACAAACAGGGTTTATTTCAAGGGATGTCTGATCAACTTTACACCAAGTGAGTTTCTGTGATTGTTAATTTCAATGATCCCAATAATGTATGGGGCCCTTTAAACGTTGCTTCAAATCCATACATCCAAAGGATGCATTTTCATATATTTTCGATTTGCAGTCTTATTTCAGAATCAATTTCATGCATGTTTCCCTCAGCCTCGCGCCGTCAGACAACTTATGACAGACCCCTCTGACCTGAAGGTGTTTAGTGACCCCAGGCCGATCTGTCCTCTTTGGCGGCAACCTTTTAACTTGGCTTTGCATTACGCCAGTGCGTCTTGTGTAATCAAAGTTTAGGAGCAAAGTTGTCATAATTTCTGCGGGTATATAGGGAATTGAACGAGGCGGGCGTAAAGTGGATTGGTATCAAATCCCCAAACGCAATTTCCGTGGGTATTGGTGTTGTCGCGTCACGTAGACCCCTACCAAATTATTGAATATCGCGTTATAAAAACAAATTATACTAACGAAGCTATCGGTGACAAGATAAAAGCTCATAAGCCGAGTTCCGCTATTGATCACTGAAGTGAAATCACGTGTAATTTGAACAAAGAACCACATTTTTAGAGTGAATAGCTGTGTGTTCATTCTTTGAATCAAATCCCCAAACGCAATTTCGTGGATGTTGCTACTGTCGACTCACGTAGGCCACAAGCAATATTATCGAATATCACGTTATGATACTAACGAAGCTAGCGGTGACAGAATATTAGTTCATGAGCTTATGTTTATCACTAAAGTGAAATTACATGTAATTTGACAAATAACCACATTTTTAGATCAGTGCATGTGTTCATTTTTTAACAGTCCAGAAGGGCGGTGATATATTGTGATGATTTGGGGAGAGACAGTCCCATCCCCGGAACCCTGTCCCAACCCTGCCCGATTGACCGACCCATCCTTCATGAGGTGTTTTGTTGTTGTGTATACGCATCTGTTAGATTAAAGGGACAATATTGTCACGATCAACAGGGCATGGAATCGGAGTATAGCAGTTTTGATTAAATCAGAGACCGACAATAATACCCCACATGATAAGGTCCGTTGCTGTTGCATAAATGAGCACGTAATTTTCAGTCACTGTGTTCATCTTAAACTAGGACACCGATTCCATGCCCTGACGATGTTGTCGTTTTGCTTCGTTTTATGTTGCTTAAAACAAACATTTAAGATATAGGGTAAAGGCAATATTGGTATTTACCCGATTAAAACGAAAAACCGGAATCATTATCTGAAAGCTAACATTATGAAGTTGTTAAAAGTATTGATCATCCTGAATAAGAATATTCCGTCTAAAGCGCCGTCAGAGAAAACACAACACAAAGTTGCCAGAATGAAACCTCTTGCTCAAAGAGTTTGCTGTAGAAATTGAGAATGTTTTTCACACTTTTCTCTAGAATAAGACTCCACCTTGACCTAAAAAAATTGGGCTTAAAATTAAAAGGAAGGTAAAACAATGGAGGTAAGACATTGGTAATGTTGGCAAAACTACTTCCATGAGTAGGCCTGTGCTTACTTTCTTTTAGGCAAGATACATACATTAGGCCAAATAAAACTCAAATTTCTGGTCATAGGTCGGCTTCAAAATCGGTGTGATTACATGTTTTTTTAATGTTTTTTTATTATTATATTTTTATGCAATTGGACATCGTTTCATAGCAAAGCAAATAAATAAATAAATAAATAAATAAATAAATAATAAAAAATAAAATGCCGACGCTTGGGTCTGAGGCGACACGCGCAGCGACTAGAAACAGGAGACTTGTTTTGGCCTGAACAACCAACCTGTGAAAGTTTCCGCTTATTACGATGTGTCAACCAACCTGTGAAAGTTTCCGCTTATTACGATGTGTCAACCAACCTGTGAAAGTTTCCGCTTATTACGATGTGTCAACCAACCTGTGAAAGTTTCCGCTTATTACGATGTGTCAACCAACCTGTGAAAGTTTCCGCATATTACGATGTGTCAACCAACCTGTGAAAGTTTCCGCTTATTACGATGTGTCAACCAACCTGTGAAAGTTTCCGCTTATTACGATGTGTCAACCAACCTGTGAAAGTTTCCGCTTATTACGATGTGTCAACCAACCTGTGAAAGTTTCCGCATATTACGATGTGTCAACCAACCTGTGAAAGTTTCCGCTTATTACGATGTGTCAACCAACCTGTGAAAGTTTCCGCATATTACGATGTGTCAACCAACCTGTGAAAGTTTCCGCTTATTACGATGTGTCAACCAACCTGTGAAAGTTTCCGCTTATTACGATGTGTCAACCAACCTGTGAAAGTTTCCGCATATTACGATGTGTCAACCAACCTGTGAAAGTTTCCGCATATTACGATGTGTCAACCAACCTGTGAAAGTTTCCGCTTATTACGATGTGTCAACCAACCTGTGAAAGTTTCCGCATATTACGATGTGTCAACCAACCTGTGAAAGTTTCCGCTTATTACGATGTGTCAATAAATATGTAACGCCTGTGTGTTTCGCTACTTTGATGGCAATTTCCATATTTTTTATCAGAACATTGCTTTTTTTTTAAGAAATCTTTTTTTTAAATCTCAAAATAATCGTGAGAAGCAATGCAAGCAAAGAAAAATTGGCTGATGCCGGACTCGAACCCGCGACCTCTCGAATACCGTACGAGCGCTCTACCAACTGAGCTAACCAGCCCCTATGTTGGTGGGCGGTCCACTTATGCCAATTATCTATTGCTCTATGGGGCCAGGTCAGAGGCCAAACCATATCTGCCGAGTAGCCAGGGCTCAAGCCCCGGTCAGATGCAAACAACCCGGGTAACGGCAGTACCGGGGATCACACAACGGGATACAAGCATTTTACGTGAAAGCTTTAAACGGGACGTGAGCAAAGAAAACATATATATATATATATATATATATATATATATATATATATATATATATATATATATATATATATATATATATATATATATATATATATATATATATATATATATATAAAATGACTGCATTTCCGCCTTATGAAGTGAGAAAGTACAGACTTCAATACTATACCTATGTATCAGGTATTCAGTATTAGGCCTATGCGATAGGAAACTGGACATTTACAAAAAATTCACGATACCATTGTTTCAAACTGTTGTTTACACATTGCCTAAAAAACATATGCACGCAATATAGCGCCAAAGAACGTGTGTTCATGTGTCCTAAAAAAAAAAAACTAACGTGCCTTTTCTTTCAAGTAGGAAGAAAAAGCGTGTGCATCCTGGCCCAGGCCTATACTGTAGGTGGTCTGAGTATTATTCGACTTTTCATGGACCCGCAGAATATGATACCACAAACAGGAGTAGTCTGTGATATTACCAGGCCCCTGTGAATTGATCTCCGGTTAATAAGAAAATAGCCAAACTGCGGCACGTTGTAACCAACACAGGCGAGCTAGATTACATCTCAAACTGAAACAGTTTTCTGTTACTTCTGGCTGGATTAGGGGAAATTAGGATAGTTAGGCCGTTTCCCTGGGTGGCAAGCAATCACCGTGATTTGTCCATTTCATGGTACCGTTCACATTAGCCCGCCGCCAGGAGCCTGATACTACTCAGAGGTCTGAGGCGATCAAAGTGGTCACTTGCAGGTGAACTGATTTTAGCTCAGATGAAAACCCAGCGGGTATTTGACCTATTTAGAAGGTTTTTTGTTCATTTGGACTAATACTTAAAGGAGAAATACAACTTTTCAGCAGGATAAAGTATGGATTTGTGCACGGAGGTCTTCACTTTTTGTGTAATTTCTTACAAACCCATTGTTAAGGTTCTTATCTTCTGTTGGGAAAGTGTGGGCTTTTTTTGGACACGAATGGGCCGAAACGTTTTTAGGCTCATACAATGTTATGTTGTGAAACTATATTTGTTTTTAAATTTTCAGTTAATGTATATTTAACATGAATAGTAAGAGTTAACAGAACTCTACGGTAGATTCTGGAAAACATATTTGAACATAAATAATAATCCATGTTTTACAGAATATTAACAAATAAAAAACTAAAAACAAAACAAAACAAAACAAAACAAAATAATGTATAACAGGCCTATTCGTTTATTTCAGTTTATCGTGGAAATTGTTTGAAAAAATCCGGACTGTACATTTTCTCGTGAAATTGAATCCTATCCAACGTCATTGTTTTTACAAGAAAATCGTGTCTTCTGTGTTGCTTATAGGGGAATATAATGGTTTGACCGTCGGTCCAGCACTACACAATTTCAGGTTCAATCATAACAACTACATCGCCCTGAGCGTGGTCGGCTTGGTGACTGGGCAGTCCTGCTGGTCTCAATGACGCAAAACATCCCATACTTTAAAAAATTCACACCTCCTTTATTATAATAGTTGGAAATGCTCCAAGTTGTGACCAAATAATCTATGAAACCACGTGGTGAAAGTGAACAGTCAAGCAAACGCTTTTAAGGTGATTGGTACCTTTACCGAATTCACATCAAGTTAATTTTTGGAAAATAATTATGTTGTAACCAATGTTGTATCTTCCCTTTAAAAGGATTACATTAATCTTAAAGTCAGGTGCAAAGTTGTACTTGTCCTCGCCTTTCACCTCTTTGGACCTGGGTTCGAATCCCACACACAGCCGACATTGGGTTTTCAGTCCCTAGCTGACAACGAGGGGTTTTCCCTATAATATTTGTCTGGGGGTTTTCCCTCCCACAACAATCGTTTTCTCATGTTTTATATGGGTTACAAGCTGCAGGTACTTTTAAGGAATCATTGGTTTACCATAAAGATATAATAATAACTCGCTGCTCATCAAACACAACAACCGACTCTACCCTCACAAGTACCCATTTGCTCCTGGGTGGAGAGAAGCAATTATGGTAAAGTGTCTTACTCGTGGACACAACCACCACGTTTGCGGTCGGGATTCGAACCCACATTCTGACGACTCAGCCATCAGAATGCAAATCCGATGCACTTAACCGCTCGGCCATGGCACTCCACAAGCGTTACCGTATTCATTACGAAGTATATGTCTCTGTCATTCCTTTGATACGTAAGGCCACTTCCTACCGTCTGTGCACATAACTATGAAAATGTGCACATTACCATAATTACTATGAAAGACCGGGGGTCCGTGGCTAGACAAGACAGTATGTGTATCCAAGCGTTTGCAGGAAAAGTGAACGTGAAGTCGCGAGACTTGCACACTCTTTATTAAACCGTATGAAACCCAACCGAGAGTGAAGTATGGACCGAAGACGTACGTGTGAAATTAACCATTTCCTGGTTGTGACATCACCTGTGAAATGAAATCCCAGGTGGTCTCCGAGGGAGGTGCATCAATTGTACCTGTCAGTCTTCTGGCCGTGGCTGGGGAGGGGGTGACTGGGTATACACGGGTGTCACTTGAGAATATCTGTAAATGTATATCCGTACTTTGTAGGAGTCAAATCAAGAGATATGTACGCCTATAGAAACTAACCCGTAAAAGTTTTAGCTTATTTCATTGTCTCAGTAACGGAAAATAGTGAAAATGCATTAACGTGGAATTATTAATTTTACTAAAAACGATACAAACTTAGACGGGCAGGTTACAATTGAAGCTTTATAATCACAGTCACAGTTTTGTGTGATAAAATATGTTTTTACCAGTTTTTACCATTGGCTTAAGGTCTAATGATTTACTAATAAAAACAAGATGTAATGAATTTTGCGTTTTTCTTCCTCATTTCATGTATTAAAAGCTAAGTAAAGAACGTGTATGGCCTTGCCGGGATAGGGAGATTCCGTCAATTGTAGGAAAACATTCATCCCGCGTCATCAATTGGTATCGATCATTATATTTGGCCTTCTTCGAGTTACTAACTGATGCGTTTTATATTCGAACATTTAATTCGAATAATAAGTTGACATTTTAGCCCACCCAGAGTGACTCGAGCAGATTCCAAGATAATTGACATTCAAATTGTTACAAATTTTGATCAGTAATGAATCAGTCATTTCTCCCACGGTTTCAAAACCCACTTTGTTATTGGTGGAACCCAGTTTGGGTATAAAACAAACTATACCTATAATAAAGTTATACAGACAACCCTTGAAGAAACCAAAATAATGGGCATGTATGCCCAGAGCCCATGGCAATTTGGACCAGCGAGCGGTCCAGGTCTGGTTTGGGTACCCTAGCCCGGTGACATTTCGGGGCCAGTGTCGCATCTTCTTGATCACAGTGGTAGCCACCGGGGGAACAGGTGAGGCGAGCGTGGGGCGCGTCTTTCACACCGTGAAAGATCGCATCTTCCCCCTTGACTGAGTGGGCCATGCAATAGAGCGGCAGGCGACAAACCACAAAGATCGCCTAATCACGTTGAAATGAATAAAAATTCAATTGGCTTATTACGTCAAGATACGTTCTCCCGTGATATGCTGCCATTTATTGTTATCAAATAGGTTTTGAGTAACAAGGGCAAAAATATATTTGAACTTTGGGTAATTTTGCCATACGTGAGCCTTGTGCACCCCACTAAATTGAATCATTCTCTCAAAGGGAAGGTACAACCTTGGTAATTACCAGATTATCAAATTACGAATTAGTATCGAAAAGGTCGCTTGGTGTAAATTTGCTACAAGTCTCATTCATTCTGAGAAAGTATTCCGTCTGAAATAATTTCTTCTTAAATAATAAATGAATTGGACAGCAACAGAAATTGGACCGCCGGACAGCAACTCTTTGAAGAACATAAAACATAAACAAACTATTAAATTGTGTACAAACGAGCATTATTCTTCCATTTATACCATCAGCGCGATGAAAGGTGTAAGTCCTGCATAAAATTAAAAGTAAAAGGAATTCGCCCTTAACCATACTAAAAGGCTACACAGAAAGGTTATTATAGGCATGATGTAGGATTTGAGGCTTTGCATGGTGGAGATAGATACTTGAGTTCTTTCGGGTGACGCCATGTAATGATCTCTTCTTGGAAGAAGTGATGGCTCTGAGAAGAGCCGGTGGTTTATATAGGCATAACACAAGTTAAAGCAAAACAAACAAAAGAAAAGGAAAATAATACAATA
Organism: Zoroaster sp. YZ-2022; assembly: GCA_029582265.1. Taxonomy (NCBI): domain Eukaryota; kingdom Metazoa; phylum Echinodermata; class Asteroidea; order Forcipulatida; family Zoroasteridae; genus Zoroaster; species Zoroaster sp. YZ-2022. The sequence continues at coordinate 15,312,813 of CM055832.1, read as the reverse complement.
TCAAACAACTTAGCGAAATGTATCTGGGTCATTCCATGAACGTGGGACCCAAAGTGTGACATGGAGGTCAAACATTTCAAGTTCATTAAATAAAGAAAAAAAATATCAGTTTTGTTACCTTATTTATCATAGTTTTGTAGGTTGTCATCTTTTAAAATAATAGATACAAACATTAAAACTGGTGTCATGTATTTACTTCCTGCTTCACCTGATATGAGGTTAACGATGTAACAAAATTACAAGGGGACACCGTGTCTTGTTACGTTGTGTAATATACTGACTAAAGTTAATGGATCAAAATAGGGGAGACCCAAGAAATTTTTGTTTGTTGTCATAGTAGGTCTGTATGAGATGCAACAATAGGTGAAAGTTATAATCATCAGCTCGTACGATGTAATGCATGCCACCATGAATGACCCATCTACAGAACATGTTAGACACAGACAGCGATTCGTAAATATACACGAGTGATTTGGTGGCATGCTACCTCTCTCATCACGCACACCAACCTTGCAACCATCTCCAAACACAAGACAATAAAGACAGATCAACTGCATCAGGAAGTATTCAATAACAGTACAAATTAATGTTTAATAATTTAATTTTGACTTAGAAAAATTGTAATAATATCTTCACCAACAAGTTGAGAAGCTTTTAACCTATTTACAGATGTGCCATTAAATTTTCTGCCCCAGCGGTCACAAGTGTAAATTAATAGGTACCGTTTGTTATTATTTCTTTTCTGACTACCATATGTCATGTTGAGTTGAAGTGTGGAAAGTTGATGACTGAATCAAGTGGAAATTGTGCCAATGTTATGTCACAGTATATCAATTTGTAACGTGCATGTACGGAGACATCCCATTAGTTCCCCCATGTCCATAATCGTGAAAACCTCGTTCCTATCTCCTCGGTGCTACTGCGTTCCCCAACAGGTGTGTCTCGCTGGTGCCCTGTCCATCCCCGGCGGCGTCTTTGATGTGTCATTTCGGCACTGCTGGTCCTGTCCTACCCACTTACCCAGCCTGCCTACCTCCCTACATGACGGTAGCTCACGAGACGCAAGCATCGCAATTGTGCCTTAAAGGGACAGTATACTCGGTCAATGGCGTCATGCATCCCAATATACAAATATTAATATACTGAACAGCAAAAGAAACGCAAGTCCTTGCCAAGTTTTCAAACAGAAGACAAACCATTTTGATTCTAATCACTCATTTAATGAAAAATGCTTTCAATTTGTGAGCTGAAAGTGACTGTTGAATGTGAAAATCTTGCAATGCAATTTCAACAGTCACTTTCAGCTCACAAATTGAAAGCATTTTTTCATTAAATGAGTGATTAGAATCAAAATGGTTTGTCTTCTGTTTGAAAACTTGACAAGACCTCGGACTTGCGTTTCTTTTGCTGTCCTCGGACTTGCGTTTCTTTTGCTGTTCAGTATATAATGCAATAACAACTTTATTATACATTATGGGAAACTCGATTGCCACAACAAAATATAGGAATCAGGAGATATGCACAGAAAAAAAACAGTACAAGTTTTAGCTGAATCGGTCGTGAGAAAGTTATCATAGTTTACTGATCAAACCGCATGCTTATTATTATACACAATCATTATTTCCCCTCAAAAATGTATTTCTTTTTACTACAAAAAAAGATAGCGATTCAGAAAGATATTGTAGGCTATTTTGTATCACATGCAATAACCCATCTACTATACTTCCATCTCATAGTTTGATAATAGTAATTTCAAGGCAATACCAAAAGTGAAAAATACCTTTAACCGACTGCATCTATTATGACGTAAATCAGTTATACACCATGGGTAGTTGGCCAACTTTGAAATGAACGAGATAATTCTCCAAATAATACTATAAGTATGCTTGCTATACTATACATATTGTACAATGCATACATCTAAATTATTTGTTAAGTGTTACCTTGTTGAGAGAATGGTACACAACAAAATATCGAAGGGTGTTTTGTTATATCTGATATTGGCACTGTTTTTGATTTTTATATGAGTAATGCATTTTTTCTGAAACGTGAGCATTCATTGAGTAGAAAGTTTCACAGGTCGGTGTTATTATAATATTACCCATATTCTCTGATTCTTGGTGCGAATGAACTAAGCTTCATTTGGGTGAATATAGCTATTACAGCTGGATAGTCAGAGATATCTTACTAAAAGATATCTTTCAGAGTGATGGTATTTATATATTTCCCTTATTCCCCTTTTCTCATAAAGTATGAATGAACTAAGCAACAGTTTGGTGAATAATACTATCATGGGTGGACAGTCAGAGATATCTTAGTGAGAGATATCTTTCCGAGATATGGTATTTACGTTATTCATATTATTCCAAGATTCTCCTCAAGTATGAATGAAATAAACAACATTTTGGTGAATATTGCAATAATGGCTAGATATTGAGATATATCTTCTGAAAGATATCTTACCGAAAGAGGTTTTTAATATAAATTATTTTCTTTATTTTTAGATTGTCATAAAGTCATGAATAACCTGAGCATTATTTTGGTGAATATCGCTATTATGACTGGCTGGATAGTCATTGATATCTTTATATTGAGAAATATCTTAGTTTCCAAAAGATGGCATTTACTTTTTCCCAGATTCTCATTATAGTAGGAATGATCTATTATGAAGCTACACTTTGGTGTATACTGCCTATAGCTCATACAGTGGATGGACAATTTATGACAGATCTATTGTATAACCACCACTATAACAGTAAGTATATTTTCAGGTGTTATCAGAAGTAAGTAGACTTCTGGTATTATCCATTGATCGTTTTTTTTAAATTGGCCAACTGCCAATGGTATACCGGTATATAACTGATTTACGTTATTTAAGTGGCAGTCGATTATATCTAACTGAGACATGAGGTGTTCGTTCTTGTGCTTTGGTTCCGTGCTCAACGGTACAGAACTCTTCACAGCTTGATTCGAGGGATGCCAAATTTACTTTTAGCTAGAGTTAAACTGAATGGAGAATTCCCACACGAGGGTGATGTGTGTGTTCATATGATATGGTATTGGCAAGGTTCCTACTTGCCAACTAACCACATAGCATTTGCCTGAGTCAATATTATGCGCTCAGAAAATGGTTATTATCAGAAAATGTCAACAATCGAAGTACTGAAAAAACAGCTGATATTTATAATGGTGTTACAGCCTAATGCTCCATGAGATTTCCAAGTCCCTGGTGGTCACTTCTCAGAAATAATCAGAGAGCAAAAGATCACTCGCGAAGATATCTCTTCGGGCAAAACTAATTTCAGTGAGTTGATTATAATAACCGCCATCTTCACAGTCAGCATTCTTATCTCATCCCCATCATTCAAAATGCGGTCAACTACGAATGGTGTATAATACTGTCTTGACACAATCATGAAGCAAACCTTATGGTTTAGCATCCTAAAGCTTATGTTGTCATCTTCCTCCATAAACTCAAAGTCAGTTTCCCAGGCAAGCTGACCCCAAACTTGACCCCTAAAATATCATACTGATATGTCTACAACGAGCCAAGTGATAGGTAAATTGCTGGTAATCTAATAATCCTTAGCTTATGGGGTAGGTCTATGTGTTCGTGTTTTATGCCATATATGTTCGCCTAGGGCATGTAGTTTTAAGTCCGGTAAAAAATTCTCTATAAAGATATAATATATACTTTGCGGCTATCTATAGGAGTGGTTCCTCTCGAACTATCTTTGCAGCATGTCAAATGTGTAGACCTATGCCTGAATCTGGCTTGGAAAATGTCAACTTAATAAAGTGCTTCCCCGTGACGTGCCCTTCACAATAATGTCATTATTATCATGAATATAGGCAGGCTATACCGTTACCAGTGGTAGATCCACAGTTTGGCAAACCGTGGGCGGGGTAAACATGTTTAAGTATAAACATAATCAATTACCTAAAAGTTTTTAGTATCTTTTTAATAGGGCGTCAGAAATTCACTCCCATGACACTCGTAGCACATGAAAAGGAAATTTGTATGTGAACTATAACAGAACTACTTAGACTACTTAAATAAAGCTTTCAATAGCAAGGTGTATTATTTTGGAACAAACTCGATAAGAAAATAAAGCTATCTCCTTCTCCTTCGTTATTCTATAAGAAGTTGAAACAGACAATCTTAAACTGCACATTGTTAAGTTTTTTAGGCGTTCGAGATAACTCCCGAACTTTTTTGTTCTTCCGTTCTTGTAACTGTTAAGTTTCTAGTTAATTTGTTTTGTCTGTCCAAAGGGAAGAGTAAAAAAAACATTTTCATGGCTTCCCTGCTTCCCCTAATGTTAACATTATTGTCTATTCAATTTATATTATATGTATTCAAAAGTCTGCATGTACAAAAGTCTGTATATTGATAAATTATTCAGAAATCAAATAATTATTTGATTTCTGTATTTGATATTTTGTATATTGTATAATACATTGCTATTATTGTTTTGTTTGTTAACATTGAAATAAATGTCATTGATGATACCGTACAAACAGTAAACGCCTCTTATTTTGATTTAACGTAAATTGAAAAATCAACTTTACACCTATATCTTAGAAAATGAGTTCGTACTCTGTGAGTGTAGGCCTGATTTGAATTAGTGATAGTGTGGCGAAGTGTTACATAATTATTTTGTTGTCATAAGTTTCATTCGGTTGAGGGTTGCAACCAAAAATGCTTATAGGCTACCGCACTTCTTCATGTTCAAAAATAACCATTTACATGGAGACTGTTGGACATAACTAAGGTTATGCTGGCAAAAACGTGCATATACTTTACTCTTTAATTCAAGACACGCATTTTGAACAACCAACTTGTAAAAGTTTAAGCTTATGATGTTAACGAGTACGCATAAAATGCATTCAGAAAGTAAAGTATTTCCTAAGTTTGAAATGGAAATTATTTCACTTTTCTCAAAACCACATCAAATCAGCGCCTCAGACAAAATATTTTCCAGAAAAGACTGATAACAACATCAGCTTGAGACAGAATAAATTTCACATTATTTTCATTTCGACAATTTTGTTATTTTTGAATTAACAACCTTACCTTTGGTGGCATTTTTTATCGAATTATATAACCATTTTTACATTTGCAGGGGCAGGGGTACGTGATTTTCATTACATGTACAAACGTTTGCTGTAGACTATAGCTACGTCTGATCAATATTTGTTTTATCAGCTTTGGCATCCACTGCCCCACCCCCTCCTCCCCGGACCAAAATTCTGCATCAAACTCGGATAGGAAAGACAACAACCAATGCGTTGGCGGATCCAGGGGGGGAGGGCTAAGGGGGCTGTAGCCCCCCCCCCCAATTTTTTTAAAGGAGAGAAAAAGAGAGAGAGAGAGAGAGAGAGAGAGGGGGGGGAGGGGAGAACGCACTCCCATTCCCACAGTGTGCGGGATAAACATAAGGAGGTAACCTACTTATTACTGTACTAACCGTTGAGCATAGGAAGTGGCGGCACCTTTGTGTAGTACTGAAAAATAATTGTTTTTGATTCTCAGCCCCCCCCCCCCAAAAAAATGTTCTGGATCCGCCCATGCAATGCCCAATTTGCAGGGGAAACATACGGTACACCTCTTTTTTTTCTAGTGGCGTAAGAGGGATACTCTATTCAGGGGTTCTCCAAATTGAGACCCAGGTTTCAAAACCAGTGGGGGTAAAATGTCTGTCAATGTGTCCATACTTGATACGAATCAAGAGATGTGTATAAAAACCAACCTCAGTGTAACAGTTTCAGCTTATTGTATTGTGTCGTTAAAGAGATAATAGTGAAAATGGATTCAGATTATTCGTATTCACGGTGTAACATAGAATTTCTGTCTTCGGATGACTGATATTCATGCAGGAAACTATTTCACTAAATTTACTTAAAAAAATGGCACTTGAGACAGAAATATTTCAAGGGATGGTTGATACTATCATCAACTTTACACCTAGTAAGTAACATTTGTGATAATTTGTTTTCGAGATACTGTATACTAGCTTGCTTCAAGTAGGGAGAAATCTTCCCCCTTGTCCCTTACTGGTATAAAGCCCTGTGCATGTTCGTCAACCAATTTGGTATAGTGTAGGTCTATTTGTGTGGTTTGGTTTGATCTATACCTGTAATATTGCAATTGTAAGAAGATGGTGTGCTTGAATTATCATGTAGAAATTTCCACTCAGGGCAAAGACCCTCCATACCTTAAATTAATATCATATCTTCCCAAGGGTCGATCTTTCGGGCTAAACCAAAACAATTTATGTCGTTGCTATGGTAGCTGATATATTCGCGTCAGTGACTTCAGAATAAATAGTTCGCTAAAGTTAAATGCTTGGATTTATTTTCATACATGTTTTGATTCTAATGAGGTCAATATACGCACGCAACCGTAGGCCTATATACCTCAAATCTCAGAGGATGGACACTTGCAGGTACATCATTCGACATGTTACTTGGGGCAGTATGCTCCAATTACTGCACAGTCAGTAAGACTAATTTAGAACAACACAATCCATTGACGCCGCCATATCAACAACTGATGCGGGTGTCATTTCGATGGGAGATCCAAATGTAAAACCGTCAGCAGTACATGTTTATAGCACATCCCACGCTAGCTGTTCGTTCAATAGGTCTGAATCTGAGCCAGGGGTGACGTCATCTGGGCTGGTTATGACGCCTTCGCCTGGCTCCACTCTTCATCTCGCCGTTGCTTTGGTGTTCCCGTCCCCTGAAGACATGTTTGGAAAGTACGCTCAACACCATCTTCAGATGAGCTGATACCGTAGTCTCTCCGTCGAGGGTATTTTATCTAGAAAAAAAAATTGCCAACAGGATCAATGGTGCTAATCGGAGATCCCTGACTTAGTCTTATCTTAATAGCTGCCTTATAAAATCAACCTTGGAGATTGGAGTTTTTTATTATGTCTTGGAGTTTTTATTATGTCTTTTTGCAAACATACACTGTAAAAGAAACATTTTCTGTAACTTATCAATGTTACATAAGCTAATTGCGGTTTCACGTGGGAGTTTTTGATTGGATCTGATTTCACGCGTGACTTAACTAAATTGAGAATTAGCCTAAGTCGTTCATGGCCATAAGGCAGTCATCGCACACATGAATTTGTAAAGAAAGTCCCTTTTCTGTATGGAAAATCATTCGTTTTAAGGGCATAATTATCATGATTGTTTTTTCCGAAACCTGTGGGACCTGGTTACCAGTACTATTAAGACATATTGTTAAATATTTTATGTTTGGCGAACATTAACAAATACGGGTTTTTATTTTATTTTATTTTTTTAATTTCATTTTAATTTTTTTATTTTTTTATTTTTTTATTTTTTTATTTATTTATTTATTTATTTATTTATTTATTTATTTATTTATTTATTTATTTATTTATTTATTTATTTATTTATTTATTTATTTATTTATTTATTTATTTATTTATTTATTTATTTATTTATTTATTTATTTATTTATTTATTTATTTATTTATTTATTTATTTATTTATTTATTTATTTATTTATTTATTTATTTTGTTAAGTACATTTTACAATAGGGACATCGGGTAAGCGTTTGTGTTTTCTTTGCTCGCGATATACATTGTCCTGACCAGAGTTATTTAAAGTACTTTTTTGTACTTGTACTCGACTATAACTATAGAGCTAGGTACTCGGAGTCGTTCTCGTACTCATGAAAAACTACTGGACTACAACTATACAGCTGGAGTACGGTACTCATACTCGTACTCGAGTACATGTTCTGTATTCGAACTCTTACTCGTACTCGTCTGGTCCTGACGCATCAGGTCAAGTAAAAGTTTCAGAAACCAGGCTCTTTTCCCGTAATCCGCCGCTACACATTACTATATTTGCAATCCATGATACTTACGTCATAGGTTGTTATAAGCCAATAGAACAGACCGATCCCGCATATCAATCAAAAGCTATTGATTGGTCAATCTCATTGCTACGTCGGTATTTTTTTAAATGGTAGGTGTGACCGACTGTTCTCAGCATAGCTTAGGACGGCGGGTCATAAACCAGAAACTGTATCATTCTATTGTATCTCTTGTTCGAGATGTGCTCCAGTAAGCTTATATTGCCAGGAATTTCATGATGTGGGGAACTTGCATTTTATGAAGTTTTTGAAACAGATTAACATATATGTTTACAAAAGTTTTGAAATGTTTTGTCGCTACGTCACCTACGTTTCTCAAACAGTAGAAACCCAGATGCAGTGAGCCACATTGTTATTTGGGGCTGTGTTGCGGCTGGTGCCCTACGGGTCACTGGGGAACAGTCTGTGGAAGTTTGACGCATGGGCCTGATGCGCAGCACCTTCAATCTAGTATTAGTCATGACAAAAGTGAAACATTGAAAATAATGGACATACCCTGGGGATACCTGTCGGATTACGTCACCTTTCGGTTGTTGATGAAACTCAGAGTTGGAAATATAAGTTTGAACTGCATGCATTATACTGTCGTATAATGCGACAATGATGTAATGTACCGGTATACATTGGAATTTGGTTCGGGGAAAAAAGTATTAATGTTTGGTAAAAATCCAGCGCGTTAGTCATGTCATGTAGTGATCAAAACTAGCCCTAGCAACCGGAATCCACCAGCCCTAAATTTGTTTTGTCGAATGGTGGAATGTAATTATTTCCTATTTTTTCTCAGAAATGTGACGCGTACTGAGCTGATACTCAGTCGGTTGCGGTCTATTATTTATGACGCCAGCTCATACACTGAGAAACTGGGGGTGTTAAAATTACGCCAGTTGTTGTTTTTCATTCCCCTTGGTTTTTATATTGGCGACTTTGAATTGCCCAGTTTGAAGACTTCCATCAACGTAGCATAGCAACCACCATCCTAACAGCACTATCACTAAATCTACTATTCCAAAGTTGGCCACTAAATCGTTATGATTGGAGATCATGATGAATTACATAACTTTCTCTGATATAAATGATCGATCAGGACGGATCCACAGGTTAAAGAAAATGGGGCAAACACGAGGGAGAACGCGTGGGCGGTAGGGCGTGCATCCAGCAAATTCATGTTAGCGCTCGCATACCCCCCCCCCGACAAATGCCTCTCTATAGATCCACCCCTGGGTAATTTACAATAAAAGGGGGCGCATGGAGCATGATCCCGCCCCCCCCCCCCCCGTTGCCACTCCCGCCCACCTTCAAAGGGAACAGAAGAGCCAAAATGAAGCATGTGCCCCAATTTCAATTGACACCATTACTCACCAAGGCCTATCTAGTTTTACTTGGATAAACGGTCGTGTGTTACGGACCCGAAAATATGGAACAAACTTCCCAGGCCCGCTAAAACAAAGAAGAACATTGATGTACCCTGATAATGTTACCACATCACGGAAGACCGCCCAGCCGATGAGCTAACCCTCCCCGTGAGCTCTTTGACGGCTGGCGGCACCGCAGCGCGGTAATGATCCGGTCGATTACGACAAATTTGTTATTATAGCAATCCTATCGCTACGAGAGGACCGGTTACTAAAAAAGTCCACACACATACATACACACACACACAAAACAAGGAGTAGACGTGCAGTGGACCCTGGATGATGTGAGCGACTGGTGTATTACAGCGCGAGGTTGTGGGCACCACGGGTGGGCGGACTCAGTTAGCATAAAGGATAGACACATCGTGACGATTGCTCCAGACATTGCTATCACCCTCAGCCAGTCGTGGTCACAAACAAGAACCATCCTTTATACCACGCCCGGTCCTGTTCGCACCTCAGTTTTATTGATTCCAACATCGACTTCACCTGGCAGGATTTGCAGTTCGTGAGAAACTTTCTTCATATATCTTACGAAGGCAATCTCTACTTTCAGTTCAGGTAAGAAACAAACTTTTCCCATGATACCAATTAGAAATGTTTCTCTTAGATCTATTTTTAAAATTAGAACATCGTTTAAATGAGGTGTTCTTTTTAGTGCACACGATAACATCCATTGGAATTAAACACTCATGTGTAGCTAGGCATAAGACGTTTTCTTCCCAAATCAGGCTTGAGGCACCTGAGTGAGCCTCGTCTGAGTGAGGGTATACAAGCTCAGTCGACCTGATTCAGAATTAAGCTTGTGTAATGTCGATTGTTTTCATCCACAATATATCGGCAAACATATATCGCGATTTTTAATTAATTTTCGATTATTTTTTCATTCATGCAGGATTGCTTTAGAGCCAATAACCACATGTATAGTACCCCTGTACATGAAGCGTCACAATACATCGCAAATTCGTTTGCAGAGCGTGTACTGTTATGGTCACATTTTGTGCCCCTTAAGTTATTTCCAGCTCATGTTCACTGAGCCGTTAATACTTTCGTTTCTTAACTTTCTCTACCAATGTCTTGGTACTTCTGAAGTGGTTCACTTTTGTTTCTCACTTCCAAAAGCTGAAATGACTGTTCTAATTTTGTTTCCATAATGTTGATTTTTTTTAATTGCGATATATTTTTTTAATCGTGATTTGCCGATATCTCGATAACTTAAAAATGTTCTCGATATCGTAATCGAATAAAAAAGGTATCGCGATATTCGATATTATCGTGTTATCGCCCAAGCTTATTCAGAATCTTAAAGGGGAATTACAAAATTGATAAAATGTCTGTTCATTTCAACCCTCAAGGCTTCAGGAAATATATGATAAAAGCAACTTTCTAAACATTTCTTTACGTTGCTCACGTTTTTGAGTAAACAACGAAAAAACTGTTACATGGTTTTATGTTTTTATGTGTTACAAAAAGTTCGTAAGCGGGACATATCAATTATTTTGTTTTCTCGAAGATAAAAGCACTTTAGATAAAATAATTTCTGAAGATGTTTTATTATTCTACCAACTTAGTATACTTGTAGATAAGTACCGGTACTTGTTATTTTGATAACCTGTTAATTACCATTGTTGTACTTTCCCATTAAAGCGACCATCTTTATTTTATTCTACTCAACTTGCTTCTGCAGCAACACGCGCCTTATCGAATCATGGACATCATACTTAGACCAATAATAATGTTCAATTGCTTAATTCAAGTTTAAACAATGGGAATATTTTGAATGTTCTTTATATGTGAATGACTCTTTAAGATTACGTCACTGAGGTATTGAAGGCCAATTAGTATAAACGGTATGATGCATTTGTTTTATTTAGGTCCCAAAAATTATTTACCAAAATAAACATTAAGATATTTAGTCTGTCTTTACGAAATTATTATTCTGTATTCGATTTTCTCATCCCAAAAATTATACATAAATATATTCTGCTGCGTAAAGTTATCACATCGCATACGTCATCCCTCAATCACGTTACTGCAATTACATTAAGAAATTAACTATTTTCACACTATTATTATTTAACCAAAGGGCTAGAACATTTTCCTTATTAGATTTTGTACACATTTCATCATTCTTAATCCACACATAATGACATTAATGTGTAGCAGACCATTAAAACACGTCAAAATAGATCCACTTTGGGTCATCACGATGAATATTCAATACAGACTCTCACATCCATCCCGATTGCTAAAGGTTTGGATTTGCATAACACAGGACCCGCGGCTGTGAATACCAAATGCCAAGTGTGACTTCCAATTATCCTTGATTAATATGAAAAGCCCAACTCAGACGACTGACGTGGTTGCCAATAATTCAGTGCGTGACGTTATTTCTCAGTGGCTTACCCGTGGTCTCCTCCACACGGGACGGAATGAGTGCCGAATGGGCCATCGAAGAAAATAGTTAGGTTTCAAGACCAGATTCATCCTTCGTGCTATTTTTGTCTTTCTCTATTCTGAATATACCGATATGCCCGTTCTTCGATTCATTCAAAGATAGCCTATATAAGTGCACACGGCTTAAGATAACTTGAGATTGAGCACGGTTTTACAGTTAGGGTCTGTTAATCATTATTGTGTGCGTGTACAATGAAGTACGTCTAGCGTACATGGGCTACTCTTGACCTAATGGCATCGGAATTTGAAGTGGATTTCTTTTGAAATATTTAAGCTGTAATGTATTTTTTTCATTTACGAAGTGACGTAAAACAGAATTCTAGATTTACAAATCCAAGGGTCTGTCGGAATCGCAGAACAGGTTTTCGTGCGTTCGCGCATGATGTAAGCGGAATGTTCATTGCAAGCCCACCTAGCCTAGTACCTGTACGTCATACTAGCTTTTATTATTTAATAAGTTTGATAATGTAATCTGGTCCAGGCTTAAATGTCTTTTGCGGTTAACCGACAACAGGGCGGTCAATTTACTAGTCCCTAGTGCAATGTATGCCCTCCAGCTTCGATTAAATTGAGTTATATTTGTCAAGTACTTGCTCTGCCACACCAGTAGATTTGGTAACACCAAGCCAACATTTTATTGGGTGATACAGCGGTTTTGCAAGTTTTATGTAAAGGTTAAGCATTATTAGTGAAGTTAGCGTGAAGTAATACCGGTACTTTAACATAATATTATTACACCGTGCATCTATCCTTGTTGGTTTCTAGGTAGCAAGCTATTACCTTGCTGTGGATATCTGTATAGCCGTACACATCCTTGTTTCATTCGTTTACAGTTTCGATTTCACCACGGATTGTACCTATGGGGCCAGTGTACCGACTATGCCCTTAACCCCCCCCCCATGTATCACCGCCCATTTTACGCCTGTTTTAGCTTGAGTGTATCAAACAGATTACCTATACTCACATTTTGCTTGATATCCTTATCTAATAATAATAATAATGTCGGGCATTTTAAAGCGCTCTTAATTAAACAAGGTATCACAGCGCTGTACATTATTACCCCTGCTCATCAGGTGCATAAATCATTCCTGAAACCATCTCAGCTCCCTGGGGAGTATACAGCTCAATTGCTGCCATTTCGGCGCATATGGGCTAATCAAACACAACAACCAACTCTGCCCTCACAGGTATCCATTTACTCTTGGGTGGAGAGAAGCAATTACGGTAAAGTGTCTTGCTCAAGGACACAAGTACCACGGTCACGGACAGGATTCGAACCCACATTCTGACGACTCAGCCACCAGAACACAAATCCGATGCATTAAACTGCTCGACCATGGCACTCCTTATCTTATATGGGGGAGGGGACAAAAGACAAAAGATAGAGGCACGATGCTAAAAAAAAAAGCACACACAAAAAGTATTCAAAATTGTCATGGATGCCAAGAAGAAAGAGGTAGTGCCCCTTTGCCACTAGGATTCGCCAATGCTTGTCTCATTTTTGTTATAATTTTTTTTTACTAAATTTAAATGGGAGCGTTTTCGATGTTTTTACATAGCATAGGCATACTGTGAAAAAAAGAAACTCTTTTGTGTAAAACTTTGTGCATTTAGAGTTGTTAAACTAATCTCATTATATTGTATGAATACGGTTTAGTGTTTACTATTGCAAGTTACTCTGACCCTTTGAATCAGAGACCTATGGATGTTACTCCTTGATTTGTTTAACAGGATGGCCCAGAAAAGCGGAAAGCAGCTTGTAGTGTTAAGCTCGATTCTCGTGGTGGGGAGCTTCCTTGGTGATGTGAGCGCTGCGTGTGGTGGCGAGGAGATGGCAAATTATCGAATAGAGTTCAGGGGTCTGTGGACTGAGTTGGCATTCCCAAAGAGTTTTCCAAAATACCGCAAGAACGCCCAATGGTCAACACTCACTGGTGAGTAAGCCTTACTGGCCCTAGGGAAATTTTTTAAAGATACATACTTTTACAAATATCTATGTTTCTGGATAGTTTAAACAAAATGAACAGTTTATTTCAAATTTAACAGTGGATGTTGAGTGTACTTTTTAAATTGGTAAAAGTGTTAATTCTGATATCTTGCACATGCCGCGTTGTTTTATGCTGTTTTTTGGTCAGTGTCACGACAGCAGCACGATAAGTGTACACAACGAAAGCCCAAACCGTTCACATGAAAGTAGTGGTTTACAAGTTCACTGACCGGGAACCAAAGATTCAGTTAACAACAGAACAAGTTTAGAGACCTGAATAGAATTCAAGCAACTTGTATGTACAAAGAAATCACGGTGCTTCATCTGGATTCCACGTTGACTACAAGAATATGCAATTGTTCATCATTAGCGTGGATGCCCCAAAATACCTTAAAGTATTAAAAGACCCTCAGCGAGGCAATTAGAATGTATAATAACACGGTGATATCAACACGGATAGGCCTACACCGTTGTGCTCCATGGTTTCATTGCGTAGTTACTCATGTTCACTAACGGGTGTCTTGTAACACCATAAAAGTACACTTTAGAGTTCCCCATCAATGTTTAACTTGGTTCAATGTTCCCAAAATGCCGCAATGTTAAGATGCCGGAAACGAAAATATCATCAAAGGCCCATGTACATGATAGGTTTTTGCCTATTGATGAAATTCTAGGGTATGTTTGGCATTTAAGGTAAACAGTGTGTAATTTGACTCAAAGTTAAGTATCCAGGTGTGTGTACATGTCAAGCTGTCAAACCACCGGTTACTCTCAGAACCAACGCACTACTATACAAATCATGGAGATATTATATTCCTCTTTAGTGTTCGCAAACATTTTTCATGTTGTGGCTTCATTCTAAACTGACGCCATTGATTATGGACTTGTGATTACTAAGCCATTGGCCAAATTCAAAACAAAAAGTGTTTGAGAGGTCAGACATCTGGCCAAGGGAAAAACCCCAAACAGCCGCTGGTCGCTGTATGTGGCCACGTGCGTCAATCGAGTTTCAAAAATCCCACCATTACTAGACTTGAAAAACAGTACTTATATACAGCTCTGTTATTATCTATATCTCTCCATATACATGTTGTTCTTTGCGCGGTTTATAAGGAGGTGTGATTATGAATGGTGTGCTTTCTGCTTCATAATGCCTTTAATAATCATGGCCGTGTAGACCATGTGACTAGTTTACACTTTGCGTGACCTTTAGGGTGATTTCTTGCCGGGCAAAAAATGTGTAGGCCTATTTGTAGGCCTATTTGTAAGCAGAGTTTGTATATTGTGTACCGGTACTTCTCCACACAACATCCAAAATCTCATTTTCAGATAAATAATACTTGGGATTTAATGTAAAAACAAATGAAATTAAGATTTGTTCTGCTGATATCTCAAAATATCAGATTTTATGTTGTTTTTTTTGTCATAGACCAGTGTACATTTTGTGCCCGGTGCAGTTTGACCTTTGGGTTTAAACATGTGATGTCATTGGTCACATCATCTATAAAAGACCTTGATTGTACACTCTTAAAACTAAAGTTGAATCAACATTTTAAAGAGTTCGGTACCGTTTTTAAAAAGATGGATTTAACTTTTAAATATGTTGAATGAACATTAATAAAGTTAGATTTAACTTGACCCCGTGTTGATTCAACACTTTCTTTGAGTTGAATTTAACTTTATAAAGTGACTTGTCACTCACCGAACTCTTATATGTTTGATTCAACACTTAAGTAGGGCCTCACATAGGTGAGACCCTACTTGGGAACAAACATTAGAATCAACGTAAATCATATTATGACCACATTTCCTTTAAAGCTGCCTGTCAAATTTAGTCAGCATTTTGACAGATCAGACAAAAGGCTCTGCGACATATACATAACAGCAAAAGAAACGTCACCCCCTAAATTTTGTTAAGTAATTATATTATTAAACATAATAAATATACAATGTTGTGGGATGATTGGCTGCCAGGTCAACCAAATTTGCCACATTGTGTTCGTGTTACACTCCATACTCATAATATTCTTCATTAAACAAATTATATTAATTATAAAATGAAAATAATAAATATGTTTAGGGGTGACGTTTCTTTTGCTGTTATGTATATATACATTGTCATGTATACCTGGATAGTTAATGCAAACCGTCCACTGTGGCCACTTCCTATCGGTCCCTTGTGTTCTTGGCCACTATATACAGGTTTGACTACTGTGTATTAAGTTCACTAAATAGAGAAGACATGGCCTATACGTGACTGTAAACCTTGTATGACTTGGCTTCTCCGATCTTACCGGTGGTCCCCGCTGTCTGCAGGCTTATATCTCCCCAGCATTAAGACATAGGACGTGGTCCTGGGTCATGTCTGGATCAGTACGCCGAATGCACCCAGATGAATTGCTGGGTATTTAATACCGACCACATTTTGTTTCACAGCCGCACACAGTTGTCCATGTGCCTTATGTTCCGCCCGACCATACGAGTTCCAGATTACTACAAAATGTGGTCAGGATTGGCCCAGCAAGCCCCAGTCTACTATTCGCTGAGAATCATTTCGGAACCCCGCCGCGTTTATTAATGCAAAGTTGCCCTTGAGGGCGAATACCCAGTGTATATGGTGAACTTTTTTCCCCGTTCAATCAAAATCCGAGTTGGGATCATGACTAAAAACCATACATTTACCATTTTGATGACAATTCTGTAAATCAGGACTTTTCAAATGTTTTTCTATGAAAAAGGCCAACGGTCTAGTTGTAGGCCTAAATGCTGTTTTGTCGAAGGACTTTCTTGGCCAAATTAAGCGAATCTCCTTGACATTGTTCGAACTATAATAGGTGGTACGTGACCTTCTTCCTTTTGAGGTCAGATCTAAAGTCATGATTATGTTCCAAGAATCTTTCTTGCAAAAAGAGTTTTGGAATCGGTGTTTGCCCAATTATAACATTTTTTGTTTGTTTATGAATGCAATAATACAGACAAACATCTTGATATTAAAAAGACTACACTGGTTATTAAAACCCAAGCAGACTTTGAAAGACTTTGTTGTACTATTGTATATTGGCAAGCGGCACATCCAGGTTGAACTCTATGGCCACCTGTCTATTATGAACACGACTTCCTATTGGTGTCACATATTTTGCCTGTCTATTATGAACACTGACTTCCTATTGGTGTCACACATTTTGCCTGTCTATTATGAACACTGACTTCCTATTGGTGTCACACATTTTGCCTGTCTATTATGAACACGACTTCCTATTGGTGTCACACATTTTGCCTGTCTATTATGAACACTGACTTCCTATTGGTGTCACACATTTTGCTCGCTTTCTGAGTGTGAAATAGCTCTCACCAAAGAAAATTCAATTTTGTCCCATTTTTTGGATCGTTGGGGGAGCGTTAATTTCTGTACCGAGTCTTTCACGGTGTTTACAACACGGTTGAATCTTACATAATGATCAACCAATATCTTAGTGTGGTCCACGCATGTTTACATTCATTTCATGTTGATCTGAACTGAATAACCAATTACTCAATCAATCATTATTTCAAGTTGAAAATTATAGGAATTTCTTTTTGCCTGGGATGTTTTCCTTTTTATTTATTTATTTATTTATTTATTTATTTATTTATTTATTTATTTATTTATTTATTTATTTATTTATTTATTTATTTATTTATTTATTTATTTATTTATTTATTTATTTATTTATTTATTTATTTATTTATTTATTTATTTATTTATATGTTTCATTTTGAGTAAATGCAAATTTCCCTAATAAAATAATATATATTTTTGTTTCAGTACAAATTCATGAACCTTCAAGAACCAGTGGTGTCAATTTATTTCAGTTGCCCAATTTAAACACCACTTGTGAAGTCTTTCATTCACCCACAGTTTTTTTTCCCGTAAATTTACTGTGCAACATGAGACGTAGCCTTTAATAAAGAGGACAAAGAAGCCAAACTACACGCGGAGCCTAATTCCATGCTGACCTTTCCCCTTCACCTGTATTACCAATACTGTAATTGGGTTTTCTGGGTCATGGGGCGGTGTTCTACCCCACCGCCCAATCCGCTAGAGCCACTGTCACAATCTGTTTGCCTTCAGATCTTCATTTTCTTCCAAGCTGGGTTCATCTTCGGCCATAAGTTGCCGCTAGGAGCAATTAACATTTCGTTTGATGCAGATGATACAGTCAAGAGAGGGCATCTGAAGGAGACGATACGTTTACCGACATTTGGAGACGGCCGTAGGGAGGGTTATACTAGGGGATGAGACAGACTTACAGTCTAGGATGTATGCTCATGAACCTTCAATGATACCCTGCTAAGATAACCAAAGAAATCAGCGGCCATTAAAGTCCCTGTTGGTCGCCGGTATTGTAAGTTATCACGAAAGGCAGCCCACTATAGAAAGTTAACAGCCAGTGATTTGACGAATTTGCAAGGGAACACCATCGTTCGATGGGCCCGTCGCGCCGTGCCCTTCACAAAGTACAGACCGGGCCTGACAGGGGCGGAGGTCACGGGCTGTGTGACACTCGGGCCCGGCAGGCCAGCGAGCGCTGTTAATTGTCGGCGGAGTGCTCAGAGAATTGCCGTGTTGTTCTACCCTAATTTGATCATGTCGTGCCGTCCCGGTGCACGCCGGGGATTCGCAGTCGATAAACGGGCCTTGCATGTGCCGATTGGTGAGTCGGTCCGCCACGCAGCCATTTCCCTGACCGTGCATGAGGACATAGGATCCACGCCATAGATCCTATCCATTTCATCCTAAAACAACTCTTTGTTTAGTGAAGACTCTATCAAAACTTTCCCCATGTCCCATGATAGTCGCCCGCGGGCTCACTTAACTCGTCCTCAACCTCTTCTAGTGCAATCGGCGTCCACGACAAATATCAAAGTCTCCTGTGATACCCCCATCCGTTCAGGGGGCCAACCGCTATGTTTGTGCTTCCCTCAAACGGAGACAATGGGACAGCTATGGTTTCCCACGTAGTCAAACACAATTAGTAAAACCCCCGGGATAGGGGGAACGAGTTTCGGTGTCCTAGTGTCCGGATACCGCTCTGCCGCTTACAGTGTCTCGTTGAGCGATGAGCAGGGAGTGCAGACCTTGCATAAACACCTTTCGATACCAGACAAAATTATAACAGACATGTTGGCCACTTCGGACTCCAACAAATATTAGCCGAAAGTTGTGTTAACATCTGCCACGTCTGTAAGAAAATTGAAATCGATACCCTAGTCCTAACAACAGAATACATAGTGGAGGAAAATAGCAAGAAAACACACAATTTGCTTATGGTGGGATTTCAGCACTTACTAATTGGCTACATGTAGTGCAAATTCGTACCGAAGAGTAATCTGACCGAGAAATACACCCCCATGATTTAAGCCCACACGCAACACCATTTTTAATTGTAGTCTTCCAATGTCTCCGTTTTTTTCAAAGGAAGGCAAAACAAGTATACTCTTAAAACTGCCGGGTCAGAATTGACCCGGAAGAACGGTTCTGCAAGAACCAGACTCACACTTCAATAAGTGAGAGTCCCACTGACTTAACTGGGTTTCGAGAGAATCTGGGTCAGGAATTGTTGACCTGGATTTCGGATTGGTCTGACCCAAAAATAAAACCTTTGCACCTGCGGGTCTTTTTTCTGGGTCATTTCTGACTGGGAGTCTTCCCCCATGATAAAATTGCTTCTAAACGTAGGCCTAGTTGTTTGAGGGATGTGTGTGTACAGGGGTTGGGGGTACGTACCCATGTTCATGCAATATTAATTTCAGTTTTTTAATGATAACCAAAGCCAAAGACAGATATTTCGTGCAAGAAATAGGAACCTCCCGCTGAAGTCATCTGATCCTTCACTATTATAAATTCACACTTCATAAGCCTGCACACATTTGAGGTATAGAGGAAAGCCTCACGTACTCGCACACTAGTGGGATTCTACTGATGGAAACTGTAAGACTGACAGTTTACATTGCAGCTTTCGTTATCATTCTTACTATTTCAGGTGCCTCCCATGATGACCTCTTCAGTATGTGGGAGCCAGGGAAGTTGGCAGGCCAGGCGTTCAGGAACTTCATTGAGGGGGAGGACCCATCTGGGAGCAAGCTCCAGGGTGAGATGGCGCGCAACACGTCGGTCCACATGATCTTCGCGGCCAAGTCTATATCCAGTGGCACTGGGGCCTCTTATGCAACAGCGTCTATGAGCAGAGACTTTACGAAGGTACTGCTGGATATACTTCTCTTCAGTTGAAACACTAAATAGCGGCAGACTTACTGGTTCTACTCCATTGTATACAATGCAAACAATGGGGAAAGGACCGTTTAGTCTGCTGCCATCAGAGTCTCAAAAGTCTCTGATTCAAGCTGATG
Organism: Zoroaster sp. YZ-2022; assembly: GCA_029582265.1. Lineage (NCBI taxonomy): Eukaryota > Metazoa > Echinodermata > Asteroidea > Forcipulatida > Zoroasteridae > Zoroaster > Zoroaster sp. YZ-2022. The sequence continues at coordinate 15,292,648 of CM055832.1, read as the reverse complement.
TCTGTCCAGTGTGTCTTTGTTGTAAAAGTTATTGTATTGCCAGAAATATGATGAGCAATCGTAGTTCTATCTTCTGTAAAATTGTAAAAGTAAAGGCAATTATAGTCTATGATGAGGACACACAATAGCATGTGCTTTAAGATGTCATTGCTGTCAAACTTGTATCTTCGAAAGAGTGTATAAAGGGAATCGCATTCAAGGGAAGTTGACAGATCAAGGAGGATCTCTCCACACACTCAAGAATAAAGTAATATCCAACTTCTTTTCAATTCATATTGCAGATCTCATTTGCAGTGCATCTCATCCCAAGTCCAGACTGGTTTGTAGGAGTGAGCAACCTGGATCTCTGCGAAGGAGGCACCTGGCGCAAGGACCCGATCCGCTTGCAACTCCAATCCTGGGACGCCGGAACAGACGGCGGGTTCTCCTTCACCTCTCCGGACTACGTCAGCAATCCCCAAGAGCCTATCACACAGATAACTGCACAGTTTCCCGACCACCCAGCCAATTCTTTCTTCTACCCGAAGCAGGACGCTTTGCCGCCCATCGCTCAGGTGACGATGGTGTGGCAGGAGGCGGATGTCAACGACTGGATGAGGGGGCTCTTACCGGAGGTGACCCAGTTGGGGAAAGGAGGAAAGGGAAGCTCGTCGGGGGAGCTGAATGGACAGATTCTTCAGGACAGCCCGAAGTTTGTCTTCCCAGGAATGGATCTCCCGGAATATACAAATATAGGTGGATATACTATCAAACTTATTTCAAATCTTTCTCTGTTCTAAGTAAATACATTTGTGTTCTTTTGTGTTTAAAATGTTGTTTTTTTCTTAAAGATCCTTTGACACTAGTAGTCTCTCTCACCTACTGCCTGCCTGCTTCTCGTTATCTGTCCAGCACCTACCAACCAACCTACTCATACATTCTGGTTGTTCTGTCTGTTTACCACGGGCATAAATCGCGGGGGATGGGGGATATATACCCCCACTTTTTTGCCAAGGGGGATGGGCCATAGGATCATCACCAGAATGTTTCATGCGGTAAAGAAATAATAATAAAAACTGAATAATTCGTGAAACACAAGCAAAAAAGGGGGAAATTTGGTTTGTTTAATCACCCCACTTTTCGACACGTATTTACGCCACTGCTCTATACAGCCAATGTCATTCTTTCTAGTCTTTCATCAAACCCACGTTGGCTATAAAAATTGGTAAATTTGGGCAAGGAGACGTTGTCTAAAGTGTGTTTGGGAGGGTGGGGAGGACAGAACTCATAATGAGAGATAAAAACTGTAAATTATTGTTGATATTTCCACCGATGACCGACAGGTGGTCCTCTCTGCTTATCTGTACTCATAATGTCCCCCTCATCTTTCCGCTCTGGTTTACTACTATTCTGCCCTCTCCCGTCCAGGATTCCTGTCTCGACATCTTTCTTCCTTCCATCATTTTGCTTTCTTCTATTCTATTCTATTTGTTTCCTTATCACAGAGGTAGTTATACCATATGACTGTGACGTAACGCCGTGGGGTGCGTGGAGTCCATGTGACACATTATGCAAAGTCGGGCTCCGACGACGGTTCCGATTGGTCATTCAGAAGCCGAAAAATGGCGGCAATGACTGTCCGGATCTGATCGGCCTCGAGGCATGCCAGACCGCAGTGACGAAGCCGCAGAAAAAGTGTCTGAAAGGCCGAATCAAGAAGGAGACGAAGAAATACATGAACATCCAGAGACGGAACTACATGGGGAAAAAGAAGCGTAATAAGTTCATTGTCTAAATAAATTAAATAGCAACAGTTGTCATTATGTAATATAATATCATAATTATTGAATTTAAATTCCGCAGCTTCGGGGAGGGAGATGATCATTTCAGGAAGGTCACTTTGATTTATTTCTCTAAAAGAAAGGGTGTCACTCGATGTGACGAAAGATGGTCAACTTTATTGGGCGAGTGTGCCAATCAATAATTAACTCATGAGCTTGTTAATTCAGTGTTGTGAGCCGCTGGATTCACCCATATCTAAAACTTGAATGATTGTTTGTAGGATTTTGTTTATGTACAAAACAAAAATTAAAAACAGAGATGAAGCTAAGCCACTCTGCCAAATTTCAGCCATGAAACTGCTCTGGAAAAAGCAAGTTTCGTAAACATGGGCAGGGCACAGCTCAGATTGTTACCTGATAAAGATAGTACAGGACTGCTAGAATACCACTAAGGAATCGCGAACACTTTCAGTGGGTGCATGTTGGATGCCGGATGAAATGTTCCTGTACACAATATGATTATCTTTTTACTCAATAGAATATTCCACAAAGGATAACTGACTATTACATCAAGAGAGACTTGAACCTGTTTATGTATTTGGGATAATTAACAATAATTACAGATATTAAAAGATATGGAACTTAATAATAAAATACCGCAATGGAAATCTATAGGGTGTTGGTTCATGTCCCGCTATCGTCAATCTTTATTAAATTTTGTTTACTCCAGCAATGTAATTCTGACGGGTTTACACGCATCCAGGTTTAAGATATGGGCGATACCCTGTAGTCCTAAAAACGATGCATGGTTGGCGCCAAGTGTGGTTTTTAGAACTGATATAAATGAATTGTTTCTAGTCCGAATACACTTATGGTAAAATAAATCCGATTCATGCATATTCTAGCCCTCTAGTGGTGAAATTGCACTTGGTTTCCGACTACAACAACAGCAAGTGGTATGCTTTGTAGTTTTCCCCTAAAATCACAAGTGATGGGCCTGGTATTTTGTTTCTCTGTGTTTGGGCACTCTTCTGTTTAAACGATCAACACATGAAATGCCGCCCTCTTGCGATCGTTCCGCTGAACAAAGTCATTGACATACAGCAGTTTACCTGTGCCACGACCTTGCTGTGTGAAGGTGATTTATCACATGACAAAAGTTCGACTTTTTACCTGCGAAACAACCCTCTTGAATTTTTCACGATTATTTACCTCAATTTTGTTTTGATAGGTTGCTGATATTCTGAAAACTTGGGGGGTGGAGTCTGTGCCCGTTTTTTAATCCTTGATGATATTCTGAAAACTACTCTATTAATGTAAAAAGAGTGAAAAACCACTCCTTTAAAGAGCTATAAGGCGGACAAGTCTTTTTGGAGTGAAATCCACTCTGATTCGAGTGAAAAATACAGTAAAAGGCTACCAATTCACTCTTTATACACTACCAATTTTACTCTTTATCCACTCCAAAAAGACTTGTCCATATAGCTCTTTGAAAGAGTGTTTTTTCACTCTTTTACATTAATAGAGTAGGGAGTGGTCTGCGCCCTCTGGATCTGCTCTTGAAAAAATTTGACTTGGTGTAAACCACACTATAAACTTTTATCAAAAGTGTATTTGGGGCTTGGAGTTGACATTAGCAAGCAAATTGTTTGTCTCAAGATACGAAGTCCACAGGGAACTAATATCAGTTTTAAATTGTAAGTTGATTTCACATGTAATTTAATAATAATATTAACGATAAAATATATGCAAGTATAAAACGGCATCGAGTCTATAAAAGCACCTATATGAACGCCAGATATGCTGGTTGTCAGTTAAAGAATAGAATATTCCGATAGATATAAACTGTTGTCTGTAAATGTCTTTCTGCAAATCAAACATACGCAAATCTACACCGTATGTCACACCATATGAAAATACTAGTATCACCCACTGTGGTGCAATTTTTATAATCCGGTTTTCCCCTCCATAGAGAACCGAAGTGTGACGTCACGTTACCATGGCAGTCGGTTGTGCACAATCTATGTTCCGTTATTGTTCTATGATAAAACACTTACAAAATGGTTCACTGGTTCTGTGAACATGTCATCACTTCGGTTCTCAACAGCATTTTCATTAATGTATTAAAGCAAATCCTGTATAATATTTCTAAATTTGTAAATATATTTTCTGAATGGTTTGTTGTTATTGAAATGACCTACTGTTCTTATCTGAACATTTACTTCAATTATACTGTCAATTAATTCGGTGTTTTAGTTTATTTAATTGTTTGTGTTTTTCTTTTTACACATTAGGAACATTCCTGGGAAGTTATAGTCCTGTGAAAAAAAAAAGATTTGTGATCGTCCTCGACTGACTTACACGATTGAACCCGACCTATTTTTTTTAACCTCCCATATTAAACATGGATAGTAAGTAATATCTCCAACTGGCAAATTGCTGACCAGCAATCCCCCTCCCTTCCTTTGCTCCCCCCCCCCAAAAAAAAAAATAATAATAAATAAATAAATTTAAATACAAGTTTAAGGATGTTAAAGGAAAAGGGACAGAAACCCACTGCCAAACTGATTTTGGTCATTGATAGGTACGACTTTTTCACAAACCAATTTGAAACCAAGGAAGCTTGTTTTCCAATCTTTCTGTAAAGCTCACAATTATTTATGATCCTATCTAATTCCTCCTATCAACAAAATGAATTATAAAATAAACATTGTACACATAATTATAATACACTTCACTACAGGATCAGACAAAACAAACTTAAGCCACCATACGATTTTTGTTGTTTTCTTAATCCATTTTGACGTTTATTTATGAATCTAACTTCTTCACTTTTTGGTTTAGAATTTCAACAAGAGACTATTTTTTATGACATGCCAAATGTATACATTTGTAAGTACAAACGGTTATCAGATTTCTTTTAAAACTGTATAATATATACAGTAATATAAGATGTGACTGAGACTTGATTATCTAATGTATTTAAACAAAAACTGGACAATATTTAAATTGATATAAATACTAAGATACCATAGAAAGGAAACACCATAAACGACAGTTATGAAATATGTACAAAGGCTGAGACCACCAGCTTTTTAAAAATGTCTTACAATTCTAAAATCTTTGTATCAGTACCCTATATTAGGGACTGCCCAAAGTAATTTTTATTTTATTTCTTTAATTCTGTTTAAAGAGTTAAACATTTCAGCCCTAAAAAAACCTGCTGGGACACAGGTCGTTATGTAGTTGGGCTGCATCCAGTTCACAGTCAGTGGGTTAGACCTGCCCATTGATTTAGGCTTGCCTTTTTAGCAGTGGCCTGGATATGCTGTATGTTGGTAGAGCCCACTGACTGTTATTGAAGGCCTTTATCTCACAGCGGCCATTTTTGTCAGATTCCATGTATAAAAGATCAATAAAAAAGCCTGTTGTCAGTACATACAAAGGGGGCCTTCCAATTTTGGTCACATGAATTTTTAACGAAAACAAAAAACAAAAACAAGATGGCTGCACCGTGACAAAGGTGTCTACACCGACTGGATAATTAAGGGTCAGGCATGTTCATTGAAGCCAATAGACCGCCATGTTGCTAGTCTCTTAATCCACACATTGCAATGCTATCAGGAACTATAATTGACCTCAACATTGTACAGTGTATATGCATTCCTTTTGTACAGGTGATAGCAAGATAGCTGTGTGGTGGCTTCACAAATTGATAAGGCCCCAATAGGCAGACCCTCTATCCAGTCAGTAAAATATAGATCTGTGGTCTTGCCTTAACCAAACTAATAAACCATTTGACAATCCTACCTTATATACAGGTTGTTATATCATGGACAATCTACTTGTCTTTTTCCCCAGGGCGAATGGAGATTATTTCTATAACATTTTAACAAATGTTTTTAGAAATGGAATTATTTTTTTTAATTACCCATGTTCGTCCTGGGAGAAAAAGAAATAATAATTCATGGTTATACCCTCTTTGTGTGGAAATCATGGCCAAACTCTGGTATGCAAGGAGTACACAGAAAAACCCAATAGTCTAACCAATCACATTTAGGTTTACCAGCCTGATCTATCAACTGTTTGCATGGTACCTTGGCTTACCATATGAAACATTAACCAGGTTCTGAATGACTGAGACAGAATGGTTCAGAGTTGTGTGTTGGGGTTGGGGAGGGAAGGTTGGTTCCTCTTTATCTTTCCCCAGAACAAGAATTTCATATATTGACAATTTGTAATTACTCACATACATCTGTAACTTTCATCATCTTATTGAACCTGTCATATTCTGCTCCAGAATTTGTTTTTCCTGTTTAGTTTTTAAAAAAATAAACGCTCCCACACAATTATGAGTTGGGTTATGTCTCCCCCTCCCCCAAATCAATCAAATTAAATAATGCATATGGTTTGACAACACCATCCTAAAGTGATGAGACCAAGGGTCAATGTCATAGGTCTGTTAAGCACACAAATTTACTAAGCAGAGCAAAGTTATGCTTAGCAGTTACCAGCCAAATTGTCAAATAATGGCTTCTGGCTGGTTCACTGATAAATTGTGCTAAAGCAGATACATTTGCTAGGTATCATTATCTGCTCAGCAGTTGTATGAAATTGGGTCCTGAGTATCACTTGGATGAGAAAAGTTCAACATTTTGTGTTCCAGTAACTTATCTCAGCGAGGGGAAGTGTTGAGACTCCTTGCTTTTGTGGGCGTAACTCGTTGTAAACGTACCGCATGTTTTTTGAGTGTAAATTAAACAGTGTACATGCTGTCTGCCTTGTAAATAGAAAAATGCTTTCAGTAATAAAACAAAAAACTGTAAATATGTGTAATAAAATCAAAACAAAACCCTGCTAATTAAATAACTGATCTTGTTCAATATTGCAGTTATTTTATTTCATATATTTTTGTCTTGGTGTGTAGCAAAGATGTAGTAATTGTACTCTCTCGTTTGTTTTTAAAATATAATTATTTTATTTAAGTTAAGTTCTTTTCTTTATACTTTTTAAAAAATAGATTTCAGCCAACCGATGAAATTGGACAAGGTATTTTCAATTACAAATTTAACCTTTTGAATTTTGAGAAGTTGTCACCAATGTATGTGCATGCCAAAAGCAAATCCCCCCCTACTTAAAAAAAAAAACAAGTATAAATGGTTGTTTCTGTGAAAATGTTAACATTTTCTATAAAACCAACCACCTTTGAGAGAAAAAAATCATGCAACTTTAAAAACTATCAAATTTAAATTCCTCTGCACTTAAAATATGAAAACACACAGAAAATACCCTAATGACTACACACATTTCTGGAGCAAACCCAAAAACAAACTAGTTTGACTATAAAATAATAAATATGACAATGTACATGTACATTGTATATGTAACAAACATGTTTGGCGCCCTCTATTGGCATAAACTAACAGACTGGCTTGCAACCTTGCTAATAGGACCATCTTCTTGTACCTAGACTGGGATGCACCCCACTTGTGAAACACACTTGTGAAACACACTTGTGAAACACACTTGTGAAACACACTTGTGAAACACACTTGTGAAACACACTTGTGAAACACACTTGTGAAACACACTTGTGAAACACACTTGTGAAACACACTTGTGAAACACACTTGTGAAACACACTTGTGAAACACCACCAAACATGATTTTGGGCCATGTTTCCACAAGTCCTAAATTGTGTAGTCCTAAAAATGTTTGTTTCTTTTACTGGATTACAACATTATTCTTGAGGCTCGGCGAACTGATTTAGTGGGGTGCACCCTTGGCATTAAGATACACAATCATTGGGAAATGGATATGAAAAACAAAAATTGCATTGATATGAATTTTATTTTTGAGCTCCCACTCAGACCTAGTGACTCGGGCAAAGGCTGGGTCTCCTGATTGGGGGTATGTTGTTATCCTCATTGGGAGATAATGCTCCCAATCAGGATATGGTTGAAAATTATCCTGTGAGGAGAGGGGTGGCGAGTCAAATCCTTTGCAGTAAAACCCCCACCCCCACCCCCCACCCCCACACAGTCATGTTTATGGTGTAAACCGAAGATCTCCTATTCCCTATGTTTTTGGATGTTAAAACCTTTTAGGCATCTCCCATTTGATTTGTACACATTTGCAAATTACCGTCAACCGAGGACCCATTAAGCCTAACTCCCTAGGTCCATTTGCTTACACATAACCTGAATCCTTCCTAACTCCCTAGACCCATTTGCTTACACATAACCTGAATCCTTCCTAACTCCCTAGACCCATTTGCTTACACATAACCTGAATCCTCCCTAACTCCCTAGGCCCACTTGCTTACACATAACCTGAATCCTTCCTAACTCCCTAGGCCCATTTGCTTACACATAACCTGAATCCTTCCTAACTCCCTAGGCCCATTTGCTTACACATAACCTGAATCCTTCCTAACTCCCTAGGCCCATTTGCTTACACATAACCTGAATCCTCCAAAATCCTTCAGTAGTAAAGCAAGCACATGACATGTACAGTTGTATGCACACATGTGTTTCTAATCTGTGATACATGTACATGGCCAGGGACCCTCCCTGCATGCATGGAGCAATAAACAGTGTCCACTGACCCAAGCATTGACCTTGCAATCACGACAACAAACATGGATGTACATGTACCATGGAAAGGCAAGTACGCTTAATAACCTCAATCCTCCAAAATCCTTCACTTTAGCAAAGAGCATGTAGCATGTAACTTTGGCAAAGAGGATTTTGGAGGACTTGAGAAGGTTAGGGTTAATCCTTTTTTCTTGTAAGTGCTCGGTTTACACCATAAGCATGTACACTATGACTGTGTATGCTAGATAGAATAGTCAGAAATGTTTTTCACTGAGATTACAGAGCAATGTACAACCAGTAACCATTTGGGCACAAGTCCCACTATTAACCAATCTCTCACGAAAATTTAAAAACACAAACAAACAGGTGTTTCAGGTCCACAGCCCAAACGCCCGACAGGAAAAACCTGTTAGCACAACATCCTTCAGTCACATTAAGCATTATCCAATTTTATCCACTGAGTGCCCTCTATTGATTCAGACTAGATAATCACCGAGTCTGCCTTACAAAAAGAAGATTTCAGAGAGCAAGGTGCTTTTCGCAGACCACCTATTTAGCTGAACACCTGAGTATAGAAATGAGAATCCAGTCAGAGAAAGGTGACAACCTGCATCTATATTGCTTGGCATGTTCACAGCTCAAAATCAAACGGCAGCCATCTTGGATATTTCCAATGCAAACATCTATGAAAATCAGTATAAGGCTCATGTCCAGAATAGTTAGGTGCCTGTGATGCAGTGACCCATTTTGTAATATAATTGCATTAGGGAACTTGACAACAGTAACCACGATGTGAAGAGACTTTATACATACTGAGCATATAAGTTTATGCTGAGTAAACATAAATCAGCATTGTAAGAGGACAATACCTGCTGCTGCTATCAAAACAATGAAGTAGCAGTTTCTGCTCATATAAAGAATTGTAGCATACCCTTCATTGCTGCTCTTACATAAAACGGCAGCAAAGTCTCCATTGTAAAAGCAAAACAATGCATATTATAATTGGTGTGATACATGAGGTGGCTCCCCGGACCTAGAATAGTTTCAGAGTTATTCAGTTTGAATTGGACGATGGGGCTTTGTCGTCTTGGCCCTGGGTGACCACGGGTGGTTTGACGTCACCTGATGTCCAGGAGCCAGGCCCGCCGGATGACGGTGGACGCTTGCTAGACCCTGGTTCAAACTCCTCTTCGTTGTCCATGCCGTTGTTGGAGTCAAACTGCTGGTTCTCCAGACGGGTGATCAACCTCTCGTCCTCATCTCCGAACTCCCCTCCCATCAGAGAAGGCTCCCCGACGACCATCACGTCCTGTGCCAGGGGTAGGGGAAAAAAATATACAAAATAAAATAATGCAACCGGTGTACGACTGTAGCGTTATGTTTCAAATTTTGCACATGAAACATACTAGTTAGTGAACAGAGTTAGTGTTCCGAGAGAAATTAATTAACACTTTTGAAGGTACATTGTATTAGATAAAGAACTAGTAATTGAAAAATAACCTTAATAGTCAATGTCAATGTAAAACTTGCTTTGCACGGAGCTGATGATTGTATCAATCTTCCAAAGAAATACTTTTGTCTGGGGTACTGTTGGTTTTTTTAAAAGAAAAGTTGAATAATTTCCAATTTGAACTCATGAAAGAGTACTCTCTTAATTACACATAGAAAGAATACACAAAATTATGAATGCATTTTCACTATTTCTCTGTGCCATAATGCAATAAGCTGAAACTTTCACAGATTGGTTGTATAATGTACATTGATTCCACGAGAGTAAGCATACTCATATGAGCAGTTTTGCTACAAAACATAACTAATATTGTGCCTTCCATTTACATGTAAAGCATACCAACCATCAAACAAACTTTTGGATGGAATAATTTGTAGGGAACCATTTCTGACTCTCAATCATAAGAATTTTGTGTTCAAATTCATATCTGTTTTGCCTAAAATCCTTTCAGAAAAAATATAAAGTTGTTTGACTATATAGAGAAGGAAATGAATGGTTGGGGGCGAAACAGCACTGTGACTGATAGCCATCAGTAGAGAAAAAAAATTGAATTAAATACAAAAATAATAATTATACAACGTCAGTTTTCTTTCAAATAAAACATATATGGCAATGCCGAAAACACCAGAAATGCAAGCATATAGATCCAAAAAATAAATGCTATACTCCATATTAATATGTAGCCAAATTTGCTTGGATTTACACAAGTTACAGACGTTGAAAAGTTTTTTTTAGTAAAAACAATATTTGTTTTACTATGGTTTGTTGCACAAATGTATGTAAGTTGATCAAATATGATCAGTTTATGTTAAGTTGTACAAATTCTCATGACATGAATGATTTAGTCAACAAATTAGTGGCAATTGTGCAACCTCATGGTTCCATTCACTCTTTAGAAATGATATAAATGTTTAATACACCGCAACCCATTACCTTAAAACCATTATTAATAATTAATCACACATTAGCAAATTGGACATCCAGCGGAGAAAAAGGAGGGAAAAAAACCAAACAATAAAAACACCAGCATAACAAAATATATCAAACATGGCTTTAATGGCAAGACATAAATTTGGTTGTTGCCAACCTAATGCCATTAAGCACAAAGGAAAAGCCACCACCATCAATTAATAACGCTGTCATTAACATCCACTGAGAGCATCATTGCAAAATGCTAAAATACAAAGTAAAAACATATAAAGCTTACAAGTCGGAAACCATAAAATGAATACACTTGGTAAAGGATAGCGAGAATGAAAAAGGGAAGACAACAATACATTGGTGGAGAGGGAGAGGGTAGAGAGCGAGGGGGAGAGAGAGGGGGGTAGAGAGAGGGGGTAGAGAGAGAGGCAGAGGCAGAGAAGGGGAGAGGGGAGAGGGGGAGAAGGGGAAGAGAGGGAAGAGGGGAGAGGGGAGAGGGAAGAGGGGAGAGGGAGAGGGGAGAGGGAGAGGAGAGGGGAGTGGGAGAGGGAAGAGGGGGAGAGGGAAGAGGGGAAGAGGGCGAGAGGGGGAAGAGGGGAAGAGGGGAAGAGGGGGAGAGGGGGAGAGGGGAAGAGGGGAAGAGGGGAAGAGGGGAAGAGGGGAAGAGGGGAAGAGGGGAAGAGGGGAAGAGGGGAAGAGGGGAAGAGGGGAAGAGGGGAAGAGGGAAGAGGGGAGAGGGAAGAGGGGAGAGGGGAAGAGGGAAGAGGGGAGAGAGATAGAAAGGGAGAGAGGGGGACGGGGGTCGACAGAGGACCATGCATTTTTTTGTGTGCCCATTTTTTGTTTCAAGACCTTGGATCTGCGCCTCAGATACATGAAACAAATTTACAATCATTCAGAAATACATGTAGTAGCATAACTCCAACCAAATACATGTACATTGTACCTGTCACAATTGAGAAGTAAATTATTGCCTTTGTCACCCAAGGGTTTCCCGATTGGGGCCTATTGGTACCCTCATTGGGAGAATAGGGTTTCAATTGGGATACCCTATTATGAAATGAAATATTCAATACTGGGGATTTACATGTACATGTAGCTCAAAAATGATGCTGTTTTGTTTTATTTGCATGTTTAAGCCACATAAAATATTTTTACTCAATTGTCCCATGTTATAAGATAGTCAACAGTGTACTATGTTACAAAATCAATAGTTTTATACAATACTGTGTCTTAACAACTTTGCTTTTGGGATGGAGGGTCTTACAAGACTCACATTTTCAGACTTGTTTTATAGAAGTGTCGGTTAATGAGATATTAACTTTGAGAGGGTGCCCAGTAGTCTGCTTGCAATACAAGTATTTCAGCATTTTAAGGATGGAATTCTGAAAAGGTGTGGCCACAATTTAATAGGTGGGTCAGATCGGTTGGGGTTGAAAGGAGCACGTGGTCAATGGAGAAAGCGGGTGTGACCAACAGAGAAAGCGGGTGTGGTCACTGGAGAGAGAGAGAGAGAGAGAGAGAGAGAGAGAGAGAGAGAGAGAGAGAGAGAGAGAGAGAGAGAGAGAGAGAGAGAGAGAGAGAGAGAGAGAGAGAGAGAGAGAGAGAGAGAGAGAGAGAGAGAGAGATGTGATAAGTGAAACAGACAACCCAGCTTGATCATGAAGTCCACTGAACAGATTACATTCAAGAGCTTACAACTGATCTTAATCATGCGACGGCCATCTTGGTTTTTTCCTACACACATATCAAGTGTTTTTGGCTACAACTATGGCTTTTTAGTGACAGTATTGCCATTGCTTTATAGTGACAGTATTGCCATTTAAAAATAATTTAAAAAAATATATATAAAAATAAAAACACCCCATAAGGATGAATGCAAAGTGAATTGTGACATCATAATCCGAGATTCATGCGAAAGATTTGCAAACAGTTGAACACATTAATTCCGCTTGCCGGAATCTTTCGCTATGAATTGAAGACCAACATTCGCTTTTATGCAATGAGGACAAATTTCCATATATATATATATATATATATATATATATATATACTGGTGCCTGTGATGTAATGACCCTTTACATAGTATTCTTATCATACCCAGAAAAGGGAACCAGACAAATGATTGCCGCAGTTTTAACAAGGCTCTTGAGATGGATTATACAAAATATTGTACCAAGTTGAACAACTTGCCAGAAAGCTGTTCGCAGAGAAAGAAAATGTGTAAAATAAGGTTAAAATACAAAGAAACGAACACAAAGTGTTTCAAAAGGTGAAGATACATGAAGTTCGATCACAGACTGAGAACCCAACACCAAGATAGCAGACTGAGCTAAGTCTAACATCAGCATAAACAGATGACACCAATCAATCAACAATGCTACATCTTGGCCCACTTGCTCACCCCTATGTGTGCGTCTCCGGTCAATGCCAGAGGAGTTTCTCTTAGGATTGATTTTACACTTTTTAAAATAGTAAATCAATCCTTCAATTTTCTAACCCCCACCCCCAACTTCCAAAAGAAAAGAAAACAAATACCTATTGATATTATTGGTGTTTTTGATCAATGAATCAAAACAAATATAATCATGAGGTTTCTATAATTCCATGAACATCATCAGTAACAAGATACGTATACAACTTTCATCCTCAAAAGAAAAATTTAAAAAAAATCATTTTCAGAGGACCGAACAAAATGAAATTTGTAAAAATTTTCCCACAGAAACTGCACAAATGATTCAGCTCAAGGAACCGTTCTCATTACACCCTCCGCCCGCCCCCCCCCTCATACCCAGTCTGTACCCGTAGAGGGGTGGCTGACAAGTATGCTATGCATAGACACACATGGGGTTGATGGGTGAATGGGTTGGGCAGACCAGAAGAGCATTGGTAATCCAATCACAAAGCGTTACACAAATTAAAAACACGAAATTGACTTGTTCCTCAGAGGTTGTTGTTGTGTATCACATGCACAGGATATGACTGTTGCGTTAGCGACATGCATATATGGTTAATAGGACTGGAGTCTGGGTGGTCGGGTTTTTAACTTTTCAGGAGGCTCATTAATGATTATTCCTTTTTAGGTCAGAAACGTCGGTTAATTGCATGAAGTGGTTGCAACAATCTCCATACTTTCCGCACAAAAAAATCATGTTTAGTAATGACACATTTGCTCCCAAAACGGGATGTAAAACTGTTTTTTTTTTGCTTTATTTTTCTTTTCCTTTTCTTTTTTTTAAATTATTATTTTCCCCCAAAACGTACACTGAACTGACACCATTACACCAATCAGATGGGGAAAAATTTACCCCCCCCCCCCTTCCAAAAAAAACAAACATTTCTTTTCCACAAATCTATTTTCTGAATGGAGAAGATTAAGTTGGTAGGCCATTACTGAACAAAAGAGACAATAACAAATATGGGTTGGACTCCATCCAATAACATATGGCCCAATCTCCTGTCTGGAACATTTTTTTTTTTAATTTTGAAATTCTGAAACTGGCTCAAAGAACTAATCTGATGTTTCAAATTTATGTGTCACATCTGAGAGCTGGACTCTTTAACTACAACAGCAGAGTGGAATTCAGGTGATTTGCTCAAAAGAAATCAAGTATCAGTTTTGTAATAAAAACACTTGCCACTAGAGGGCACTCTAGGTTTGGGTAAATCAGAGTGGTACATGTAAATAACTAGAGAGTTGCATCATGAGACTTAACAGAATCTGGACTCAAAGTTGATGGTTATAATCTAATGAACATGAAACATATTGAACATGAAACGCATTGAACATGAAACATATTGACTTCAGGTAGGCATTTTGAGTTCACAAATGTATGCCCTGTTGTTGCAACTCTCTCTATAAACGGATCTGGGGCTAGTTAACAGGAGCAACATGAGAGTCTAAGCACTTGACTTTAAGCAGTCATGTGTCATATGCAGTGTAACACATGTGTTAGGGGCCAAGTCATTCTAAGAGAACATTGTCGTTCTAACAACACCTGGAGACCACACAGTCAACAGACGTCACCACACACTATGTTATAGGGCAATCTATGTACATGTAGACGTTCCTGTATATATGCGCGCATAGGTGAGCCAATGTGTAACAACCATTTTTTTTTATTTGAGTGAAGACGCCCTTCAGTTTGGTGTGTGACATCATTCATATAATATTGCATCTATTAATATTCTGCACACTGCATGATGTTCATTTTATACAATTATAAACCTTTTTAAGAGCAGTGAAGAGGGCACTTATTTTCTTGCTGACACTTTGTCAAATTTTCTTAATAACTGGTGATGTGTTATGCTTCTAAAAAAATATATTGCCTTAATTTTCTAAGAACAGCAATTCTTATGATACATGTAGGTTGCAGACATGCAACTTTGTAATTGCAAAAAAAAAGAGGAAATGGCCGAGCACACAAAACTTTGTACAGTGTTTTTCAGTTTTCCATAGCACTATTATTAAAGAAAAAAAGAGGAAATCAGCTGATCAGCTGAAAGTTGCATGCCTGAGGTTGTCCTGCATGCCATGGGGAAGGGGGGGGGGGACTACAAACGTTGACATCACTATTATTGTGCTGGTAGTGCAGGTTTGTTTAACCAGTTCGCGTCGGAGGCCGTGTATACACGCAATTTCTTTTTGCACCGCGGATCGGACAGCATCTAAACACGCCATAGGAAACTCCGGAATATTTGTATGTATGCATGCTCGGTTGAGCCACACGTGTGCGGTGACATGCTCGGAAGTGCCGGTCACCCGCTGTGGAAGCTTCCATTAACGTGTGTGTGGGAAAAAGAAACCCGCCACAGGGGCCCAGAAAAACTTTTTTATTCCCGACGCGAACTGGTTAAGCATAACCCATAACAGGCAATGCCAAACCAAACGTTGGGGAATCCTCTCTTTAGAATGCCCACACGACTTCAGAAAACGTTATTTCAAGCAGGACACAATTGGTTACAAACTCTCACATGTTGATATGCTCGTTACATCTATTCTTTAATTTTTCCAGTAATATCGTTTTCTTGTACTTGACTTCTCTTGATTGATATTGTCATTACTGTTTTGATACTGTGGAAAATAAATGAACCTATGAACCTGTGAAAGCCTCAGTATGCCAATGACTCTAGCAAAAAGAAGGCACTTTGTGACAGAAACAGATTGAATATCATTGGGAATATGTTAATAAGTAGGCATTTATGTAGAAATGTTAGGATTATATTGTTTCCTAAACAAGAAATCTTAATGTGTATTAAAGGGAACGTACCACATTGGTATTTGGTAATGTACAATGTGCATTCATTTCAATCCTCTAGTTTTCAAGAAATATATCATAAAACTGACCTGTGAATGTTCCAACACAATAGGTACCCACATTTTTGACAAAAAGGATGAAAAACTGTTATATGTTTCACAAAAAGTTGCCAAACAGTATTTGTTTTGCAAATGGAATAATTTTTCAGGATGATTGGTACAATGTACATGCACCAACTTGACATCAATTAGGTTTTTATATAATAATATATTAACTCCATTATATGGTAATTATTGATGGTGTTGCACCTTGCACACATCAAAATTTCCACCACTTGATATCTGGTAATAAATCATTTACAAGAATGGTGTCAGTGAAAATGTCCAGGGACAAATGGTAATGGCTATCATTTCCTGCCTGGTTTTGTCAAAGCCTGCACACACACACATATATTAATGCCCATGCAGTCATGCATGCAAAAACATTCAGAACCAATCCAAGGATTACATGTATTATGGGTTACACAAATCACCACAAACACACAAACACACACACAGTCGTGAACTTCAAGACGTCTGAGGACCCTCTATTGTTTGGACTCTAACTTTTTGAAGCAATCTCCATTGGTTTTGTACACGCCGTTTTCCGAGGACAACGAAGAACAAAGAACCGCCGTCCGAGGACCTATTATTCCCTTTGTTATATGTCCTCGGACGGTTTGCTGTGCAAGCCCACACCCACACACAGGTAACAAAACTATAAATAAAAAAAACCAACACTCGGAAGAACAAGTCAGTGTTTTGATTTGTTGTATTTTGCCGTCAGGCCTAAGAGTAGGGGGGGGAGGGGTGTGGATCGGATACCTCAGAGACGGACTCATGGATCCATGGAGGCATGGGGACGGGCTGCGGAGAGCTTGGGCGATTACGTTTGCTCTTGTGTCGGCCCGCCGGCCCGTTTCGCTAGAGGGAGGAAAAGAAAGTATTCAAGAAGAAAGAGAAGAAATCTCTGAGATGTTTTTCTTTCAGGGGGAATTTTTTAGTTTTTATTCTCCCGCAATATACATTTGTACATGTAAGTGTGGAACACAGACAAAATGACTGGGCTTCACTGTTTTTTAAAACATAATTCCAAAAATATATGCCTCTTACAAACATACATGAATGAATGTAACAGTTTGTTTCATGTTTTGTTTTAAATTTTTACATTTTTTAAAGGAGTACATGTACATGTCTTAGTATGAACCATGACTTCATTAACTGAAAAATAACATATTGCGCATTTCTCATAGAGCTGAAGAATTTTATTGACAGAAATAATGGATGCTGTTGAATGTGCTGACAAATGGAAAAGACTGCAAAGTGGAAAATGACGAATGAATGGTGTCAACAAATCGTTGTGGATGTTGTTGAAATTTTAAACTGACATTGTGGACAGGTTGATAACCTACATGTGTATTACAGAAGAAATCTTGTAATTCCAATGAATATGTACACATACAGTTATTGTGTATACTGACTTGAAAACAACAATTTCGATTTGAGAGAAAAACTGATCGGGATCCGCCATTAAAGCTATCAGTAGAATGTTTTCATTGGAAGATCAATTCTTAAATCGTCTCAGCGACAACCAAAAGAAAACGTACAAACAAAATTCAAAATTGGTCATTTTGGGTTAAAACAAATGAAAGAAGTTTTCCGAGCAATGGTTAGGTCAAGCTGGTTGAACATGCTTGTTTGTTAGTTCCATGCAGGCGGTTAATGTTTGTCTCCATTCCTGATGGTATAATGCATGCTCATTGCCAACACCGACACTGTAATTATAGACAAGGCTTCAAATCATGTCATCAAATAAACCAATCCTTTGAAGCTCAGTATCAACCAACGAGGGTAACAAACCGTCTCAGTGGGAGTGTACCTCTGCTTCTCATCCTACAGGTACATGTACCCCGCCCAGTGAACGATGGGAGTGTCTCAAACCACGGCATGTTTCTGTTCCATTTTGGGGACACGGTGCATTCCCAAAAGGAATACTCAGTTATCCCACCATGAACAGGAGCTGTTCCAAATGGGAATACTTGATGTTCCCAGCGAGCATACATGTACTTATTAAATTCAGAGTTCCAAATGGAATGTTCCATTTGGGAACACTAAAGACCCATTAACCAGTTCGCACCGGGAATAAAAAAGTTTTTCCGAACCCCGTGGCGGGTTTATTTTTACCGCACAAACACGACCAATGGTGCTCACCAGAGCGTGACCGGGGAGACCGCATCTTCCACCGTATGCTTATGGCTCGTTACCACGTTGACCGGGAATCTATACAAATATTCCCGAGAATCCTGTGGCGTGTTTAGACACTCTCCGATCCGCTGTCCAAAAAAAAATTGCGTGTATACACGGCCTCCGACGCGAACTGGTTAACACAATTTTGCAGATTTGTAACGTGACTTAAAATCTTTGTTGCTTGTGCAATAAAACCTTTTTTCGTGTACTGTGTATGTGTGAACACGCTCATTGACTTTCATGTCTTTGTTACAAACTTGCGCAACCGCCAAGTCACGTATGAGTAAATGGAACGCTGTCTGTTCCCAGTGAGAACTGTGTATCCTCAATGGGAATTGAGTGTTCCCAATGGAATGTTCCGAGTTATGAGACACTCCTCAACACTGCAATGGAAATACATACATGTATAATGCCTTGCCACGGAATCTCTGCAATTATTTACTTGTGTTACCCTTGTATAGTTTGATCCCTCAAAACCCAATGACAGATGAAGGGTTATGAGAATTTAAGTTAGATACTTGAGAGTGTGGTGGCAGGATACGAGACCATGAAGTCGCTTCAATACATTATCCAGCATCTAGTACAGGAGCAAGTTTATTAAAACCCACTACAATCTGTTGCTATGGAGGTTGTTGGTCAAATGAAACTACTCCAAAGAAGAATCAACTGCTACCAAATTTGCACAAATTATTTGTTTCTCTCTAAATTAAAGCAAAATAAAAGCCGTTTTTTTTTTTTTACAAAAAAAAATGTTGATTTCTAATCCAAATTGTACTTATATGCTCCATTTTCTTGGGGAGAAAGGGGGAAGGGTAAAATGAAAATTCTTAACTTACTGTGGGTACGCCTTCCGGCGTTGTGGACATAGTATAACTACCCGGTGAAGATTTCTTCTTGGAGCCTCCGGAGGGCAAACCGTTGCCACCTCCAGGGGGCATACTGTTGGAGGATTTGCGCTTCCGACGCTTCGGTTGTGTTCTGTTGGTTTCAGCTGGAAGAGAGATCAGGAGATTACAGGAATCCAAACACCTGGCCTTGAATTTCGCGGACGCCACTGCCTCTGTTGCCCTGGCCTTGGTGTCCCCTTTGAAATGCTGCCTTAGACATTTTGATTTTGATAAAGTGCCTTTTATCAAGGAAAATTGCCTTGCCCATTCAATAATGAAATGCCAGGCTTGGTACAACATTGGTAAAAGGTCTGTAAGTGCATCCATACATGTACTTTCTCAGCTAAATTTTGCAGAGCAGAAAAATTTACTGAGCAATGTTTTCTACTAAGCAGCTCCGAAACTTAGCACAAGTTAGAAGAGGATTCACTTTCTGTTTTTTTTCTTTTTCTTCTTCATCTTTTTGAGCAGTTCACCTCTATGCTTTCCCCCAAAAAAGGCCACTGCTATCAATGGTGAAACCATGACGTTTCTGCTTTAAAGCTTGCAGTTGGACAATAACTCCTCCCCTTTAAAATAACCTGCCAAGTGACTATCTTTTTTTTGGAGTGTATGTAGGTTGTACCTTACAATATGCTGTTATGATCACTGAAAAATCCCAAGCTTAACCCTCCTATGCCCAGGCTGAAATTTGGCCCAGTAAGCACCGTACCCACAGACAGTCACTTGAGTATTTTTAGTTGCATTGCCAATTGTTCACACATGTGTATAAGAGTGCTGGAGATAGTGGCAAAGTCAAACACACTTTTGTATGTCTTACAAGTTATATGCAGTCACACAGAGCTGTGTATGTACTGCATAAGTTACAGTCGAGTGGTTTTGGTTTGACCTCCTACCATAGCCACATGTCCTTGCATTTATTTGAGTGCACTGCACAAAGTCAATGGGTTGGGAGTTACATACAAATTTTGAGTGTCTTTGATTGTTAAATCTACAGGAGGTTAAAGCTTCCAAACCAGCAGTTGAGAGATGACGCCTACTTGTGTGACACCTGCACACCCTCCATGTCTCATTCTTCATCTTAGGTGTGGCTGCCATTCAGTTGTACAATAAGGCCTTGTTATATCCACAAAACCACTAACTTAAAGCTTAAATTACCCCCCTCCCCTTCAAAATAGCATGCCCATCAACCCCCTTATATTTTGACTCTCTCTCTCTCTCTCACACACCATACCTGGGGGTGCTACCATTCGCTGCCATTTCTGGAAGAGAGTTGCTTTGAGACAATCCCTGGGACTGAGGTTGTATGCCTTGTGCCGCGACATCAGCTCCTGCATAGGTTCCAGAATCACACACAGCTGTAAAGTAGAAAAGAAACACTCAGTTATGAAGCCAGACTCGATCACCCATGCCAACTGAGCAAAAACCTTCTCATCTCTACATATTTTTGTGTTGATTCAATCGAGAAAGAGGGGGAAGGGGGGGGGGAGGGTTACATGTGTGGTAGGAAGCTGCCAATTTATATGCTAAGAGGTCCAATTAAGTTGAAGACACTGTGCCCGTCAAAATGAATTACAGTCAGAAAACGACTACCGGTGTGGGGGGCTGGCCTAGTTACAGATGACCAGGTACATGTAGTGTTGATGCTACAGGCTTGGTGATGTTGACAGTCAACTTTTGTGATGTTTTTTTTTATTATAAGTATGTAAATAATCATAAATATTATTACAGTCATATGTTAAAGGGACAATATCGTCACAATCAACAGGGCATGGAATCGGAAATCTAGTTTTAGATTAACTCAGTGACCGCCATAATACCCCACAAGGTCATATTACTGTTGCTGTTGCTGCTGCATAAATGAGCCAGCAATTTTCAGTCACTATGTTCAACTTAAACTAGGGCATTGATTCCATGCCCTGTTGAAATTTGGATACATGTATGTGTATAATCACAATTTGATCAATCACAGGTGCAAAGACACTACAGTGTGAACTGTGCAGCCAAATGGCCAATCACGGCCAGAGGTGTAACAACTGAATAGTGTTTTTGGCCAATCACGGCCAGAGGTGAAACAACTATATAGTATATTTGACCAATCACGGCCAGAGGTGAAACAACGACAGCGTGAAGCCATTCGACCAATCGCAGTCAGGGGATAAAAGATGGTGGACAGTTGACACTCTTTTCCCTCCAGTTTGAGCTAATTTCACAGAGCCGCTAAGCAGATTGTTAACTAAAGACTGTTTGCGGTGACACCATGTGAAAATTCTCTTTTGAGTAGTAAGTGGTTCTGAAAAGAAACTGATGGAGAAGCAGAGCGTTTGCTGAGCAAATATGTTTGTTAAGGGTAAGGTGTACCCTTATTACACAAAGTATGTACTAATAAGCTGAAAACTTTACAGTCGGTTGTTTAATGTATGTACATGTATACTACTCGAAACAATTTAGGGAACACCGGATTTTTAACATCAAATAGGTTTGAAATGTTCCATGAACCGGGATTTTCATTTGCAACCCCCCTCTCTCTTTCAGTAGTCATGTCATGAAATGTGTAATCACTACATGCATCCTTTATCATCTGTTTCATTGTGCAGTTGTTTCTCATCAATTCTGTGAAACATTGTGTTTATCTGAAATAAATGATCTTGCTTTAACTGAGATTATTCCAGTGTTCCCTAAATTGTTTTGAGTAGTATACTGATTTCTAAGAGGGTAAGCTCTCATTGAATAATTTTTCACAACACTGTTTTTCATAAGGAAAGGGGAAACCAGCCATAGTCTTTCCATCTGTTATGACAGTTGGGCTGATTACAAACAAAACCTGCTCAGCCTCTTTAGCTAAACTGCTTACCCTGAGATAGTTGAGAGTAACGTTTGTCAATCCTTGTCTTGTGATGTTCTTAGAGAGTTGCTCCATCATGGCGGGATCCTGAGAGTGATACTGTCAGTGAAGAAGGAAACCAGGTGGATGGAAGGAAAGGAAAAGAAGAAGAAGGAAGATAATTAATAAAATGGGTTAGCATGAGTTCCTACGGGTAGGGGGGCTGGTAAGCAGAAACACACATTTCAACATTTTTTTCCCCAGAAATCTTGTGTCGATCTTATAGTAGACGTAGTTCACATTTGGAGACTCCTGTGTCAGTATCAAGGATTTCAAACCAAATCATGGGCAGTGCAGGCCCAAACCAAACCATGGACAGTGCAGGCCCATATTTTATACAGAATTCAATCTAAAAGGTTAATCACACGTACAGCCACATAATTCCTTGATCCCAAAATGCAAAAAATACTTCTTGAAAAAGTTAATTGTTTTTTTTTAATTCCTAACATTTTTTTTTTCTCCAAATATACATGTACCTACCTACAAGTGTTATAAACATTAAAATGTTCACCTTTGGTCATGAGTTTAGTATATCCATTACTGATTTGTAATCACAGTAACACAATTTCCCATGTGCAAACTGGCCGTTTGGTATAAACACATCAAAATTTAAAATTCTGAAATAACTATCTGTAGACACCATTCATAAGCACAACATAAATGTACATGTACATGTACAGTATCCCTTCTTGGATGATTTTGAGTAATTTGTTTTTTAAACCAGGCTACGTGTAAATGTGCATTATACCCCATTGATGTTGAAAAGTCCAAATTTAAACACATGCGTCTTCGTGTATACTGTACACGAAACCTGTATGCTGCGTGAAATATATGTGCAAGCCAATGTGTTGTGCAAGCTCAAGTTGTCTTAGAGTCATGGCTTCAGTAGAAAACAACAATAGCACTGTAGTTCTACTGCATAATGCATAAACTTTAAATATCTTCATGTACATGTACTAAGGCCGAACAAAAAAATTGTTGTGTTTCCGGTTACCCGACCCAACCTAGAAAATCACGCAGAACCTGTATCTTTTTATTCGAAAAAATAATAAAAAATAAAAACTTAATGTATATCATCCTGTAGTTTTTTTATTTTTTTTATTTTTTTATTTTTTTAAGTTGGTCGGCACTGCGGT
Source organism: Zoroaster sp. YZ-2022 (assembly GCA_029582265.1). NCBI lineage: Eukaryota > Metazoa > Echinodermata > Asteroidea > Forcipulatida > Zoroasteridae > Zoroaster > Zoroaster sp. YZ-2022. The sequence continues at coordinate 15,269,411 of CM055832.1, read as the reverse complement.
TTTGCACTTGCCGCACTGCGAAGCCACAGCCATGACAGGTCAGCAAGTGCGGAATGAACAGCCCTCGCATGCAATTTGCAAAAGAGATACACGATGAACACAGACGGTCGTGCAGACCAAAATAAGGCAATCGTCCCCAATAACTTTTTGAAGCTACATGTAAGTTGCTATTGGTTGGTTGATGGACTTTTATTTTACTTGATATACATGTAGAGCTCTCAATGGCCAACCAGGATTGCGTACATGCTGTGGCCCTGTACATACATGTACACATGCAAGACGTAACATCGACGATCGACACGACGATCAGCACGAGGTCTCGCTCGCTCGATCGAGGCGGAGCATGGAATATATTTTATTTTCTTTATTTCTCTATACTAAGACAAAGTTATGAAACAACAGTAACATATTGCAGGTTTTTGTAGTCATTCTGAGTGTAAATGTCCTATTTGTTTTGCTTGACATGTCGGTAAACAATAAATGGGTGTTAACGGAAGCCTTTGAAAAAAAGTGGCTTGCTCTTGTGTATTTGTACTCACAACCATCTTCTTTCTAAATTCAGATATTCTTAACCAGTTCGCTTCGGATGCCGTGTATACACGCAATTTTTTTTTGTACAGCGGATCAGAGAGCGTCTAAACACACATTCCGATTTTTGTGCGTGTCACCGGGAGACTTGTCAACACGCCACACGTGGCGTGCCGTCGTGGCGGCTGACGTGTATACACACAATCGTTTCTCGTAGTCCATGGGGTCACGGTTCGGTGGCCCCGGACAAAATACACTGCAAATACTGAACGAGTTCACTCTTTTTGTTGATTTTTGCCTAATCCCTTTATCCAAGACCTGTTCCTTTGACGTACCAGCCAAGCATTTGTAAAGACGGATTTATATCCATTGTTTACGAGGCATTTGATCTCTCTCCAGGTATGCCGTCTTTTCGATCGGGCGCTGGTCGCTAATAGGCCGTTGCATCGGAGCTTGCCAACGGTCTAATTGTGCTGAACAAACACAACTGTAATTAAAAAACTAGCCATTTAATTCTCGAAATGTCAATGAGTAAAGGTGTTTATTTGGTTGTCCGAACTTAGTTTCATTGACAAAAAAAATTATTAATGGCTAGAAATTTTTTCAGATTTTTCACTGAAAATAAACCCGCACGGGGGACCGGAAAAAAAATAAATATTCCCGACGTCAACTGGTTAATCCACTCAACCAGTGAATATACAGTGCTGATACATGTCCATGTAGGTAGTATTAACATGTACAGTATTAAATCTGACATTGTCACTTGCGCCTAAAAATAAAACTAACATTTGCTGCAAGAATATCAAAATCATGTACAAACAGTGCCTTTTTCCACAGTACGTGTACGTGTATATGGGCAATTCTCCATGGGAGAGAAAAAAATTGTCAAAATTTTACATTAGCAATAGAGGAATATTTCATATTGATTCTAGACCAGAATGTCATAGGGAATCCAAACCAAGTGGTTAAAATTCGAAAAACTCATTTTTTGGGGGAGAAATGTGGAATTTTGGGGAGTAAGTCTCAAAATGTGGAATTTTCGTGAAAAATTCAAATATTAATCTCTTGGCCATTTTGATTAGTGGAGGCATTGTGGGAAAACAATTGTTTGTGTGTCTAGATAGCCATTGTACCAAAGATTACTCTTGTATTTAAAAAAAAAATAAATAAAAAATTTTCGTGTTCTCCAAAAATGTAAAAATAAAACATGAGAAAAATCACATGTAATTCCGTAACCAAAATAATGCACAAAAGTTATTTTTTGGGCAAAGAATATAAAAATAAAAATCCCAACATTGTTTTTTTCTAAACATAAATACCTCCCTACAAGTGTTATAAAAAAACAAATTCACTTTTGACAATTGCTTAGTACTTTAATATACGGTAACGGAATTACAGTAACCATGGTTATGAATTTGCACTGCACTTATATTCAAGTTTTTATTGCGGGTACAATGACTTTTACTGTGACTTTTGACATCTTCTGTGGCAAACTTTTATTTAATGTTAATAAATAAATATTTTTCAATAAAAAAACTTTAAAAAACACTGTTTCCTGAAAAATATGACAATGTTTAGTTTGAATGCAAAAGTATGCTATTGTACAGTGTACACGTATTTGTACAGTGGTTAAGGGCAGTACTTGTAGTAAACGCTCATTAATTTGGTTGGAAATTGTTAAGTTGGCATGATTTAATTGGATTATGTATGTTCAGGATATGTACTTGTGAGAACATTATTGCATATCATTAAAAAAACACAAAATGGATATATGCCTAAATGTAGAAATTCAAGTAAAATACTGTTTTTTATTACTGTTTTTGCCTTGCAATTTAGCGCTATTTTTAGACCTGTACAAATACAATACGTAATTCCGTTACCGTCCTGACGTAATTCCGTTACCATGATTGAAGGTAATTTTTTTCAATAAAGGAATAATATTTCAAATTTTATTTTGCATTGTAGTTATTAACCCTACTAAAGTCTATATACTACAAATAACACCCCTTTTGGAAATTACTAAACTTCACAGAGATTTATTAATTTATGCAAGACCTGAAAACTGCTTGTCCTTCGCCGTAATTCCATTACCGAAATATTGACCTCCCTAAAGTGACCCAGTTTGTGTCTAATGAATCTGTTGGATCTTGGCTCCCATTTCATACACATACATGTATAGTTGTCTAGTATAAAACATATTTTCTAGGTGAGGGGCAAATGTTGGCTGGGCCATGAATGGACGTCATTCCGTTACCGGAGAATTGCCCAAATACAATACAGTACTTTTGCTTTCTTCTTTTCTGACAGCTCTGATCTGCAATCCATTTTTAATCAAGTTAAATGATTCACCAAGGTTGGCCAATTACCCTGATATTCCAGCACTTAGAGAGATTGGACCACATGAATAATGCTTGCAGGGCTGTGCTCTACAGGTCTTTGCTTCTAATTGGCACAGGGCAAATGATCATGATGAATAAACTAGTAGAGCGTAAAAAGATTGGTGCAATCCAATTGTTCAATGTTCAAATCCAATCAGGAAAATGAGTTCCTGGCAATGTGTGCCTGTCGAAGACTCCAGGAAAAAACTACAAAACATGTACAAAGTGAGTTTGGGAAATAACATGGACATGTCTACATGGGTGTACTCGGTTTCTGCATTCGTGTCTCCATGGAATATCCTTACACTTATAGTTCAATATATGTACACTGTATTATGCAAGACTTTTCTATACATTGACATCACATGTACAAATCGTCGCATAGCTTAGTGATGAATTGGCTATTTTGGCGGGAACTGTTTTAGGGTCTTAAAAGTGTAAATGTTCATCTCCAGTGGTTTTTAAGTAATATATTTACATGGTTTTTAAGATCAGTAATACATGTACTTTAGTGTGACGATTCAGCACAGAATCAGCACAATCTGTATCATATTACTATATATACATGTATGCTGGCACAAAACCTGTTTTAAACGCACGTACATGTAGCATACAGCGCGTATGATTGTTGATACAATGTACATGTACATAGTATACATGTGTAATGCATTGTACTAGTCTAAATGTTTGCAAGCCAATCATTTGTGGCACAAAGCATCACACACAATTTTAGTATCTCACGAAGTGACGAATTGGGTTTTGAATTTACACATGTACGTACGTGTGACATCATGCGTGTCCAAATGATGACTGTATGTGGCAATGCAATTCAACAAAGTGACTTGGAATGACAGTTATTGTAAAATCTTGTTTACAGGTAGCACATTTGAACATTAATTTTTTGTTGTTTTTTAAACTGGTCACTGTAATAATCTAATTTATACACAAGTCTATAGTATTCATCAGTCAGCTTCTATCTTGATTTTTATCCTGCAACACTAAGAAATGTGCAGGAACCGTACACTTGCACTTGGCCACTCTGTGTTTCTATACAAATTTTGGAAAATAATGTAATAAACTGAAACCCACCTTGAGCCAACCTCAACAGATATCAAAAGAAAATTCACAGATCCATGTACATTTGTACGTATGTATGTGGAGTGTCGTGGCCGAGCGGTCTAGCTTACCGGACTCAAGTTCTGGTGTTAACAGCAGAATGTGGGTTCGAATCCCGGACGTGACACTTGTGTCCTTGAGCAAGACACTTAACCATAATTGCTTCTCTCCACCCAGGGGTTAAATGGGTACCTGTGAGGGCATAGTTGGTTGATTAGCCCTATATGCGCTGTAATGGCAGCAATTGAGCTGTATACTCCCAGGGAGTGATTTATGAGCCTTATGAGCCTTATGAGCAGGGGTAATAATATAATGCGCCTTGAGCACCACTCAGTTGGTGGATACGTGCGCTATATACATGTAAGTCCACACATTATTATTATTATTACTATTATTATTACGTGCATTTGTGATTATGAGATGGCATCACACATGTATTACATAGTAATTTAAAAACTGAAATTTTATGAAAATAAATTCCACAGCCATGGACTGTTACGATGCATGATTTTTCTAAAAATATACCTTCAAGAACTTTGCAGGATCAATCAAATTTGAAGGGATACATTTGGAGAATTTCAGCACCACGATTTCTCCTTACCGGAGTTAATCTCCGAATAGAATTCCCTCTGATTCGATTTTCCGTGCGGAAGTGAAGTACATGTACATCAAATATCACTCAATTTGATTACTGAGGACGGTTGGGCAGTCCCTGATTCAACCCACAGGATCGAAGGGGGGGGAGGGTCCCACATTGATTATTCCAGACTCATTTCGCTAAAAGCAATTGGCGAAGTGAGAAAGAAAGAGTTAGTTTGATATCTGGCCCACATTATGTATGAAAGCTGGGTAATTTACTGGATTAGTCTCATCAAAAAGGGGAGGAATGGAAGGAGGAAAAACAAAATGGATTGCCAATCATGAAATGGTGCTTTATTGGTCCCCTGATGACAGTCCTATGCCATGAATATGTACATGTACATGTACTTCAACATTGTTAACTAGTTACATGTACATGTAAATACCAGTCAATAACTTCTCTTGTGCAGATGTACATGTAGCTAAATGCAATGTCACAAAATTCACAATTAGCTACACAAAATTCAAGATTTGCTTTGAATTAGCAGAACAATATTTTTCTTCCTAAATTTGAATGAAATCATTTACTGAATACGTTATGTACTGTACAATGAATACAGGGTGAGATACATGTACGTACATGTACAGTATGTCGTCGTCGTCGTTCCCCCCCCCCCGCAAAAACTAATAACAACAATACATGTAAATAAATAAATAAAATAAAACAATATATTACCCAATTTAACAAAATTTAAATAAAAAAATTAAATAAAACAATTTGATGCCCAATTCTTTGATATCATTTGCGCCAAATTAGACAATAAAAATGGACATCCACTGCACATGTTTTGGAAAGGCAAATGAACATTCTTATTCTTAACTTGAAAAAACACATAGTGTACTATGCACACTGTGTATGTCACAAAATGACCAACCCGTTTATACATGTAGGTTTTTTCTAAACCAAGCAACTACATGTAAATCCAACAAAATTTCATTTAACCTACACATACATTGTAGAAAAAGAAAATGGGCAACAAAAAATGTACACTGTAGTTCGATCTTAAAGATGGACTTCAACGGAATATATTACAGTGTTTTGATGCTGTTAGGCTTACAAGAAGTGTGTAATGATTACTTCTATATGATTAAAATTCAAATAAAGTAATTTCTTAATGTAAAAAAAAATTCATTTTGATCAGCATTTCACTATCTAGAAAAGTCGTGTTTCGCAAAAAGCCCGAACTCATGAATAATTCATATCGTAGTTGTGACGTACAATCAAGGACTGGCATTCGCTGCTTATGCCCACATGTCATGAGTGTTCCCCAGCAAAGTGCATTAAAAAGCGACGTGTACGAAACGAACTCCCAGTCGTACTCACTTGCCTTCTCTCGATATTTGACACTTTCAAAGTTGGAACAGAGCCTTGCTTCAAACGATATTTGGTATCCAAACCAAAACTTTCTTTCACTTGACTGGAAGAATCTCTACAGTCGCCCGTAAAATGGGCTGAACAAATCAACAACCATTTTGTGAACGTGAAATCCTTTCGTGTATTGTTCACGAACTTCACCCACTCCTTGGAAGCCGCGGATTCCGCAAATCGAAAAACTAACCTCTGGATTCTTGGTGGCACTTCTTGTACATCCACCAACAGCACATGTGCTAGGCATTATGCCGTCTTACACAAAATCGTCAAAAGCAGGGAAAAATCATGTGTATCAGCTTCGAGCAAGTAAAATCCCCATTGCCAAACACAAAGACAAAAACGGCTTCCTTTATTTATGCCCCAGATAGTACGTCACACTTACGCTGGTTTACGTGGCCGCTGGTATTTCACCGTTCATTTCGTATTGTATTTCTATGGGCCTTTGCTGGGAACCATGAAAGCGCGCAGCCAACGGCAAGAAAAACCACTCGCTCAGAAATCTAAGAAGGGGGGCTATTTTTTACAATCAAAATTAAACAAAATAACGGGGAATAAAACCATCGTACTGATAATGAAATAATAACTAAACACAACATAAACAAGACTCAGGAGACGATTTAGTGTACGAGCTCTCGTTGAAGTCCATCTTTAATATAATATAATGCGCCTTGAGCACAAGTTTGGTGGATACGTGCGCTATATAAATCCACATTATTATTATTATTATTATTATTATTATTATTATTATTATTATTATTATTATTATTATTATTATTATTATTATTATTATTATTATTATTATTATTATTATTATTATTATTATTATTATTATTATTATTATTATTATTATTATTATTATCTTTAAAAATCAGCAAGATTTGCTTGTTTGTGTTTTATCAGGTACATGTAATTCCCTTCCTCCTCCTCTCCCCCCCCCCCCCCTCCCCCTTTCAAAGTTTTTGTCCCACTGTCCATGTACAATGTAAGAGTTGCCTACCTGCATAGCAACCACACTTCTTGGAATGAGCTCCCTGTGCTGACGGATGGCAAAATGCCAGGATCGGATGCGCATGAGATCATCAAATGTAAACTCCACGACTAACCGGCCCTCTGTACACACCTACAGGGTGGGGAAAAAAATAACACAGGTGTGAAAGTTTAATCCTGAAAATCCTGAAAATCCTGAAAATCGGGGACACAGGAGCAGTGTCTTTGAATTAGTACATTGTATAATGTTTACAGTATGAGAAATGTATTGTACATATAATTGCTATACAAGTTGTATTACATTAACCGTATACATGTACATGTACAATGTATGTATGTCACAAGATGAAGGGCGCCCTCACTCAGAAGCAAACAGAGGCCACTCATTGGTTCATTTATGCGTGCTGTATAATACACTTTTAAGTGTTCCCATTATTTGCCATGGCAACGTGATGACGTCAATAAATATGGTCTATTAAAGTAACATCCGAAAAACAGATTTGCGATCATAATATCTTGAGTTTCTTCACATTTATTAATTTGCTATAATATGGGTACATTTTGTTTTTAAATTAAAAAAGGAGTCTCAAATTAGTGAATGGAGGAACATTGTACATCCATGCAATGTACGACGAACATGTTTGTAATTTCAATCATACAATCTCCCTAAAACTGGCCTTCATTTGTATACTTCATGCTTGACTAAACAATTAGCCTGGAGTCACTTGCAACTGCCAATTTTTGTGTTCTTGTCATCAGGGATTATGGCTAATTCATTAAAAGTATGGAGACGCGTTCTCCCACTAACTGAAGGGTTCAATCTGTCATGCCCCACCCTCTCCACTTGTCTACATACACATGCTGTACATGTATGTACATGTACAATGTACTTGTGTGTGGGGGGGGGGGGGTGGCTACAATAGAAAAATAAGCAATCAAAGTCAGAGAAGATATTTATTAATATTTCTTTTGAACTGAGGAAGATTACAGATGTAGGCAAGGAGTTCCATCTAGAGAGGCAGTGTCAGTGAAGAAACTACAGTTGTACCTCACAGTACATGTACTGGCTTTTTGGACAGAAACAGTAACGGGATGTGCACAGATGTACACATGTACACAAATCATGTACATGTGTACAGTATTAGTGTACTCAAATGTACGGATTGGTCAAACAACCAGAGAGAGACCAAACACCTTGGATAATTGTTCTGTGCATTACACAGAATTTGTACATAATTATGTGTATGTACAGTACATTCTGTTTCTAATTTCCTAACACTACATGTACATGGTTGAACGATTACATGTAAGTTGATTGAGTAAATTCATAAAACTATAAATATCGCGGCACCCGCTGCTATATAGGATTCTAGCCAGCCAATCGACATCGGGCAAGCTCGGTGGTCGAGGTTAAGACATCTGCACTAGTAAGCAGGAGGTCGTGGGTTCGAATCCAGCCCGAATCGCCTGTGTAGTTTTTCCACAGACACTCGGAAAGCACTGAGAATACAGTGTTATACACACGTCGGTGTAGGGCAAAATTAAATCAGTTGTTTATCACTCGACGCAAGAATTTCATAAAACTAAAAATATCGCGGCACCCGCTGCTATATACATGTAGGATTCTAGCTAGCCAATCGACATCAGGCAGGCAAGCTCGGTGGTCGAGAGGTTAAGACGTCTGCACTAGTAAGCAGGAGGTCGTGGGTTCGAATCCCGCCCGAGTCGCCCGTGTAGTTTTTCCACAGACACTCAGAAAGCACTGAGTATACAGTGCTATACACACGTCGGTGTAGAGCAAAATTAAATCAGTTGTTTATCACTCGACGCAACAATTTCATAAAACTACATGTACATGTACATGTATGAGTAATTGTAAGTTGAACAGCAAGCATAACACATGTACATGTACAATGTACATTACAGCCATATAGGGCTAATCAAACACAATAACCAACTCTGCCCTCACAGGTACCCATTTACCCCTGGGTGGAGAGAAGCAATATGGTAAAGTGTCTTGCTCAAGGACACAAGCACCATGGTCCCGGTCGGGATTCGAACCCACATTCTGACGACTCAGCCATCAGAACACAAATCCGATGCACTAAACCGCTCGACCATGGCACTCCATAAAATGTACCATACATGTACAAGGTACATGTTTATGTATGTATTATAGCATGTCGCCTAGTTAGCAGACAAAAATATGCTTACTGGTAAGCAGTTTTCAGAAATTGGCCCCTGCACTCAAACTGTACTGAATTTTGTTACAAGGATGTATGTGTTCTATGTATTGTTATGAGTTATATTGGGTGCGGGATGATTTAATAACCGAGGTCTGTGCCAACCAGTACAGGATGGGTCTGTTCAGAGCTCGGTGAAAAACATCCCGTGTCCAAACTACCGTGTCTTATCTCCCCACGCCTTCTGTACCGTGTAGGGCTTCCTCTCAACACTCAGGATGCGCTGTGTGGAAGCCGATAAATGAACTGCTCAGTGATTCACTCCGTATCAATTAAGAATTGATACTGACCAAAAAAAAATAATAAAAAAAACAGTTTACATGAACACAGCTGGTTCTGCCAATGGCACAACCACTTTTGCTCATTCACTGTTTAATGTCACTTATATATTCATGTTCAATGACTTTAATGTACATGTACATACGGTTTATGTACATGTACTTTACACGAACATGCATCTGAATAATGCATACATCATACACGTAAGATATTCAAAATGAAAGGAAACTGTAGCCAGAGAAACATAGAGCTACAAATAAACATACATTCATTTATTTCTCTTTTGTAGCTCCACCTTGAGTGGCCTTTATGGCTTTGTGAAAGGCCACCTTCATTACAAAATTTTCAGTTTTTGTGTAAAATTTCTTTCTTTGGCTGTCTTTCAAATTTCTAAACATTTGTAATACCTGTACATGTGACTTATCCCGTTGTGCAATTTGGAAAAAAAAGATTCACATTTACACAGATTTGGGGGTGCACATTAGTCAGTCAGATTTGTGGTTCTGATTTTAATTTTTTTTTCTTTCTTTTTTCTGACATGTACATGTACAGTATATGTACGAGAACATTTCTTGTATTGTGCATTTGGTATGTACATGTACATGTATCTGTACACGTATGTATACATGTACAAATTGTAATAGGCATGCTTTTAACACGTAAAATCAGACGTCTACAAAATAACACAGGTATGATGACGATTTTGATATCATTGCCATTTGAGTCATGCTTGAGCAGCTGCGTCTCTGGAGCTCACCGATAATTGAAATGTAATACTATTGCAAAACACTGAACTCTCATCTTGCGGTCGGATCGCTATAAGCCGACCAGCACACAAGGGCGTTCTCACTTCTTCGTGACCCTAGCATTAATTGGTCACTTGAATGGATCTAACGTGATTAGTGCCGGCTCTTCCTTGCTTGTTCATATTTGCCTGACCTGGAAAGACATGCCAGGGTTGCTCACGTGCCAAAAAAAAAAAAAAGACTAAACTTTGGAGATGATTTCTGCATTTTTGTTTGAAATATTTTGGGCTTACAAGTGGTTTAATTTTTACCAAGCAACAAGCAACTTTCCACAGTTCATTTCAGTGCATTTTTTGAGATTTTGTAAGTGGATGTTACATGTACATGTATTATTAGTACTAGTGCTGGGAATTAACCATTTAACCGAACCTTTCACCGTTGGTTAACCGATTAACTGTAAGTCGGCACCCAACAGCCACACAAACTAGATATAGTCGGCAAATGGAAAAATGCGTAAGCAATGTGGCAAAAAGTAAAGTCTAGAACAACAAAATGGGCTGCAAATTCTTCCCAAATTGTTATTTATTATTTATTTTTTTTAAATATTAATTTCGGTTAGCCGGTTAGCAAATTAGTGCAGTTTCTGTCGGTTAATCAGTTAACCGTCCCAGCAATAATTACATGTACACTGTACATGTAGTACCAGATACACTGTACATTGTAAAACTTAACAGGTATACATTAGGCTTGGGCGGTTCGTTTCCAAAAAAAAAACTTGGTTCCGAGTCGGAACCGGTTCCAAGAGATTCAAACAAAAACATAAGGATTACAGAAAATAATAAAACATAGTCTATTCAAACTTCGTTGTGTCTCTGAAGGTGTTTCAATTTTCAACCGGAAATGCAGTGATGATAATTTTGTTTAATTTAAAATGTTTCAGAAACTTTAAGGAAACGTTTTGGAAACGTTAAGCTACATGTAAGTAAGAGATTTGTTTCCATTATCCTACCGTTAGCAAACAACGTTACAAGCCCTTCTGTACATGTACATGCCATGGCTTTGCACATGCTTCAGGGGTTGGAGCAATCCTAGAGGAGCAATTAAGCAATTGTACCACCCCCTGTACACAAGGTACCGTATTACCATCCATGCCTATTGAAAGTACATTAACAACACTAGCAACATGACTGGTAAAACTTGTAGCTTTGCATGGTGAGGATGATAAGTAAGACTAATTGCGGTGACACCATGTGGAATCTCAATTGAGTAGTAAATAGTTCTGAAAAGAACTGGGGGTACAACTCGACGTTTCATCAGATGCATCAGATGCATCAGATGCATCAGATGCATGTGTGGCGCCTTCACAAGTTCGCTGCAGTCTTAGAGTTACATTTTGTTGATCACTCATCAAAGAGAATCAGGTATTTTGGCTCAAGAGTTGGAGCTCAGACAACTGCGTATTTCAATTGGAGCCGGGTTGGTCCTCAGAGTAGCGGGGGTGTTATTTCACTTTTTTTACTTTTTTATATTCTGCCCCCTCAAAACATGTACAGGCATATTAGAAACAAGAATAAATCATTAAAATAAAAAGTTGATATTTCTAACCCCCTGTACATGCCCCCTGAAAGTTTTGCTTGAAGGGCGCCCTCTGTTGTCAGTTTAACGTAAAGGTTCCCTGACTCCATATGCACTGTAGAGACATGCACAATGGTGGTTACCAGACTGTGTATGTGATTATGTATTCACACATATAATCTAGAATGGTTACTAATCAGCTGTTCGTTGTTTGTTGACATGGTTGATGGGTTTTAACTCAATTAAGACAATTATATATTTAGGTTAGTAAATGTGCTTACATCATATCATCTAAAACGATTGTTTGCTGGAAAAGTTGGGCAGTGACAGAAGTTATTATCTGTGACCTTAGTTGGGTAAGTTTGTTTTTAATAATATTATTCACCATGCACCCACAAGTATTACTGCAAGAAATTTCCACGGGAGTTAACTTGGGAACATTGTATTTGACATGCCTGGGACTTGTTATCATCTTAAGCCCTTTTCACACGAGCACCGATAACAAAGGTCCTTGGTAATGGGCGCCAGTTGTCTGTCGCCTCGGTCGTTTGCGATTTTTTAACAAACTTTCACACGACTTCCACTCACGCCAAAACTAACGTCCCTCGTTTTCCATGGAGAGTCAAAGGTCATGATTGTGCAATCCAATATTTCACTGGTACCGCGCTACGTTACCAGTGGTATTCCCGCGAAGATATATGCATTGTGCGAAGTCTAACATTACTTTCTCCTATATTTTGCTTCGTTTTATTATGGATATCGAATCAAGTATACTTGCAACAATTCAGACGGATTCACAGAGCCAGATTTCTAACGTAAGGCCATCCAACGAGAAAAATAAACGTGTCCGGGCCAAGAAAGTCTCTTGGAGTTACGATGAAACCGTTTCACTCACTGATCAACGTGGACGTACGTACAAGTTGTTTACCAACACACATCCGGGATTATTGCAAGCTGATCTAGTGACGCATTCTGCGCATGTGAAATGATACCGCCAAAGCAAGGGTCCCCTGTTTGGGCGCACTAAGCGTTTCACACGACCTATCGTGGCGATTTTAACATCATTGGGATTTTTTGGAGGTCTCGATCTCTGTTATAAATAACTAGGGTCCGAGGTAATTATTTAACAAGGATAGCTTTCACACAACTGGAATTTGCTATTTTTTAACATGGATGTGATTTTTAGTCAAGGTCCCTTGTTAAAACGGTCTCGTGTGAAAGGGCCTTTAACCAGTTGACATCGGGAATTTTTTTCTTTTTTTTTCGGTCCCCCGTGCGGGTTTATTTTCAGTGAAAAATCTGAAAAAATTTCTAGCCATTAATAATTTTTTTTGTCAATGAAACTAAGTTCTGACACCCAAATAAACACCTTACTCATTGACATTTTGAGAATTAAATAGCTAGTTTTTTAATTACGGTTGTTCAGCACAATTAGACCGTTGACAAGCCCCGATGCAACGGCCTATTAGCGACCAGCGCCCAGTCGAAAAGACGGCATACCTGAAGACAGATCGAATGCCTCGTAAACAATGGATATAAATCCCTCTTTACAAATCCCTGGCTGGTACGTCAAAGGAACAGGTCTTGGATAAAGGGATTAGGCAAAAATCAACGAAAAGAGTGAACTCGTTCAGTATTTGCAGTGCATTTTGTCCGGGGCCACCGAACCATGACCCCATGGACTCCGAGAAACGATTGCGTGTATACAAGTCAGCCGCCACGACGGCACGCCACGTGTGGTGTGTTGACAAGTCTCCCGGTGACACACACAAAAATCGGAATGCGTGTTTAGACGCTCTCCGATCCGCTGTCCAAAAAAAAATTGCGTGTATACACGGCCTCCGAAGCGAACTGGTTAAACATGAAATATTAACCCACTTGTTACTGTCATAGAAATATAGTTTGTACAATGACGATGGTATAATAGTATTACTATTATATCATCATGATTAAATACAAAGTTGGTAGTTCACAAATAAATTTAAGGTTTACAACTGTGTAACCCCTGAACCTTTGAAGTTGAAACCTAGCTTAAAATAAAATAGTGGGATATGGGATTTATTATTTGAATGTTTTTAAGGGATGGTGTGTGGTTAGTTAAAACAGCTGATATTTAAGAACATTTTTTTAAAATTTGTTACAATATTATCTTTTACTTTCTATGAATAAATTGTGTAATAATACATTTGTTATTTCACACATAATTAATTATAAATATATTTCAATTTTTTAAGGTAATAGCTACATCTACAAGAATGGCACAAGCAAGCCCAAAGATCTAGTGATCAGGACTCATCTGCAGAGCTACATGTACTTAAGCCCCTCCTGCACCAGCATTCCGCATTCTCCTAGAAGATGATCAAAGCATACAAATTGAAATGTTGAGTTAACCAAAGGTTCTTCTCAGAACCCTTACTACTCAAAAGAGATTATTTCAATACATGTCATCGCAAATCTTACTATATCTAAAGATGATGCTTCACATCTACATGTACTAGCAGAACTTGTTCAAGAGCATTAGATCTACTGTATCATTTAAAGAAATACATTTTGGCATTATACAATCCAAAATCCCTGCTAAGCCATGAAATATGTTGTAAATGTTAGTTAGATGTATAAATATATTTTTGTACTATTTTATAAATAGAGAATTGGCTGTTGCAAACTGCTTACCAACCTAAAGCACCCGTATTAAATGCAAAATAGTAGTTACTGGCCTTACATCTCAAACCTAGCGGGTTCTTTCTCTGAGAAAGAACTTGCTAGGTTCAAAAAATAACTGAGGTCAATAACTACTATTTTACATTCATACTATTTTATTAATTAATTCTTTTCTATTAGAATGTTAAAATCAAATATAAATTTTATATTATTCCAGGATAAAATAAGTTGGATACAATAATTAAATAAAATCTTCAGTTGCAATCCATATAAACCCACGGGAACACTTTTATTCATATAAATGTTACTTTTTAATCAGATTTTTTGTTTCAAAAGGCAATTGAAAGGTTGTCATGGAATAGTATGCTAAAATTTCAACAGGTAAACATGAGAAAGTACTTTAAATTAATTGCTGAAGTGATGTTCTCTTCATTGCTTCCCTTTCAGTGTTTTAAACAAAATAAACTGGTGCCCCAACGACGGTATACAGGTAATCTGCACAAGAAGTCAGAATGCCATGCCGTTTCACAAAAATAAATCTTCAGGGGGCATGTACTGGGGGATTAACGCTCTCAAATGATTTTTTGAGTATTTTTTCCTTGTTTCTTATAGGTTGGTACATATTTTGAGGTGGCATCTAAAAAAAATTTGGGTTATGAACGTCTCTTAATTATTGTATGGATGCATACACGTACATGTATAAGTTTGCAGACATTTCACTAAAAGTGTATGTGGGCAATTCTCCATGGGAGAGGAAAAAATGTCAAAAATAAATATTTACATATTAAACCTTTTTTGTACTTTTTCCAGACCTCAATTAAATGGGGAATTCAGTTCAAAAAATGAAATTGAAAAAAAATACATATTTCTGGTAAAAACAGTGATTTTTGCAATTTATGATTAAAAACGTTCAGATTTGGTAAAAAAATAAAATTTTGTGTATGTATTACTTTCTGAATTACAGGGAAAAGGTTTGATTTATTTTATAATGTTACAAGTTACTAACATTACTCAGGGTCATTAAAAAAATCTATATATATAAATATATATATATATATAGTGTAGGCTCTTCATTTAAAATGTCAAAATTAGTAACGTAATCTCGCTATCGAAAAATGGCAAAAGTTACTTATTTCACAAATTTTCTTGGTTGTTTCTTCAAATCGTGTATGTTGAGAAAAGACCCTACTATAAACATAAATGAAAATAAAAACTTTAAAATAGTAATTTCTTGGCATTTTTCCAAGTGGTAGCACGGAATTACAAACGGTAACGGAATTACAGTAACGGAATTACGCATGCACAAAGTATGCACATTTCCTCCAGATTATGTACATGACATATTGAATAGGAGATTTGCATGTAACCTGACAATAACTTTAAATACTAAATGTGAAGGTGTAGAGGCAATTCTAACACCAAGCAGATGCACAAACTCGATATGTGGTTGATGTGAAACCTCATGCCCAATCAAGTACAACTGTCAGGCACATCTTCAAAGTTGAACATCCACAGAGCGTCCAAGAGAAAGTGTCAAATGAGAAAACTGACTTGAATAGAGCTGTAGAAGTAGTAAATGTTGTCTTGCCAGATGTAGTTGTTGGAAAGTGGGTGTTAATCCCATATCACACTGCCAAAACAACAAACTACTATGTTGGCCAAATCTTGACACAAACAGAGAGTCAAGAAAAGGTAGCAGTTAAGTTTCTGCAGCACAGGGGTCAGTTTAAGTTTGTGTGGCCAGAGCGTGAAGATGTTGATGTTATTGAGACAACAAACATCACATTGATCCTACCTGAACCCCAGATGGATAGACGAGATGTGCTTTCATTCCACACAGATCTCTCAAGCTACAACATCCAATAACTTTTTTTTTTTCACAGCTTGCACAGTCTTGTTACATTTTCCCTTGCTCAGAGATGCCAACCAGTACAGTTTTATTGTATTTTGCACGATAAACTAGTGAAATACGATAATACAATTTTTCATAGTAAAATTCGATTTTCGGTAAAAAAAAACAACATAAATACATGTAAAACCATTTAAAATGCTCTAAATTGCACAGTTGAGCATTTAAAACCCATAAACATATGCGTAAAAATATTCCAAGGACAATTTTCTTTCTCAATTCAGCCGCTTCAGTCACTTTGGTCGCATTTTCAGGAAAATACTAAACTTGAAATGTACTAATGTTTCCATTTGCATGGTTATTAATTACCAAATCTATAATACGTTTTTTAACATGGAACAACCACAGAATGTAAAAAAAAAAAAAGAATTTGAGGAAGCAAATATTGAACATTTGTTATTGTTGCTGCAGTTCATCATGTATGTGTTAAATATTTCTATTAAAGATTTCCCTCTTAAACATGTTAAATGGATTTAAAGTACATGCCCTTGTTTTAACCAGGACACATTATATTATTTGACCATTTTTACCTCGGAAGATAACAATAGATCAATCCATTAAGCTCGCCTCAACGTGTTGACCAATCCCACAGCCTTTGCTACATGTATGCCACCAAAAGTCAGCCACGGTAAAATCCTCAAGCACAGTGGTGATGTAGGCAATCTTGGATTGGTCAATATGTAAAGGGTGGGGCTTAATAGATTGGTCTAATTAATTAGGCAAATTCTAAAATCTGCTAACCAGCAATGCAGCCATCACCAGACTACTTTCATTTTGACCTTGACCTTTGACCTAAAAAATGAAGCCCAGACATGTTTAGGCCTACATTTACATTTTGATCTGCTAATTTTCACCTAGCTTTCCCTTGTGCCATTTTATAAACTTCTAAAATTTGTATTGTGATGAGTTTATGTTGAATTCAATGTTAATGTATTGCATTTACCTATTAAAACCTATGGCGTATTCCGTTCGCTACTTCAGGCGTAATTCCGTTACCGTGATTAAAATGCAAATTATGAAAAGAGTGATTATTTTTCAACTTTGTTCTGCATTAGAAGTTAACAACAACCCTGAACTCTACAAATAACAGGTAGTGTCCAATTTTAAAATTTCAAAACTTCAGAGAGTTTTATTAATTTATGCGAGAACTCAAATATGCTTGTCCTCCGTCCGTAATTCCGTTACCGATATTAAGCTCCGCCCCTTAAAGGGTAATCTTGTGGGATTTTTTTTTTTTAGCGGTCAATCAATTCTATTGGGTCTTGGCTCCCTTTCCATGTTTAGATGAGTTGCCTAGCATAGAACATATTTTCTTGGGAAAGAATAATCCTTGACAAAGTGACAAATGGGCGTAATTCCGTTACCAAAGAATTGCCCATGTATATTATACTTGCTTTTACTGGCTTTAAATCTTTATCCAGCATCCACAACTGTTACATTTAATCTTGAGAATTGATTAATTATTTTGGGTTGGTGGTGGTGGGTGGGGGGGAAATATGATTGAACAATCTTGAGTGCATGTACTTCAAAATCTGTCTTATGCAACCTGCATCATGTACATGCACTTACACAGTTAATTTATCAAAAGAAACAAAATAAGTCTAGCTCACACGAGTACTTTTCTCGAAGATTTCCCACAGGATATTAAAAGAAATTGAAGAAATATTAAGTTAGAGACTGCATTACGCTGATTACACGTTGCAAGGTATTCTCCAACACGACTGTGAGACCCATTGTGCTATGGGACAATGAGTGCCAAAGTAGGATAATAAAAACATTTTGTCTGTGGTGCATAATCAGTCTTTGTGATGGTCTCAATCAGGTCCTTAGAGGATTGGGATTCTTGTATTCTTTTACCACAGTGAGAATTTATATTTCTTATTTGTGTTGATACTCTACCAGCATTTTCATCCTCACCTTATAACCACCACAGGGTCAGGGTTCAAGGGCTGTTTTTGTTTTCATACAATGAGAGTGGGAGGGGGGGAATTAAAATCAATCAATCATATCTTAACTGTCAAACCATAAAGTAGTTTGAAAGTGCATTTGATTTAATGTACAGTATATTCATTTCATGCAAAACTGTTAGTGGCCGTACATTTCCAATCTAACAGAATGTTTGTCAAAGGCCAAAATCAAATATCTTTTCAATTTGAAAATTAGTTGGTGTGTTCATATGCACAATCATACTTTTCTTAAAAATTGTTTCATTTTCCGATTCACTTCTTGATATACATGTAATTTTTATTTGTATGGGGCAGACCCCAATTTTATCCATAAAGATGCTGAAAGGCAAACAAATAAAATGACACATTTCATGCACAAAAATTCATTGGCAAGTTTTATAACAGTTACAAAATGAGTTTCTATTTCTATTTCTTGAAAACAAGTGGGTTGAAAAAAAAATACATTTTCTAATACCAATGTCTTCCCTTTTCCCAGACACTCTTTAAAATGCCACAGAATGGCTTCTGACATCAAAATCTGGTTTCTGGTCAGAGGTCATCTTCAAAATCGGTGCGGTGATGCACTTCTTTGGGGAGTGGAGGTATTTTTTTTTTTTGTGATTTATACATACAAGTTAACATGTATACATGTACATGTACGTGGTTATTGGAACCAGACCAAATTTCCCTTGCACACAAAGTATGATGGCTAAAGAGAGGCATCACAAATCAGGCAAACGTTCATACCTCTTCAGTATATGAAAAAGTTGTTTAAAACACAGTGCGGCAGAATTCCAATCGATCCAGCAATTTAAGCTGCAATTGGACATCGTTTCATAGCAAAACAAAAACGAAACTGAAAATGACAATGTGCAGGTCACAGGCGACGCCTGATCCTTTTTCCCCCCTTTTTTTTTTTTTTTAAGAAAAGAGATTTCACAAGAATTACCTTTGTGAACATTGGTTTACCATGATGCGTTACCATCGTGGTCTGATCACAGTCCAGAGTGATGGTGGTGTTGTGAAAGGACTCCTTTGGATGCTTCAAGAGATAATAGAGGTCTGTAACCCCGCCCTCAAACACTGTCCGGAAGTAGCGAGGGATAAGCGTTCGTCCGATAGCTGAGGAGAAGGGATAGGGGAAAAAAGGGGTATAGCATATATGGCTCATTCTATAAATACAGGGGCCAATGGTGAATTCAAAATATGTACAAATTTTATGAAGTTTTTCTCTTCAATGTGACATACAGGGTCATTTTTTTCAGGTTGTGCTTTTTAAACATGTTGTGGGACATTGGTTTTAAGTCACACATTTTGAACCAATCCGATATTTTTTTTATTATGGAGACAAAAATGGGTGTGTTTCTACTATTTTTTGTCAAAAAACTGTGACATTAAAAGTGTTAACATTAAAAATATTTTTCTGACTTTTCTTTGAAGAAAAATGTTTTATTTTTAGTTTATAATTATTGAGTACACCCAGGTTGTTAATACTGAGTGAGTTTTCAGCAGATAAACATCTCGGATTACTATTGAGGAGCAAATAAAAACGGCTGTCACAGCGTAACATTTCGTGTCCCCTTGTGTTACGTATGAAACCCAATTCCCTTTTCATGTATCACTTAACAAAATAAAACGATCACACACTCGTTCGGTAGTTCTTATACATTTGACCAACCACTACAAATAATACAGACACTACACGTGGAATCTGAAATAGGCACGGTAAATCATGGGCTTCCAAAGTTTTGAAGTGGAATATTTCGTGAATTTAGTGTCCCTCTGAGTTGTTACGATGTGCAAAAAGACGTTGTCGTAACAAATATTTCCCTGTATGTCAACGGCTACGTGAGCTGCTGCAATACTGTACCTGGTCATGGCCTTCATCTGCAAAGCAAAGTTAGCGTCGGCAACTTTTCCATGAGGCTGCTGAAGTGAAGACAAATTTTCGTGTCTACCCTTGTTACGAAGTTGTTGAAGTTACGAAGTGATTCATCATTAACGAGCAAACCAAGATAAGATCGGCCTTTTTTTGGTAATTATTTTATTCAGACATTGGAAATTACAAACTACTTTGACTGATAAAAAGTCATTTTACATACACTTATTTAATCGTTAGTTTGCGGAAATGTGTTCGTCTTGCGAGGGTGGGCCTCCGACGGGATTCGTGTCCAAAGTTACGAAGTGTCCAAAGTTACGAGTCAGTTTTCCCGCGCTGGCGAATATGGGGTCTAATAGTAATAAAGTGGTAATTGATTATGTTATGCAGCGGGTGTGTTTGCGGGGTGGGGTGTGGGGGGTGGGGTGTGGGTGGTGGGGTGTGGGTGGGATGCGGGTACTGGGGTGGGGTGGGGTGGGGTGGGGTAGGTTGAGGGTGGGGATGGAAATGGAAAAGGAAAACTCTTGTGCAATAGTCTTAAAATTTTCTGGCAGCTTTTATTTAAAAGCTGCCGCACGGCGAAGCTACGCCCAATTTGTTTTTTAATGTGTGGGGGATTCTTGAGGGACATGCATTCCAACAAAAACCCTTTAGTTTATGCAATAGTCTTAAAATTTTCTGGCAGATTTTATTTAAAAGCTGCCACACGGTGAAGCTACGCCCATTTTTTTTAGATTATTATTATTTTTTTTTTATATATATATTTTTTGGGGTGGGGAATTCTTGAGGGACATGCATTCAACAAAAATCCTTTCTTTTACACCCATTTTTTTTAAATTAAACTTGTTGATACCTTGCATAAAGAGCCAATATTATTTTGTCTGAATAGAATAATTATGACAAAAAGGCCGATCTTACCTTGGTTTGCTCGTTAATGATGAATCACCTCGTAACATCAACAACTTCGTAAAAAGGTAGACACGAAAATTTGTCTTCACTTCAGCAGCCTCATGGAAAAGTTGCCGACGTTAACTTTGCTTTGCAGATGAAGGCCATGACCAGGTATAGTATTGCAGCAGCTCACGTAGCCGTTGGCATACAGGGAAATATTTGTAACGTCTTTTTGCACATCGTAACAACTCAGAGGGACACTAAATTCCACTTCAAAAACTTTGAAAGCCCATGATTTACCGTGCCTATTTCAGATTCCACGTGTAGTGTCTGTATTATTTTGTAGTGGTTGGTCAAATGTATAAGAATTACCAAATGAGTGTGTGATCGTTTTATTTTGTTAAGTGATGCATGAAAAGGGAATTGGGTTTCATACGTAACACAAGGGGACACGAAATGTTGCGCTGTGACAGCCGTTTTTATTTGCTCCTCAATAATAATCCGAGATTTTATCTGCTGAAGACTCACTCAGTTTTAACAACCTGGGTGTACTCAATAATTATAAAATAAAAATAAAACGTTTTTCTTCAAAGAAAAGTCAGAAAAATGTTAGTTACTTTTAATGTCACAGTTTTTTGACAAAAAAATAGAAGAAACAGCCACTTTTCTCTCCATAATAAAAAAAATATATCAGATTTCTAACTGCATAAAGAGCCAATATTAATTATTTTGTCAGTCACTGTGTTCATCACACCAATTCCATGCCCAGTTGAAAGACTGCTCTGATCGTAACAATATTGTCCCTTTATGCAAAAAAGTACATATGTGTACATGTACAATGTAGGTTTGTTTCACATTTGGGATTTTTGGTGTCCCTGTTACACATGGAACTGGCAGCACCAGATGTGTGTGTAATACATGTACAAGTATGTATATGTTCTGAAGAAAGCTGTTTTTTATTAAAGGTGTTTATGACTTTAGACGTTAAACCACAGAAACCCACAAGTTTACTGTGTAATTTGGCCAGTCTGAGATTTTGGTGTCCCCTGTTACATGCGGAACGAGTTTGTGCATAACAATATATTTAATACGTGTAATAATATCAACACTGAATAATTCTAATGTAAATTGGACATGTGTTGCACATGTAATTACTTGTAATGCCCTTTGAACATAAGAATCATGGTTCACCTCGCTGTAATACCCTTGTGTATACTTTGGGTTTCACGTGTAACATGGACACCATGTACTTGGTGTCCATGTTACCTGTGACTCTCCATTAAGGCACCAGCTATGATCGTTTTCTTCCTATTGATGACAAGTTTGACCTGTTGGATTGTTTAATTACCTTATTATCACCTCATTGACTTAGCTAATTAAAATATGATGTGCAGTTTTGATGAAAAAAAAATCTTTTAATCAATTTTAATGAAGGAATTGCAATTTTACGCCATTTTTGGTGAAAAACGGGCCTTAATTTCATTTGAAGAAACATAAAAGTTTGGTTGAATGTTCTGTTAAAGTATGTACATGTACCTACATTGTATATGAAGCCTACTCAAAACTGCTAAGAAGTAAAAAGAAGTCTTCTGAAATTAAATGCTGGAGAGAATTTACATTTGGATTTGGTGTCCCTGTTACACGTGAAACTTTTCTATATCTGTTGTTAGTCCATGCCACTGTAAACCACTCAAACGAGCAATAATTATGAAATAATTATTAAAAATATCAAGGAGATACATAAGGCCTTACAAACATATGGAAAATGTTCATGTCAAACAATTTTGAAATTTTGATACCAACGTCACACTTTGGACCCTTAATTTATAGAATGAGCCACATACATGTACACGTACATGTATCTTATACACAAGACAAAAATTAAATCTGTACATGTATCACCCATGTTTTTGCTATTTTAACCAGTTCGCGTCGGAGGCCGTGTATACACGCAATTTTTTTTTGCACCACGGATCGTAGAGCGTCTATACACGCCAGAGGAAACTCCGGAATATTTGTATGCATGCTCGGTTGACGTGGCAACGAGCCGAGTGTACAGTGACATGCTCGGTAGACGTGGCCACGTGCTGTGGAAGCTTCCATTAATAATAATAATAATGTCGGGCATTTCAAAGCGCTCTTAAACAAGGTATCAGTGCACTGTACATTATTACCCCTGCTTATCAGGCGCATAAATCATTCCAGAAACCATCTCAGCTCCCTGGGGAGTATACAGCTCAATTGCTGCCATTTCGGCGTATATGGGCTAATCAAACACAACAACCAACTCTGCCCTCACAGGTACCCATTTACTCCTGGGTGGAGAGAAGCAATTATGGTAAAGTGTCTTGCTCAAGGACACAAGTACCACGGTCACGGACAGGATTCGAACCCACATTCTGACGACTCGGCCACCAGAACACAAATCCAATGCACTAAACTGCTCGACCATGGCACTCCATTAACGTGTTTGTGTGGGGAAAAGAAACCCGCACAGGGGCCCAGAAAAACTTTTTTATTCCCGACGCGAACTGGTTAACAGACATTTTATTTTTCATCGGAACATTGCTATTTTATAATCATGAGAAACATGGTTTTACAGCAGATACGTGTATTTACTGAAATGAATATTTAAATTAAACAGTTAAACCAAGCTTTTGACTACAATTTTGTGAAATATCATCATTTCAAAGTATCTGTTTTCGTTTCTAAAATGAAATTATCAATGTTCTGATGAAAACAAAAAATTCTGGAAATTGACGGTAAAAACGTGTCGTATACCTTTAAGAAGGTTGTTCATTTAAATAAAGACTGATATTTCTAAACTAACTCATACACGTATGCATTCATGGGGTGGTTTGAATGTCACAGACCCTAAATTATTCCCTGTTTTTGTAAGTAAAGTTCTGTCCTAGAAAATAGTTCTTAAATGGGTAATTCTATTACAAAATTTCAACCATCTATGGGAATATGTCAAAGAAGCACCAAGGCCAAGAGCAATGTAAGCAACGATCTTGGTGTATGCAAGGCCTTTAGAAATACAAATTTATCTCAGTCACTTACCATATCTTTTGGGGCCATCTTCCAAACAGAATGATAACGTAAGGCTGGCATCATCTTCAAAAAACTCAGTCGCAAATGCGTCCCACCATAAATTATCGCTCTCCTGCATTCAGGAAAAATTAAAATAATGTACAAGGACAAATTACATCGTGGTCAAACCTGCAAACAATGGCCACAGGTCTGGACGTAGCAATATTTTAATAACCTGCCACATGTGACGTCAGGTTGGTTGCTGCAGTCAAGTACATGTAAATACAACAATTTTACAAAAAATTAAGATTTAAATTTACAAAATACTAATAATAATATCAAATTAAACAAATTGCAAATATCTAACAAATAATTAAATATTTCTCAGCTGATGTAGCCGAGCAGGTCAAAGTGAATTTAAGAAAAAAAGAAGAAAATGACAGTATAAATTTGGAGATGTCCACATACATGTATACAGTACAGCATGTACATGTACATGTATCTGTGTCAAAAGCCATTAGCTTGGAACACTGTACACAGAGCTCTAGAACTGTACACCATGTGGTAGATAAAGAATTGAAACGGGTGGTATGCTAAAAAAACATAACAATTTACAAAAAATTTAAAACATTACTGAAATATGTTTATTAAAATATGTCCTCTTGTTATAAACATGTACACTGTACATGTGTACTGTATATTGTATTGAGCAGCTGCATCTCAGGAGCTCACCAATAAAGCATACATTAAATGTGTACATTTTGTAGATTTACATTATCCACACCCCAACTATTTCGATAGAAATACATGTGTATGATGCCCAAAGTGAAATGTTAAAGACAAAGCATAAGGTGTACGTACATGTAGACATGGTTCACTGATTTTGAAATTTACTGTGCCATTTTAGGTGAAAAAAAAGTCTACGGTTTCTGGTCATCAGTCGGCTTCAAAAGTGGTGCGGTGACACACTTTTTTTTTTTTTTTTTTTTTTTTTTTTGGCAACGGGGAAATACGTGATCACATGATACGTGACGTGTACATGTACATGTACACGTATACACGGGGATCATATTATCCCATTATAAAGTATGGTGGCTAAGAGAGGCCTCACAAATCGGGCAAATGTTCATACTCCTACAGTGTATGTGAATAAGTCGTTTATAACACAGCACGACAGAAATCCAAATCGATCCAGCAATTTTGGCTGCAATTGGGCATCGTTTCATACATATACATGTACATGTAGCAAAAAAAAAAGAAAATTAAAAATGCCAACGCACGGGTCTGAGGCGACATGCGTGGAGACCAGAAACAAGAGACCTTTTTTTTGGACTTAAATTTGATAATTAAATGGACACACTTTTTTTCAAACTGTGATTCTATGGGACGACACAGCATGTACTTAAATTCCATACGTAAATGTACATACATGTATACACACATGTACATGTATGTACATGTACTGTATAGCAGAAGTCTATTACCTACTGTACAATGTACATAATATATACAGTACTTTATACATGTAGTGTGCTAGTCATGTAATAACCCGAGTAGTCCAAGGCATACATAGTACTCCAAGAACAATGGATTTGGGCCATTTATGACGTATTGTTCCACAGACTGATGCAAAAGGTCTGAAAAAGAAGTCAGTGCAGTCTGGGAACCTCACCCGGCATGTGACACCTTTAACTTGCATTTGACATAAAACACAATAAAGGGGGCCACTTTCCTACCGTCACGTTAGCAGTTTTTCTAATGGTTGTAATTTTTTTTTAAATATCTGAAACCACTCAAAAAGAATTTCATCATTTGAATAGACATGCATGCTTATCCTAAAGATAATTTGAGTTGATTATTACTATTATTTTATTAATTACCCTAAAATTTCCCATCAACAAATGGACGGAAAAGTGAGGTAACTTTTTCCGTCCAATTTTTATGGAAAAAATAAAATAAATCAACTCAAATTAGTTCTAGTATAAGCCTGCATGTCCATTCACATGTTGAAACACTTTTTGGTCGGTTTCACGTACTTAAAAATAAATAACAACCATTGGAAAAACTGCTAACGTGACGGATGCAAAGTGGCCCCCTTTATTGTGTTTTATGTCATTTAGCGCATTTGTTCGCCTGCGTCTAATTTGAGATTGCGTCTAGTTCTGGGAACAAGCTTCTTGCATCAAGCGCCTAATCTCATGAAGCCAGCTAAGGCAGTCCAGGCAGTGTAGCAAAACTTGTAACCATGCTTGTTGTGCATGCATGCGCACATTTTGAGTACATGCATCGCCATAGAATACATGCATGTTATATAGTAGTAGGCTTGGACGGTTTTTCAGTAAAACTGAATAGTCAAGTTTTAGTTTTTTTTTAAACCTACACCGAACCTAGGGATTTTTACTAAACCGAAATACCGCCAAATTCGATTTTCAAAAAATCAAACCGTAAATTTTTTTTTACAGTAAAACAGAAAACCGTGATTTTTTTCCTGGTGGTAAACCGGCTAACCAAAAATGTTAAACCGCCCAAGCCTATACAGTAGCAGGCTGGCACACATGTATGTAGGTAATAGACTTCTGGTACTAGTAGTCCATGGGCTACCAGCACCCCCTCCCCCCTGGGGATTTTTCAAGACAAATATTTTTGTAAACCTTGACCATAGAGCTATTGAAATCAGGTTGTCTGCAAGTTGCCTGTGGGTGGGTGAGGCTGTGAGGGCACTTTTTCAAAATGGCCGCCAAAATCCCAGTAATCGACCGTGCCACAAACGTGTAGGAGGACTTTTTATATAAGTGCCCACCCCCTGGGGATTTTTCAAGACAATTAATTTTGTAAACCTTTACCATAGAGGTATTGAAATCAGGTTGTCTGCAAATTGCCTGTTAGTGGGTGAGGCTGTGAGGGCGCTTTTTCAAAATGGCCGCCAAAAATCCTGGTAATCGACCATGCCACAAAGGAGGCTTTTTTATTTTTTAGTGCCACCTATAAATATACATTGGCAAAATGTTCTCACACGTCTGAAATGCTTAAACTACCTCAAGAAAATACATTTGTACTTGCAAGGATAGCTACATGTAGCTCTTGTAGAACTTGTCAAAATTAAAATAAACTACTTCTACTAGCGTCTTCACAGTGTCACGGATCTGTTCATCCAAATCCTGCATCTCTTCCTTTGATGTTTGTTACCTGTCCTATGAACCTCTATCCTTTAGAAATTTTCTGAAGTCAACGCTGCTGATAGCTTGCTCTAAATTTGATGGATTGGCTCTGAAGATACCCTCACGGATCGACTGGCTAGCAATAGCATCTGAAAAATGACCTCGCGCAAACTGGTCTCTGAAAACTCGGGGTATGCTAATGCTGTCAGTTCACTGATCGCCTGACCCAGCTCCTGAATGGTCTCTTTCGCACCTTGTCTGTGTTTCCTCAACTCCATTAAGAAGTTCTCCACCTTCTGTCTGAGTCCAAAGCAAGCATTCAGCAAGTCAAGCGACTCCCTATATTGTTTTCTTTCTCCATCCTCTCCTCAATTAAGTAGCACCTTTAGTGTCTGGCCCTTGAGGCTCGCAGTGAGAAATGCTGCCGCCTCCTCGTCGTCCCAAGCATTGGCAATTTTGCAGGATTCAAAGTGTTCCAGGTACCGGTAGTCTTCCCAGGGCTCCTTCCCTTTGAATTGGTCTGGTACAATCCGGGGTCGCCCCGACCCCATAATTTCTCTGCAATTTGTTGCTTGTTTCTAATAGACTCATCTTTCCTGAGACTTCCAGGAACATCCTCTGAAGCTTCCAAGAACATTTTCTGAAGCTTTAGTGACTTTCGTATCTTTTTTTTTCACTATCCTCAGCAGTTCCTTCCTCATGCACAGAGAGTCCTTCGTTAGAGGTTTTGTATCCTCCTCAATCACAGTCGAATGCGACTACAGCATCCACGTCCTGTTCTTTTTCAATATTCCTGTAGGAGGGATCCAAGGGCCTCCATCAGTACCTGGTGCCGGAGTACCAGCTAAGGAGTCATAAGACTCCCAGAGTCCACCATGAGGTTATCTGGTGAGTCTCCTTGATCTATTGATCTACGTCCATTGTCGGAAGTTAGTCTCCTTTCCTTCCTTTATCTTCTAGTCTAGTTAGTCTCTGCTGTAGCCTCTAGATTTCCAGCTCTTGTAGCCTCCTGCACTGGAGAAAGTACTTGAATGTCCGTCTCAGACAAGATCCAACCAGCAACTGACGTCCTCGTGCACACATTGCATGCCCACAGCACCAAATACTCCACCACCAAATACTCCACCGCCCTCCGTAGTTCGCCCTTCGCCATGTGCAAGCCATAGCTCATTTGCGTTACATTATTATTTTTTGTTTTTGTTTATTTTTGGGGAGGGGCGGGGTGCAGGGGGGCAGGCAGGGGAGGGAGGCTGAGGGGGTACGGAGGACCTTAAATACCAATTTATTATTCCTAGATCATTTCCCAGATACTCAATCCATCATGGGGAAAACACATTGAGCTGCATGTACATGTACATTATAAATACATGTGATGTGCATTTGGGGTATTTTGGGGGGTAAATTTGACCCCGCCCCCAATCCTTAACCCACCAGTATTTTTTTTTGCAGACAAGCAGATATTGCAATGGGATACAATAGGCTGCACCAAAAAAGAAGTCATGAACATACACGTTTTGTGGCATAATATTTGTGGATAAAGTACATGTACAATACATGTAAAAAAAAAAAAGGTACGTAAACAGGACTTGGTACGAAATTAAACTCAAAGATTGTGTTTGAGATACATACATGTACCTGTAAGTTAATTGTATCAAAAATTTTAAATCCCGGGTGATTTATGATTTAAGTTGTGACTTGTGGATGATATTAGGAAACTTATTGTTAATTTGATCACATGAATTATGAATGACTTGAAGATATTCCTTAATTTTGTGAATTTATTCATGTACATAAATTTGTACGATCAGTGTCTAATGTACCTGGTGATAATTTATTTATGTACATGTACTGTTAACTGCTTCTCTTACACGTACATGTAGGTCACAGCAAGGAACCCGGGTTAGGCCGTTCTAATTTTATTAGTTGGTTTACGGATGCGGCGACTTATTTTGTTGAAAAATCGAAAAAAAAAAAAATTGGAAATCCGTACTTTTTTTTTACATTTTTTTATCCGGCGACGAATATTCAAACATTGGTCCGAATATTTGAATTTTTTTCTTTTCTTTTTTTTTCAATTTTTTTTTCTGTCTGACAACCTTTTTCAACACCTAAAAAATCCGTAAACCAACTAATAAAATTGGAATGGCCTTATGGGTTATGACAGTCATTACCGTTAGGCCGTTTGTTTTTTATTACTTGGATTACGGATTTGTAAGCTACAAAAAATGAGCGGGGATCGGGGAAAAAAAAAAAAAAAAAAAGAAGAAAATGACCAGGATTACGGAATTTCGAGCTCACGAAATCGGGCGGGGCGAAAGAAAAAAAATAAAATAAAAAAAAAAAAAAAAAAATACCGAAGGCACGCAGGCGGCTTCTAAAACACGTACATTATACACAATTTATGTAAACAAAAGCAGAAAGTCACTGAATGAATGTCGCGAGTGTTTAGGCTTAACAAAATGTTCTGTTTCCGGTTTCTGACCGACCCTAACTTTACGCCGCGACCCTAAACTTTTTACATTATTCGGCTTGAAAAAAAAAAGCAGCAAAATGCACCAAGTCAACGCAGCGGCCGCCATTGTAAACAGCAGATGCACACACGCTGATGCTCTGCCCAAATTCGCACACACAGACCATTTGTTGACACAGCAATCGATTGCATGAGTTTGGGCCGTGAGGTCAAGTCGCGCGATGCACGTACATGTAGTTGTTACTAAATGGCCAATGTATGCACTTGGGCAAATAGTATAGTCTATAAACGGACTCGCACTTTTGTACGTAAATGCATAACATTGGTCTGGTTTCCATCATACATCGGCCGCGATTTTTTTCTCCGTTCACTGGCTCACGGTACGTGTACACATTTACTGTACATGTATTGTAGGGATCTTGTTGTATTTGAAGAAAATGTGATCTAAAAGTATTGTTTTGTACACGATGGTGTTTTGTACGCGATCGGTGGCACTGTTGTAAGTGTTGTGGATTTTTTTTTTTTTTTTTTTTTTTTTCAGAAACGCGATTGTTTCGAGCGGCGATTCCGTAATCCAAGTTATTAAAAAAACATGGCCTTACAAAGAGTATCTGATTTACAAATGTATAAAGACTTTGCTAGGGTCAAATCATGAAGCCACTAAATTCTTTTTTGCACACCACAGGTCGTTTTGGTTGGCCTTGGGTAAGCAGTTTGTAATCAGCTACATGTACCACCTCAGGTACATGTAATGCATTTGTGGTGTATTTACTTGTGAAATTGTACATTTGGATTTACAATGGGATCATACATGTCATACTGAATGAATGTTCATGTACATGTACATGTATGTATGGTACAAATGTGTACATGTGTGGATAATGTAGTGGAGTACACAGTAGTGGAAGTGTACCACATTGCTGAGTACACACATCACGGACACTGCAGAGAACATGTGGGTACCTGTGGATGTACAGGCCAGGTACATGTACATGTATACGCCAGGATTTGGAAATAGGATGTCCAAATTTGTTATTATATAAATTATAATAATAATAATAATGTGTGGACTTATATAGAGCACGTATCCACCAACTGAGTGGTGCTCAAGGCACATTATATTATTACCCCTGCTCATAAGGCTCATAAATCATTCCTGAAACCATCTCAGCTCCCTGGGGAGTATACAGCTCAATTGCTGCCATTACAGCGCATATAGGGCTAATCAACCAACTCTGCCCTCACAGGTACCCATTTAACCCCTGGGTGGAGAGAAGCAATTATGGTTAAGTGTCTTGCTCAAGGACACAAGTGTCACGGCCGGGATTCGAACCCACATTCTGCTGCTAACACCAGAACTTGAGTCCGGTAAGCTAGACCGCTCGGCCACGACACTCCATTATGTACATATTAAGCTTACGAAAAATGTATTACAAATAACACAGGGTGTCCATGTAGCATACAGGGTGTGCAAAAAGACACCCAACTTTAGATATTGCTGGCTAATACTACTTGTGTGTGTGTACAGGTGTATACAATGTATAAGAAATGTTGAGCTTCATACATGTACATGCTGATGTACACGTACATTGATATATGAATACTGTCATTCAATACAAAAATGTATGAGCCATTTAAAAATCATACTGTACCAAACATTCCCAAGGTTTGCTGAACATAATAATTTAAAGCACTTTTGGGTCCTTATTGTTTAAATTACTTGGATTATGGAATTTCAGCTCCAGAAAAAAAAAATTAATTAAATTAAATAAATCAGCAATTTTTTTGGTATGCCTAGTTAGTCTGCACACAGACTGGTCATAAATACAAGCTGGCACTGATGATTCCAAGCTTATTGAGTGGGTAACCAAATTGGGATTAATAAGGATCATGCATTTTGGACTGGAGAAATTGTCAGGTACATGTACGTGTACTGGCTTGGAAGCAAGGTACAGTATAACACAGTCCATTGTACATGTACATTGTACAGTACAAACATATACGTGTTGTACAAAAATTCAAAATACCGCTGCTGCCCTTGCCATTGTCCTGCAATTTTTTCCAATTTTTGTTCCCCCTCAGGAAACTAATTGGGCATGTAAATTTTTTATTAGGTAATTTTTTTTCTAAAATCTGAAGAAGAAAAATTGGTGGCGGTTCTATTAACCAGTTCGCGTCGGAGGCCATGTATACACGCAATTTTTTTTTGCACCGTGAATCGGAGAGCGTCTAAACACGCTACAGGAAACTCCGGAATATTTGTATGCATGCTCGGTTCAGCCATGCGTGCACGGTGATATGCTCGGAAGTGCCAGCCACCCGCTGTGGAAGCTTCCATTAACGTGTGTGTGGGAAAAAGAAACCCGCCACAGGGGCCCAGAAAAAGTTTTTTATTCCCGACGCGAACTGGTTAAATGCACGTGTGCATGTATGTACATGTATGTACATGTAGATTCCAAGTCTGTCAAAAAAAAAAAATTAAAAAAAAAATAAAAAATACAAAGTACACATGTGTATGTTTGCACAAACCATACAGTAATTTGCATGTACATACACACTATATGTACATACACTGTTCATTGTACATGTACATACACTGTTCATTGTACATGTACATGTATATGTATGCATTATTAACTGTCAGGTAAAAAGATGTTCTCACTGAAGAAATTGTGATGATTGACTACATCTACATGTATATGAACAGGTGTCTAGACGTACTGGTATGAAAATCGGAGTTTCAGGTCACAGCAAATATTTAATAATAATGCGAATAATCTTTATATTTGATAATTTTAACAAACTTTGAACAATCCGGGAAGACATTCTACAAATGATAATTTATACCCCTGTGAAATATACATACATGTACGTATTTGTTTAATAAATGTTACTGTTCATTGCATTAACAATGTACATTGTCAATTGATGTTATTTGCAGGAGCTCTGTTACATGTAACTTGAATGTGCAATGACATGTTCCCCCTCCCCTCCCCATCCCGTAACCCACTTCCTTACTCTCACCTCTGATCGCTGCTGTAGCCTTTTATTCAGCTCGTATATTCTGTAGTCTGGCTGGCTGACAAACGGCGTGTGCCTCCTGTAAAACGGCAAAGAGTTAAACATGGGTAATTCTGGCCCGGCCATACTGCACGTCGGCACACACTGCACGTTGGGGGTTGCTGTAGCTGCCATAGTTGTACATGTACATGTAGTGTAAATAACTACATCACTCACAGAATCCAAGCATACTCCACTCTCTGTACACATACACACACATGGGAGAGACTGAGACAGCTACCGACAGAACTGCATTAGAGTTTCTGCTAATTATTCATATTTTATGCCACAGACAGTGACCCAATGTACATGTACCAGCACTGTGTGCGCAGTCAGCCTGTGTACAGGGCTGTGCACGAACAGGTTGCTGACAGTGGCAGCACACACTCAGACCATAATAATTGCTGCAGGGATGTTCAATAGATGGCTTCATGTGATCTCCGTTTTGTGGCCTCAGTATTCCAGTTAAATTTTGGCATGTGCAGTCAACTGTCATTTGGCACGGCACAGATAGGGATATTACCAGTTTTCAGTACATGTACTGTATATATGTACATTTTCAGTATACATGGAAAATACACTGAAAATTACATTCAAGATTTAACATTTTCAAATTTTAATGTGAAACTAACTTGCTGTACATGTAAGTACACGTGTAGCCTAAAAGATGCTGTACATACATGTACATGGTTTTGTATATATCCCTTTAAAGCCACTGATACACTAATGTGACTTCAAACAATATAAATGATCACAGTTTTTACATGCATGTAATACTTAAACTTGGTGTGAAGTTGACGATGGTATCCCTTGAAATATTTGCTATTGTCAGTCATCTGTTCAGACAGAAAGTCCACGCTGGAATGAATACAAATGCATTCCCTATTTTCTTGGTCATGACAAATTCAAATACAATGTAAGCTGAAATTTTCAAGGATTGGTTTTTATGATAAATTAATCTTGATTTTTTATATAATTTACCAAAAGTGTATACTTGCTTTAAATGCAGTTTTGATTCACATGTAGATACAATGTAATTTACATTATTACAATTTTGCAACATACATATCTGATGATCGCATAAGCGTGAAACTCGGAGTTACAACTACCGTTCCAGCAAGTCTTCATTCCTATACTACACTCTGCATAGCATCGAGCACTCTGCATGAAGATATAGCTCCCTCACCCAGTATGTATGCATACTACACATGTATATGTATGTTCTAAATACAATTGTTCAAAAGATACAAATGTACACTGTATTCATTAACCATAACTCCCTAGGCCCAACACATAACCTGAATCCTCCCTAACTCCCTAGGCCCATTTGCTTACACATAACCTGAATCCTTCCTACATGTACATGTAACTCCCTAGGCCCATTTGCTTACACATAACCTGAATCCTCCCTAACTCCCTAGGCCCATTTGCTTAACCTGAATCCTTCCTACATGTAACTCCCTAGGCCCATTTGCTTACACATAACCTGAATCCTCCAAAATCCTTCAGTAGTAAAGCAAGCACATCACATGTATGCACACATGTGTTTCTAATCGGTGATACATGTACATGGCCAGGGACCCTCCCTGCATGCATGGAGCAATAAACAGCGTCCACTGACCCAAGCACTGACCTTGCAATCACTACAACAATCATGGATGTACATATACCATGGAAAAGCAAGTACATGTATGCCTAATAACCTCAATCCTCCAAAATCCTTCACTTTAGCAAAGAGGATTTTGGAGGATTTGGGAAGGTTAGGGTTATGGTTGGGACATTTAAACAAGTTTGCACATTTAAAAAAAAACTCCTACTATAGCTGAACTTTAAGCCACACTTTAACGGCACTGGGCACAGATAATTCTCGCCAAAATTCATTCAATATACAGTGTATGCTTAATGATTACTATATTTAATAAAGATGATTCCTTAATGTAAAAAAACATTATTAAAACCAGCATTCCACGTCTCCTTCACAGCGAGTTTTGCACATAAAAAAACGCGTCATCAGTCTCATACATTATTCATCGAGGTGCCCTCCCGCGAAGGCAAGTTGCCTGTGAGCCACAAACACAATGGAAAAAGATGGCCACTTCCGGGTTTATGGCTTACTACATGACTCTCATGACGTCACGTGGAGTCAAGCATCCGGGACTTTTACACAGGTTTTCTTGGCTGCTGGTGCTTCAGTGTTGATTTCGTAGGGTGCCATGGAAGCGCACCGCCAATGGTAGGAGCGGAGAAAGGTTTTCAAAAACCGAAGAATGGGGCCCAATTTTCTCAATCCAAATTACGAAAAAACCATGAGCGTAATAACATCACATTAACAATGAAATAATAAAAAACAAGGTTCAAAACAAGGTTCAAGTGTGGCTTTTAGTAGCAAGTAGCTACATGTAATATATAGTGGTCAAAAACCAGTCAACTGCCTGTTTTGACTGTTGACCCAAATGTGCACACAGGGGCATTTTTGACTGGGTTTACTGTCATTTTGACCACCTTCAGTAACACTTGAGACAATGCTTTTACCGTCAAAAAACGAACAACTCATGTTGACCTGTAAATGTACGTACTACACATTTATAAGGTTCAACAGTGTTCGACTTTTAATACCTTGGCAAAGATTTTGACTGATTTCGACCCTTGCAGTCACAGGTTTTTTTTTAAATAAAATTAAAAAATTAAAAAATTAAAAATCAAAAATCAAATTCTACATTATGAAAATGAGACCTTCCATTTCCATACATTTTTCCCAGCTTATTTTATCAGGTGTGTGATTGGGCAGGTTTGAAAAATCCATGTAAATTTTGCTAGGGGTATTGGGGCCGCTGTTGTGAACAGCGCTGGAGTGAAATCTATGGAACTTCTGAGCGTTTGCTTTGCTTTCCTTTATTGCTTAAGTCTTTAAAATCTGGAGGATCACAACAATACGATTTGTAAAAATCCGAAAATGCAGAAAAATCCGGACAAATCACACCTCCGTTTTATTTCATGCAGCACAACCAGGAACCTACATGTACATGTATCACTATCACCATTCCCAGGAAGTTCAGTTAGATACAATTGAATGGTTTGATGGTTTGTCATTGCATGTGGAGAATGGCATTAAAGGGACAATATTGTCATGATCAACAGGGCATGGAAATCGGAGTGCTAGATTTAGATTAACCCTAACTCCCTAGACAACAAAAGCAATTGGAGGATTTTGAAGGATTTTTATTGTTTAGTAACAATGCTTAGGGAGTTAGGGTTAACTCCTAAGTGTAATGAAAATAGTAGCCCACATGATATACAATGTACATGTATTGCCATTGCTGCTGCACACAATGTAAATGAGCCAGCAATTTTCAGTCACTGTGTTTGGACACCGATTCCATGCCTGTTGAAAGTCTGCTCTGATTGTGACGATCTTGTCCCTTTTAACCCTCCTATGCCCAGGCTGAAATTTGGCCCAGTAAGCACCGCACCCACAGACAGTCACTTGAGTATTTTTGGTTGCATTGCCAATTGTTCACACATGTGTATAAGAGTGCTGGAGATAGTGGCAAAGTCAAACCATGGAGGAAGAAAACAGAAGGAGTCACAACGAAGGCATATCAAAGGTTCAATGTCTTTTGCCGCGGTCGTAAAATTTCTAAGCCAGCGCTAATCGTTTAATCCGATTATCGAGGAGAACTACAGCCAGGCTTTCTTTGCACATGCGCATTGCGCGCATTGCTGACGCGTTGTCCTATTGCACTACACGGAAGGCTGGCTCCCGATCCAACTCGACCTACGAATCCAACACTGCAATATCTTCAGTGTACAGCATCGTACATATGAGGATTGAAATGATAAAAAGCTAAACAACACGTCTTTGAATTTGACAATTGGTTGGCTTCCGGAGATCACCGGAAATATCCTTAAAATAAGTTGCTAAAAAGACACTTTATTGTAACATCTGAATGTTATATTTAGCGTAAGTCAGCTTCGGATTCGCCAAATTCGACGATCAAAACACCAAAATACTCGGTGGAAAAATCGCTATTGAAGACAATGCATTGCGCAATATAAAAAGCCCGCGAAAAGTAGTGCGCATACGTTTTGTGTTTATTCGTTTGCTTCAGATTTCTACCCTCCAATTATGTATCCTGGTCGCGAGCAAGCCGAGCGGCAAAAGACATTGTACACAAGGGGATTATCGCGGTCGTTAAACTTGTAAGCGCAGCGGGTGGCCGTAACGTATTTCCAATGGGCCACTCCGAAGTGCTAATTGGTTATGAGATAAGAGGCTGGGCGATGTGACTCCTTCTGTTTTCTTCCTCCATGGTCAAACACACTTGTGTATACATGTCTTACAAGTTATATGCAGAGTCACACAGAGCTGTGTATGTACTGCATAAGTTACAGTCGAGTGGTTTTGGTTTGACCTCCTACCAGAGCCACATGTCCTTGCATTTATTTGAGTGCACTGCACAAAGTCAATGGGTTGGGAGTTACATACAAATTTTGAGTGTCTTTTATTGTTAAACCTATAGGAGGGTTTAATTAATCCCCAATTGACTTTTGTCCAGTAAGATGTCTGTAAATCATGGTTTTCTCGGTGTCAGGATAAAGAAAAAAAAGAGCCATCACTTTTTCCAAAAAGAGATCATTATGGTGTACCCGAAAGAACTGAGAACATACATGTACATGTACCTCGTTAGCACTTTAACACATTCAATAATGGCTCACAATATTCCAGAATTTCCACACTGTTTTCACAAATTTCTAAAGCTCAAAAATTGCCACTAAAAATTGCCAAAATATTCATAAACTTAAAAATAATATTGGAGTCTTACAAAGGTGTACATTGTTTACTACACAAAGTCTATCATGATGTGATACTGTAAGCACTTTACAAACTATTTTAAACATATTTAAATTAAAACAAATCTGAATAATTAAATCTCATTTTATCAAGTTTTGTGGTAAGGAATTTGGTTTGACATCTTGTAGAAGAAAACAGTAACAGCAATGAGAATCAATTACGTACATGTACTTACAAAGAAACTGTAAGTATCATCTCGATGTACAGTACATACGTACATTGTACACGTAATGTACGATGTACAGTACATACGTACATTGTACACGTAATGTACTCTATGTACATGTATGGATTTTCTACAGAAATAGTAATAGTGCCTTTCATGACACTTTTTTAGAACAAATAAAATTACTGTATACATACTGTACATGTACATGTACATATGTAGATGTGTGTCATGCACAACACAAAACAAAAGATGAAATTTAAAAGTCACTTGCAGAGTGTCAGAACAAAAACACCATGTTGTCTGTGACCTCGTTCCCACTTGATCCCGCATTGCAGAATCATGATCCCGCAGCGGATTCCAACTATAATCTGTGATCGCTACCGCGTTTCCACTTGAGGCTGATCCCGCATTGATCCGCCTTTTTCAAAGGAAGTGGCAATGGTTCTGGATTTTAAAGTTCACCGATGAGGTGTGAAAAATCTCTCAAGCGGGCTGAAAAAGCATGAAAACACTATATTTCACTTTTTCATGTCGGTAATTTCCCCACGAACTATGGCAGGGATCCGGGGAGAACACGTACTGCCGACATGCTGACCCAGCAACACCATGCACCAGAGCAGAAAGCTAACGTGGAAAGAAAAATAGCTCAGTTTGGTAGTCCACTTCGCGTCGTGGGTCCTGACCACGCCGGCGAAGACACAAAGACACAAAGACACAAAGAGGTCCATGGATCCATACATTTTACGCAAGTTAACAGCTACTGGGTGACTGTTTTTTTAGGTACATGTAAGTGTCATTTACACACAGTTACAGTAAGTTTTCCAAATAAACATTGAATTGATCTAATCAAAATAATGAGAAAATTATATACACGTATATTAATCAGCAATTTAAAATAGAAGTGTGCAAGAAAACGTTTGCAGACTAGCTGAGCTTGTTAAGCACATTGATCCCGGTTGGTTGGGTGAAAACACAGGACGGCTGAGTCCGTCCCTCCCGTATACCGTAGACTAAACCATCATTACACAATGATTGAAGCGTGCCATGACTTACATGTACATTTTTGCGCCATTCTCAACCCAACCGGATGTACATGTAGCTAGTCAAATTGCGGGATCATGATCCTGCTTTGAGTTCCCACTTGATCACCCTTTGTGGGGTCTGATCCTCCTTTGCTCCACCTCAAAAGTGGAGTGTCGTGGCCGAGCGGTCTAGCTTACCGGACTCAAGTTCTGGTGTTAGCAGCAGAATGTGGGTTCGAATCCCGGCCGTGACACTTGTGTCCTTGAGCAAGACACTTATCCATAATTGCTTCTCTCCACCCAGGAGTTAAATGGGTACCTGTGAGGGCAGAGTTGGTTGATTAGCCCTATATGCACTGTAATGGCAGCAATTGAGCTGTATACTCTCCAGGGAGCTGAGATGGTTTCAGGAATGATTTATGAGCCTTATGAGCAGGGGTAATAATATAATGTGCCTTGAGCACCACTCAGTTGGTGGATACGTGCGCTATATAAGTCCACACGTTGTTGTTGTTTTGTCGTTTTGTCGTTTTGTTGTTGTTTTGTTGTTGTTGTTGTTGTTGTTGTTGTTAAAAGGTGGATCAAAACTGCAGGGTTTGATGCTGATCGCCCTTGCGTTCCCACTTATGTACGGTTGATCGCCCTTTGATCCCACAAAAACAGGGTCTAATCCTGATCGCCCTGGCGTTCCCACTTACGTACGCCCTTTGATCCCACAATGCGGGGTCTGATCCTGATCGCCCTGGCGTTCCCACTTACGTACGGTTGATCGCCCTTTGATCCCACAATGCGGGGTCTGATCCTGATCGCCCTGGCGTTCCCACTTACGTACGGTTGATCGCCCTTTGATCCCACAATGCGGGGTCTGATCCTGATTGCCCTTGCGTTCCCACTTACGTACGGTTGATCGCCCTTTGATCCCACAATGCAGGGTCTGATCCTGATCGCCCTGGCATTCCCACTTACATACGGTTGATCGCCCTTTGATCCCACAATGAAGGGTCTGATCCTGATCGCCCTGGCATTCCCACTTACGTACGGTTGATCGCCCTTTGATCCCACAATGTGGGGTCTGATCCTGATCGCCCTTGCGTTCCCACTTATGTACGGTTGATCGCCCTTTGATCCTGATCGCCCTTGCGTTCCCACTTATGTACGGTTGATCGCCCTTTGATCCCACAATGCGGGGTCTGATCCTGATCGCCCTGGCATTCCCACTTACGTGTATGTACGGTTGATCGCCCTTTGATCCCACAATGCAGGGTCTGACGCTGATCGCCCTTTGATCCCACAATGCAGGGTCTGACCCTGATCGCCCTGGCATTCCCACTTACGTTTCTTTTCAAATGTGGACATGTACACATACATGTACATGTACTAGGTCTCCAGTAGGAAACAAATGCACTAACTGTACACGTGTATAATGGAGTCATGTACGTACTTTGCACTGCTGAAGTTTACATGAATATTGGTGTGTGTTGGGTGTTTAAGGGGGATTTTTTTATTCTCTTTTTTATTGACAGGTTTCTTAGTCACGATCACCAGTCTGCAGGTTTGGAGTACCATTTAACATGTACAATGTAAATAAGAGCACCTGAAGACTTACAACTGTACAGGTATATGTACATGTACATGTATGCATGGGTCCTTGCTCTATGGTACACATAGGCATACAATACATGTATGTACACAAAAGCCCCTTCTCCATAAATGTGTATGCATGAAAATCTTTTCAGGAAATTCAGGTTTAAAATATTCCATCAGCGAAGCCTTGGAAAATTACCATTGGCTGAAAATTCAGGAAATCTTTTGCAGTCTCATACAGATGGCTAAATTGTGGTCGGATGTCACTTCCATGACGTTTTAATTTGGATGGTATGTCCCGAGCACACAGTGCACGCACACACACACACACGTATCACAGCAGAACACATTGATCCATCAATTGTCGTTGTGTGATCACATGGGGGGGGGGGGGAATGACAACACCACAAGATTCAATTAAACAACGCAGCAGCTATCGCAGCAGCACAGGTGCACTAACAAGGTAAACGGATAGTCCGCCTTAATGAGCTCAACTCTACGCACCCGTTTACATTTAAAAGTACGGTCCTGCTATGTTCTGTGGCTGTCAGGTGGATCACCCAGACTCTTATCGCGACCTCCAGCCTGATGGAGGGCTTCCTGAAGAGTAAACGCATTACAGACACACCCTGACATCAAGTGACGAGAATGTAATAAAAGGAAGGTTGTGAATGTGGGTGGGGGGGGGGGGGGGGCAAATCTAAAGATCAATCAGGCACCAGGCATTTACACTGTATAGTGTAAAAACTAACTTTTGTGAGGTGTACTGTAGGGAAGTTGACTATCAAATAAGTTTTTGATACAGGTGTACAATGTACAATACTATACATGATGTACATGTTATGTACATACATGTATGGGGCCTTCATTGTGTATTTCACAAGCCTGCTGCCACAATCTTTACTGACCATTTCACACTGTGCATGTGCTTAATTCAACCCATTTCCATGAACCGCCAAATTCGGTTTTCAAAAATAAAACCGCGGTTTTATAAAATCATCCTATTTTGAGCCCCAGAGCAGGGCAATTTATCCAGACAGTTGAGGCTTACTTTTACTAGTCCTCATTGTATCCTTGTTCTTCGGTAACGCATTTCCCATGATAATTACATGTAGGAACCCCAATCTATAAATTATTATCAGCACAGACAACGCATTATACCGTACAATCCATTTCCTAATTACAGAGCACCAACGTTTATACAGGTAAGGCATAATAATGAACATGTACATGTATGCAACACAGTGAACATTATTCATTGAGCAAATACAAAGAAGAGCCAATAAGAACAATATAAATTTGCTACTAAGCAAATCTATCCAATCACGATGTGCAGAAACAGGCACATGATCCTCAAACACCTGTGCACATTGCCCACACAACCATCAGCTGCTGCAGCACTACTCGGTCCCACCATGGTCACACGCGGTACACATGTATGCAAAAATTGCAAGTAATGTACAACTGTACATGGTACAATACTGTGTAGTGTATTGCGTTCTCTGTGGGGAATCCCCTTTCAAGTTTTTTGTTTGTGTTTATAAGTCTTTATGAGTTGAATTTCGTGATTCTAGTATATTTAAAAACGAAGAAATTATGGCCCAGTGGAACAAGATTTGTAAATAAAAAGTAAAAATAAGTACAATTTAGTACAGTCTTCATGATTTTGACTAGCTTGTTGGACTACTTGAAAGGTGTTTTTAACCTGTCCGCTGCCACTTTAATTGGCATTTGTCTAGGCCATCGGACAACCATAATACAAGTATGTCGAACCCCAGTTTATGTTTCATAACAAAAAATATATAATTTTTTTATTCATACAAATTAATAAGCAACAGTGCAAGACATGTAAATATACATGTAGTAGATAAAGATAGATTTGTATTGCCCTCTGATTATGTACATGGTGAACAGTGTTCTAGCCAGGATGAAATTATAGCGTTGGGGCATTTGTACGACACGAATCTGCGAGCGCGTAGCGCGAAGCCACAACGACGTGGGGTCCGGGGCCCGCTTAAGGGCCCTGGGATTCTTGGGAAACTTTTAGGTTGTAGATGCTCTCTGGTGCAATCTGAGGCTATTTTGGGGCATATTGCATAATATAATTTGTCACACAAAACCATATATTTTTAGACATAAAAATATTTCTTGCTTTTCAATTGGTACATGTAGGTTTTAACATGTTTACATGTGCACATGTAATTCTGTCACATTCTCAAGTAAATATCAAACCCATTTTTAAATATAAAATGGAGTAGGGTCTACAGGACTCATGTTGTTATTGTTTTAATTATTGTTTTATGCACTTTACATTGGATTGTTGTTAGTAATTGTAGCTTTAAACGTGTGAGTAAAGTTAATCGTTTTTATCAATAATTCAAAGCCAGATATGACCAAAAAATTCCATACAATACATTACAATGTATGCCTTGACTTATGCCTACTTTAAATTAAACTTGACAAAACTACAAATAAAATGGTTCTTACAAACAAAACCCTGCTGTGCAAGCTTCACCCAAATAGTTTCATAAAGTATTTTATTGGACAGCAGGTAAGAGCTCTATATTCTAAGTCCACAGTTATTGAGTAAATTAAAAAAAAGCTCAACGAAGTTTTTAAAAAAACATAGGCCAGCTGTAAAGACGCCTTAGAATT
This sequence comes from Zoroaster sp. YZ-2022, assembly GCA_029582265.1. Lineage (NCBI taxonomy): Eukaryota > Metazoa > Echinodermata > Asteroidea > Forcipulatida > Zoroasteridae > Zoroaster > Zoroaster sp. YZ-2022. The sequence goes on along the minus strand of CM055832.1, from coordinate 15,226,259 downwards.
ATCCTGGCTCCAGTCTGTTCAAAGTATTTTAAAAGAAAAAGAAACAAGACAACCGGCAACCAAAAAGACACAATTTCTGGGTCACAAGTTCACATGGAATGTTGAATGTATCAATTTGGGATTAGAGCCAAGACAAGAGTTGGGGCTATTGTTCACTTGACAATGACTGACAGGTTGTGGTTTTACATTCCCAGACCAGGTGACATCAACCTCTGGGACCTGGTTCTTGGCTGGTTTCCAAGCTATATACATGTAACTATACATGTACATGTATGAAACAACATCCCAGGATACAGGATACCAGTATACATTCTCCCAAGGCTAAGTAGCGAGAGTGACTGATCCGACTGTCAGCAGAAATGCGTCTTTTAATCAGTTGTTTCAAAGCCTAAAATTTAAAACAATAAATCTAGACCTACTTAAAAAAAATTATGACTGGTTGGAGCAGAATGGTGACATCTGTTTATTCGACTGAGAGCAAACTATTGGTGATTTTTTTACCTCGGAAAAGTTTCAGAAATCTCTGACATGTTTTGTTTTGTGGAATTAAATTCTGTGGATTATACCTGCGGAGAATCTCAGCTCAGAAATAATGCTTTCGGCATTAAATAAATAGTGGTCGGGTATGTAAATTAAGAAGAAAAACAGTTTTAGAAAGTGTTTACCATTACTCCTGATTTAAAAGTAAATGGAGGCCTGTTTGCAGGGTGCAATTGTGCTATACGCCCGCCTACTGAACGTATCCTGGGGACCGGGAATAGCCGATTTAATCTTGCATTTCCGATTTTCGTTTTTTAAATTTGTCTTCTTAATTTATTAATTCTTAATTTACAAAACAAAAATATATCAGCTTGGTGACAAAATGGTGGCAGGGAAATGATACTGGAATGAGATTTACAAATGTTTTGATGCCGTGAAGACAAAACTGTTTCAATAGGTCAAACTTCTGCTGGCGGCCGGCGGACATCAGCCGGCGCCCGGCGGACATAAGATGTTCAACAACTACCGTTTGCCGGTGGTTGTTGTTTTTGTTGTTTTTTTAACTTTCACTCAAAACAAATTTCTGATAGTAGATTTTGTTTCAGAAATAATTATATGAGAAAACATGTCATAGCATGATCATTCATAGTAACTCACGACAGACACTTTTTATAGACTTCCCTTTTGCGGCGTTTGCCTGGCACGTGGGTACCCCGCTCATCTGGTTTTTGCCTAAGCAGTGTGGTAGCGGAATCAGTGTCAATGTGTTTAGGGTTGAATGCCATAAATAGATCGCGGGCGGCCGCATAGTTGCAAATGCGGCGCATCAAACACATTCTCTTGAAAAGAAACAAAGTTGCCGGCCAATTAAAATGTATCAATAAAGCTTCCTACAAGATGAAATAAATCCCTCAGTGGCAACAAATTATTGTTGTTCACAATTAGTTCTCGAACTGAACAAAGGAAATTTTGGGGTGTTTTTTTTTTCTCCATGGAATAAATTAGGATAGCGTATCGATAGCGTATCGGCCGATTTATAGCGTTTCGGCATTTTTTTATAGCGTATCTGCCCGATACGCTATTGTATGCCTGGCTAGAACACTGAATTGGTGAAAGAACATCACTAACATGTTACATGTACATTTGTATATGAGGACTTTTTAATTATTTTTATTTTCTTCAAAAAAGTTCACAGTAAAACCGAAAACCGCGTTTTTTTCCCCCGGCGGTAATCCGGCTAGCCAAAAATTGAAAACCGCCCAAGCCTAGGGAAGGACTTGTAACACAAACATCTTCTAATCCACTGTATCTACATTGTGATGTGATCTGGGAAAACCCTCCACATGGTGAAATTTGTAATTTTTGTGTTTTATACATCAAATTAATCGGGACACTGCATGTGCTCTTTTCAAAACTGTTTTATTCATGATTCTAGAATGTCTATAACTTGAGTTACGCTATTGTAGAGTTCTTTCACATAAGAGCACATGCAGTCCCGATTAATTTGATGTATAAAACACAAAAATTACAAATTTCACCATGTGGAGGGTTTTCCCAGATCACATCACAATATGTGAAGCATCACTCTTCCAATGAAACCAATCAGCAACACAGTTTGAATGTACCTGGTGTACATGTACAAAATGTATGTTGGGTTCATATTAACATTGGTCAGTATGAATGTCAATATGGAATGGCAAGCACTGTGTACATGCCAATATGCAAGCGCATTTGGAAGACGATTTTCATATTGTCGTACACATACATGGTGGCCCAATCAATGTGAAACTAAAAACCTTTTTGGCCGTGCGTTTTGAGGTGGGCCCACAAATAGGTGGTATTGTTACATGTGTGCGACAAATATGAAATTTGTTTAAGGTGTAAATTTATTAACCTTCCTACAATCAGTGCAATTTTTGAAACAACCCATTCAGGCCACTCCAAGCCATTAGCTGTTGCCAGTGGCCTCCTATGGTTACCCTTCTGTGCACTGTCACACCACTGAGATTGCAGGGTAAAGTGGTCTCCCATTGATACATTGCAGGCCATACTAATATGTTCAAACATTTACAGTGGCCTTGGATGGCACACAGTTGATTTTGTAAGATTACTTGGAAAGGACAGCAGGCTTGTTCATGTGTGTACTGAAGGTTGCTAAAGAACAGAATTTAGCGGATTGGAGTGGCCTCCATGTGTAGGAGGGTTAACATTGGTCAGTATGAATGTCAATATGGAATGGCAAGCACTGTGTACATGCCAATATGCAAGCGCATTTGGAAGACGATTTTCATATTGTCGTACACGTACATGATGGCCTAATCTATGTGAAACTAAAAACCTTTTTGGCTGTGCGTTTTGAGGTGGGCCCATAAATAGGTGGTACTGTTACATGTGTGTGACAAATATGAAATTTGTTTAAGGTGTAAATTTATGTGCTACATAGTCATGTTTGTTATTAAATTGAATGGAATACATATGTTAGCAACTTAAAAGTCATAAACATGCCCTTTGTTGTCGCGTTTGTGCATAGTTACCAATTAATTAACTCCAAATAGCCATTTTTACACGGTGGTAGATGACGGGGAGCATGATGAAGGGGAGCATGATGAAGGGGAGCATAAAATTCGGGAACATTACCAAAGTAACCTAAAGGTCACAATACCCAATATGTATGATCTGTTTTATTCAATCATTGAGTTATTCCCTAATTATAAACCAAGGTTGAAGTTTAATTCTTAGTGATACTTAATTAAATTAATTAATTAAATTTAATTAACCCTCCTACTGATAGACCATTTGAAACCATTAAAAATTTCCACTTTCAAAAATGCCCATTGGTTTTGTACACACATGGTGATACCATTTGAATAGTGTTGGTACATGTAGCAAGCTTTACTACCATTCAAATCCATTCAAATGCATAGAGTCCATTGATTCACCACTTAGAAGTATCCAAACAAGGTTTTGTATTAGCTGTACTACCATTTGGAAAGATCCAAACAAGGTTTTGTATTAGCTGACCTACCATTCAAAACCATTTGGGGGAATCAATAACTGTACACAGTTATTTCACCATTCAAAACCACAAAAGCGAATGGTTTCAAATGGTGCATCAACTTGTATGAAAAAGGTACTAAAAGTAGGAGGGTTAATCATGGAAATAATACCATGATTGATCGGGATATGTGTACAAAATATATACAGGGAGTGAAATTTTTTGCTACAAATTTAATATTCACTGAGTAAATTAGCCCAGTGTAGGCCTAATTACATGATCAATTCCTTAGTTACTTTTAGCATGAACTCATTACAAGTACTAGATTTGCATGTTCTTCAGAATGTAGACCATGAGGACATTCTTTTAAACATTGCGTTACAGCTTCATCCAACTTATGTTCTTTTATGATGAATCAAAAACTGTTATTGACAGTAAGTTGCTTTTCTGTTTAACTTTAACCCTCCTACTATTGCTGCATTTTAGTGGGAAGTTGCTGTAGATGTCAAAACCAGTCAACTGCCCGTTTTGACTGTTGACCCAAATGTGCACACAGGGGCATTTTTGACTGGTTTTGACTGTCATTTTGACCACCCTGAACAATACCAGACAATGCTTTTACCAGTCAAAAACAGTTGACTCATTTTGACCTGTAAATGTACTTAGTACACGTAAGGTTTGACAGTGTTTGACTTTTAAGTGCAATAGATATACATGTACCTTGGGAAGTATTTCAACATTTTGACTGATTTTGACCCTTGTAGTAGTAGGAGGGTCAAGGTTGTAAATGTTGTTTAAATTCATGAAACTGTCCCAACTATATGTGCATCAAACTATGTGTGAATCAAAAACTGTTATTGACAGTAAGTTGCTTTTCTGTTTAACTTTAACCCTCCTACTATTGCTGCATTTTAGTGGCAAGTTGCTGTAGAGGTCAAAACCAGTCAACTGCCCGTTTTGACTGTTGACCCAAATGTGCACACAGGGGCATTTTTGATTGGTTTTTACTGTCATTTTGACCACCCTGAACAATACCAGACAATGCTTTTACCATCAAAAACAGACGACTCATTTTGACCTGTAAATGTACTTACTACATAGTAAGGTTTGACAATGTTTGACTTTTAAGTGCACTAGATATACCTTGGGAAGTATTTCAACATTTTGACTGATTTTGACCCTTGTAGTAGTAGTAGGAGGGTCAAGGTTGTAAATATTGTTTAAATTCATGAAACTGTCCCAACTATGTGTGCAAGTGTAAGTGTTTATAATTTTAGATCTCGCAAAGATTATCAGTCCGAGTCGGTGCATTTCATATTTATAAGCAATGTAAGTGTTTTTATGTAACTATGAGGGTTACTTATCATTTGTAAGTATTAACCCTCCTACTTCTGGTACCTTTTTCATACAAGTTGATCCACCATTTGAAACCATTCGCTTTTGTGGTTTTGAATGGTGAAATAACTGTGTGTATACAGTATTGATTCCCCCAAATGGTTTTGAATGGTAGGTCAGCTAATACAAAACCTTGTTTGGATCTTTCCAAATGGTAGAATACAAAACCTTGTTTGGATACTTCTAAGTGGTGAATCAATGGACCCTCTATGCATTTGAATGGATTTGAATGGTAGTAAAGCTTGCTACCAACACTGTTCAGGATTTTCCCTTAACTTTCTTTTTCACTCACCGGCCGGGCTAGTAAACCAAACTTTTCACTAGCCCGCAAGCCTTTTCACTCGCCCGTATGTTTTTTTTAAAATACTTTTAATCAAATCACTGTTTTTAGTAATTTAGGCATTTTGCATCAGAACGTGCATTATAAACAACAGTTGTCAGTTACCTTATTATTACATGTATGTGCATATTTGTTTCTGAGGCAATACTAATGTTTCTTTAATTAATAACGGATTCTATTCTAATAACAGAGGAAAAGATCAGGCACATTAGTGTACAGTAATGCTTTTGCTTTAATTCTGAAATGAAGAAGGCTCATTTCATATTTTATTTCTAACCAACTGAACACAACAATAATGAAAACATTAAAAAATCAGGGCACCAAGGCAATTTTTAATATTTTCAAAGGGCATCACGGCAACGATAAAAAAAAAACTTAAAGGGCACCAAGGCAATCTTTTAAAAAAAATATTTTTAAACAATGAAAATTTAACACACTCCAATTCAGCACATGCCAATAAGACTAAAGTTTCCTTTATCTGTCTCCGTTTGGGTTTTATTGCATGCTAGGCCTACATGTACATGAAAACAGTATTGCAACACTTACAGTTTATGTCACCAATTAAAAATAAATAAAAAACACAATGTTAACCCGAAAAAAACATCAAGTTTTATGCATTTGGATGTGGCAGTATTAAGTTCACTCTTTTTTATTTGCTAATCGACCCTTTGACAGCATGTTGACGACCACCAAAAGCCCTGGCCATAATGTACATGTACATGTATACGTACAGCGACACGACGATCGATGCGTCGATGCTATTATCCGATGCACACGCACACGCTGCATGCATGTCTAGGTACAGACTCGGCATGTATTATTTACGTTGCATGCGCCCCAACGCCGCGCCATGCTATTTTTAGCTGGTACCCGCGAATGCCTGGCGTAGTGTTTATGTTGTGGGTACTGTTGACACCAACCAAAGTATTAGCAAGGGCCAAGTTCGTACAACGACCAAGCGGCCGATATTGCCTGGTAACCGCTATATCATTTTGGTCATGAGTACCAGGTAATTTTGACTACTAGTATTTTGTTCCCAAATGGTCGTTGCGTGAACTTGGTCTTAGCAGCGCAGCCACCGGTCCGCAATCGAGCGTGGCGGCTATATATTGTTTTCCATGAGAAGGTACATACATGTACGTACATGTAGTAAATACTACATGTATGTGTAAACAAGTGGGCACAACGGCAATGCAGGGAAAAAGCACAGCAACTCGTTGCTGTGAAAAGTGGCAGAGGGTGAGGGCATTGACGGCAATTGCCGTCGATGCTGTCGTGTAATTTCAGGGCTGATATAATAGGCCTATCGGTGACAATATTTTGACTCGCCCAGCGGGCTAGTGAAGGAAGGGTTTTGACTCGCCCGCCTCCGTTTTCACTCGCATTTGGCGAGCGGGCGACCGCTAAGGTCGAACCCTGCTGTTCAAATGGTATCACCATGTGTGTACAAAACCAAAAGGCATTTTGGTAAGTGGAAATTTTGAATGGTTTCAAATGGTCAAACAGTAGGAGGGTTAATGTAAGTAGGTTGAATGTTAATAAGGCTATAAAGCAATTTACTCTTCAACTTTTGGGTTTATCATGTGTGGATCAATAATCGCTGGAAATTTATCTGAAAAGATGGTCGCACAAAATTAGTTTACCTTGAACATAACCCCTAACAAGTTATATATCACTGGAAAGGGCTAACTTAGGAGAATTGAAATATGCAGGTTAAATTCCAATAGGTTGTACAGTTCTTTCTTTACTGAAATTTTTAAAATGTAACTTTTTTTTCCCTTTTTTCAACATATTTTGATCTCTAACTTTTTATGACTATACCCTCTGCCTTTTCTAATTGCATTTCTGAATTCCTCAGACAATTTCCTTTTAGAAAAAGTATACTTTTATGGGTATACAATGTAGGATGCCAAACATTAAAAATATATACTTCATTGAACCAAAAACGGCGCGATTGTTGGGAAAACGCGCGATGTAACAGAAATGGGCCCACCTCAAAACGCATGGCCTTTTGTGAAAGTCAACATGCCTACATGTAAATTAACTATTAAAATTTGTGCGAGGTATTCTGACATAACCCAAGGCTTCACACGTGTATGTGTACATGTACTGTACATGTAAAACTCGAGGAGACTACGTACATTATCAATTGTCTACAGCTGGGTACCAAATGACTTTCTGTATGTACAATTTGTATTAACCCTAACTCCCTAGGCCCATTTGCTTAAACATAACCTGAATCCTTCCTAACTCCCTAGGCCCATTTGCTTACACATAACCTGAATCCTCCCTAGCTCCATAGGCCCATTTGCTTACACATAACCTGAATCCTTCCTAACTCCCTAGGCCCATTTGCTTACACATAACCTGAATCCTCCCTAACTCCCTAGGCCCATTTGCTTAAACATTTAACCTGAATCCTTCCTAACTCCCTAGGCCCATTTGCTTACACATAACCTGAATCCTTCCTAACTCCCTAGGCCCATTTGCTTACACATAACCTGAATCCTTCCTAACTCCCTAGGCCCATTTGCTTACACATAACCTGAATCCTTCCTAACGCCCTAGGCCCATTTGCTTACACATAACCTGAATCCTTCCTAACTCCCTAGGCCCATTTGCTTACACATAACCTGAATCCTTCACAACTCCCTAGGCCCATTTGCTTACACATAACCTGAATCCTTCCTGACGCCCTAGGCCCATTTGCTTACACATAACCTGAATCATCCAAAATCCTTCAGTAAGCAAGCACATGACATGTATGCACACGTGTTTCTAATCTGTGATACAAGTACATGGCCAGGGACCCTCCATGCATGCATGGAGCAATAAACAGTGTCCACTAACCCAAGCACTGACCTTGCAATCACTACAACAATACAATACAATACAATACAATACAATGAAGGCATTTATATAGCGCTCTTACACAAACGGTATCACAGTGAGATGCAAGTACAATTTAAAAATACACAGTGCCTAAAATAAATGAGTACAACAAACATGGATGTACATGTACCATGGAAAGGCAAGTATACCTAATAACCTCAATCCTCCAAAATCCTTCACTTCAGCAAAGAGCATGTAGCATGTAACCTCAATCCTTCAAAATCCTTCACTTTAGCAAAGAGGATTTTTGGAGAGTTGGGAAGGTTAGGGTTAATCCCAATTCATAAACAATGGCCAATACAGGCCAATCACAACTGGACAAATCTACATGTTCATGTGCATACATGTAAACTGTAAGACAAAGGAAAGTGCCAAAATGTGTGTGTTCAGTGGATCATACAACAGCTTGGTAGATCTGTAGACACAGGGTATACAGATACTGAACAGCAAAAGAAACGTCGTGATTTTAAATCGTTGACATAACTCAACCACAAGAGTTTTACAAGTATCGTTTTCGGGAAATATGCAGTCTTACATCATTCTGAATCATGACTGTGCCTGAAAATCCTATAGGCGGATGGAATGCAACTTGAATGGTTTTCAAAGTGTACGTTACAAAATATACCTGTTGATATCTTGTATTCATACGACGTTTCTTTTGCTGTTCAGTATATGCATACATTACATGTGGATGCATTCTAAAAAATATTTTCATTGACCATGGAAAGCAAGATTGTACAAATATAGAATTCATCACAAACCTACCAAAGTGCACACTATGCACAAGTTGATTTTTCAGTATACACTGTATGCATGCTGGTCTGGCTAATATGGTCCAAATACTACAAAACTGACCTTACCTTCCCAGATAGTGTCGATCAATGGTGCAAACAATCACACTCACCAGTTAACTATGCATTTCTTTTATTTTTGTGTTCAGTTTTATAAAGCAACTATGTGACTGTTCGATTACAAACTACACCAAGAAACAAGAATGTTTGTGTTTATCTCAGAATTAAATTGAGAATTCATTCAGGAAAGCATGTACACTTCATAAATCACAACTTTTCTACCAAGTTTATGAAGCTTTAGAATTGAACCTGGTGTTAATAGGCATGTTACTCTTTCCGGTGATGCCGTGTTTGTGTACATTACTCAAAATATATGAATTTCCAACTGATTTTGATGGCATTAGTCACAAACACAAGCATTGTAGATCTTTGTAAATTGTTCCATGTGGCCTGTTTCTACTCAGTTTCAACGTACATGTATGTCACATTATCATTGGTTGTCCCTACCCACACGTGGGATTTGTCACAAAATAACTATCCATATCCCTGCATATGGGGCACTCACAAGTGACAATCTCCAGAGTGGGACACAATTTAAAATGGAAAAAGATTCACATGACCGATCTCCCTACCCTTGGGCTTCACAAATTTGACTACAACCCTTGGTCAGACCTCGGACAGCAATGGTGGACACAACCCCATGCATTATAAATCTCAAACTCACATGCACCCAACAACGAATTCACTCGGAAATTACTTGAAACACAAGAATTTCATTCGTTTAAATGGAAAGATACTTACGGCATGTAGCCGTGCTCTCGTCCATCCATTGGGACCGGCATTCCCGGTGCTGGCGCGCAAAAGGGGAAATGCGGCCTGTCCCCTGGGCTGTCCAGGATTCCGCCTTGAGGCACAGCCCACCACTACGCAAAACACAGTGAAGACAGTGAGGATGAGGAAGGTGGGGGGAAGCCTTGGTTTCCCCGCACGAAGCTTCTTCACTAGCAGCCAATAGTTGGCCAAAGTCACAGGCAGTTCAGGAGAGAGCCACTCCGATTCTTACAAAGAGCACGGAGGAACTCTTCAAATAGAAGTCTGCGAGGTACTGGCTGAATGTGAGGGCTCAGAATGTCTTGGCTGTATTCAATCTTGTCCAACACCGTCTATTGGCTGCAATCGAAATGAAACAGAATTACAATCAATGTCAAGCTGGACCAATTTGTAGGTCAGTGGGGTAAACGAGTATTGGTGATAGGCTTGCGAGAGGTAATGCAATCTGTCACCAGATTTCATTCCTAATTTTATGGGACTGCATGTTTTGAGGGAATGTCATGAACACACACGATATCAATTTGTATTATAACCTTCCCGGATCGTTCCCCTTGCTTAAATATTGGAGATACTGTTAATAGATCGTGTACGCATGTAGTGAAACTGGACTGAATATAGATCTGGTTTAAGGTCTCGAAGCCTAGTTTCTAGGTCAATGTATTTTGTGTATGTATGTACACGTGTGCAGGAGTATTATCTACACAGTTTACCACATGCGTTTACTTTAGGGCTGTGCCGAATAACCGAATATTCGATCGATTCGAATATCCAGTTTTTTTTTTTACAAATTCGAATTGCCACAGAAAATAAAGTTTTTGTTGAATTTATAAAAAAAAAATTATTGGTTATTCCCCCATCATCCTCTCCTCTACATTTGGTCACCACCTAGCAAGCCCATCCTATTCGCAATATTATTTGTGTGATGCAGGCCAGGCTATGTCAGGCCTTATCTTGCTTATATGTATCAAGTTTCAAGCCAAGTCTAGCGGCTTCCTTTCATGTTTTTGCCAAGCCAGACTGTGGTTTCAATCCTAACAATGAGGCTGCCAATCACCATCTAGAAAGCCCTTACTAGTGGATAATAATATTTATTCCAGGGGAATAAAAAAAATATATATTTTGGGGGGCAAAAACTTGAAAAAATTGGTGGTTGATATTATTTTAACTTTCCTGCGGTACGTAAAATCGATACAAAATAAATATTGTTGATTTCTTAACGCATGCCATCAGGCTACTGCCCCTACCATATGGACTCCTTTTACCCACAGACTACACTGCTGCGAGCATGCCGTGTTTCAAGAACGGTGCACAGCCTATTACGTGCAATTTCGCTTCGGTCGTGCTTTGACACAGTAATGATGAAATTAAATATCGTCTGAATACATTTTATTGTGAAAAATGTACATACATGTACAAACATCTACAAGAGATGTGATTCAGATTGATACAAATGTTACCAGTGGTGTACAATCCCTTTACCCCTAACCCCTAGCTACATGTATTATGGCTAAGAAACTCAATCTGCCAAAATCTAACACAAACACTTCCACCAAATGTTGGACTTACATGTAGCTGGAATTGGGACACCCAGCACCATATACATGTACATTGTAAAGTATCCATGTTTGGGCTAGACAATAATGAGTGAGTGAGTCCATCAAAATCCAACAAACCCTGCTGATTGGAGTTTGAACGGTTTGGTGTTTGAATGGTTTGGTGTGGTTAAGGTTAATGTTTACTTTGCAGAACCAAGAAGATGAATTTCCTCAGTGAAACAAGGAAGGACCATAGCTTGTTCCTTCCTGATGTCATTAATACAGACAGAGGAAACTGCTGATACTAAAGATAACGGTGAAATGCATCTCAGTAACTGTCAAAGCAAAACAAATAACACTATTATCATTTAAACTGTCCTAGTTTTGCCCTGCAATGTATTCTTCATTCAGTTTAGATGGTCATACAACATGTACAGTATTGTATACCTACCAATATGCAGTGTGGTAGATCACAAGACCAGAATCAGCATCACTTTTTGTATGTCTCCCAGTGGTCTCAATCTCATCTCAGACCAATGAGGTCTTGAAGATTTGCTGGTCTCCAAAATAGATGTTATTCAAACAAATTTGTCAAGTATGCAAAAAACTAGTTTTTTCTTCTTCTTTTTTTAAATAAAACTAATCAGAAATTTTTTAGGTGAAATGTGCAGTTTCATAACTGAAAGCAATGTGCAATTTTATTTGTGGGTACATGCTAAAGATGGTACTGCCTGATTGATCTGCCATACAGCCAATACAATGTCTAGTTCTGGGATCTTGCATAATTAATTACTGTTTGATGATTGATGTACATGTACGTGTACTGTATGTATGGAATAACGTACACTCTTTCAATCATAATTTGAAGTCATTCTCAAATAAATTAAGTTATATTATGATTTCATAGAATTATGCCGACATCAACTACATGACAAAAATTAGACTGTATTTCCAGCGATTTTCTGTCTTGTTTGAATATATGTTCATTGTTGTTTGTAAAGAAAAGGGAAGGTATTTGTATTGGTAATAATGTAAATTAATTTCAACCTATAGTTTAAAAAAATATTTCATAAAATAAACTTGTAAGTTTCATAGGCCTATTTGAGAAAACAACGAAAAACTGTTATGTTTTATTTTTTTTAATACTATTTTTATGTCTCAGAGATTTACGCCTAATTTTTTTTGTGCACGAATTTTATACACATATACATGTATACGTACAATTTTGAGTCCTGATCCTTACATGTCTTAACAATAACTGTGAAAAGACAGTTCAGCATCAAATTAGATTTTTTTTTAGTTGTGTCCACAATGGCACAGAATCGCCCACATCTACGTAAAAGAAAATTGTTTCTCTCCCCCCCACCAGATTTTGCAGTGTAATTGAAAACCAAATTAATTACTAGGGAATATTTAATAATGCAGTTGTCTTTGTATTTAGTGACAATCTTCCTGAAAGTTATACATATTATAGAAGTATGACATGACATATCTTTCAGAACAAAAACAAACTTTTTGCCTGTAACCTTACATGTGGCTGTGTGTGTTCACAGTTACCAATGAGGCATTAGCATTGTGTAATGTGAGTTACCAAAAGACGGTTATTTTAAAATATTTTTGAACTTTCATTGATTTTATTGATGGTGTTTTAAATTTTCCTTCTACCCTCCCTACCAATTACTAAAATAATAATAGAAAATAATGTACCCAGCACAATTTAATTATCAGCCCATCAAAATGGTAATGCGAGTTACCAGTAATGTGAGTTACCGTGTAGGGGATATTTAATAATGTGGTTGTCTTTGAATTTAGTGGCAATCTTCATGAAAGTTATTTATATTTTAGAAGTACAACATGACATCTTTCAAAAACAAAACAAAATGAATTTCCTGTTGTCCTACATGTGGGTGTATGGGTTCACAACTATCGATGAGGTGTTAGCATTGCGTAATGCAAGTTACCGAAAGACAGGTATTTTAACCAGTTCGCGTCGGAGGCCGTGTATACACGCAAATTTGTTTTTGGACAGCAGATCGGAGAGCGTCTAAACACGCCACAAGATTCTCGGGAATATTTGTATAGATTCCCGGTCGACGTGGCAACGAGCCATAAGCATACGGTGGAAGACGCGATCTCCCCGGTCACGCTCTGGTGAGCACCATTGTTCGTGTTTGTGCGGTAAAAATAAACCCGCCACGGGGGTTCGGAAAAACTTTTTTATTCCCGGTGCGAACTGGTTAAAATATTTTTGAACATGCATTGATTTAATTGATATTTTATATTTTGCTTCTACCCTACCTACAGTACATGTACCAATTGCTAAAATGACAAGATAAAGAAAAAATGTACCAAGCACAATGTAATTATCAGCCCTCAAAATGAAAATGTGAGTTACCAGTAATGCGAGTTATCGCACCAATGTATATGTGTAATGCGAGTTACCATGCACTCTTATAAATGCAACGAGAATGGAACAACACTGTTTGACAATAAATCACTTGAACTAGTGTATAAGACATCAATACAAATATTGCTTTTGCATGAGCCCTCTACAGGAGGCTTAATTTACATGATTTCATGTACATGTATGTGTATACTCTCCGAACGACACTGAATATTGTTTTTTTGGTGTTTTGTGAATTAAAATTTGATTTGATTTAACTTTTTAATATTTTTCATGCCACCACCAGCTACCGAGACTGGAACATAATAGTATGCCCTGCAATACATCAATCACAAACCACTAAAACCAACAGACATATGAGGTGTTACATGTATGTTACTATGCAGTATAGCCATTAGGAGCCACTGCCTTCCATAGCAATGGCTTGGAGTGGCCTCAATGGCTTGGAGTGGCCTCAATGGCTTGGAGTGGCCTCAATGGTTTGTTCATAAATTTGCACTGATAGTAGGAGGGTTAAAGTTAGTTCAAATATCAATCATCCTGAGAAATTATTGCATCTGAAGTACATTCATCTCAGACAAAACTAGAAGTGTTAAAGGGACAATATCATCACGACGATCAACAGGGCATGGAAAAAGAGTGCTAATTTTCGATTAAATCAGTGATTGCAAACAATACCCCACATGATAAGGTCATATTGCAGTTGCTGCTGCATAAATGAGCTACACACTGTACATGTAGTCATTTTCAGTCACTGTGTTCATTTGGCCTTGATCAATGCACATCAGAAGGGTTTGGTCGTATAATTTTGCCCCGCTTTTTAGCTACATGTATCTGAGCTCCAGCGCACATGGACAAGTGTACGGATTCATATACTGCATACATGGAGTGTCGTGGCAACAGGGTGTGAGTTCGAGCCCCGGTCGTGACACTTGTGTCCTTGAGCAAGATACTTAACTATAATTGCTTCGTCCTTTGGATGGGACGTAAAGCCGTAGGTCCCGTGTGTTGTGTAATGCACGTAAAAAAGAATGCTCCTTGAGCACCACTTAGTTGGTGGATACGTGCACTATATAAGTCCACACATTATTATTATTATTATTATGTACATCTACACATATTGTACAATGTACATTATTGTACAATGTACATTAATGTACATGTAGTGCCAAAATTAACCCTAACTCCCTAGGCCCATTTGCTTACACGTAACCTGAATCGTCCCTAACTCCCTAGGCCTATTTGCTTACACATAACCTGAATCCTTCCTAACTCCCTAGGCCCATTTGCTTACACATAACCTGAATCCTCCAAAATCCTTCAGTAGTAAAGCAAGCACATCACATGTATGCACACATGTTTCTAATCTGTGATACATGTACATGGCCTGGGACCCTCCCTGTATGCATGGAGCAATAAACAGTGTCCACTGACCCAAGCATTGACCTTGCAATCACTACAACAAACATGGATGTACATGTACCATGGACAGGTAAGTATGCCTAATAACCTCAATCTTTCAAAATCCTTCACTTTAGCAAAGAGGATTTTGGAGGATTTGGGAAGGTTAGGGTTAATGCTAATATAACAAATTCAAAAACGAAAGACGTATTGTCATTGGTTATTGGTTGGCCCAGCAACTGCTCGCTGTACGTGATTGTACTGTAAATGGACTACTATAGCCCAGATTGGACTTTGACCTTCGTGTACTCCGTTTCAGTGTACAAACTGTACATGTATACAGAGACAGAGTGCACATTTGGGCCAATGTACAATGTGTGTGTGCATGCATTGTGCTGTGTGTGTGTGGGATCAAACAGGGTCAAAGCTAGGGGCCTGTTATTGGCCATCATTTAAAATGAACCGCCCACAAATCAACAATTCTTGCATACGACTTTCCATTGGAATTCCAATGGGAAAATAAAGAAACACATTTAGCTTTAGCTGACAGTAAGGATCAAGGCTATTGATTCAGTTCGACATACGAGGTTGAAATGCACAACCGTATCCATGACTCAGTTATTGATCGCGCTGTACAGTGTACGTGTACAGGGCCGGGGACGGCGCACCAGCCGCGTGTGTGCTGAATTTCTCGGGCCACAAATCGGTACAGGTTGGGAGTACTGTGTGGTAAGTGTGCACTACGACAACAGCCTTGGTCAAGGCTGTGTTCATCTTAACCCTCCTACTCTAGGTGCACTTTAGTGGGAAGTTGCTATAGTGGTCAAAATCAGTCAATTGACCGTTTTTGACTGTTGAATCAACTGTGCACACGTGACTTGTTTTGACCATTTGGGTAACTGCCACACACTGTGCTATGACTGCTGGTGACTGATAAGATCATTATCAGCTTCAGGGGATCACCGACTTGTTTTGACTGAACAAACAATGATAGGGGTGCTGAAGGCTGCCAGTTTTTGACTGATAAATCAATGCAGGGCCACTTAGGCTAGGAGTTAATGACTTGTTTTGACTGATAAATTAATTTATTTTGACTATAGTGCTTATGACATAAAACACAATAAAGGGGGCCACTTTCCTACTGTTACGTTAGCAGTTTTTCTAATGGTTGTAATTTTTTTTTAATATCTGAAACCACCCAAAAAGAATTTCAACATTTGAATAGACATGCATGCTTATCCTAAAGATAATTTGAGTTGATTATTACTATCATTTTTTTAATTACCCTAAAATTTCCATCAACAAATGGACAGAAAAGTGAGGTAACTTTTTCCGTCCAATTTTTATGGAAATTTGAGGGTAAAAAAATAAATAAAAAAATGAAAAAAATTAAATAAATCAACTCAATTTAGTTCTAGTATAAGCCTGCATGTCCATTCACATGTTGAAACAATTTTTGGTTGGTTTCAGGTACTTAAAAATAAATAACAACCATTGGAAAAACTGCTAACATGACGGATGCAAAGTGGCCCCCTTTATTGTGTTTTATGTCTTATATCAGTCCAAAACGCTGACTCATTTTGACTACCATCCACATTACATGTACCAATTAAAAACAGTCACCTCATTTTGTCCAAAGTGCTTTTACCAGTCGAAAATGGTCAACTCATTTTGACCACCTTCAACATTGCATGATAATGCTTTTACCACTACCAGTCAAAAACAGTCGACTGTTTTTGACTGATTGATGTACTTGCTACACATTAGGTTTGACAGTATTTGACCTGTAAGTGCTGTAGATATACACTGGCATGAACTTTGAAATTTTGACTGATTTTGACCCTTGTAGTAGTAGGAGGGTTAATTAAAGGGAAGGTACAACATTGCTATTTGGTAATGCATTCATTTCAACCCATTAGTTTATGAAACTATCTTGTGAAAGGTTCATCACAATAGGTGCTGATATTTTTTGAGAAAACTAAACAAACTGTTTTATAATTTTTTTTAATACTTTTTTTGTTTTCCTAGACGGTAGCATTTTGTAATTTTTGACTTAACCCTAACCCCCTAGGCATTTCTACTAGAATGCTACCTCAACCTAACAAACTCCAACACCATGTACTAACCCACCATAGCCTACAGTACTCAACCCATCAAACTCAAACAGTACACTTACAGGAACAGTACTCAACCCATCATACTCCAACAGGCTCTACGCTGTTGGATTTTGATTGAGTGGGTACACATGGCCCAAAGTAAAGTTTGAACATTGGAGTCATACAGTACTCAACCCATCATAATAATCCAACTGTTGTTTTCAGGCTAAAAAAACTCAACTATACAAAAAGTAAAACACTCTATGGAATAAATGGTAGGTTCTAGTTGTATGATGTTAGATACAATGCCAATGCAAGTACAATATTTGCCTTTATCAGTTGTTTATTACAGCAGGATGCATACACACACTAGGGCCAATATCGTGACGATCAGAGCAGACTTTCAACAGGGCATGGCATCGGTGTCCTAGTTTAAAAAACCATTCATTTTTCATAGGGTTTTGAGGGATCGCACTATACAGTGTGTCTCAAATAAAATGCAAACAAAATTTAACGTAATGCCAGACGTAGAATGAGTAACTAGCATAGATATAGGTATGGTTTGAAAGATACACCTTTCCACTTTAAAATGAGACATCAAACGTCCAAATCTGATAATTTTTGACAGAGTTATGAGTACTTTTCCAAGAGAGGTCAAATTGACGATAGGACCAAGTTTTCAATTTTAGGCATTGGGACAAAGGTAGTCTAATTGCCTATGTGTGGATAATTGCCTGGTTACAAAAATGTGTTTAGCGAGTAAACACAATTCTAAACACTTTCTTGCTATCAGTTTGTCAACATGTTTACAAACTGATACCAAGAAAAGTGTTTACTTGCTAAACAGTATTATGTAATGTGCTTAATTAACTTGTGCAGAGAGTTTTTTGTGTCACGGAGTACATCCGTACTGGAAGAGTAAATGGTGTTATCGATGCATTTATGCAGCGATTCCCAGATCGAGATCCACCTGCAGCCAGCACTATCTGGAGAAACCTGCGAAAGTACCGGAGGGAGGGTACCAGCCTCAATCTCAATCGAGGGCGTTCCGGGCGACATCGGACTGGGAGGTCGGCGGACAACATCGAATTGGTGGAGGCGCAGCTGGATGCCAACCCACATGTCAGTGCGAGACGGAATGGACTGGGCCTACCACATGCCACGTTCAATCGCATCACTCGGCTGGACCTGGGCATGCACCCCTACCAAATGCGCGTGCGACATCGGCTGCTACCGCTGGATTTGCCAAGACGGTTGAATTTTTGTCAGTGGGTCGCCGACCAGCTTAAGGCAGATGTGCGATTCGTCCATCATCTCGTCATTGGCGATGAAGCTGGATTTTCTCTCGACGGAAAAGTCAACTCACGCAATGTTCGAGAGTACGCCCCAAAACAACATCCACCTCCCTTCAATTACGAGCACAACTTCCAACGTGAGAAAGTGAGTGTCTGGGTTGGCCTCTGCGGCAGTGGCCTCATCGTCGGACCGGTGTTTCTTCAGGGCAACCTCAACGGCCGGCGTTACCTTGAGATGTTGAATGATGATGTCATCCCCATCCTTGAGGAACATTTCGAGGAGCGAGGTGTGTTTAGGCGCCTGTGGTGGGCTCAAGACGGCGCTCCAGCTCATCGTCTACAGGCTGTCCGAGACCGCCTTCATGAAGCGTTTGGAGACCGTGTCATAGCGTTGTGTCATAGCGTTGAATCATGTGCATGAATGGCCACCGAGATCTCCAGACCTCACCCCGTGTGATTTCTACCTCTGGAGATACTTGAATTCCAAGGTGTACACGACTCCCCCTCCGGACCTGCAGACTCTCCGTGACAGAATAACAGCTGAGATTGACGTCCTGCGGCAGACTCCAGATGTTGTTAGGAGAGCGATGGGAGACATGGAGAGACGATGTCGCCTGTGTATCGAGCGAGAGGGAGGGCATGTTGAGGGGGAAGGGATGTAATCATCAACAGTTCATCCACAGCCCTGAAATTACAGCTTGAAAGGGGCAAGGCAGTTTTGCCTTGTCTTTTTACAAAAAATCAGGGCACTTAGGCAATTTTTAAGATTTTCAAAGGGCATCACGGCAATGATAAAAAAAACTAAAAGGGCACCAAGGCAATCTTTTAAAAAAAATTAAATAAAAAAACAACGAAAAATTAACACACCAATAACACTACAGTTTCCTTTATCTGTCTCCGTTTGGGTTTTATTACATATACATATTTGCTAGTCGACCTTTTGACGGCATGTTGACGACCACCAAAAGCCCCGGTCACGTAATGTACATACGGTTTACAGCTAGCTACACACGATGATCGCGATATACATTATGCTATCTCCGATGATATGATGCACACGCACAAGCTGCATGCGTGTCTAGGTACAGACTCATGTATTATTTACGTTGCATGCACCCCAACGCCGCGCCATGCTATTTTTAGCTGGTACCCGCGAACGCCTGGCGTAGTGTTAATGTTGTGGGTACTGTTGACACCAACCAAAGTATTAGCAAGGGCCAAGTTCGTACAACGACCAAGCGGCCGATATTGCCTGGTAACCGCTATATCGTTTTGGTCATGAGTACCAGGTAATTTTAACTACTAGTATTTTGTTCCCAAATGGTCGTTGCGTGAACTTGGTCTTAGCAACGCAGTCACCGGTTGCGCAATGGCGAGCGTGGCGCGGCGGCGATATATTTTTTCCGTGAGATCGAGAATGTACATGTATGTACCATGGAGGAAGAAAACAGAAATACTATGTACAGTATGTGTACAAGTGGGCACAACGGCAATGCAGGGAAAAGGCACAGCAACTCGTTGCCGTGAAAAGTGGCATTTTTAAAGGGCATCACGGCAGAGGGTGAGGGCATTGACGGCAATTGCCGTCGTTGCCGTCGTGTAATTTCAGGGCTGCATCCACATTGCAACACTTGCACATCTAAACAAAATCGATTATCACTGCATTTAAAAACTTGGTCCCATCGTCAATTTGACCTCTCTTGGAAAAGTACTCATAACTCTGTCAAAAATTATCAGATTTGGACGTTTGATGTCTCATTTTAAAGTGGAAAGGTGTATCTTTCAAACCATACCTATATTATCTATGCTGGTTACTCATTCTACGTCTGGCATTCCGTTAAATTTTGTTTGCATTTTTTTTGGAGACACACTGTACAAGGGTTGGCAATTTGCATAACACATGTGTGACATTGGTATTCCAAACTACTATCAGCGAACTGGGGGTATATACTCCTAGATACAGAATATAAAGATATTGTTTTGAATACAAATATGTATTGATAGTAGGCAGGCCTATTGCCTTGGCCTATGGGCTTGGTACTACTGTACCTATGGATAGGATTTGGAAGCATGGAAAGCACTAGGGAAGCACTAGACATGCTTGACAATGATAACAAACTTTTTGGTAGTCCAATAAATAGGGCCAGTCACTGGACGTCCCTCTGTATCCTTGGTCCAAGCCCCACCTGCACACACAAAAATGCTTGAGGCAGAAAATGACTGAGATGACGCACTCGCATTTACGCTGTGTTGCCAATCATTTCGTACTCGATCCTGCTTAGTTTCCCATTTTTTGACATAAGTGCTGGAACAATTCTCGTTCATGTGTGCACACAAAATCAATGTTTTGATTCACGGAAAGAATGTCATATCAGACCGCCACTTTTTAAGGGTTTTTAAAATATTTTTTTGCAACCACTAACCAGTTAAAAAATGATTCTATAAATTTTTGGGGATACAGAAAGCAAAACTATCTTTAAAATCCACTTTTATGATGGTTTTCAGACTTGATTTCCCTTCTAAAAAAATCCCCCCCTTCAGAAAATAGAAGGATCCTATTATAGTTGCCACTGCGCATGTAGAATGACCGTGTTGGTCACTAATGGGAAAGGTGACAAGATCAGGCTGACATGACCGAGGAAGTCATTGTGTACCAAATATGCCTGATTTTTCATGAAAATAAATATCCTGGAATAATTTGAAGTATATGTCCATCATCATCCATATGTTCTCCACCTTACGAGGTAGGTAAGATTACATTATTGGTTATATTGAATGAGAAAAAGTGGCAGTCGGATACAACATTCTACCCTGATTCACTTACAATTTCTCGAAACTGAGCCATCACTCAATAGTGGATACCCAGCCAAAGGTGTATGCTCAGGTGAGTGAATACTGTAACGTTACATGAAATTTAGTGTTTGAAAATTATTCTTTTCTTAATTAATTATTCAAATGTTCTGTATGTACTTTAAATAGGGTTTTCAGTTTGTACATGCTTGACCGAAGCCCGCCACACGTACAGCACATCGCCCGCAACAAAAAACATCAAAATTTTAAATCAAAAATGTTTACTACTTTTAGTTTTACCTGTCAAAATCTTACATGTAATAGCTCATTGAAAAGCTTATAGTTTCAGCTATTCAACAATGTACATAAAATAGCAATCGGAAGTACGTGCGAAAGCCTAGGTTTTTATTAATGAACCACCCTCATCCCGCCCAGCCTTTCGCGAAGTGTTCCGAGATCGGGCGCATTCGGCGCGTAAAATTTGCTGCGCTCTGCTGAGGGCATCCACTTCGGAGCTGTCTCCGCACCCGAGTACATTGTGATTGACATGAAAACGGGTTTCCCTATTGAGTCAAAGGGCTCCTTTACATACCCATGCTTGCTCGATCTCCATAACTACTCTACAACCGAAGTTACGAAGAGATAAAAAGTAAACACCGTTTTTTTCGAGGTGAAATCTTCAAGTTGAAAGGTAAGAGCGGTGTCTGAATGAATTTTACACCTCTTTTCTATCATATGTGAAAGTTTTGAGCCGTAATTTTGTTTAGTTTTGAGCGGAGAGTGTATTTTTTACACCCTTTCAAAAGCTCTTATGAGGGAAACGAGCACGAACGCTGTGCGTGTGTATCACGGTGTGTGTAGGCTGATTCAACGGTTGTGGTGTCATTAGGGATGTACACAGTGTATGGACAGTCGCGCTTCATCGAATGCTGTATATTTGATTAAATAAAACAGGATTCCTCAAAAACTACTCGTCCGATTTTCTTGATTTAAAAAACATTGTATTTCTTTCATCAAGACCTTTAATTTGATATAAATATTGAGCATATTGGTTTAGGAATAATTTTTCACCTGAAAACCCTACTTTAAATGATTCTTAATAATTTTCTCCATAATTTTGCTTTAATATATTAAAAACCTCCAATTTCTTGCCAATCACCTTTCTCCTCTTTGAATTTGTGCACAAACAGGTGCATTTTTTTACAACTTGCACACGTCAAACAACCATCTTAATATTTTTGCATGCGCAAGCTGAATTAACTAAAAATACCGTGGTTGAAATCTGCAAACAGCAAACTTTGAATTTACAAAATCGAGACTGTTAGTGCCAATGTCAATGACAAGTCAATGCCACAAGTGTAACTGAATAGTTAGTCCCTAACGTTATGCATTTTAATAATTGTGGGAATTATGGTTAACGTTAAGCCAGAATTCAGGTCCGTGCCACACTTGTAGGGCTACCCTACCACCATTGCCACCACTTTATCACCATAAGTACATTATTCCTTTGCCCATTCTTGTCTCAGCACTTGACTCAGAAACTGAACATCACTGTAACGTCGTTAGACCTGCATGAACTGTCTGGACGTCCGGAAACTGGGCACAAGCAGTATTTATTGACCTTCTAAAACTTTGGAATTAGTTTTGGTGAAACAAAAATTAATATAAAACCAAATTTTCAACTTGATAAGTTACCTACCGTCAAAACAAAGTCTCCAAACTTTTTCTTTGCACTCTCGACCATAGCTCAATGAATACGTTAGCAAAAGATGTCCCTCTTCATCTTTTTGTCCGATCACCAGGCAGCCATATTGATTCCTAGTTTTTACTGCGGCGGTTTTATCTCATAGAAAGTCAGCTGGTAAACGAACGTAATTTCCGGCTGGCATTTGAGGATGTGTGGACCAGCTAAGCCACTTCACCCATTCTACATCTTAGACTGGATATTCTTCCGCTATAATTTGTTTTCCTTCTTTTTCGCATGCGCACCACTGATCTTGTGGCGTGGCATAATATACAGTGCAATGATGATTATTAAAAAATAAAAACAAAATTAATGTTCGACTCAAGTTTCCTATTATTATAACAAATATGAATAATAAGCATTCCCAACAGAATTGTAAAGTGCGCTTTCAATTATTTTTACCTTAACATACTATTGATCAAGACGGGAAATTCTGTCAGTGAAATATCCGTGAAGATAATCCTTCCCATTAAGAAAAACACGGCAGTCAATACAAAAAAACATGACCCCACCCCCGGTCCCCCACCGCGTGCGCTCATTGTAACTTTGTGAGCATTATGTACTCCCACAAGGCCAATAAAAAAAAGGTTCCCTCAAATACATTATCTGAGCGGCTGGTGCTCTTTAAGTTCCAATTCAGGAGCACAAAAAGGACACAAAAACAAAAGTGCTAAGATGCCCTTATATAATCATCCTTTTTAGGTATGGTGGAAGAAACAACAGGAGGGCGCTGTTTAGAGTGGGTGAACTCTTTTGTAATTTATTTTACACACTGAGATTTACCCACACTCTCTGAACGAAAGAAAAAAGCGCCCTCATGTGTTCGCCCATAGAGAATTGGACCGGAAAAGCTAGGTTCGTGAAAAAATTGGGAGATAGCCAAAATAGGGCTAGATGGCTCATGATTACAATGAGAGCACAAGATATCCATTGGCTTTAGTGGAAGTGCTTGACCATCACTGATATGTAATTAGTTCTGAAAAGAATTAGTTCTTTTCAGAACTAATTACTACTCAATAGAGAATTTCACATGGTGCCACCGCAATTTAGTCTTACTTATCCTTTCACCATGCAAAGCTACAAGTATCACTGATCCCAATAATGATATCAGTGGTGACCATCAGTGGGTACAAATTCCTAGAAAGAAGGCGCCGTCTAACTTGATGGCGCTACAGCTAATGACAAACGTTCATCAGGTGCAATGTTAGACTGGTCCCCTGTCTTTATCTTCAAGGAAAAAGACTGGCTCTTGGTGTACCATTCAATGGGTTTCATTGGATACATTTGTGCTGAAGATTTGACGTCACGCTTCGAGGATCGCGCGCTAGCTACTAATCAAATTCAAAGTTGAATCTCGGGGAAAACATGGCGGCCGCGGCCAGTATCTGGCGTAATTCACGAGCCTTAAAGCGTGACGTCAGATCTTCAGGCTAGTGCAATGTTTGCGTATTATTCCCCTTTTGTAAACAATTTTTAAAGATAAATGGCTGGGATGGGAACAAAATAACGCGCACTGATGATCCCTCATCTGTTTAAAAACGTAATATTGGATGTGTCTTGGTGAAAGACTTGGTGAAAGACTCACTGTAGCCTACTAAGTGACTTCACCCGCGATTACAACAGGTCGAGTTCAATCTTTAAATTTGCCAAGAATTTCGCATTATAAAATAATTGTTTTATTGGGTAGCTATGTCTAGGTTAAGGCAACTGACTGAGTGAACATGTAAATGAGTTTTATTTCTATTTGTTAAGATGTGTTATAAGCTTAATTTAAAAAAAAAAAGGATATGATTTGGTATAAGCTTAGTCCAATCCTTCCATGTTCTTGGTAGAGTAATCTCTCATCAGGCCAAAAAATAACGTTCCCCCTTTTTTGCTCTGAAACGATGTCCAATTGCAGCCAAAATCAAGTGGAATGCCGCCGTGCTGTGTTTTTAAACGACTTTTCACACAGGGGTATGAACGTTTGCCCGATTTGTGCGGCCTCTCTAAGTTAGCCACCATACATTGTCATAGCAACTACACTGTGACGTGATTGTTAGTATCCAAATTACTACAAAAAAGAAGGGAATTTTTTTTTTTTAAACATGAAACTCGTCTCCGGGCCACTTTGGAGTAGTATATAAGGATGAGAGAGAGAGAGAGAGAGAGAGAGAGAGAGAGAGAGAGAGAGAGAGAGAGAGAGAGAGAGAGAGAGAGAGAGAGAGAGAGAGAGAGAGAGAGAGAGAGAGAGAGAGAGACTTTTTTGTGACTTTTCAAAGAATATCTTTATTTACAATTTCAAAAAGTCAGAATGTACAATAAAAGAATAGTTCATAAACAATATTACATCAAACCAATTCATTTAACAAATATGGAAAATAAATGATACATTTAAATTAAACAGAAACTAGCAAATATTTGGTACATGTTATTGAAAATAGCAGTGTAGACATACAACAGTTTCAATATAAATTTTTTGAGTGAATTTGTAAACCAATAAATCTAAAAACTCCTCAGAAAAAGAAATGTAAGAGGTGAAAGACAGAAAAGGAAAGGGTTTCCAAACGGAGGGCGCGGCAACACGTTTTTTGGCGTGAGCCGAACCCTCCGAGGTTCTCCTGGGGTGGGGAAGCCACTGGCGTTACTGGTGTGGGCCTTATATCCCACTCCAGTGGCTTCCAAAGATAAGAGATAGAGAAGAAAAGGAAAAGAAGAGAAAAGTCCCCAAAAGGGGACGAGAGGGGAACCGAGAGTGGTCGGAAAGGAGGAGCAATTTAGTAAATTCTAACCGGGTTTTGATCAGCCATGTCAGCTTGTCATTAATGATGATGAATAATGTATTATTTATGCTCCATTTTTAAAGAAATTCATCATCATTATTGACAAGCTTAAAATAGTTGTATTCGAAGATTATCTTGTTTTTGATTCGGTGGATGAAAATTAAAAGAGGATCAACAAAATTTGCGGTTCTGTAAAGATTATAAATGACGTATTTGCAACTGACGATGAGGAAGTTTGATAAGCGCACCGCCTCTCTATTGCGGCCCCTAGCACATGGGATCAAGGCCCAATAGAGGTCAAAGTTCAGTTGCAGGTCAGGAAGAAGACGGTGTAGAAGACTGTGTAGACAATTTAGTAGATGTTGGATAGACGGACAGGTGATGAAGAGATGGCAGACCGTCCCCTTGTCTCCGCACCATCCACACGTTGAGGAGATGGCCGGGTTGAGGTGATGAAGAACTTGAAGTGATGGGAGGATATTGTGGAGAAGTTTAAATTGTAGATCGCCTTCTTTTTTGGAGGATGGGGGACTATAGATGTTTTTCCACTGAATGATTGTGTTGTTTTCTAGGACTCCATTTTTGTGCCAGTATGAAGTTGCTTTTGAAGGATCTGGGTTGAAATTGTTGTTGATGATGTTGTAGAGTTCTTTGGATGGTGCGGAGATAGCATTGTCCAAATTGTTGATGATGACGTTGAGGGGACGGTCTGGTTTTGAAGAAACACTTTGCAGTACTGAGACGGGTTGGAGAAATCCTCTTTTGTTGAACAGGGAAGGGAACAAACTGATGAGAGTAGTGTGCATGGAGGAAAGTTGTTTCTGAAGAAGCCTAGAAGATGGAGGACGAGATGTGCTTGAAGAGGAGATGATGTCATTATGCTGTTGCCAAGATCCGGAAGAAAAGTTCAGAAGATCCCTCACCAGGCCGACCCCACGTGTCGAGAGCCGCTCAGAGAGGGATGCCCCATCATCAGTTGCATTTTCAATTAAAGGAGTATTTATGGGTAAATTAATGACATGGCTGACTGAGTCGTGTATTATATCTAACCGAGCTCCAGACAACCTCCAGGCACGCAAGATCTCACCATAAGGCCAAAAAAAAAAGATGTTGAGTTGCCCTCCACCGACCGACCCAAAAGTGCTGAAATCTCGGGTCGGGTTTTTTTTCTTTTTTTTTTCCCCCCGTCATTCATAGGCCTATTTATTAATGAAACTTACCAATTTTCTTTGTATAAAACATAATACGTTTGATTTGTGAAATTTTCCACTTTTTTTACCGGTAAATTTACCGGTACCCAAGACTCAATCTACATGTTTTCAAATCGAATGGCCCCGGCCCTCACACATGGTGCACTGCCTTCGCACACACTGTGTGCCAACGATTGCAACTCAAATCTACACGTTTTCCAATCGAATGGCCCCTCACATGTTTTCCCACTGGCTTCGCGCACTGTTTTGTATGTCAATGATTGCGACTCAATCTACACGTTTTCAAATAGAATGGCCACTCACATGTTGCATGTTGAGCATTGCACGCAATATGGATGAATTTGCTGTGTCAATCACGGCGAAAAGTACAACAAAAATGCTTGGGATACTTTTATTCTGAAGCAAAATTCCTTGCTGATAGGTATACAAATGAAAAACATGGTATGTGGTTTCAGTTCCAATGCATTTCAATCTTAAAATGACAGTCAAGGAGGGGGGAAAAAAAATCCCGACTGACCGACCCCTTCAAATATTTTCACTGGAGGGCAACTCAAAAAAAAAATTTTTGGCCTAATAGGAGGGCATTCCGATGTCAAAAATCGGATCGGTATTCAAGTAGAAAAGATGAAAGTCATAGTTTAGTTTTTTGTAGCGACGGAGGTGATACTGAAAAAGGTTAAACGAGTGATGAGAATCACCTTTAAGGAAGCGAAAAATATGTGATAGTCTGAAGGTGAGAACTCGTGCCTGGAGGTTGACAAGGCCGAACCCCCCCTTGTCAGGTTTCTGATACACAATTTGTTCTTTAAGGTAGTGTTTTTTGTTGGACCAGACGAAATCGACCAGCCGCCGTTGGAGTTCACTTAGGAAATCGTCTGGCGGGGCAAGTGCCGCCAGACAGTGAAAATTTTTGGATGCAGCTAGCTAGTTGGCAATCAAGACTCTCCCTTTAAAAGAAAGGGAGGTCGAGATGCTAGACCAGCTAGCGAGGGTTTCAGATAAACGTGATTTGCAAATATCCCAGTTTTTATCATTATAAGTTTTGGTATTTCCTAAGTGAACTCCGAGGAAAGACAAGCCATCGTTATTCCACGAAAAATTGAGCGGCCGGTCGCTTCATCCGATCCACGATCCTGCCCACAGCCCCTGGGTTTTTCTCGTATTTAGGCGCGCGGCAGAGGCGCGACCAAAGAGATCGTAAGTGTCTCTGATCGCGTCAAAGCCGCGCTCGGAGGTGACAAAAATTGATACATCATCTGCATACGCAGACACCGAGCAAGAGACGTCAGCACCTGGAATTCGGAAACCGTTTTCCCCGACTTCGCACCTAAGGCGATTTAAAAAAGGTTCAATAGCAATTGAGTACAGCAGTCCCGAGAGTGGGCAGCCCTGACGGATGCCCTTCTCGACGGAGAAGGGGGCCGTCAGAGAGCCGCAGATTTTGACTAAACTCTCGGAACCGCTGTACAGGATTTTTATGTAGTCAAGGAAACGGTCTCCGAAGCCCATAGCTCTCATGGTGTCGAAGAGGTAGTCGCGATCAACTTTATCGAACGCTTTTTGCTGATCGAGGTTGACCACGGCTAAAGGGACATCATTTTCATTGGCATATTCGATGATGTCCCTTATCAGACCTACGTTGTCATGGATTGAACGTCCAGGGACGCAGTAGGTCTGATCCTCACCTATATACGACGCTGCCGATGCACTCTTTCAGTCTGTTGGCGAGTAACCTTGCAAGGATTTTATAATCATTGTTTAGAAGGGAGACTGACCGCCAATTGGTTATGTCGGCCAGATCCCCCTTCTTTGGTAAAAGAGTGATTACCGCCCTCCCGAACGAACGAGGAAGCCCGCCGGTGATAAATGAATGATTTAGGATAGAAAGTAAATCGTGTTTTAGAAGATTCCAGAAGGTTTGATAGAATTCACCGGACAGGCCGTCCAGGCCGGGCGTTTTATCCAAGTTGGCCAACAGCTATTTCTAATTCCTCCAGAGACAGAGGACGCTGCAGGTCCTCTGCCTCTAGAGGATCAAGACGAGGCAGGTCCCTTAAAATGTTTTCGCGTGCGCCCTCATCGGTCGAGTCTTTAGAGTAAAGGTTTTTATAGAAGTTTGAAACATGGGTTTTTATAAGAGAGTTTTTTGAGTAATTTCTCCAGAATCCAGGCGGATTCTGGAGATAGTTTTAGAACGAGAGTTGGATTTTTCGAGGTTAAAGAAAAAGAAGAAGAGGTATCTACCTCACTGACGTGTTTAAATCTCGACCTGATGAGGGCGCCCTGCGCTCGATTTTTTAGGATAGAGTTTAGTTTTTCTTTTTGTTCTAAGAGGACCTGTCTCGTCTTCGGTGTGATTTCTGGCGCAGACTGAAGGTCGTCAATAGTTCGATTTATTTTTAATAGAGTTTCGCGTTTTTCAACAGCAAGTTTTTTTGAATATTGTTGGGTTATTGTTTTGATGTGGGACTTACCAAAGTCCCACCAAGAATTTAACTTGTGGAAATCGAACTGTTTTTGACGCCATTCTCCCCAGAAACAACTTATAATTTGTTTGTATGCTTCATCCTGAAGAAGTGAATTATTGAAAAAAATGCCAGTAGGCGCTACCCTGGAAATTTGCCGAGGGTAGTTGAATTTTTAAAGAAATGGCGGAGTGATCAGAGAGAGAACAGGGTGTTATTTTGCACGAATGAATAGAGGATAAAATATCAGGATGAAGATACAAACGATCTAACCTGGCTTTGGAAACACCACAATCCCTGGAAGGGTTGTTCCGCAGCCAGGTAAATTGTTGTTTCTGGGGATTCAGTCTACGCCAAACATCACACAGAGAGAGAGCACCTGCAGTTTCCATGAGAGCTGCTGCGACTCTGGATCTGCGTTCGGTGGGCGCATGCAGACGGTCCAATGTAGGATTTTCCGTGCAGTTGAAATCACCTCCGACCACAACAACACCGTCACTGTTACAAGAGGATACATGTTTAGAAAAGGAGTTAAAGACTTTAAAAGCAAGAGCGTCGCTCTGGGGTACTAAAATAAATATGGAAAATAGTTTGGTTGTGCTTAATTTTAGAGTAAAGGACATGTCCTTCAAAAACATTATAATTAGAAAGTATTTCTAAATTTGTATTGTTGATGAGTGTAGTTACCCCAGAGCCACGGGAATTGGAAGGGGAGGAGAAAGGAGTGTGGGGCCATAGGCTCCAGCAGGAGCTCATTTCCGTGAGGTTATAAGTCTCCTGCAGGAGCACTATGTCGGAGAAGGGAAAGAAATTTTCACAATAAGCATTTATGGCGGCGTTTTTGGTAGGCGTTGAACAGCCGCCGGTGTTCAGGGAAATCAGTGACAGTGTCATTGCGACCAAGCCAATCAAGACCCCCATAGAAAAGCAAAGGAAATTACTTATCCAAGGTTCTGATCAGCTTGGCTACGCGTTGTTGTAAGCCTCTGTTGATGAGTGGGTTGTTGTGTAGCAGCTTCAGTTGTTTGACGAGCCCGGGCAGATTAGCGGTGAATCTCTTGGCCACCTCACACCGCTGTTCAAAATGCTCTGCAGGCGACATGCGGTTTGGGCGCATGCGCGAGAATTTTGAAGGGTCATACAAAAATGCATATTCATAACGTGACCTTTACTTTTTTTTCCGTCGCGGAGTTCATTGATAAAAACGCCTGTTACATACTGAAAATTAATTTCAAAGAGAATTTTTAACCAATAGGATTAGAAAGAATATGTCGTCTGCAAATATTGAACTAACATTACAGCAATATGGGCAAACGCGTGAATTTCCTTGAAGTTTTTTTGTGCACAACTCTGGCCCTTGACAAGAGCGCGCACGCTGAAAAGGGTAATATTTCAAAGCGGATTTTCTTCCTGAAGATGAATTTTCCCTGAGACATAAAAAGTATGATAGGTGAAAGAACTCTTATTTTAACTAATTATTACTTTGTTATTTGAGCAAACCCAGTAGCTAACTTTTAAACGGTGGGATTCCCCTGCGGCTTTAGCGTTGTTAAACAAAAGATTTCTGGGGAACCCGTTACGGTTTTTGGGATGACATCATTGTGTATGCGTGTGCATATACACACACGGATTAGATTGTGGGCGTTTTCATTGTAAGGGGGGTTAAATAATTTTTTAATAACGTTAGAATATTAAAAAAAACGGGGAATGATTTGAGTTTATAAGCCAATATGAACCAATATTTAATACATATATTCTGTTCACTCTTCCATTTTAAATTAATTTAAGGATTTTTTTCCCTTTCTATGCACTCCAAATCCATTGTTTAAACAGCGAAGATGTAATCAATATCAACATTTCACCTTTTTTGAATTGCTGCCCAGAGGCCGTTACTTGGGTTTGC
The DNA here is from genome assembly GCA_029582265.1 of Zoroaster sp. YZ-2022. Classification (NCBI taxonomy): domain Eukaryota; kingdom Metazoa; phylum Echinodermata; class Asteroidea; order Forcipulatida; family Zoroasteridae; genus Zoroaster; species Zoroaster sp. YZ-2022. Next base: position 15,194,929 of record CM055832.1, on the reverse strand, counting down.
TCATGTATAATCACCATGAAACTGTTCTTCGTGAGTTTAACTACCCTCCTATGCAGGCACGTGCATACATAGGTCCCAAAGGGTGCTTGAGCCCCTGCCCTTTTTGCCTAGTATAAAAAGTGCCCTTTTTAGCCCAAGGTTTTTTTTTGGTTTTTTTTTTGAATGAATTATTAAGTTCCTGTTGCGCATAGACTGCCCTGCCTAGTTGAAAGATGTCAGGATAGAATAAAATTAGAATAAATATTAGGTCAGCAGAGATGCCCCTTACTATTCCTGTGCACGGGCCTGCATGTGCCCCTCCGCGAAACTAGATTTCACGCATAGCCGCGCGCGCCTATACGTCTTTGATAGGCAGGCACACGCTGTCACTGAAACACGAAATTGACATCCCGCTCCCACTCGAGACCTATGTCTTACAGTTAGCCTACTTCAAAGCAACTACTACACTTACTTCATTAGGTAGGTAAGCTATTTGCCCCAATACATGTTCATTTTCGGTTTTGTGTTATTGGTGCACTTTATGATTGTTTGACTAGGCGGAGCTCCGTTTTCTTGTTCAAATATCAGGTGATATGATACGTTTATTATAAATTTGAGACTTAAGGGGATAATTAGACTTGGTGGACTTGGTCCTTGACTATAGGCTCACTCACCACCAGATCAGATTGTAAATGAAAACCAGTCATCAACATAATCTGATCTGATTGTAATGTTAAAAACCATATTATGCGTTTTTATTAATAAATAAACGCCCAAAATTTTTTTAGCTCGCGCGCTACGCGCGCTCGCATGGAATTACACTGCCCTTTTCAGACTCTGAGCCCCTGCCCCTCTACAACCCTGTGCACGTCCCTGCTCCTATGCTTGATTTTTCAAGAAAAAAATTCATGAAAGACGTACAATAACGTCAAAAATGGACCAATAATTAGCTTCTCTCGATCTGTAAAATTTAACGGATGCTCAATATTTGATGCACATTGAAGACGCTTTTTACACTTCGGGTTTCGATGAATTCACCCAGAAACGTGTCATCTTGTAAAGCCATGACTGTAGATTGATGTGTGATCTTTGTTCATTGAGGTCATTTGGCATTTGCACTCACTTTGATCGTACACCTCCAGTCGACTTGCCAAATTTCAAAAGACGCGACCTTGTTTAAAGTTGGTGAAACGTCCTGAGGACGATCAGAGCATACTGATCGAAACGTCGAGTTGTACCCCCAGTTCTTTTCAGAACTAATTACTACTCAATTGAGATTCCACATGGTGTCACCGCAATTAGTCTTACTTAACACCAATAGAGGGCGCTATACAGAGCAGAAAAAAGGCGCATGCGCGCAAACCGCTTGTCGCTCTGCGTGCAGCGGTGCTCAACAGGCTTTTTTCGTTTTTTTACGGAGGCCAAGAAATTCATGAGCTCTTTAGAGGACAGGGGACCTTTTGTGTTGGAAATGCACTCAGGCACCGCCTCGTCTTCGGTAGTCCGAGTGTCTTCCCACATGTCATATTGGTCATTCGTCGACGAGGCCGGGGTAGAGACATAGGAGGATTGTGAGTTAAGGACTTGGGTGAGGGAAGGGGAGTTGACTGTCATGGGCATCGCCACCTTCTTTGCTAGTTTAGGAGGGGGAGAGGGTGTCATTAGAGGTGTGAGAACAGGTGTGTCTTTAAGCGGTATTTGAGGGGAGGATTTTCTTTTGGAAACGACATCTGAAAAAAGTCTGGACGGTGGTGGTGGCGATCCCCAGACAGAGCAACCGGGTTTGGATGGGGTGTGGATAGGTTGACGGGGGGATGAAGATTGGGAAGGGGAGGGGAGTGGTGGGAGGGGGTAGGGGAAGGGTGGGAGAGGGAGGGGGGAAGGGGTAGCAGATGACGCTGGGGCTACGGACGACGCAGGGACCCCGGACGCCGGAGAAGCCGCAGGAGACGAAGGCCCCACAGACCCTGCCGAGCCGCCCGCCCCCGTGCCCTCACGGGGACCAGCGGCATGTCCAGGCTTGGCACAGGCGGCCCCGACAGGACCCGAGGGGCCCCCATCGCCCACGGAAGTCCGGACACCCGAGGACCCCGGACGATCCGCATCCCCAACGACATGATGTGTGAAAGGTGTTTTTCCTTGAAACCCAGGGGAATAGATCTTACTTGGGAGACGACCTTGCAGAAAGATGACAAATTGTGGATCAGTACCGTGTTCGGGATCTCTGGGTACACATTAGAAAGTGTGAGCCGGGTGGTTGGCTGGACCAGTGGGGTGAGCTCGATGAAGCTGCCGTCATAGGTCAGTCCGTTTTGGACTGCCTCGACGACAGCTTCCCTCGAGCTCAAGTATGCTGCTATACGACCATTAGATATTCGTGAAGCCGATAAAACCTGTGCGTTTGAAATTAATAAGGGAGATCAGATATTGACGTACTGAGATTGTGTCCAGCGCTTTGAACACGATTCCATTGCCCCTGGTAAGTGGGCTATTATCAGGAACAATAGAACCGTGGTCACCACCCTTGATCACACTTGGTTGACTTTGAATGGGCCGCTCCGCTTGACTGGCCATGGTGACCAGCCAAAGCACCCAAAACGACCAAAAATTTGTAAATAAAAACCAAGAAATACACGAAAACAGTTAAAACTAACAAGTTGAAATTCGCCCTGTATAATGTATAAACAGTAAGGGTGAGATTGATATAAAATTTGTAACCTAACAAAGCGTAAATCTCACAAAATTCTACTTTTTCCTGGAGCTCGGCAATACACGACCTACCCGGAGAGAAGAGAGGAGAGGAGAGGAGAGAGAGGAGAGAACACAAAACAAAAACATAGCGGATGAAATGAAATAATAAAACATAATGCATGTACGACTATAATGAAACTGTCGAACAAATACGACATTTCAAATTAACAAAAAGGTACAACCCTCCTATGCCCAGGCTGAAACTTGGCCCAGTCAGCACGGCACCCACTTGAGTATTTTTGGTTGCATTGCCAATTGATAGGTCAAATCACAGAGTCACACAGATGCATTATAAACCAGATATAGCTGTTAAAAGGGGAATGATGAGCGTAGGTATCTATAAATTCATGTTCGGGGAGATTTTTGTTTTCTAGGAGGATAAAACCTTTCAAAACGTTAATATATTTTTTCATAATGTCGGGACAAATCTGTTTAGGGTTTTTAACAATGTCGCATCTAACTGACCAAATTACCCGGTGCAATTTCCCTATGACGCAAAGCGCGATGTTATTCATATCTTTACCAAGAATTCTGTTGATATCGTTTATATACATTTAAAAAAATTGTTGGTATATTTGCGCAAAATCTGTTCTACAAAAATCCAAGCGTTAATATGTTTTTGGCAATAAATAAACAAGTGTTCAATGGTTTCTTTCTCCACACCACACAATGGGCATGTGTCGTCTGGAGTAATTTTCATTTTCATAAGTTTATCTTTAGTGGGCAGAATCAAGAAGTTTGCACCCTCCATTTTTCCAAATTTTAACCCAATTGAATTTAAAATTTAAGTTAAAAAACTTTTTCCAGCTGGTTTCTGCTATAGAAATAGCATTGTTCATGCTAGAAAGGTTACGGTATAACGTTTTACTGGTTTCATTGGTCAGTGAAATATAGCAATCCTGATCTTGAAAGTTTTTAATTTCAAGCATTTTACAAACATGATTAACCGGTCCTTGTCTATTTTCGGCCAAGAAGTTATGGTGGATACATCTTTTCAATCTAGCTATTGTTCTACCTGCATTCATAGGTTTGAGATTACAAATTTTGCCAATTTCATCCAGTGATTTAACTTTGCCGTCATGACAGACGTGACGTAATCTAGTCATGTTGTTAGATTTAAAGGTACACACCGCCTTTGTCGCGCGAAATTGGGCGATAAAAAACGCCCCTTAATATTTCATTGTTTTACATGCATAGTTGGAAAGATCTTTCAAAAGTAGACTATAATTGTCCACACAAGTACCCCTGAACAATGCGTCGTTTTTCTGTTATTGTACAAAAACCAATGTCATGTGACTTTTTTTAACCAAAATTTGTCCAGAAAACTCACGAGGACAAAAGTGATAGTCGCACTTTCAGACGTTTAAAAAGTTTATTACTGAACCAAATTCAAGAATAATTATTTTTTTATAGTTCATTGATACATGACAAAAGTGAAATGATTTTGAAACAATGGGTGAAAATTATCAAAATCGACAAAAAGGCGAAAGTCTTGGCACTTTCCCGAGACACCGGGAACCGAACCAAGACTGTACCAGTATGGCCATGGGCGCCAGCGCGGCAAAGCGCCCGAGGCGTGAGCCTGCTGGTTAGGCCATAAATATATCAACACTTTTCGCGTGGAAGCGTAAAGCAGGGTCTCGACCACTGTTGTGCTTTTCGTGTCGGGTATTTTGAATTATGATACTGCCAGCGAGTTTAGTTTTGGAAACAACAATGACGCATTCATTCGGAACATCGTCACAGCCCCTTCATCATATCAACACCAATAACAAAGTGACAAAAACTGTTCAGTTTGGAAGGCCATCCGTCAAAATCAATATGAGGCGCCAAGTGTAAATTTATTATTTAACGCTATTATTTCATTATTTCAATTTTATTTACAAATAATACATTTTGCACCACACAATGATATATATATAATTGTTGGAACGCTTTTATTATAAATTATACATATAATTGTACGGACCTTTTTCATTAGGCCAAATAAAAAAAAATGTTGAGTTGCCCTCCAGTGAAAATATTTGAAGGGGTCGGTCGGTCGGGATTTATTTTTTTTAAATTTTTTTTTTCTTTTTCTCCTTGACTGTCATTTTAAGATTGAAATGCATTGGAACTGAAACCACATACCATGTTTTTCATTTGTATACCTATCAGCAAGGAATTTTGCTTCAGAATAAAAGTATCCCAAGCAGTTTTGTTGTACTTTTCGCTGTGATTGACACAGCAAATTCATCCATATTGCGTGCAATGCTCAACATGCAACATGTGAGTGGCCATTCGATTTGAAAACGTGTAGATCGAGTCGCAATCGTTGACACACGTACAGTGCGGGGAGCCAGTGCACAACGTGTGAGGGTCATTTGATTTGAAAACGTGTAGATTGAGTCGCAATCGTTGACATAACAAAACAGTGCGCGAAGCCAGTGGAAAACATGTGAGGGGACCATTCGATTGGAAAACGTGTAGATTTGAGTCGCAACCGTTGGCACACTGTGTGTGCGAAGGCAGTGCACCATGTGAGGGCCGGGGCCATTCGATTTGAAAACATGTAGATTGAGTCTTGGGTACCGGTAAATTTACCGGTAAAAAAGTGGAAAATTTCACAAATCAAACGTATTATGTTTTATACAAAGAAAATTGGTAAGTTTCATTAATAAATAGGCCTATGAATGACGGGAAAAAAAAAAAAAAAAAAAAAACCCGACCCGAGATTTCAGCACTTTTGGGTCGGTCGGTGGAGGGCAACTCAACATCTTTTTTTTTTTGGCCTTATATGTAAATAATGTCGACGGAAAAGTTTTATATGTAAATAATAAATTTTGCACCACGCAACTATATATAAATAATTGTTGGAAAGCTTACTTCGTACTCGTACTCGTACTCGTTTTAATATGCACCATGTCCATCATATCCACCATTGTTTTGTTTTATAGGTATGAGAAAACATCACTGCCAGTATTTTTAATTGCATCAACACCATGTAGAGCTCAGCCTGATTCCATTTCCAGTATTCACAGCTACAAAGCATTGCCAAGGTAGAGTAAATCTTGGATTGATTCAGATTATTTTTTTTATCCCATAATCTTTGTGTATATAGAAAACTTTGTTTATGTAAATATTTGTTTTTCTATCAAACAAAATCAGATCTACAGAAACAATTTCTAATTTAGAAAAAATGAAGTTGTGCATTCAGGTTTTTCCCCCTTGTGCATGCTTAATGTTAACATGTCCATATTAAAGGGACAATATCACGATCAGAGCAGAATTTCAACAGGGTATGGAATCGGTGTCCTAGTTTAAGATGAACACAGTGACTGAAACTTACTAGCTCATTTATGCAGCAGCAATGATAATATGACCTTATCATGTGGGATATTATTTTCAGTCACCGAGATAATATAAAACTGGCACTCCGATTCCATGCCCTATTGATCGTGACCAAAGGGAAAGTACAACATTGGTTATAATTTGAAGTGTGTGTGTGTGTGTGTGTGTGTGTGTGTGTGTGTGTGAATGATAAGTGTACTGTAGCAGTCAAAGTAGCTTTACATGTGATATTCATGGCTGGCTATTGTGTTATTTATGTTTTTGTGGTCAGTCCATTTCTCAACTGCTAGAGTACTATCAGTTCAACGTAATCTTTCTTTTGTAAGATTGTATACATAATGTTTCTTCATGTTTGGTCCATAGATGAGATGAAGGGAGATGGAGACAGACGAATGCTCAGTTCATCATATCACCTACGTATGTGAATGGGTGTCAAACGGAGGCCTACCACACCCCACTTACTAGCAGACATTCCACTGAATAAGAGTTTTCTCAAGAAGATTACCTACTATATCAACTTCAGGTTTGTTACGGGTGCCATCCAATCAAAAGTTTCTAGGAAGTATAAAGGACATGTCCTACTTTCAAGACCCTCTTTCTGCCAAAATTGCAATTATAATATGAAAATGTTTCAAGGCAACTGACAGCCTCAACCTCCAGCGGCGTAGCCAGGACTTTTTCAGTGGGGACACAGGGGGAATGCTTTTCAGTGGGGGACCCAGGGGTATGGGTTTTTACCTTTTCTTTTTCTTTTCTGTTTTTTGGGGCACTATGAGGATTTTTCGTGGGGGGGGGGCACTGGAAATTGGTGGGGGGCCGTGCCCCCAGGCCCCCCACACCCAAACAAATTACTCTAGTAGTATTCTGTACTACCTTGAAAATGTTGAGATTTTGAAGCTTTACATGGTTGAAGAACAGTAGGAGTAAGAGTAATTATATTTCAAGAGTAGTAAATAGCATTGGTTCTGAGAAGAACTGGCAGTGACATTACTTTATGTTTCAATCAGTGTACTCCGATTGTCTTTAGGGAGATGAAGATGATCAGAGTATACCGATGGAAACTTCAAGTTGTCTCACCACTGGTTCTTCTAATAAGAGCCAACACTATTAAACTGTAGAGATAGTTACATGGTGATAAACCTTACTCCTGTACAAACATGTATTCTTAGATAAATATGCATAATGATATTGACACTAGCCCCAACACATGCTTTTCAATAACAATGCTAGATGATAAATCAACATGTAAAAACACTCCTATAAATAGTTTGTCAGGGTTGTAGGTAGCCAGATCAACCTATTCAGTATTATTTAGGGGAATAAAGTCAAAGTTGATTTATGGTAGAAGGGGACTACATGTATAGTAACTGGATTAAACTTGGCTGCAAATTCAAAGGACAGGAAGTGGGGGTTAAATTGATTGGGGGGGGGGGGTTACTGGAGACATTGAAGCATGGAGGAGCATATAAACATTTCCCCTTTCTTTGTTTTTCCAACTTTACCAAGGAAAAGTTACCCTGTGAGAGAAGAGTCTTTACACTCCTGATATTCCCATTTCCAGGTTGTAAATAATTTTCCCTACATGGAACATAATAGAAAGTTGGCTAATAATTGTGCATTTCATCTATGTTCATGTATCAGGTATCACAGAGTCTACTCAAAGCACAGCTGTATAGTAGTTGGGTGGAGAAGAAACAATACAGCTTATGTCATAACTACTACATGATAAAGTTGCAAGAAAGCTTGCATCCATGCTTTCCCTCTTCCCCTGCCCTCAGCAGAACAGTTGTCAAAAAGTAAATAATTCCCCAAAGGCCACAAGTTGTAATTAGCCAATTGACAATTCAAACAAAATTAAATGTAATTACATCCACTTGATCAAATCTGATAATTGCTTGCCCTTTTCATTTTGTTTATGGAAAACCTTCAAATTCTAGATTTAGATGAAGCTAACATTGGTATTTATGTCTTTGTATTAAGTCTTGTACAAAAATAAATTTAATTGATGGACTGCATGTTTATATACCGATACCGAGAGTGATCTTTATTTATAATATACTTCACTTTCAACTCAAGTTTATAATAAACAAAAATATAATGATAAATTGACAATGAACACTGTAATCAAGCATCTCCTTATTGCTTATAAATTGTCTTTTTAAAATTTGAAAACAAATTCTGCATTGTTTTTTACATTTTCAAGGTTGTACACATATTTGGCAAAATGTCTGTAGCTGCATCCAATCTATAGAATTACAAGCTAAAGATCAGATGCCATTTTGTACATAAATGTTTAGACATTGAAATAATCAAGAGTTGTATGGGTGCTTGTAAATTGCTAATAAAACAATGAAATACATATTTGTTTTAACTGTCCATTTGGTTTCATGACTTGTCTTTTGTGGTTCCACTCCTCCCTCCCTCCCCCCCCCCCCCACAATCAATTGAAACCACTTTGCTGACCTGTTTATGAGTGTACAGTACATGGTCTTACACATGAACCAACCATGATCCTTTGTTGACAAGAAAACAGAATCAATCTGCATAATAAATGTACGCTCTGTATGTACGATTTAGTGACAGTTCAGAATGGGTGACATTCAGGGGATGTCATTGGAATCGGTCATTTTTTGAATAAAATGCCCCCCCCCCCCCCACCAAGTTCTTGGTGATGGCATGTACTGCCACTGGTGATAAACTAACACATTTGTTTTCTAAAATTCTTTGGACTATCATTGCAGCACTATAGAATCCAAGAACTACGGAGGGGGAGGGGCAATAAAAGTAAGGGGCCCAGACATGTTTGATTCCAAATTACCAATTCCATTGACCGAAGACTGGTGCTTCATTATGTCGAGAATCACACCCAGCATCAATTCTGCATAGCTGAAGTTGCAAGATGTTTCTGTCCTCTTTCTGAAAAAGATTTAAGAGTGAAAAGAGGAGTAAGGGCTTAGATTTAAATAAATTAAAACATTGTTTAACTGACATGGATTGGAAAGGTGGTTATCAGATAGACCCCTTCTCTTGGACTGAAATGCCAGAACTGCTAGAGCAAAAAATAATAACAAATTATACTAAACCTTATTTTGGTTTGGTAATAAACAACCATTAAAACTAAATGAAATGTTCATCATTGGTATTTGATAATAAACATTAACTTTAACACTGTAACAAGTTAACATTTATGATCTCATGAAAAATAGCATAAAAACTAACCTGTGAAAATTTGTTAAAAATAGGTTTGACAAAGTCATATCTGGTAACTTCTTGTATTTTTTACATAATTCTTTTTTTTTCTTTTTATTTCTCTAAGATAAAAGCACTTTAGACAAAATAATTTGGTCATTAGGCCTATGTGTCCCAACCAAATCAAAATGTTTGATAATATTTTGCAAATATGATAATCTAAACCAAAATTGATGCTTCCCTTTCACCATTTTTCCTGTCAGATATGTATATGTATTAATCAGGGGTTAGGGCAATTTCACATAATTGCCAGGGGACATTGTCATGATTGTGTTCATCATGTACACATGTACATCATGTTCTGTCTACCGATGGCAATGCAAACTAACAATAACATTGATCATGATTGAGATGCTCACCCAGAATCCAGCATGTCCAGATAGATGCTGCTAAGCATCGGTTTGTTCAGTCTATGCCTTTCTCCATGGTTGATCCAAGGTCTATCAACCCTAATAAGCATTTTTCCGCACTTTTTTGGATGATCTTGGACGTCGACGTGCACCTGGTTGCAATCTAATCCAGGGATCCTGTACTGTGATCGTTCGTGTGTTTACAAAGGATACAAAATGTACAGACTGAAACCTTGTTCCTCTTGTTACAATCACAACGGTGTGCAATGTTAATGCAGAGGTACCAGTCTAAATACAATCTGCAATTGCCGTATCCGTACAGATTTCACGGTCGTGTCGACTACTGGAAATGCGTATACGTGACCTTTGACCTTATTGTTATTTTTTGGACATTTCTCGGTAATTACATGATACCCAGATTTTGTTTTTTGAAGAAAACCTTCCAAAAAGGATTATCTATCATTCTATCGATCCCATTTTTTGCACTTTTAGGGCGGTGTGTACCTTTAAGCACGTTACTATCCATTTGTTTATGTTCATTACATGTTATGATTGTATTTTTCCATAAAGGTAAATCTTGGGCTTCAAGGAAGCACGTGATGGACGCATTAATTCTGCCTTGGACATTATTAAAGGCATTGAAAATTTCTTTATAAAACATAGTGGTTTGACTGGCTACTACAGGATTATTAAAAACATACCACCCAAGGTTTAGAATGCCACTATAGCCCGGTTGATCCAATAGTTAAAAAAAGCGCGCCATTTTCCTTCAGAAGTACAATATTTGCATAACCATTTTAATTTTAGACTATCAAGTTTAAGTTTAACGTCCATTACCCCTGTGCCTCCCATCTCAGTTCTATTTCTCACAACATCCCGTTTGATTTTATCTGGTTTACCGTTCCAGTAAAAATCCCAAATAATGTCATCAATTTGTTTAATCAGATTATTCGGGCATGGCAATACTGATCCCAAGTAGGTGAGACCAGAGTATTGATAATAATCGATTTACCTTTAAGTGTTAATTTTCTACCTTTCCATCGGTTCATGGTGTGTTTAATTTTATTTATTCTGGGACACCAATTGTTTTCTGGATTGATTTCGTTACCAAAATAGATTCCCAAAAATTTTATTTTATCGGACACCCACTTAAAATTACAGGGGGAGTCTGATCTAGACTTCCATTTACCTAACCAGAGACCTACTGTTTTCGTGTTGTTTATTTTGGAACCTAGCTGTACCCTCACAATAGTGTTCATAATTTCAGTGAGAATTTTAAAATCTTGCTTTCTCCGAATGAAAATAGTCAAGTCATCAGCATGTTGAATAATCTTAAAACCTTCTTGTTCTGTTGAAATTGTGATACTTTCTAATTCAGGATTCTTCAATATCATATTGGACAGTCTCTCTGCGCAAATAGCAAATAACAACGGTGATAAGGGACATCCCTGTCTTATTCCTCTCTGAATGGTTTATGGGTGAACCAATAAAATTGTTAACAATCACCTGGCTTACAGGGTTAGAATAAAGCAACTTACACCAGGCCTTCATTTTTAAGGAGCGCGATCGCGCTCGCGCTCCTTAGCGCTCCTAATATTTTCCAAGGAGAGCAAAACACAGCGCTCCTTAAAAATTTCGTGAGTGTACTTACATTATTTTGTTAAAACCGTAATCAGTGCGGTCAAAATAAGCCACTTGATTCTGAGCGCGCATCGGCAGACTCGGCACTAAAACCGTCCTTGGCAAAAATGTACACGTACATTGTATGTACATTGTACATGGACATGTATTGATAACGCGAACGACATCGAGAACGTTACTCGTATAGACTGTGCTAGATAGCGGACACACACATGTGGCGTACAGAAAACATCACGCATGCCGATCGTGCATGGTGTTCTGTACGAAAATGCTCTGCCTGATTTAATATTTGTGCATTTTTTTAAAGCAAGTAGCACTACTGTAGCAGAAACTTGACAGAAAACAAAATGTCAAGCGTTCAAATTTCCACATTTCTCAGGTGGAATTTGAGCAGTTTTGGGTATGAAACTAAGACAATCAACGAGCGAGTTATGGTGACAAAAATTTGGTGTAAAGTTTGCAGGCCTTACATTGATAAAATTAAAGCCGATAAGCGGATTCGCGGGAAGGCTCAAAAAGATATAGAGGCATATGTTACCGGCTCTTCATATGTTACGAAGCACACAGCCACACGGCATCTGGCATCAAAGGTAAGTAATGGCCTAGTACTAGTAGTAGTACTAGTACTAGTAGTCGAAATAGTTTACATATATTTTTGCTCAAGTTTACAAAAAGAATTTTAAAAACTTATCTTGGCCGGCAATAGGCTACTTGTATTAATATTATATTAACGTTATATTTCTAAACAGTGGATCATCCCCGCAGGCGAGTTTATAAATCTTACCGCGGCTGTCCCAATGCGCCACACATATTTAATTTTTACATATCGGCGCAGGGGAAAGTCAGATATGCAAAAAAAATAAAAAAATAAAAAAATAAAAATACAAAAATGCAAAATCGCGGCCACAATGTTTTGTTTTTCTGTCATTTTTAGCATGATTTCACGTGATTGTGTGCATTGTGAGGGCGCCCTAAAGAGTTTGTTTATTTTTTAAGTAAAAAGGGAGGTTCTATTGTGTATTAAAAAAACAATTTAAGACAATTTAAGACAAATTAAGGGATACACGTGTAGTATTTTATCACAATGAATGGGGACATTTTCTCAATAAAATCCTGTATTACAAAAACAACTTGTTTTTTGTTTTTTTAGTGACAGCAAATCGCTCTCCTTAAATCACTTTGGTGATTTAAGGAGAGCGATCTGTAGCTCCTCTCGTATTTATTCAAATGAAGGCCTGTTACACCATTGAATAAAACCTGCGGGAATACCCATTTTCGCCATAATTGAATACATGTATTCCCATTCTATGCGGTCAAAAGCCTTTTCTTGATCGATACTCACTACACCGGCTTCGATGTCGTTAAAGTTAATGTAATCGATACAATCTCTCAAAATCATCAAATTATCGTGGATGTTTCTACCTGGGACCCCAGGTCTGATTTTCTGAGACAACAGTTGGCATAATAGTTTTCAATCGATTAGTTATGACTTTTGAAATAAGCTTATAGTCAACAGTTAGTAGACTTATAGGCCGCCAATTTTTAAGGTCTTCTTTGCACCCTCTGTTCTTATAAATTAATCTGACTAAGGCAGTGTTCATTGTTCTAGACAAAGACATATTTCTTTTGCATTCCCTTATTAATTCGATTAAATCTTGTTTCAGAATATTCCAAAAGGTACGGTAGAATTCAACCGTCAGTCCGTCAATGCCAGGGGACTTATCAGTTTTCATTTGATAAAGCGCGTGTCTGAGCTCATTCTCATCAATATCTTTTTCTAAATCGTACACAATATCTTCATGAAAGGTCTCTGTGTTAATTCCACTCAGAATTTGATGTAATTGTTTTTCACTGATCCCTTCAGAAGTGTACAAATCTTCATAAAAATTATTCACGCATTTAAGCATAGAGCTAGGTTGATCAACATAATTACCATCTTTGTCTTGTAATTTTATCATTCTGTTATGGTGCATTTGTTGATTCTCCAGGTTAAGGAAAAATGTACTGGCTTTTTCACCTTCTGTTTTATTGATGTTGCGGACACGTATTTTAGCCTTTTCCTATTCTCTCATTTCATATTGTTTGAGATTAAATTCAATTGTATTAAGTTCGTCCTTATTTATATTAGTTGGGTTATTGATCAATTTATCATAGCTTTTCTGTAAACGTTCTCTTTCCTGTTTAGCAATAAGTGATTTTTCACGCCCATAATCTCTGATAATTTCTTTGAGTTTGCATTTTCCCATTTCCCACCACGTAAAGACACTTTCATAATCATGTTTCTTGGTTTTCCAGAAACTCCAAAAATTTTCAATTCTATAAACGCAGTCTTTGTCTTTGATAAGTTCGTTGTTGCAGATCCAACGACCTGGGCCGTGGGGGGTGTCAAAACCATTTAGTCTTAAGGTGATGATCTGGTGGTCCGTTAAACCTGTTGAATTATTATGAACCTCCCCAATTTTATTTAAAAGACTGGAGGACATAAGAATGTAATCGATTCTACTAGATTTATTGAGCCCTTTGTGCAGGTGAGTATAACCAGGTTTTTCAGGGTAAACAGTGCGCCATATATCAAAGAGATCTTTTTCTTGAATAATAGCCTTCATGACGTTTTTACTCGTGTCTCTCATGTCTTTGTTATCAATATCACAATTAAAATCACCTCCAACAATCCACTGTTGATCATTAGTAATATGATTCAATATTTTCTTGAAATATCCAACTCTGGGGTAAACAGCATTCGGCGCATAAACAGAAGCAAGAGATATGCTTTCGTTATTCCATGTGATTTCACCTTTGATCCATCTACCATCTTGATCACTTTCAATATTTGTCAAATGTAGGCCACATTTATTGGAAATTAGGATCGCAACTCCTTTGGAATTCCGACTACCATGACTAAAATGTATATCCCCCTGCCACTGTCTGCGCCAGAGATGTTCATCTTCGCATTCACTGTGAGTTTCCTGCATAAATACTATGTTTACTACGCATTATGTAATCAAAAATTATTTCCCTTTTTAGATTATCCCTCAACCCGTTAACATTAATTGAGGCTACTGTGAGCACACTAAGGAAACTCATAATGAAGTAAAGGCCCTTCATTGGATAAAACAAGAAAAACAATTATACTCACTCATAATCCAAAATAATTTATGTATTCCTAGTTCCTCTTCCTCGTCCTCTTGATGAACCAGGACTATTTGGGGGTTATAACGTTGTACTTCCTGTTCCGCGTTTCCTGCGGAATCGTTGTACACCTTTCCTAGTATACGGAACGAATTCTTCAGAATTTGGGTCTTGACTTATGTCTTCCTGTTCGCTCATAGCTTCTTCTTTGTCGACTTCTTGTTCCATGTCGGATTCCTTGTTTGTGCTTTCTCTTGCTAATTTTTTCTCTTCTTCATCTTCTTCATCTGCCTTTCGTTTTCGGTTTTCCTTGACTGCCTCATCCCAGAATGTCGGTGGATTAGTCTTGTCCGGTTGTTCTTTTGGGTTTAAGCTTCTGTTGGTGTTCTTCTCCCGAGATGTTTTCTTTCCTTGTTTTTCTACGTGTTTCTGTCTGTCGGGTAGTTGTTTATTGTGCTTAGCTGTAGTCTGCTTCTCTTGTCGATCTCCTTTTGGGGTTTCTGGTTTGTCTTCTGCCCGTTTGTCATGTGTTGTTTCTTTGTGTTCACTCGGCTTCTCTCTCCTCCTGGGTTCCTTCGTTGGCGCAGTGACTTGTATTTTCTCAGCTTTCGGCGGCTGTTGAATCTCCTCGTTGTCACTAGGTGGTGGTTCAGTAGCCGAGGTGCTTAGCTCTTTTCCATTGCTCCCTTTCTTCTTCGTCGCTGCTTCCATCTGTATATTCAATCTGTTCTTGCTCGTCGTCGGAAATCTCGCTTTCCACCTCATCATTGTTCCCGTCCTCTTCGTGGGCAACTGGAGTCGATGCTTCTGATATGTTGTCTTTTTGCATTTCGTGCCATTCCGCTCTGTGTTCAGGATTGCCACATATGAAGCATCTTCCTCTCATTTGACAGTCTCTAGCAAAATGACCGGGTTTATTGCAGATCTTGCACGTTTTCTGTTGTCCCCTGTGCCTCACTGGTAGGTTAAAACCACCAACTCGGACGTAACTTGGTATTAGCTGCTTTAAATTCTTTATTAGAACACTTCTCACCCCTGTCTCGATTTCCTTGTCAAAATCATGGTATTGCCGTCTGACATTAGCTACAGTTCCGTATGGGTTGAGTGCATTGACAATGACATCGTCTCCCATTTCAAATGGCGCCTTGACATACACAACTACTGAGTTCTGAATATTTGTGCGTTCACACTGAATCAAGATATCCTTTAGAAACATGCCTTGGAGGGCTATTCTCTTGCAGTGTTTCTCGTTGTCGAAGGTGACGTTGTACCAATTATTCTCCATTTTATTGTTCTGGCGTTGTCTAGCTCTTTGTTCTTCTTCTTCTTGCGTATGTCTTTAGATCCTCAGCTCGGTTGTAGCAAGCCATTCCAGCGTCTCGTCGTCCAGGTTCGTTATGCCAAGGTCGCCATTTGGTGGCCTGTGTTTGGGACAGCTGGTCAGGACGTGATCTACAGTCTGTAGGGGGCCTCCACATTCACAGTGGGCGCTGTCCGCAAGGCCCCACCGCCGCATCGATTCTCCGAAGCGTCCCACACCTGTCCTCAGGCGGTTGAGGGTTGTCCACTGCTTGCGGGGTAGGTGCTCGCCGGGGACATCTGTGGGATCCTCAATGTAGCGGTGGAGTCTGGATGGTACTGCTGCTCTCCACTGTTCCGTCCATCTGGCCTTGACCCAGGAAGCTCTGCTGGTGTCAGCTGGTGTAGTGCTGAGCAATTCCTGGGCATGTATGGCAAATGGCTGGCGGGATTTGAGGCGCTTGCGCTGCGGTCTCTCCGTGATGGTCTTGTTGATGGCTTGGTAGACTTCCTCTGGTGTGACTTCCCGTATATGTCGTGTGTTGAACCATGGTTGAACCGTACGGTGTTGGGTCTCTTCAGGGTAACCCTTTCAGTTGCCTTGCGGGCATACATAGCTCACCAAGATGGCGCCGGTGATATTTTCCGAAAAGAAACTTGATGTCGAAGGCGGGCCAAAAGGCCCGAGCTGTTCTTGTTAGCACACCAAAAATTCGATCTACACCTCAGTAGAAACTATATATTTGAATTATGGTGATTCACGGATGATTGAAAAGGGCAATAACGATGAAATTTCGAGAGCGACAAAAAATGCACGTCTTGCGACCTCGAACACATTATTATTATTATTATTATTATTATTATTATTATTATTATTATTATTATTATTATTATTATTATTATTATTATTATTATTATTATTATTATTATTATTATTATTATTATTATTATTATTATTATTATTATTATTATTATTATTATTATTATTATTATTATTATTATTATTATTATTATTATTATTATTATTATTATTATTATTATTATATAATGCTATAGCTGTTAGGTCTATAGCAGGGCCCCCGTCCAGTCATCGTCCATAGATTGAACGCTCCATGCTATTGGATTTTCATTCTAATTGCAAGCGAACTTCAATTCAAATAATGGATCTAAAATGAAAATGTCCAATCTCATTGATGAAAGTCAATCCCTAGCTTCATTGGCAGATTGAAAAAAAATCAGTGTATGGAAGCGCCATGAAATGTATTCATTGCTATATGTGTACACGGGGGTACGCGATTCAACATCTATAGCTCTTCCTAGAGCTCGACTAATTGGCATTATAGCTCATCGCTCATGCGAAAACATAAACATGTGTAACAGTGAGAGAGAAACGTCAGCGATGTCGTCATTCAAACTCGACACGATAATTTATAATATCGTATAGCATCTCACATTAAATAACAATCTTCTGTTTGAATATCCATAAATCAAGAACGAAGAAATACGATCTATATATATTATACTTATGCAAGTTTAATAATAATATTTGTTTTAATATTATTTATTCATCATACACGCGTTGTTATACTACACGCAGATTAACTGTATAAGACGAAGGTGACTTTTATGTGGAATTTGTTGCAACTGCAAACGAGAATTCTTACCATATTATTCCCTCTACATAAGCCTATGCGTAGACTCTGTATGTACAATCCACTGCACGTGGACTATATAGTCTCAAATAGTAATATAGATACCAAACGTGATGATATTTTTAGTTCTTCTTTGTTTATGTCCCGTTGTTGTTTTCTCAGGATTTTGTACAAAACCATGCTTTAATTGGGAAAAAATGAGGTTTTACATAAACTTATTTGATTATGAATGGGAAATTAAAAGGCGTCATGTGCTAGAATACTTCATAAACTTGGTCCTGAAATCATGATTTGGACAATACCGGTACTTTGTATATAATATATTTCATTTCAAATTATTTGTTTTGACTTCAAAGATAATACGGATTTTTTAAAATATAAAACCCAACTGCCAGCAATACTTGGCAGAAAAGGGAATTATTACAAGCCGGTATAAAATTGTTTTTATTTTGAATAATGAGCCAAGTATGAAGGGTAGAAAGCTCTCTCAAATCGTGATTCCCAGAAACACCTAATGCTCCGAAATAAAATCCTTGCACACCTCCCTGAATCGACGGCTAACAAATGCGAATATGAATATACCAGTGGCCGAATTAACTAACGCCAAATTCTGAGCGACATCCAGCCATATTTCAGCGTGCTCGATATTGAGAGTGGTGGGAGAAAAATGACCCAAAGACAGGAACACTAATGGTGGCATCCAAGTGAGAGTAAAAACCAATGATTTGACAAATGCCATTCGGGCGATGTTGGAGTTTAACTGATTCACAGGCGGCCGACGGGGGTATTTCAAAAGCTCTGATAGCAGGTACTCCCTACATCTTGTCTTTGTACGTAGATCATCAAATCTCACCCGACGTTTGGCGAACTTTTCTTTCTGACGACCTAAAGCCACCTCGTTGCTGCCAGGAGGTAGAATGTCATCTGCCACATTCGAAGTCGACGGCATATCGGCAGTAGATTCAAATGACTTGGTTGCCACGTTCCCGCGGCCAACAATGAAAATCCCTGGCGGTGGTAAGGGAGGGGTTGGTCCCAGACTTGTCGCAGAAATCTGCGAGAAACCGAGGGAGACTCGCGTGGCCACGCTGATGAGGCTCAGCCATGCTGGGTAGTGGGCATCAACGCTGTTGCTGGCTCTCCGTCTGATTGATCGAAATATGGCTACATACAACGAGAAAGTCATCGCGAAGGCGATGACCGTCGAGCCAAGAAGAGTGTATAGTCTCAGATCTATTAGCCATTGCGGCGAGACAATTTTGCACAGGACGTCGCTGTTGTCTTTAAAAAGTAATTTGTATTGACCCACGACCGGCAAGGCGCACGACAGTACTATTGAACAGACTGTGGATAACAGTATGACCATATTAGTCATACTAAGTGAGCTTATAAGCCGTTGCTTGTATCCCTTACGTTGACAGGATTTGGAATAACGATCGAAAGCCACAGTAGTGATGAGAAACAAAGTCATGTAGATGGAGAAATACAGTGATGCATCGGAGATCTGGCAGCGAATGTTGGCGATATCACCTTGGTTGGTAGGGTCGACGGCAATAAAGAGATAAAACACAACTACGCGACACAGACACACGATCAAGTCGGATAACGCAAGCCCCGTGATCAAGGCGTGGATGGGAAGATGCGGGTACCTGGTGGTGAACACCCTGAAAACCAAGTAGTTTCCTGGGACACCGATTGCGAATATCAACCCGTTTAAAAACGGTGAAAACCAACCGATAAACCTTATCATGGTTCCTCCACAAGTGATATTCAAATGTCCAAGATGCAATGTTGTCCTTTTTTTGCATACAGAATAAAGCAAAGGGAAATGCAGGGTTCTGTTTGAGTGTTCTGACTAATTGGAGATCTAATGGGGATAGACCTGTATACAATATAAAAACAAATCAATAAGACAACGTGAAATTAATAAAGAACAAGTTTGCTCATTATATCAACCCTATTAAGAATATAACGATTGTATTTAAAAAATAAAACTTTATTTAAAAAAAATTACATTAAAAAAACTACGACGTATCCATCTACTTAAAACAACTCAATTTCATAAAACAAAATTAGCATTGATGACAAAAGATATCTGTTAATACAAGAACTGAATCGGGGCGGGGCCTATATAGAGGCATATACAACCAGTACATGTTTGTATGCGCGTAACATAATTATTTTATTTATTTTAACGTCCGCTTCTTGATATTAATTACATGTATGTGAAAAATATTCACCAAGTACAGGACCGAGTCATGTGTTTTAAAGGTTGTTTTTTCCGACTCTCATATCTTTACTAGAAACCCTCGTTGTTATGCCTATGCATAGATTCCCACACACCTGCTATATACAGAAATTATAGA
Source organism: Zoroaster sp. YZ-2022 (assembly GCA_029582265.1). Classification (NCBI taxonomy): domain Eukaryota; kingdom Metazoa; phylum Echinodermata; class Asteroidea; order Forcipulatida; family Zoroasteridae; genus Zoroaster; species Zoroaster sp. YZ-2022. The sequence continues at coordinate 15,175,183 of CM055832.1, read as the reverse complement.
CAAACATTATGTTCTTACAGTTTTCTTACCTTTTCTTGCACGCAGCGAGTCTCCAATGAGCAAAATAGAGAGCTCGTCACAATATGCTCACGGCCTCCCAGGGGGACAAAATATCAAATGAAGTAAATATCAAATGAAGTAAATAACAATTGAAGTCTATAAAACTAGACATTGTTGATGTCTGTCCTTTCAGGTACGGCGGGACTTACGTACGCACACACGTCACTACGATGGTATATTATTCATTATTCCCAGTTGCTGTCCGAATGTCTATGTAGATTCTTGCGTTGTTATATATAGCATGGCCCTCAAGGATTTCTTACCACGACCAATCATAATGACAAGCATCAAAAATTTAATTTAATTTTACGTACTTGTTGTTTTCTTATTAAATATGTGGCCATAATGGCCTGTGTTTTTCGTTTATATTATTATAATAACCCCATGTACAAACAATTTTTCAGGTCATTGCAAAATTTATTTCCTTTTTAGAAAGGAAACGACTATATTGAAATGAATAATTTCACAAAACATTATTGTCAGAAGAAGGTTCAACAGTAATTGTGCTAGAATGAATTAACATTATTGTCAGAAGAAGGTTCAACAGTAATTGTGCTAAAATGAATTGATGGCGTGCAGTGGCGCATCCAAGGGGGGGGGGCTTGGGGGGGCTCGAGCCCCCCCCCCAAGGGCCCGCTGATGTTTTTGTTTTTTTAAAGAAGGAGCCAGGAAAGAGAGCAAAATCTGAGCCCAAGTCTTGTCTACAGAGGAGTTCGGCAAGGAGTATAGGGCAGTGGTACAAGGGATGGGGACTCAGGAGACTCAAGCTCCCCTCCAAAAGTTTTCCATTTATTCCACTCACTATTATATTTTACGGCGTTGCGTATGCATGTGCATGTAAGCTTGAAGGGCCACCAGTATATATAACAAGCATTTTTACACATCCCCCCCACCCTGCCATGGTGCACCCTGATCAGGGAGCAGCTTTACTTAATTTTATTTTCATTTTCTGTTGTCCGTTTCTCTTGTTGAGGTCGTTGACTGTCGTTGAGGTTACTCGTAAAATTTAAACACGCCCGCATTATAATCAACTCCTTTCCAGTTTGTACACAATGGCCCAGGATTGGGTTTTAATTTACAAAGATTATGTGACACTCTTTTAGCAAACACCGATTGGATAATATTGGGATTTGGTTTTGCCGCCAAATTCGTGTTTGAAAAAATTTAGCTCCGCCCGGAATGATCACAAACTTTACGTCCACGCAATGAAAGTATTTAACTATAGAAATCTTGCAGACGAAACAAGCTCAAGTTCTTTACATCAAGAAGAGGTAAAACCCTACGAGTCCGAATCATGCCATAATGTCTTCTTTTTATGACTAGAAACCACCAGGAAACATTTAACATGTGCCGTAGGTTCACTGACGAGCACGACTAGGGACATGGCTGCAGCCGCGCCAGCGGTTATGGTTTGGGTCAGCCATGTCTCTCCCCCATATTGAATTTCAAATAAAAATATTTTGAGCCCCCCCCCCCCCCAATCAAATCCTGGGTGCGCCACTGATGGCGTGGCATTCATTTTGTCGTATATTTACTGTATAACGAAGTTTCTCCTGATGTTGCTCACGTAAATAGCAATGTTGTGACGAAAAAAGTAAATTGCTGGAAATTACCGACAGACATGGGCAGACGCAAAGCCTAGGATGTTGCGAAGGAGCCGGTTGCCCCCCCCCCCACACCAACCAACCAACCAACCAACCAACCTACCTACCTACCTACCTACCTAATAAATATAATGAAAATGAACAAGCTGCCATTCTTTGTATTGACCAAGAGAAAGCCTTTGACAAGATTGAATGGAAATATATGTTTGATATGATGGCGAAAATGGGAATTCCCAAAGGTTTGATTAATTGGGTGAAAATCCTTTATAGCTATCCTTTTAGTAGTATTATAGTCAATAACTTTATTACTGAACCCTTTAAGGTAGCCCGTAGTTTTGTTTGTATGTTATATGTGCAGAAGGTTTAGCTAATCTCATAAGAAACGATATTAGAAGTATTTCTCTTCCTAATACTGACCGTACCTTTAAATTGACTCAACATGCAGATGTTACTACTATTTTTATCACCGAGGATGAAGATTTTAATGTTCTTGAAAAGGTTTTCACTATTTATAGCAAAGGCACTGGCTCTAAAATTAATATTCACAAATCTCAAGGGCTCTGGGTTGGTAAATGGAAGGATAAACTCGATAAACCGGGGGGATTTTCATGGGTCAACAACCACGTAAAAATTCTGGAAACCGAGAATAAATAAAACGAAAGCTGTTCTTGAGAAATGGAAAGGGGAAATTCAACTATGAAAGGGAAAGCTGTTGTTGTGAACAGTTTCATTGGGGCGAGTCTATCCTACCACGGATCAATCATTCACTGTCCTAAGGATTATGTAAACCAAATGGAGCTTATTAGGCCTAAGTGGTGTTTCTTATAGAACGGTAAACCAGATAAAATAAAAAGACAGACTATCACCGGTCCTATAGCCAAGGGAGGTACTGGAGTAGTTGATATCCGGCTTGAATTGCAGGCTTTAAAACTCAATGCTTTGAAGAAGTACCACACAGGGTTGGGGAAATGGAGACATCTTTTGAACATTTTATGGGTAAAGCTAGTGGTAATAACAAACTCGGGTGGTACATTTTAGACAACCCTAAAGTTATTAGCCTGGGTACTCAAGGGTTTTATGAACTAATTCTCACCTTCAAAAAATCTGATTTAAGATACAATAAAGTGTTTTCATGTGAAAATAAAACTCCCCCATTTGGAAAAATAGCACCATTACCAATGACACTGGAAAAGAATTAGATAGTAAAATATTAAAACTTATGAGGATGAAACATTTAAAACATATTCTTGAAAAAGGAAAAATCATCACTCATCAGAATCTAGCGAAGGTTTGCAAAATATTGCCTTGAAATGCAGGAAGAATTGTTTCCGGTTTAAAGAAAAACATTAATCACAGTTGCGTTATTGAAAAAAGGAAAGGCCCACGGAACCACTTTTGGAATCATATCACCCTTAAAGATAAACAAGATGATGACAGCAATCATAGATTTCTAGATATGAATGTTAAAACAGTCTACGTTTTTTTTATTAGCAATCAATTCAAGCCTCCTTCTGTTTTACAACATTGGATACATTTTTTCACATTTCAAAACCTGATGCCAACTTTTGGAAAAATGGGTGGTGTCCCCTTATGAAAGCTGAAGAGAGATTTGTGGTTTAAATTAAAACATAAAATTCTTCCCACTAAAGACAAATTGTACAGTTTTGGAATCACAGATGATTATATTTGCTTACTTTGTAAACAAGCTAAAGAAACCATCGAACATCTTTTTATAGAATGTGATAAATGTTATAATGCCTGGTTGTTTGTAGAAAATATTATTAAAAGGTATTTGGGGGAACCCCAATTTCTATTTATTTGACTGTAAAAGAATTCTTGATATTAATATTACGGATGATATGGTTTTACTTTTAATTGGTAAATTACATAGAATTATTTGGAATATCCGATGTGAAGTAACAAAAAAAAGGTTGTAGTGAGCACGCTGATATTCTTAGTGTATAAAAGTAATCTTAAGAAATTCATTCTCATGGAAATTAGAAGATTAGACAAAGTCTTTTAACCTGATTTATGTCAAAAATAGTGCTCTGTTATTTTGAAAAAGACAAACTTAAATTTACCTTTTGATTCTAGGTGATTGTTAATTAAGTGTTTATGTTGTAAGTGATTATTTTGGAGTATGTTATTGTTCTTTTTTCACCTTCAATAGTCTTGTCATATTTTTAATTGTAAATTTATTTCCATATTTCTAACATTGTTGTAAATTTTGAACGATTGAAGGTAATAAAAGGAGTTCAACTCCAAAAATAAATAAATAAATAAATAAATATTTGACCCCAATGTTTTTTTGTTTTTTTGTTGTTTTTTTTGGGGGGAGGGGGACAAGTTGATCTGTGAGCTCAATCAAAAAATTTTCCCGGGTTTCTTTTTAACAAAATCATGTCTAGCTACGCGCCTGTATAGGCGATACATCATTAATAGTTCTTTGTAAAAAAAAAAACCGCGTTAGCAATTTATATAGGAGACCTCTATTTTGCCATTATTTTGTCAAATGTATCTGAAGTGCATGCTCCAAAATGGCGACAATAAGAACATCTAATATTTGTTCGTTTTCTATTTCAATAGTAGGTTGGGTATTTTAATTATTTATTTGATAATATCTTACTTGATTTGTTTAATAACACCTCAGACATACGTTCAGTACATAGAATAAGACGTTAACAAAAATCAAGACCAAACGTATAGGCCAATATATCATAACGACTCAGCAGTTTTATTTATTATAAAACACCACATAATAGGTAGGTTTACATGATATCATGGGCGGATCCAGAGGTCAGAGCCCTCCCCTCTTTTCGGCTACCTTTGTTTCCTTAATTTGTTAAGGTTTCTGAAAAGACCGTAAAACATTTTTTTCACAAACCGACAAATATTTTGTTTTCTGCCATCCAAAAAAAATAAAAATATTTTTTTTTTTTAAATCTGGTTCCGCCCCTAATATACAAACAACAATGAACAAATATGTCCTACGCCTTAAAGGGAAGGTACAATATTGGTATTTGGTAAGGCCAAAAACAAAGTCTCCAGTTTCTGGTCATTGGTTGGCTTCAAAATCGGACCAAATGTCCCATATACAAAGTATGGTAGCTAAGAAAGAGAGGCCTCACAAATCGGGCAAACGTTCATGCCTCTATGTGAAAAAGTCGTTTAAAGCACAGCACGGCAGAATTCTAATCGATCCAGCAATTTTGGCTGCAATTGGACATCGTTTCATAGCAACAAAAAAAAGAATATTAAAAATGCCGACGCGCGGAGACCAGAAACCAGAGACCCTTTTTGGGACTAACGTACATTCGTTTCAACCCTGTAATTGTGCATAAAACTAACCTGTGAAAGTGTCATCACAGGTGCTCAAGTTTTTTTGTTTTTTTTAAAGTTTTTTTTTGAAAACGACGAAAATGACATTACATGTTTTTTAATGTTTTTATATTTTACAAAACAAGTTGCCGGCCGGGAACTTTGAGTAAATTCAACATAATAATTCTTGTTTTCTCTAAGATGAAGGCACTTCGGACAAGAACATTTCTTGGGACGGGATGATACATGATACCATCTATACAACAAGTTTAAGATAATAATTGGTAGTAATTACCAATGTTATACCTTCCTTTTAACATTACACGAGATGACTAAAACTGTCACAAAGAGATGAGCCATATTATGTATTTTAGTTTCCCTTTCTTTAGCATATTTTGTATAATTTTGTTTTCATTTTCTTGAGATATTTGATGTAGTAGATTGCAGTTGCTTTCTTAAGACTGTGGTTGTTCTCAATGAGCATTTTTCAATCAAGCATTTTATCCAAACAAAATCCTCCTATTTCAGTCGTTATAAAAGTTTTATGAAGGTGCAAATTTCCATTTATAGAAACCTATACTAGTACTAAAAATATTTTTTCTTCTTTTAACTTGCAAATATACACAGACAAAATCTTATACAAAAATATGTAATTTATCACAACTGTAATCTAAAATCACGATCCATATATTATTATGTATACATCAAAAGATGTTCCTTCAGTTGAAAAATGGATAAAGCGTGTCTGGGTACACTGTACATAAATGCTAATTAAAATCAATACACTATCATTAAAGAGACCATGGTTTACATACTGAAGGCTATGAGAACCAGAGCGAGACTCATGCATAAAAGACAATTTTGGTACCATACAAACTATGTATGTTAAATTTTTCAGTCAATGCAATTTTACAAAACTGGTTGGTTGAACGAGTTGGGCCAATCAATTATTGTCTTCCACTATAGTTAGTTAAATCAATTGCTTTTTTTTAATTGTATACTCTGTTCTCGGGTCTTATTTCACCATGCCATTAGTCTTTAGTCAAGGCGCACAGATCAGTCCTGATTGTTTACACCACGTATGGATACACCATGCATGGAAAAAAGACCATGCTTTGCCACTTTGAATACTGGTCTTTTTGCGGTGTGGTGTATACGCCTTGACTAAAGGCTACACAACCATTGATTTTTGCTACCAGGGTTTTACATTCCAAATTTAAAAATGCTGATGTACATGTACTTGTTCCTTTTAAATCAATTAAAAACAATTATATCCATCACTATTTGTTTGTTCAATTAAATGATAAGGGTCAGCACAGGCACAAACAAAGGCGTACAAATATAATCGAAAAAGTATTTGAAAACTTATGTAATACTGTACCATTGACTCTCAATTGCTTTTTACAACAATTCCATACAATTAGAGTCAGAAGTTTAAGGGAAAACCAGCCCAATGCACAACCATATACACAAATGTAAACTTGTTTACTTCATGCAACTTGAAGCTAGGGCCTTAAATGATTTGTACACCACTGGTTAAACAAAAACGATCATAGAAATTCTACTAAATAATGAATACTAAATCACACATGCTAGAAAACACAGGTCCACACAATAAGATGTTATGTTTAGTTGACTATAATGCTTCTGCAGGGTAACCATAGGATTAAGTGCTGTAATACTAGAAGTGCATAAATCTTTAAGGCAGTACAAATTCCTCTCTCTCTTCACATCAACAAACAAATACATCCAAATTGTTATTATGTTGCTCAAAAAAAGAGAGGCTTTTGTAAAAAACAAATAGATTTAAAAAAGAATTTTTTTACAATTACTTAAAAGTGAGCGCCAATTGATAAAAGCTAGTCTGTCTGCCATCTTTATTCCCCAAAACAGCTACAGTTCAATTAGGAATAATTAACTCCAATGATTCATGCAGCTGTGGTTTCAAATGACTGCATTATGCTAAATATATTAGTGTTTACATTCTGCAGGTATATGACATTAATCAATAGTCAGCATTGGCTGTTGACTTGTATGGTATATTGGATGATTCAAAATGGTGGCCGGCCAGTCAGTGGTTAGGTCAGGTAAAGATCCTAGCTCCTTCTGGTTGACTCATGATGCTTATGGTAAGAATAATTTGCTGTTTATAATTGTAGCTGTAAAGAGCATGTTTTATCTACGAAAAGGATACAATCTACGCCCGATGAAAACAGAAAAGTTCAGAAAAACAATACATCCTTAAAATTCCAATATTTAGAAAGTTTTTAAATGACCAATTCTATACTTTACCTTTAATAAACGCTAATGTAGAAATTACCATAATGACAAGACAGTCGATCCGGAGGATGACCTAATTTGGGCTCAAGAATTTAATTGTCAACCATTGTAAATGCAACAATGGAATATCAATCATAACAACAACCCAACGTATTTTTTTTTTTACCAATGACAATTTTGTTTTTAAGGGAATCTTGGATGGTTTCAGCCCTATGCTTCTAGTGTTTTGTGTAATTGTTACTCCAAATAAGGTGATATACCAGATTGCATGATATTTACCTGATGCCCATATACGGACATTATATAATGAAAGAACTCACCCCCCAAAAATATTTTTTTTTACGCAATTGAGTAGAATCATCACCTCATCATGTTATCAGTGGCCTAGAAGAGGGTCACGACCCCAAGCATGGCCACAAGGAGATACAGGGACATCCGGACTCCACTGGCTGAGCTGATATGAATCTTCCACCCCAGGAAGCGATGGGTGTAGCACTGTTATCAAGAAGGAGAGACAAACATAAGGCATAAGACCTTTAATATCATTCTGTACGGTGCTCCTACCAAGGCTGGAAAGGGTACATAGTCTGGGGCCTTAAGAGTGTGTTTGGAATAAGCTCTGTATTATTATTTGCATTATAACGGGGAGTCTGACAAAGATGATTGCAACATGATAAAGGTCTAATTACTTCCAGAATAATATGCTGAAAAGTGGCGAATGTCGAGTTTACGTGAACATCGCGTAAACAGCATTCAGGTCCTCCAAACAAATGCATGTGAAATTTAGGCTCTGAGAATATCGCCAATGTACATTTAAGAAAGAAGAAAACAGGTAACACAAGGCCAATGGCCAATCCAAGGTGGGGGCTACTAAGTCATTGAGTTGTTACAACAACTCCACACTGAAGAAACCAGCCCGCTCGCACCGAAACAAGACAAGTTAATAACCAGCCTCTTCATGGTGCCAATAGGACTGGGAGGGGTTACTAGTCCAGAACAAGGCAGTTGTTAAACTGCCTCTGCCCCTATAAGCAATTATGGTTTTAAAAGTGTCTTGCTCAAGGACACAAGTGTCACGACTGGGATTCAAACCCACATTCTGCTGTTAACACCAGAACTTGAGTCCGGTAAGCTAGACCACTCGGCCATGACACTCCACGAACAACACCCTCACAAAAACAATAAATAAATACAACACAGTCCATTCCAGCTATCAATTCATTCCAACTTAAAATAAACAATCAAATCCACTGAAATAAAACAAATGAGTGAAGGAGTGTTTGGCATGCCTGGGTGTGCTCCTGCTCCGTGCTGAATTGCTGTATGTTGAACTTGACACAAGCAGAGGGGGTATAAGCCACTGGGGAGGGGGGAGATATGTGTCCCCTCTTTATCACCATGCATTTCTCTCTGTGCCCCCCCCCCCTTTTTTTTGGCAATCTGCACACCCACCCATTTTTCAGTCGTCATGGATCCACCCCTATAGTTCAGCCGTCCTTCATTCAATCTTACCTGATAGTACACCAAGTCAGGGGTTGCGCCATCTGGTACCCAGTACATCTTTCCCCCATCAGTGCCTGTTCCCACACAGGTACGCTGCAGGTTCTGCTTGTAATCATTAAAGTTATCAAAATCATCTGGGGAGACTCCCACTTGCTTCACCTCCCACAAGCACAACGGTCCCACTGGGATATCAAATAAGAAAAAAAAAGTCATCAAAGAATCTATATCCACAGTTGTTGAGGGAGCCCTTCATACAGCTTGTCGTCAGGGTTGAGGAAGCCCTTCATACAGCTTGTCGTCAGGGCATGCTATCAATTTTGAAAATGCAAATAAAACTTCAAATCTGTAATGGATCACCAGCTGTTGATTTATTTCTACATTAGAATTAATACAAATAATCTGAATACATTTTCACTATTTTCTCCTATTTAACGATGCAACAAAATGAGCGGAAACTTTTCACATGTTGGTTTCTGTACATGATCTCTTGATTCTTATCAAGTATGGATGCATTTAGGGGTCGTCCAAAGTTGACAACATTTTCACAGTAGAACAAAGCGTACTACCGGGGAGGGAGGGGGCGTCAGCGACCACGTACTTCTTTAGAAGGCATTTCAAAATGTTGATATTTTACATGTTCAGGTAAAAATTTAATTTGAAGAGAGATATATAATATTACAGGCATTCACTTCACTTTGTACCATAAAACCCAGCGGTAAAAATATATTGCTCATAAAAGTAACCTTTTTACCATGCAAACAGCTATCACAAGCCTATTCATTTTAGGGGGTACCACACGTATTTACTGGGCACGTACATGGTCACATACGGTAGGGGGTACCACACGTATTTACTGGGCACGTACATGGTCACATACGGTAGGGGGTACCACACGTATTTACTGGGCACGTACATGGTCACATACGGTAGGGGGTACTACACGTATTTACTGGGCACGTACATGGTCACATACGGTAGGGGGTACCACACGTATTTACTGGACACGTACATGGTCACATACGGTAGGGGGTACCACACGTATTTACTGGGCATGTACATGGTCACGTACGGTAGAGGGTACTACACGTATTTACTGGACACGTACATGGTCACATACGGTAGGGGGTACCACACGTATTTACTGGACACGTACATGGTCACGTACGGTAGGGGCTACTTCACGTATTTACTGGACACGTACATGGTCACGTACGGTAGGGGGTACTACACGTATTTACTGGATACGTACATGGTCACGTACGGTAGGGGCTACTTCATGTATTTACTGGACACGTACATGGTCACGTACGGTAGGGGGTACTACACGTATTTACTAGACACGTACATGGTCACATACGGTAGGGGGTACTACACGTATTTACTGGACACGTACATGGTCACGTAGGGGTACTACGTGTTACTGAGACACGTGCATGGTCACGTCGGTAGGGGTACTACACGTGTTACTAGACACGTACATGGTCACGTACGGTAGGGGTACTACACGTATTTACTGGACACGTACATGGTCACGTACGGTAGGGGGTACTACACGTATTTACTAGACACGTACATGGTCACGTACGGTAGGGGGTACTACGGTAGGGGGTACTACACGTATTTACTGGACACGTACATGGTCACGTACGGTAGAGGGTACTACGTGTTACTGGACACGCATGGTCACATACGGTAGGGGGTACCACACGTGTTACTGGACACGCATATGGTCACGTCTGGTAGGGGTACTTCACGTATTTACTGGACACGTACATGGTCACGTACGGTAGGGGGTACTACACGTATTTACTGGATACGTACATGGTCACGTACGGTAGGGGGTACTACATGTATTTACTGGTCACGTCACGGTGGGGGTACTATTTTCTGCGTATTTACTGACACGTACATGGTCACATCACGGTAGGGGTACTGCGTATTTACTGGACACGTATGGTCACGCATAGTAGGGGGTACTACACGTATTTACTAGACACGTACATGGTCACATACGGTAGGGGTACTACACGTATTTACTAGACACGTACATGGTCACGTACAGTAGGGGGTACTACACGTATTTACTAGACACGTACATGGTCACGTACGGTAGGGGTACTACACGTATTTACTAGACACGTACATGGTCACGTACGGTAGGGGGTACTACGGTAGGGGGTACTACACGTATTTACTGGACACGTACATGGTCACGTACGGTAGAGGGTACTACACGTATTTACTGGACACGTACATGGTCACATACGGTAGGGGGTACTACACGTATTTACTGGACACGTACATGGTCACATACGGTAGGGGGTACTACACGTATTTATTGGACCAATATCAATTTGAGTCGTAAAATCTTTAAATGTTGTTAAGTACTACTTTTAAGTTTCAAATTTCAAGTTCATTTCTCCACAGGATATCAAAATAAAAAAAACAGGCGGGGGGGGGGGGAAATGCTGAAAAGTAGTAGAAAATGTTGACAACTTTGTACCAAGCCCCTTGCAGACATTTTAAAGTCAAGTGTAGACCTTATGAATAAACCCAACAACCCTTCATGCTAGCAAACTCACCTGTTGGTCCAGCATATATGTTCACTTTCTGATTGCAGAGAAAAGAAAAGAAAAGAAAAGAGTGTCAGCAGAGAGATGTTAAAGCTACTATTTTTCAAAGCTTTTTGGAAACACCATAAGATCATTTTTTTAAAGTTAATTGTATATATAATTTTCTCTTAAAAATGTATCGCCCATGTCTTTTGTTATTTTAAGGGCAACAGTCGCTATTTGTTTTCATTGGAACATTGCTTTTTTACACATATATTATACAGATTTAACCCACTTACGTCTTTCTCGGCTGTTGTCTTTTGGACATATCCACCGTTAGGATCATCCGTGATGTAGAAGGGGTGATATTCGGCAGATTTCTCCGGGTCGTTGCCTCCATACACTTTAAAGGTGTAGTTGACACCTCTCTTCAATGTGATCTCCGGGATCAGAAGTCCATTGGCATACCATGCAATACCCCAGCCAGTATCACCTGGATAAAACAATCATTTGAATGTAAACACAAAATGTTTTTTTTTTTTTAAATCCATCCCTCCTCCAGAAGGCAGTACTGAAAAAAAACCAAGAACAATGTTATCCTTTATACCATACTGAGAAAAAGCAAATACCCTGGGTCTCACCACCTTCCCACCCAGGTATATATATATAGTGGCATTACACCAACAAAAAAGTCTCTGGTTTCAGGTCTAGATTGGCTTCAAAATCGGTGCAGTGACGTGTTTTTTGGGGGGCAATCTTTTTTTTTTTGGTGATACATGTTAACATGTACATGTGGTTATTAGAACCAGATCAAATTTCCCAAACACAAAATATGGTGGCTAAGAGAGGCTGCACAAATTAGGCAAACACTCATACTTCCACATGAAAAAGTTGTTTAAAAACACAAAGCGGCAGAATTCCAATCGATTCAGCAATTTTGGCTGCAATTGGACATTATACAAATTGTGGATGCTTTCCACACTTTACTCATGACTTTGACTCCGCATTGAGCTAAAACCTTCACAGGTTGTTTGACTAGTGTATTTCTTGATTTAAAGAAAGTATGCATATAATTGAAGCTGTTTTAACATTACCAATGTTATGAAGGATTTGAAGCTTTGCATGGTGAAAGTACAGTAGAAGTAAGGTTTGCAGTAACACCATGTAATTAATCTCTTTAGATGTAACAGTTATTGGTTCTGAGAAGAACCGATGGTGAGAAACTTAATGTATCGACCATTATACTATAATGTTACTATACCTCATACATATTCATGATCAAGAGCCGAATTCTCACTGGTCCATTCACCATCATGTGCCAGATGCTATTTTGGCTGTTTACCAAGCACCCGCGAGTATTCACGCACAGGGTAAATACGCATGCGTAGCAGACTGTCGCATATACGTCAGTCTACTACGCATGCGCTTTACGAAGCAAACGGGGAACAGTCGCACGGGTGTAGTACGCACACGCGAACATCGCCCTTGCTACATACACATGAAAAGATGGCGGCACACGTAAATGTCAATTCGCGTTTTCCCGAGCTCATTATTGTAATGGCAACTGAATATGTATGAGGTATAGTAAACAAATATAACATGGTTTATTTCGGGTGGACAGTCGATATTAGAGGTATTAGTCGATCGATATTGGAAGATGACAAACTAGTTCCTGAGGCGAAGCCGAGGGAACTAGTTTGTCAACTTCCAATACCGAGGGGAGCTAATATTGACTGTCCACCCTCAAACTATGTTATATTTGTATAATATATACTGATCAACGCGTCGAGTTACCTAATATAAATTTTGAAAGCGTAACCCAATACGAGCATTTCACAACGGAAATAATTTTACAATGGAGATAGTTTGCACTTTTCAGAACTGATGATGAATTTATTGCTGTCTTGGATGTAGTACAGTCAAGCGATGACGATCCTGAAGACGATCAGAGCATACTGATTGAAACGTTGAGTTGTAACCAACTAGTTCTTTTCAGAACTATTACTACTCAAGAGAGAATTTCTACATGGTGTCACTGCAAACAGTCTATATACTTATCCTTTTCACCATGCAAAGCTACAAGTCTTAGGGGCCGTTCACAATTATCAACATTTTCACAAGTGTACAAAGAGTACACTTTTTCAGACCCCCCTCCCCCCCCCCTTTAAGTGTACAAAATAAAATGTTGATTTCAAACAATAGATTTGTGTTCAAAAGTAATGTATTCAGGCAAAGTATAATATACAGTCAGTCTGCAGCAAATATTTCATCTGACATATATTTCATCTGACATGAATACGCAAATAGAGGTAGGCCTATCTACTACTGTATGTTTCTCAACAAGGGCATGCTGGCCAAGTTGGCCGTTACGAGCCGCTTTTTGAAGGAACATTGCGGCAATCTCGACAGGGCATCACGGCATTGGCCGGTGGCCGCGTTAAGATCGAGGCTCACGATCTTTCTAGGCGTTGGCCGTGTATTTCGCGCCGTTTTTACAAATCGACATTTTTACTTTTTGAAAAAGCGTACGCGGCGCCTTAACCCCCTCCCCCCCAGCGTACGGTTTGTACGCTCGTGAAAATGTTGATAATTGTGAACGGCCCCTTACTGATGTGCTTTTCTTATAAGGTGAAGTCATGAGACAAGCAGTCTCTATAACAGTTCACAGCATCTCTAACAATACAAAGCTGGGCCCCTAAGGAGAACAGTGAAAAATCACTGATCAGGCTACCCAGGGATAAATAAGATACATTGTATAAATAAGCATGCTGGTGATCTATGTCTATATATTATATTCAATCTGGGCAATGTTACCAGTGATGCCTGTGTAGCCACGTTCTCCACCCGACTGCCCAATGTCAACCTCAAATGTTGTCACATCCTTGATCGTGGAGGGTGACCACGCTGGAAGTTTGTTCCCATTGTCAGTGCTTGAAGTAAATTCAGGACATCTTGAAGTAATGTCAGTGCCAAAGTTGATTTGGGGATTATCTTTAAGAAGAAACACCCAAACAAAATTTGTTAAAACCTTTTTTTGAGGGTATACTGTAAAACTGGTAATTTTCGCGCGAGTAAATGTTCGTGCTCAGCCACCCTACCGACACATTTGCGGGTTGTTGCTTTCGCGCACGGTAAATATTTGACTTGTAGTACAATGCACACGATGTGGTTGACACGTATTTACCACTTCAAAAGGTGACCTAATTATAGTGCCGAAGTCACCTTTCCGTTCACCTTTTTGCAAAGATCCTTAGTAAATTTTCTAGCCGCTGCATTCACCCCGTTCTCAGCAGCAAACTTTCCAATTTTTGCTCACGTTTCTGCTAAGTAGACAGTATACTCTCCTCGCTTGCGTTTGTTACAGCCCGACGTACTAGGCTGATGCATCTCAGAGACACCGGCAGCTTTTAGAATTTCTTCATTAGCAGATCTAACCATTGCATCATCTATGCCTTCTTTCGATAATTCCTTATTTCCAGGCTTCAGTAAACACTGCCTACTGACTTCATCGCTAACAGGTTTAAAATACCGGTGCAATGACATTTTGATTTTGTTTACAGATCGAAAGTGCCGATGGCAATACACGTGCAGTGATCACAAACGTTTACTAGTACTTTAGTACTAGTAACATGTGTGCATGCTTAGTTATTAGAACGGGTCGCCGACTCTTTGTTTCAGGCAGGTACGAGGTCATGGGGTCATGGCTATAATTAGGGCAGAGGGCTTTCCCCCACTTGAATCCACCGGGCGGGTAATAAATTCGCGTGTTTTTAAATTTGCACTGTCTAATCGTTACGCGAAAATTACCAGTTTTACAGTAGTTTAAGAAGGATGTACACAATTGGGAATTACCCAAAAAGGAAACTCCAAGGATTATTATTGAATTTTTAAAATAGTTATGGTATCAAACATCCTGAGAAGGTATTCCATCTGACATGTTGTCATTTTTCAAGAAAACATGAATTACAAATCAAATCCGAGTTGAATGATTGCAAATAATCTGAATGCATTTTCAATGTTTTCTCCTAAATGACATAACAAAATAAGCTGCAACCTTCACAACTTTCTATCAGGTATACATACATGTAGTTACCCTATACATGTACATCGTCTTGCTATTAACCCTAATCTTCCCAAATCCTCTTTGCTAAAGTGAAGGATTTTGGAGGATTGAGGTTATTAGGCATACTTGCCTTTCCATGGTACATGTACATCCATGTTTGTTGTAGTGATTGCAAGGTCGGTGCTTGGGTCAGTGGACACTGTTTATTGCTCCATGTATGCAGGGAGAGTCCCTGGCCATGTATCACAGATTAGAAACACATGTGTGTATACATGTCATGTGCTTGCTTTACTACTGAAGAATTTTTGGAGGATTCAGGTTACATGTATGTGTAAGCAAATGGGCCTAGGGAGTTAGGAAGGATTCAGGTTATGTGTAAGCAAATGGGCCTAGGGAGTTAGGGTTAATACCCAGTATTATAATTATTTATACTTTTGAGTGTCTATACTTCCTAATTTGCTGTTTTAATTTATCAAGCTTGTCAGAATTTAAAAACCCAGGTCTTGTTGATGGTTTTTAAAGCAAGACAACCATTCATAATCCTGTGGCTATGACAACCAAACGGACAAAAAGGAACAAAGAAACTATAAATATTTAACCAAACAATATTTTCCCCTTTTTTGCTTGTTTTTCATTTTTGCCCCCGCTTATTATTATTTCTTTACTATATGAACAATTCTGGGGGGATGATCCTATAGACCATCCACACCCCCCAAGGCCATAAGTGGGGGATATTATCTCCCACCTCCCAGAATTCACGCCTGTGGTGACCACATGGGGATGCATAAACGGCAATAATAACCAACAAGCAAGTTTGCGTGTGGACCACCTGCTGTTATTAAAACCGCAATGTTTTCAAGCAATCAAACTTTTACACAAGGTCTTTCACAGGATACCGACCCAAGTGTCATGGCCACATGTGGTGAAATAAGATTTACCTATTGGAACACTTGTGTGCTTGGCAACTCTACCGTCAGGGTTGATGGGGCCAATAGCCCAGGATATATACACCTCACGGTCAGTAGGTATCACCTTGTCTACATTGTCCCCTAATCAAAAAAATAATAATTAAATATACTACTCAAAACAATTTAGGGAACACCGGATTTTTAACATCAAATAGGTTTGAAATGTTCCATGAACCGGGATTTTCATTTGCAACCCCCTCTCTCTTTCAGTAGTCATGTCATGAAATGTGTAATCACTACATGCATCCTTTATCATCTGTTTCATTGTGCAGTTGTTTCTCATCAATTCTGTGAAACGTTGTGTTTATCTGAAATAAATGATCTTGCTTTAACTGAGATTATTCCGGTGTTCCCTAAATTGTTTTGAGTAGTATATATATCTATTAAAACAAAATACACATATTAAATAGAAATATCGTGATGATCAACAGGGCATTGAATCGGAGTGCTAGTTTTAGATAAACCTCAGTGACTGAAAATAATACCCCACATGATAATGTCATATTGCCGTTGTTGTTGCATAAATGAGCCAGTTAATTTCAATCACTGTGTTCATCTTAAACTAGGACTCCGATTCCATGCCCTGTGGGAAGTCTGCTCTGATCGTGATGATACTGTCCCTTTAAGGGCAGTCATTTTTAAAATTTTCGTGGGCAGTTCCGTTTGATCAGAAGTGGTTCTGTGATGACTAATTCAGACACTCTGGAATTCATATTGGACACTAGATGTGGGTTGTTTTCATCACTGTCTGTGTTCAGTATGACTATGGAAACCAGGCTTTAGCCATTTTGCCACTGGACAACTACAGGGTTGCCCTTAACTTTTCAACAGCAGGCCGGACCAGTAAGTTTGACCATTAGTTATTCTGGTCCACAAGTACTTTTTATAAGGTTTTGCACGATGGTCCACAATTGTCAGTACTTTTTGAGGTAGGACAAAGAGAGTCAGGGACTTTTCATGTCAATTCCTTGTATATGAGAGAATATTTCTTTGAAGAAATTATGGCCCAGTGGAATACTAGGATTCAGCGCAGTCTTTGTAATTGTTGCTAGCTTGCCAGACTACTACATGTAGGAGAGTGGTTTTGACTAGTCGGCCGCCATTTTAACTGGCCACTGGCAAATTCAAACCCTGAACAACATGTTATAATCAAACATCAAACAGATTAATTATCTAAATAGTATTAATTTGACAGAATACAATTTGTTCTTTTCAAACCCGCTTCACCACTTCAGCTAATTTCAGATTTTGAGATTGCCGAGTGTTATTTTCAGTACCTGTATCGAGAGCTCGAGAGTATGCAATTCTTGTGATTCCGTTACCAAATTGTAGATAGACCAGGGTCACATCATTGGTTCCATTGACGCTGGGGATATCATCTGGACATGCGCCATGTCCATCATTGACACCGCACTGAAAAAGCAATCAATCAAAATGAAACACAATTTATGGGTGCATAAGTGCTTCAAAAGGTCTATGAAGTTTATGTAGACATATTTTAGGCACTAAAAACAAGTATATTTTTACATACAAATTTAGCTACCCCCCAAGTTTTTATAACCGCATAATAACAAAATTTCCCTTGCTCCACCCCCCCCCCCCCCCACCCCTTTCACAATATTCCGACTACATGCTTGAGCCAATACTTACTTGAGCTTTGGATTGTAAATTGTAATCTACCACTTTGGGGCTCATGGAGGTTTCATCCATCCAGGCCACAACAACATCTGAACCATCCATGAGAGTTCTGTCATCAGCTCCGCTCAAGCCAAAGGCCATGTACATGCCAGGCCCAACACGGCTGGCTAGCTCCACTTCCAGCTTTGAGTCTTTGATGGCCCACTGGACTTGCAACTCGTCATCTTTGAGAACCTTACAGTTTGGAAACATCTGGGAAATTTAAAGGTAAGGTATATAAGGTAATTAAAAAATAACAAAATTTTCATATTGTTATGTGAAATTTACTTAGTGTAAAGCTGATGATGGTATCAATCTTCACTAGAAATAATTTCGTCTGAGATTTTCAAGAAAAGTGAAATAATTTCCAGTTCAAATTTTGGGAAGTGTATGTTTTAACTTATTGTACATAAATAGATTGGTAAAATTCTTGCGTCGGGAGATAAACAATTGATTTAATTTTGCCCTACACCGACGTGTGTATAGCACTGTACACTCAGTGCTTTCCGAGTGTCTGTGAAAAAACTACACAGGCGACTCGGGCGGGATTCGCACCCACGACCTCCTGCTTACTAGTGCAGACGTCTTAACCTCGACCACCGAGCTTGCCCGATGACAATTGGCCGGCTAGAATCCCATACAGCAGCGGGTTCGGCGATACATATAGATTGGTACATAAGAATGAATGCACAAAATCTGAATGTATCACTAACAATTTTCTAATTAACGACACAATGTAATAAGCTAAAAGGTTCTTTGTTTAATGTATATCTTGATTCAAAGACAGTAAGCCTACTTTTGCCAAAATGAACCATGTTGTACCTTCCCTTTAAAGAGACATAAAAACCATATGTGACGTGTTCTCCCGAAATCAGACACTTTTGGGCAGAGCTCGGAACTGAGAAACGGGCAAAAATATGCCTGGGGGTGTTTTTTGTGGAATTTGAGTTTCTTGTAAATTATCAATATTTATAATGTTTATAACATCTTGTGAGAGTTTCAGATTAGAAGGGCATGTCAGTTCAGAAAATGATGAATTTGTTCTAATTTGGTTTCAAAATGAAGCAAAATTTACCAACTTTGCGCAGTATGTTTCGACAGGAAAGCAACCTCCCCCTGTACAAATTTGGTATCGTCGGAAAGGTCAGGATTCCCGCTTTGTATAGTAATGAATAATTTATTAGGTATTTCCCCAGTAAAACATACTTAAAACATACCAAATGAAACTTGTAAATTTAAAGTCGATTATCTCCGTTTGTAATTTTCGTAAAGACAAACCTAAAAATTATGTAACTCCGCTTTGGGGAGTCCAGTTTAAAAAAAAAAAGGTATCATTGTAAAGCTGAGGATCTCTACTTTCATAATCAATAACTAACTCAATTTTGATAACCTGCCCAAAAGTGTCTGATTTCGGGAGAACACGTCACATATGTGACTGACTCTGGCAAAACCCTAAACTTGGACACAACTTTTCGGAGTGACCTCCCAAATTTATCGTGAAAATTAACAATGTTCCCATTAAGTTTCAGGATTTTTCTTTTTCCATCAAAATCTAGAGAAAATGCTCTAAACTCTACATGGTGACATGAAAATCTCAAACTGGTCCCTGGGGTCAGTTTTTGACCTTTTTATGGCTGTTACGCATTATGGTAAATGATGAGAAGTTTCAGGTTTTGCCAGAGCGGGTCACATATATTAAAAAAATATAAATTATAATTTGCACATAAGTGCTTTATACGCAGGTGAAAGGCAACAAAAACAATGTTAATAATAATTATTTATAATAATAATAATATAATATTCTGTTTTGCTTAGTGGGTTAGAGATAACCTCAAACATATTTAAAAAGAAGAAATTATAATATGATACATAAAATGACATTTATAAAAATGATGATTTACTGAGTAAAATGTATATGACATAAAACACAATAAAGGGGGCCACTTTCCTACCGTCACGTTAACAGTTTTTCTAATGGTTGTAATTTTTTTTTTAATATTTGAAACCACCCAAAAAGACTTTCAACATTTGAGTAGACATGCATGCTTATCCTCAAGATAATTTGAGTTGATTATTACGATTATTTTTTTAATTACCCTAAAATCAACAAATGGACGGAAAAGTGAGGTAACTTTTTCCGTCCAATTTTTATGGAAATTTGAGGGTGAAAAAATAAATAAAAAAATAAAAAAATAAAATAAATCAACTCAAATTAGTGCTAGTATAAGCCTGCATGTCTATTCACATGTTGAAACACTTTTTGGTCGGTTTCAGGTTCAACAACCATTGGAAAAACTGCTAACGTGACGGATGCAAAAAGTAACGTCTGTCCCGAGCCATATTGGCTCATCAGGCCGGTGTTTATCTCCGGTTTCGTTGGCATGAAACGACTGAGAATATTTCCATTCCCCCTGGATGGGATGCCAGTCTATCGCAGGTTACTTCCCTAGCTATTGCCAGGTACCCATTTATACTCCTGGGTGAAGAGAAGCAATTACGGTAAAGTGTCTTGCTCAAGGACACAAGTACCATGTTCGTGGCCAGGATTCGAACCCACATTCTGGCGACTCAGCCATCAGAACCCAAGTCCAATGCACTAGACCGCTCGGCCATGGCACCCCACGGATGCAAAGTGGCCCCCTTTCTTGTGTTTTATGTCTTATTCATATCTAAGTTTCGCAGCAAAAAATGGATTGCTTAACAATGCTTCAGCTCATGTTTTTGTTAACATCTCATTTTATAGAGATTAAATTCTATTCTACATGGGGAAAAAATGTAATTGATTTGATTGTGCCCTTACATGTATGAAGCACTTTATACTCAGTGCTTTCCAATCATTTGTTGATCACCCAACGCAAGAATTTCATTAATCTATACATATCACGGTATCTGCTGCTATATAGGATTTTAACCGACCATCAGGCAAGCTCGGTGATCGCAAGGTTAAGACGTCTGCACCAATATGCAGGAGGTTGTGGGTTCGAATACTGCCCAAGCTACCTGTGGATCTTTGTTACATACACTTGGAAAGCAATGAGTATACAGTGCAATCATCAGCATAAGGGCAAAATCAAGTGTTTATCACCACACTAAAAAAAAAAGATTAAAAAAAAGATTTAAAAAAGGGACCAATTAAAAATATAAATTACGTACTGGGGGTGGCCCGACATCAAATTTAGCGGGAACATTGAGTGTCTCACGGTTATATTCAACATGACCAAAGTCTTGTCTTGCCAGGACACACCAGAGCCCTAGATTTGTGAAGTCATAGACGGTCATATCACCCGGAATAGTAACAGTCACTGTTTGTCCGGTGAAAGCATCTGTAATCCTCTGGTTCTGCCCAACATTTGAAGAACTGAAATTGTGAAGAGAAAAAAGTGATAAAAGGCATCAACTAATCATCATTTTTGTTTGGTTTTCAGTGATTTTACTATTAATTAGGCTAACATGCTATAAAGGACCGAGGCGTCAGTGAGGTAATTACATTGTGTATCCCAGTGGAAAAGACCAAACATGCTACTTTTATTCCCATTAAGGTGAGGTCCTTTATCACCCATGTACACCCTTAATAGACCATGGCCATCTTAATTTTAGATAAGGTCCTATATCGATATGAATCTGAGGTCTTTATCCTGTGTCAAAATGTTAATTCAAATTAAAAGGGGTCATGACTACCTGTCATCACAGGCAATTTACCCATGGCCGAGACCCCAAGGTCTGTTGTCTGTGGTTAAAACCAAACGGTAAACTGTTATTCCCATTAAGGTGAGGTCCTTTATCATCCATGGCAATCCTTTATTGACTGTGACCATATTGATTTAGTTTTCAAAATTCCAATATGAAGTAATATCAGAAGTCTATTACCTACATGAAGTGTGCCACTCGTGTACTATCCTAGTCCACGGCTTAGTACTCCAAGAACAATGGATTTGGACCATTCATGACATACATGTACATGCGTTCCACAGATTGACGCATGTGAACAACTGTTTATCACGCATGCGCGCACCTCAGCATTGATCGTGTTCGCCACACAGTGGATGGTTTGTCCACGTCTATACATGTAGTTTACGATTGTATTTAGTTCTAGGAACTAGCTTTGCCCCTCAAGCGCCTAATCTCACGAT
This sequence comes from Zoroaster sp. YZ-2022, assembly GCA_029582265.1. Taxonomy (NCBI): domain Eukaryota; kingdom Metazoa; phylum Echinodermata; class Asteroidea; order Forcipulatida; family Zoroasteridae; genus Zoroaster; species Zoroaster sp. YZ-2022. The sequence goes on along the minus strand of CM055832.1, from coordinate 15,153,028 downwards.
GCCTTACGGCAGGCCAGGCAGGGTAGCAACACTTATTACCATGCTTATTTTGTGTGCACGCATTTGGAGTGCACAATGCCGTAGTATGGATTACAGCAGGCTGGTATACTTCATGTAGGTAACAGACTAATTCTGATAATATTAAGTAAAATGAGCCAGAAAGAAATTAACAAATCCACATTTAGAACTGATGTAATTCCAACTTGAGAGTCTGTGTGATGCAAAAACTATTTACACTATGATTGATTCAATCCTGCAATTCATTTCATCTTATTTTGAAGCGTTAATAAGATACGGTGAAAATGCATTCAGATTCGTTTGTATGCATTCTAATGGAAAATGGATCACTGTCATGATTCATTTCAAATTTGTAATACATTTCACGTTTTCTAAAAAAAAAAAAAATGGACAGAAAGAATAATATTACAGGTTGTTTTTGACCAACACCAACTTTACATCAAGTAAGTTTTTAGGTGTACAGTCTCTTGAAGACAGCTGTAATGATATTTAAAAATTATGATCACCATCCTTTCACAAATGATTTTGAATCATCAAATAATCCACAAGGGGAAATCGACGAGGTACAGTTAATCAATATTTGGAGAGAACAAAGAAATTTTTCAGAAACACTTTTTCGTAAACTTGACATCTCTGAACTTACCCAGTCTTCCAGATAAGCTTGATTCCACTTGTTGTAGGGGGTGTTACTGGGTCGCCCCAGAAATAGGCATCTGCAAGGAATATCATTAAGATAATATTTCAAGATAAAATATCGCCACGATCAACAGGGCATGGAATCGGAGTGACTGAACATAATACCCACATGATAAGAACATATTACCGTTGCTGCTGCATAAACGAGCCAGTAATTTTCAGTCACTGTGTTCATCTTAAACTAGGACACCGATTCCATGCCCTGTTGAAAGTCTGCTCTGATCGTGACAATACTGTCCCTTTAAAGGTTTGCTGAAATAGAAATATTCTTGCGGTGCCTTGATAGAATAGGTACTGAGACAATGACCTTCTGTGTAATTTGTTTCTCTAAATTTGTATTTTCAAAATAAAAATCACTTAAGAATTATTTGTTTTAAATAAATATTTTTAATTAATACAAGAAGTCTGAAAACTACTTGAGATTTAAATAAAATTCAATTCTAAAATTGGCATCTTTGATTTCTAACTACCTGGTCCATTGCCATCATAATAAAGGTTTGCGAAAACTACGGTCTTAGAATCCCGAATGGTAACACTATCAGCCCTGACGCCGTGAGCAAGTGTGGGTAACCGGCCCAAGTTATCCTCAGCTGGGTTGGCAAAATTATCAGGAAGGAAAACATTTCCAAAGTTGGCCTACAACAAAGAAGAAAAACTACAATTCAATGTCATTTTGTTAGGGTAACACTAATTCTGAGTCTCTGATTTTCTGGGAAAGCAACTTCAAAAATTGTGCATTGACATGAATATACAATATTAAATTTTTTGTGGCAGAAATTAGTCCTGTAGGCTGGAGGGGGGCTTGTACACCTCTGGCGGACCACTAAGTTCCAATTTTCATATATAAAACAAAATACAGGGTTTTGCATGACCATTTCTTTCTGGAGTTCCATTCTCTCCAAAAACAAACCACCCCATTTGAAAACCATCAACAATGTTAACAGCAGTCAGCAACATTCTTGAAACTTACATTAGCCATTCGACACCAGATTGAGATCCACTTATAGTCAGCAACAGTCATAGACCCCTGCAGTTTTGCGACGATGCGTTGCCCGGTGTATGCTCCAAGCTTGCTGTTACTGCATAACAACAATAAATAAATATCCTTCATACATGTACCTCTCAACACTCTTATACTGTCAATATATACGTACATATATATGTTGGTTCATTTCAAGGCTCTAATTTTCAAGAATAATACCATTTCTACAAAGGTTTCATCACAAAAGGTGCTCACGTTCTTGAGAAAAGAAGACAAAACTGTTTCATGTTTATAAAAGATTGATGAATGGCAAATGTTTGATATTCAACATAGCAATTATTTTTATCTTGAAGATGCATGAAAGCACTTAAGATGTAAAACATGGTATAATTGATCAGGTTGACTGATACTTGTACATACACACTTTATACCACTATAGTAAGCTTAATTTGATAATCTAGTAATTATGTTGTACCTTATTTTGAATCCTTTAAAGGGAAGGTACATCAAAGATATTGTACAGGGGTAACTTTATGGGCCTATTTTGTCTTATAGACCTTCTGCATACTACATGCAATGTATGTCACAGATCAACGGCATGCATGATCAATTCCTCAAACCCACCAAAAAAATACAAAATTATATTCCCATTGTTAATTGCTCATAGCTGGTTTGCTTTCAAAATTTTACAATTGAATAATATTGTGTTGAAATAAAAACAATTATCATTTTTTTTGTCATGATCGACACGTTGACAAATAGGTTTTTACTTACTCTCCCTCAAATGCAGGAACAATTGTGCCAGATACACTAGGCTCGTCTGTTGTCCCTACCCAAATGTAAGCATCTGAAAAGAGCAAAGTTTACATATGTTTTGAACAGACTTGGGCGGGATTCAACCCATGACCTCCTGTTTACCAGTGCAGACATCTTAACCTCTCGACCACCGAACTTTATCAATCTACAGTGTATATAAATGTATTCATACTATCAACATATTTTTTTTTTAATTAAAAAAAAAAAAAAAAATTCTGTGAATTGAAATTATTTAACTACTTTTACTAAAACGAAATGACCTGAGACAAAAAGTTGTGTACATTATTTATCATGAAAGAAAACATGTAGACATGTACTAACATGTACATCCATGTACACATGCACGTACACATGCACGTACACGTATAGTGTGCATGTACATGTGCTTAAGAGCAGTGAACAATTTAACTTGTAACGCATAGCAACATGATACACAAAATTCAGTTTTCTAATTAAAATTAAAGGTTTGCTATTCAGATTAGCATTGCGTGTATGTACACACAAAAATATTTCTGACTAAAAATGTTGATCATAAATGTATGCAAAAACTTTGAATCTTTGAATTTCATGGAATGCCATACGTACATGTATACATACATGTAGCAGAGTGATTTTTTTAAACCTGGCCGTGACAGTGGTTCATCTACCGTACATGTACATGTATGTATGTCCTTCAGAAAGAAACTTTATTGTATTTTCCTTTCTTCACTGGGGAGTACAAATGGGTACCTGCGAGGGTAGAGGCTGATATTTTATTTAAAAAGTCTCCAAAGCACTGTGATTACCAGGGAAGAATTACAGGAATTAATGGCCCAGGTACACTGTATTAAGTACATGTACACATTGGGACATTTACATGTAGTGAAATGCGCTACGAATAAAAAATCTAAAGAAATCTCTTAACCCGCACAACCCCGAACCCATCAAACTCCAACAGCTGGTTTTGTTGAATTTTGAAGGACTCAGTACTGTGTAGTCCTACACTGTACAAAGTACATGCGCATGGGCGATTCCACGGTAACTCGCATTCCACTTTTTGTGCTCACTTTACATTCTCAATTCTCTGAATTTTACACGACTGAGATTTAATATTTCATTTCATGTATGATGGAACCTTATTGCCAAGGCTGTAAGCCCATAGTACATGTATAAAAAAAAAATATGTTGTCTACTGCAAGTGTGGCAATGTTGCAATAACGGTAACTCGCATTATTACACAAAAAGGACATACCAAAAAATTCAAGTGTTGTATTTCAAAAGTTTATTCAAACAGAAAGCTCTGCAACCAAATGAGTATCAATAACTATTATGCCTTGGTACAAATAGGGGCTATAAAAATAAAGAGCATACTACAGTGGGGTAGTGATGAGGTGCGAAAAACTTGGTAACTCGCATTACACTTTGTCAGTCAACAAAGTGGAGCGGTATTTGAAGATTTGCATTCACAATTTTAGCTTAATATTCCTGAAAAATGTTAAAAAATTAATTCAAATCAAATTTTAATTCACAAAACACACAAAAAACTAATATTCAGTGTCGATCGGAGAGTATGTACATACATGTACAACGTACACAAGTGGGAGGCATTATGGGTAAGAAATCATGTAAATTAAGCCCCCTGTAGAGGGCTCATGCAAAAGCAATATTTGTATTGATGTCTTCAACACTAGTTCAAGTGATTTATTGTCAAACAGTGCTGTTCCATTCTCATGCGTTTCATCAAACTATAGTATAAAGACAGTATTAAAGTTTAAAAAAAAATACAAACAGGTTGTATGTATTCATTCCAGTGTGGAATTTCTGTCTTCATGAAGACAGAAATTCATTTTGGAAATCATTTCACTCACTAGTCAATTTACTAAAAACAACAGTACCTTAGACAGAACAATTTCAAGGGATGTTTGATACCATCATCAACTTTACACCAAGTAAGGTTTATGTAAAACTGCGATCATAAATTTATGTTTTTTGAGGTTACCGATAGTGTTAAAGCAATTAATTAGCTCCACATTCCTTGAATAATGCCTACGAAAGGTGCATATCTTTAAGGGCCTTACCTGGTCCCAGGCCGTCATAATGGAAATTTTCAATGACAATGGTCTTGGAATCAGCTGCTCGCACTGTGCCCATGACACCATGAGCTGGATTTATGAAATCACCAATGAGTTTCCCATAGTAGGGAGCGCCTGAAGCGATAGTCGCTGTAAAAAGAAGAAAAGTCAGTCAAGATTGATTTCATCAGTAAAATACAAAAGGACTCATAAAAGTTTGTGTGGTGTTACTGTAATGCATGTACAGTGACCACACCCTACACCTTCTGGTGCATGAAAGGGAAGGTACATGTACATGTGTATGACAATTACAAAATTACTGAATTATTATCCAAAAGCTAACTACACTACATACATGTACTTGTAATGTGCAAGTTGCTATAACGTACCAACAATTTGCTAAAAGAACCAAAAATCTGAATTTTGTCTTCTCTTTTCAGAGAAAGCATGAACAAAATATGCACATTTACAAAAAGTTGCTGAAAAAAAAAAAATACAAAATGGGAATTTTTTGTCAACACTTTTTTCACGACTGAGATTCCACATTGAGCCGAAACTTTCACCGGTCGGTTATTTAATGTAATGATACAGTATAGGTATGATTTTAAAAAACGTTAATACCCAAAGAAGTACCTTCCCTTTAAAGAGGCAATATCGACACAATCAGAGCAGCCTTTCAACAGTTCAGTAACAGTAAAAGTTATAGGGATACATGTATGTAAATGGAACAACCATTGAGTTAATTAATTAATTCTATTATCTCTTTCCTGTCAATCTAAAATAAAAAAATGTGACAAACGTTATGTATTGAAGACCCTAGATACTCCCACTTATTGTTTGGTAAGCACAACCATAAATGGCTTGTGAATGTATATGGACAAATTAGAACAAAATGCTTGGTTCTGTATTATCCCAAGTTCCACGTCTCACTCCAATACAGGTAGTTCTCACATGTATGCATTGGACAGACCCAAGTACATGTACATTCAACAACATTTTGTCATCTATGGGGCAACAGTGAGGTTTTCCTTTGCTTTGTTAGTAGAGTTAATTTACATGAACGGTACCCATGCAGAGAACAATAAGGCATCACTGTGACTCACTGTATGTACAATTGTACCTATAAACCTGCTAAATCATTGCAAAAGTGTACATGTACAGTATGTGGTGGCCTTACATATATCAAACCTATAGCAGGATCTTTATCAAATGCAAAGTCATTGAAGATATTCAGTAAAAGCCAGTTCGTGGGAAAATGTCTGAATGTGGGTGTTTCACCAATTAATTGTTGTATATTTTTAAGTGAAATTATACGTTGACCCAGTACAATGTAGATAGAGTTGTCAACGACCGGTTCTTTTCAAAACCAAAACAAATATATTTACAATTCATAATATATGCATTGTTGTCATAGGAATATGGTGAGGGTTTTTCCATTGTATACACTGTAGTCACCTGAATAGAGTTACACGTAGGACATCAAATGAGAAATATGGCATTAACTATGACTCACCGCTCTATGTGTAAGTACACTGTGTCTACAGTGTAATTAAATACAAAGTCATTCAGTAAAAGCCAGTTCATGGAAATTATTATTATTATTTTTTTTTTAACATGGGTGTGACCGTCTGATCAGTTGTATAGACAAAACCTTTTCAAAATGTGGCATTTTACGGTCAATGTTGAAAACAGAGCTCTGCAATTACACTGTACCTGTACATCTTGCCACCATTGAAAAATTAATATTTAATTTATAACTTTTTACTAGGTAACTTTGACTGTTTTCATCCCACCGGCTGCTTTGTCAGATTTTAATAAACGATCTTGAAATAAAACCATCAATGGGCAATTCCACAGTTACTCACGTTACATTTTGTAGACCTGCTATTGGGCCCCACTCTTAATGCCATAATTTCCTTACTTATAAATTTCACTCATCAATTTTTTCATAGTACGGTACATGTAGTTGCATTATGCCCAGACCTTACTACTCACGTTACATTTTTCGGACATGCATAAAACGTCAACTGGCTTTATTCAAAAAGTGTTCTCATACCAAGTATTCTTGAACTAAGTGTTATGGTTGATATACCTTACCTAGTGGTACACATTAGGTGTGAACAAAATATTTTATTATTGAAGATTTTCAGGGAATTGACAAAATAAATGGTTACTCACGTTACGGTTACTCTCATTACAGTTTGTCCCTATGTAAGAAGACCATAAATCCACAATGGTGCTCACTAAATTTTAGCTTAAATGTGTTTATCAAACAATTCTAGCTTATAATGCTTACTTTTTATGTCAATTATGGCCCCCAAAATTTTCTTTTTGGTAAAATTAGTTAGTTTTCACTTTTAGATTTATTACATAACACTAACAATGCAAAATGTTGCAATGTAGTCAAGTGAAGATTATTTCCTTTCAATTTCTCAAACAAACAAAAATTATTCCACTTCCTTTGTTTACTGGAAACAATTAACAAAGTAAACTTATTTATAAGTAAACTTATTTACTTTTTCAGTTCAAATCCATAAATTGTTGGAAACATGTTAAAGTCAATCTTTATGTTTTAGTTAAAAACTGCATCCATGTCGGTTACTGCAACAGTGCAACTGAGTAAATGTACATGTACTTGGAAATCAGAGTTGATTAACACAGTCCAAGAATATAAAAAAAATTGTTCTCAGATTGCTTCATGTCCAATTCCTAAGATTCATGGAACATTTGAAGCAGGGATCGATTTTGTTCAAAATTTTGCATGTAGCAAAACTGCGATGCAAAAAATTAATTTGCATAGCAAAATAATTTTTTGTATCTAGCAATCTGTGAATTTTGTGTAGCAAATTTAAAATGCTTAAAATTACAGTATGTAGTGTGCACAGGTACAGGTGTTGTTTTTCAAGGCTTTACTGTCGTTTGATTCATAATGTGAATGTCCAAATTTTACCAGAAATAATCATCTTTAGTGTCAGGAAATTGAGCCACAGGTGGTAAAAAAATTCACACGTTTCTTTCTTCTAGGCAAATTTCTTCATTATTTTTGCCAAATTGCAGTCATTCATGAAAGTAATTAGTCCTCCATCTATTTTCTTTACATTATTATATCGATCACTAAAGCAGATCACAAAAACAAATTACCGACTGTGAAATGTTCGGGAGCTTTTACTTTGTGGTATGATCAAGCTTGATTTGGATTATTAAAAATTCGTCCGGAAAATTAGTGGTTGTGAGTGCAATCGTATTGTGAATGATATTCACCCAGTCATTACCACACTTTCATTCATTCACATACATGTAAAACTTATGTTTACCACTTTATTGGCACGATTATCATGGTTACTCACGCACATGTATGAAGAACCCGACCGGATTTTGCGCAGAAAAGATAAGGTGCTCTGTGGAACGGCCAGAAGGACGCACATGACCCTACTAATGAGTGCACATAGCACGGATGTTTATTGAAAACAATAGGTCAGTGGACTAGACCATTTCATATAATGGGGATGGCGGTGGATGTGAGAAAGTATTGGTATGCACAATATAATTAATGAGTACATTTACATGCACATCAATACAAAATACAACTCAAGATTTCAGAGTTTTAAAATGTTCAACTTCAGCAACTTTAGTTATTCACATTCTTCCACAAAATCAAAGTAAAGATGGCGCAAAAAAAGTAATGGCGTGATCCGATCAGCAAGTACATCAAACTTGGTGTTTTTTTAAATCGAAGTTGGCTCAATTTTCTATAAAAGAGGGGATTTTAATCTGTAACGTTACACAATCTGCTTTGACATTCCATTTATTGAGCAAACCATCGGAAAAAACAGTCAAATTCGTGTTGACCTCCATAGGAAATGCAGATTTTTAGCATTTACTCCCCTTTTTAAAAACAAAAAAGCCCTATTTTCCCAAGTGTAATTAGGTGTTCGGCTTTTCAGCCGAACAACTATTGTTATTGTTCCGGTTTTTTTTGTTTTTTTTACTTCTTCTTAACTCTTCTCTACATCGAAAGTGCAAGTTAACAATTTCACACAACCTTGAAACTTCACACATATAAAGACCTTATCATGTAGATGAATCTAGAAGTTGTTACGTAACGTCATCAGGTATCAAATTACAAGCCATTTAAGTTTTAAAAATGACCATTTGCTATCGACTGTATATCAAAATATACTAAAGCTATGATGTTCATAATCTGGGATCTGATAGATCAAGGCTTAGGCAACATTTGAAAAGTTAACATCAAAATCGTCTGACATTTGCTTCCGGTCGTAGCGGAAGGTCAAAGTTTTGATTTGTTTTTTTTCTTCAAAATTCCTTTTCTGGGCCAAAATCCCATTGACTTAACACACACCAGACACTCGTGGTTCTGGGGCCATTGTTTACAAACCGCAGAGACTGAGATCGTTATCTACTGGAAAACAGCTGGCGGTCTTCACGGGGACGTTTGTGTCACAGGCTAAAGCTCTTGCAGGATAAAATATATTTTATAGATGTGTGGTTGGGCGTTTAAGCCAATAACGGATGCGCTACAATATTTCTAAAACCATAGATCGTATTAACTTAATACTGCAGTGTCATTTTTGTACGAATGGAAAGGGCTGTTGAAAAAGCCAATACCGAAAAGCTATTTCTTTGAAATGAGTAAGGCAACTTACTTTTGAAAACAATCTTAAGTCACATTTTAACAATGATCCCAATTGATGAGGACATCAATTACCGTCACTTCCGAACACCTTGAGTTTGTTCACAAACTCTGAATTTCTAGTTAAGTTTGAAAAGATAATCATTCTGAGGGGAAAATGTTACACTTTAAAATGCCGGGCGAGGGGGTTAGAAACAGTCAACTACATTTCAAATACAAAGGAAAGTTTGTTAATGTTGCATCATTTAGTGGCACATATCCCATGTTGTAGGCTGCGTTGGGAAAGTCATAGAGCAAATGCGCGCAAGTTGTTCATATTTGTACAAAACCAGTTACTCACATTACATACATGTAGTTACTCATGTTACATAGTTACTCACGTTACCATTTTCATTCCCTCATATTCTTAAAGTGTTTGTATAAAGATAATTTATTAAACTGTTTTCATATTAGAGATCATGAGTAGGAAGAAAATTCCAGTTGTCAGATTTTGAATCAAAGGAAAAGTTCAACTATAAAAGAAAATCATGTTTTTGGTTACTCGCGTTACATTACCCTCAAGTGTCCGATAACCTGCTTTCTGAAAACTGTTTTATATACGAGTATTGGTGCCATACGCATTTAGGAAATCAAAATTTCAATGGGCTATCAATTAGGACAAATACCAAATCAACACATTTTTTGGAAAAATATTTGAGTCTGCACATCATTCCACTTCAAATGATCATTTGTCAAAAGATACAAATAGAAATGAAGAATTTTCATTTGAGGTATACATGTAGATGAGTGATTGGCTTTAAATCCAGATTTGAATTTTTGAAGATCATGTCCACTTTATCATGGAATTGCCCCAATAATTAATTTATTCCCAACCTTTGGGTTGCCATGAACACTGCCATGGCAACCTCTAATAACATTATTAAGTTTAATTTATTTATTTATTTACTTATTTATTTATTTATTCAAGGTTTAAAAACACCACAAAAGCAGCACTTGGCTGAAATATTGCAATTTACAATTACACAGCATAAAAAGAATTTTAAAAATCGCACAAAGGGACCACTAGCAAAATTAGCAGCATGAAATGTTCTGGTTTAAAATATTAACAATAGTGGGTATGGGGGAATTCCTGAATCTCAGTCCTAGCCTTGGGAACATATACATGTATTACGTAACTTTTTGTAGCCCACCATAGAAGCTTCCAATTGATTTAGCTGATTTAATAGAGGAAAGCCATTTTTTTTTTTTACATCAGAAAATAATTGTACAAAATTGTACATGTACACCTGTCATTCTTACTTATTTGCTGAAACAAAAAGAAGTGTGCCTGCCTGCTGCAACCCACACCATGGCATTGTACTCCAAATTAACACACACACAATGAGCTTGGACCTTACGGGTTTTACTCCTCATGCCCGGCCTGCCCTGGGGTATCATGGGATAGGCGTTTCCACGCGAAGCTGGTTCCCAGAGAACTGCATGGATGCAATCTTAAACTAGAAGCAGGCAAACCATCAGCTGTGAGGTGAACGCGATATGCTAAGATGTGCACATGAGATACAATGTACAGTTCTCTCACACGCCGGGGTATATAGTCTCACTATGAATACCCTGAAAATACCCAGCAATTTCATGACGGCACAACACCGTGAAAACGCCATGAAATACTCTTGGAATTTCTTCGCAGTGAAAACGCCATGAAAATGATATGAACTTCTTGTGGCAGTTTTGGGGCAGCTCATTAATTCTCAAGATCGCCATGAATTTGCCCTGAAATCACTATGAACATTATTGCCAATATCTGAGGAAGAGACGTCACCATCAAATTGCAGTGAAATCATGGTGAACTATTATTTCACGGCAAAACGGATTTTCAGGGCGTTTTCAGGGTCAAGTTATTCATAGTGCATGTAGGTTATTACCTACATGTACATGTATGTACATGACTTCTGGTTACATACATGTACATGACGTGTGAAATGGCCTAATTTAGTGTGTTGTACACACAGGGGTTTCAAGTTCATTCATGTACTGCATACATTACATTGTACAGTGTATAGCCTGTAGTTCATTCATGTACTGCGTACATTGTACAGTGTATAGCCTGTAGTTCATTCATGTACTGCGTACATTGTACAGTGTATAGCCTGTAGTTCATTCACAGAGACATTTAAAATCCAAATATAGGCACGCCTATTGTTGACAATGTACACCAAAAAAGGTCTTGGGCTTTAAAAACATACATGATGAACTGGTACAAAAGTAAACACCGTGGGGCATCCGTACAAAAGGTACACCTGGTACTCAAAGTATTAGCCAACAATAACTTAACATTAGCAACGATAGATGTGGTCCTAAAAATACGCTTTCCTGAAACTGGATCTACATCAAAATCTAATTAAAATCAAATAGTCTGTGTAGCAAATTCAACATACATTTATTCAGCAAATTTCATCCGAATCCGTGGAAAACTTTTTGAGATATCTTGTACAGAAGTACACCCACAGTAGATATAGAATGGGGGTACTGGACCACCCCCCACCCCGGTCCATCCACAGATCTTAAAAAAGATCAGTGGATGGACCACTACCCCCAAAACCACCTCCCAGCCCTTTTTTAAAAAACCAGTTTAAACTGGTTCATCTTGGTCGATTCATCCCTCCGATCGTTTTTAAGGATCGGGAAATGTTAACCTCGTCGCCTCTCGAAAAAAAGATATACAAAAACCTTCTTTAAAAAATGAAAAATCAATTTCATAAAATCTAGTAGTATGATAAATACGATGGCCAACTATAGTACTTGGAGCGTTCAACAACTGAAAGAGTTTGTTTTTAAGAATAATATTCGTTTGGCTCGACCGTCCGGTAAGTACGGTGGGTTTATTAGAGCTGATTACTTTTTAGCGATTAAAAAATGGTCAGATTCTTTACTACAAAAAAGTAGAATTCCTTGCGATTGGTTTAAAAGGAATTCTACTGAAAGGTGCGGTCGCCCTAGCTCGTCGGGCGGTAAATTTTGCCCGCTGCATCAGTACCGTATTCGTACTGGAAAATCTCCACCCGTCCAGTGCATTAAATGTAGTAGATTTACTAAAAGTATGTACTAGATGTGGAGGATCAAATTTGCTCGCCTATCTAGAATGTGTAGAAATGAGATATAGAAGAAATTACAAGAGTGTCATGGAGGAGTTGATAAATAAAACGAGTCGTTTATAGTATAATTTAAACATTTAAATTATACGCGGGTGGTCTATCTATGTATCTCTCGTAAACGTTGTTCCAATTGTACAATTCTTTCAATTAAAACGTTATCGTTGTAACATTTTTCTCTAGTCAAGTTTACTTTAAATTCAAAAGTTTTTCTAAAAGCTCTGTTTTTTCTTTATGTCTACTATAGGTTTGACAACTGGCAAATCGTCTTTTGGAGTGAATCGCGTTCTAATATTTTCTTTCATCTCTGAGTATTTTGCTCGTTCTTCGCTGATTAAAACAAATTCTTCTTGGCTTATACGACTGTCTTCAATCGCTTTCGAAATGTGGTTGCCGATGGTATTAAGTTTACTCTCGGCTAAAACTCTTATCTCGTTGTGTTTCTTAAATTTTTTAGTAATCTTGTATCGAGTGTATTTCATCGCCATACTGCCTAACCCGATGGCTATTCCTTTGAGAACAAATCCGACAGGCGCTGTTACTACGACGCTAGCCAAACTAGCGATTCCAATGGATCCGGCCGCGATACCGCCACATTCTGCCATTGTTTCTACGATAGATAAGGTTGAATCTATTTTATTGTATTTTTTATAAAATCTCTCGCGCTCATTTATGGATTGTTTGCTTTAGCGTATCTTTGGCTAGCCATCGACGTACCTCCCCTAGTGCCCTTTTCTATAAATAAATGCATGGCGTAATCCGTCAACAATTCTAAACGTACGTTTGAATGTTTCAACAGAGCGTCCCAGCTCAAGCCTGGACTAGTGTAATAATGAGCAGGATCCAACTCGTACTTTTTCATACAAGTTGCTCGAAAATTCTCAAAGACGTCTGCCAATAAACAAGTATCCGTACGCACGTACAAATCGTGATAATCACCTAGATTTTTACATTCATACTTGGCCCAAACGTTCTTTGCATGCTTATATTGTTCGTCTGTAATGCCTTCGTCGTTTAATTTACTATAAAAAGCGTCTTTCAAAGGAAGACTTTTCTTTAAAATGTTCAAAAGAGTCCAATGTAATTGTAGGGATAAATGCCTTTGTTTAAAAGCAATTTCATCTTGTTTAAATTTGGTTCGTACTTGGTAGATATTAGTAAAGAATCAGGATTGTTTGATTTAACGAGCTTGTCTAGTGAAGCTAGTAAAAATTGAGTGCTGTCGATAAATCGCAGTTGCCCAATTGAAAAAGAAATGTACTTTTCCATGTTGTTTGGGATACACTTTAAATTTCCTTTGGTTAGACTCGTAGCTTGCATGATGAGATGAGAGTCGTATCCTCTCAAATTATGAAATATTACCGGGATAGGCGTTTTGCTCGGATTTATGCTCAGTTTTAAATTACAGTCATTATGCGCCGCTCCTCGATATTTTCCAGTAATGTGACAATGATCGCATACTTTCTTGTTGCCTTTATAAAAATCTTTTTTCGCAAATCCAACACTTGGTGGATTTTTTATAATTTTTAATATCATTTATCGTCATAAACATATTTTTAGGTTTTTAAAATATTTCGTTGATGTTATTTGCTTCTTTTAACAACGAGTTTAAAAAATGTTTGGAGGCATCTTTTCCTCTGTAGGCCTATACCTTGGGCGGTTGGGTTTGGCCGTCGCATCTAACTACCACGTATGAATACCCGCAAACTACCGTAATTTCCGGAATATAAGCCGCGGCTTATACGTTGATTTTGACACGGTAAAAGTTGCCTGCGGCTTATACGCGGTGCGGCTTATACGCCGAGGTATGAATCTTGAAGAACAACACACCATCCACAAGCAAGCACAAATCGTTGGTAAACAGACAGAAACCGACCCCTAAAACTTTTATTGTTCGTGGCGAAAATGGTCTGGTCATTGTCAGTTTTAGTGAGCGGACCTCGATACACACAGATTTATTCAAAACTTCTGAAAAACCGTTGCAGCGTTTGGCAGCGACATCAGAATCCACGACGTAGATCGTAGTCTATGCCATGCGTGTACCAGAGAGCCAATGGGAAAATTCGTTATATCGTAGTCTGTGGAAGGAGCCAATAGGAAAATTAAATTCGCGTGGCAGGCGATGAGTCATCGTTTCGTTGGTTGCCGCGTTGTAGTGATTACATATGCGTTGTGCAGAAAGCAGGCAACCAGCGGGACTACGTTCGACATTCGAATGCCGTAAATAGTGATGCGAACGGAACAGCAAAATAAAATGGTGCAGAAATTTCGAGATAAATACTCAGAAAGCTACCCAGTTATTGCTGCCACCAAACTTGGGGAACTTAACAACGCATTTTGTAAAATATGCAGCACGGATTTCTGCATTAGCCATGGTGGCCTTAACGATGTCAAGAAACACGTGGAGTCGAAGAAACATCGATCCCACAAGCAGTGCCGTTGATTCCTGTACATGCACATGTATTTCGGACATGCGTAAAATGTGCCAAACTTTACTATTAGTATTACGAATTTTCACTTGTCAAGGTTGGCAGGTATGCTATTGTGTCTCTTTCAATACATTTTGACTCGAACGCAACACAATGACCCCCTTGTTGCGAAGTACCGACAGTGAGTGGCGTCCGGCAGGCCTCTGTGTGTGCAGCTTATATGTTGACGCATGAATCTTGTTTTGGTGATTTTGGGGTAGTGCGGCTTATACACCGCGCGGCTTATATTCCGGAAATTACGGTAAGTGCTCTTGAAATTTTTTTAGTATTGGTTGTACTCGCATCGTCAATCTTTTTAATTAACGCTTCAAAGTCATCGTATATGACGAAAGGAACTTTCGCCTTTTTATAAAAATTTTGAAAACGCATAATATTTTTACCCTCGATAGACATCTCGATTTTAACCTCTTTGCTGCCAATTCCCTCACACTCGAAATGTGTTTTTGGAGCGAGGCTTCTGCGGTGTAACCGTGTAAACATCTCGCGCAAAAATGTTTACGATCTTTATGTTTTGTTTGGTCAAAAAGTAAACGGTTAAAATCCTTGATCCAAACGTAGTGCGATTTGTTTTCTTTGTGAATTAACAATAAATTAATACGAGCCATAGTCGCGGGTTGGTCGCTAAGTTTATAAACTACGATTGAATTTTCGTAACCAAAAACGTTTATAGCCAACTTGTTTTGTTTCTCTACTTTTTTGACTCGATCGATCGGAGTTGGAGCATCGATCGAGTCAAAATTTAAACCGTCTTTTGTAGGATAGCTAGAAGTTCTATCAGAATGATGACTCGCTGGAAAAAGAGCGGAACGTAGAGCCCACCGCAGACAATCATCATCCTTGTTTTTAACGTTGATGCATGCTTTTTTGTCTCTTATATATTTTGGTAGTTTTATATAAGAGCCGCCTCTCAAGGGTTGATATCGAGCGATGGTAATTCTCATAGTTTCAACACGATCTATGATCCATCCAGAACCGTTGTGCGTCCACTTTTCTATAGCCTCATTAATTTCCGCAAAGGCTGTAGTCAATACATCTTCAATATCGTTAGAATTAAGTAAAACGATGTAGCGTTTATTATGAAACGTTGGAAAGTCATAATCGATCGTACCATGGCCATCCGGTTTTTCTTTATGCAATTGAATCGCCAAATAAATCATAAACTTTATACCTCCAAATTTTTCTAAATCTGATGTTACATGTAACTTGTCTACAATCTTTGGCTTGGCCACGGCAAAAAATACGCTTGGATCTTTTTCTTTGCTATGACCTAGCGGAACAGTCATATTTCGTTGTCGCAAATACATTCCACCATCGATGGGTGGTTCATCAAATCTCAACTCTTCTTCTGGGGCGTAAAACCTTTTAATGGCGTCGATGTCTTTTTTGATGCGCCCTCTTCTACCGCTGAAATGTTCTGGTAGTGGAATATTTTCAGCTTCTAAACGCTCTTTAAGTTGAGCCAAATTTAATTTATACAATGGCGTTGGTCTCTGTCGTTTTATATATTTTTTTACCGCGTTATACCAAGACTGTTTATTAACTGTATTCGTTCTACTGTCTCGCACCAAAAATAGTCTTTTACCTCGAGCAAATTCCTTCAATTCGGTCAATGTCCATCTCGATAAATAGTTGACCATCGTCTATCATCCTACTAGATTTTATGAAATTGTTTTTTCAATTTTTTAAGGTTTTTTTTCGATATCTTTTTTTCGAGAGGCGGCGAGGTTAACATTTCCCGATCCTTAAAAACGATCGGAGGGATGAATCGACCAAGATGAACCAGTTTAAACTGGTTCTTTAAAAAAGGGCTGGGAGGTGGTTTTGGGGGTAGTGGTCCATCCACAGATCTTTTTTAACTGTTATCCTGCGGAGTTCAGTACACAAAATCAATACAGTGTGCGGAGTTTTCATATATTCCGATATAAAATTCACGAAAAGTTACTGTCACCAGACTATTCACAGTGTTTGGTAGTACTAGTAGTATATAGTATACCGCGACTCTGTCATGCTTGTAATGAAACGAGTGTTGTTGTTTTTTCATGAATTACATCATTTGGCCTACAAATAGCTGATTTTAGAACGCTCACTTCATGACATCGGCTTTCCATTGGCTTCCTAAAAGTGTCTGCTATTGGCTAATGTAAACCTTGGTAGGTAGCGTTAACCAATCACAAGCCACGTAACATCATTTTCAGTGTTGTTGAAAGCCACGATCGTGGCTTTCCGCACGGGACACCGCAGCCACGATCGTGGCTCCATGCAGGATAACAGTTAATATCTGTGGATGGACCAGTTTAAACCGGTTAAAAAAAAAAAACGGTTTTTGGGGGGGTGGCCAGTACCCCCATTCTATATCTACTCCCACACACACACACACACACACACCCTCACGCACATTGATTTGTGGGGTATTCCTTTGTTCGTTCTATTATCCCTTTTCCTTATAATTCTCCTGTGGGGTACAAGATTTTCTATAGTTACCTTGTGGGGTACCATTGTTCCATTGTGTTTTGGACCCCACAACGAATGGTGTGTACGTTCACACACACACACACACACACCCTCACGCACATTGATTTGTGGGGTATTCCTTTGTTCGTTCTATTATCCCTTTTCCTTATAATTCTCCTGTGGGGTACAAGATTTTCTATAGTTACCTTGTGGGGTCCAATTGTTCTATTGTGTTTTGGACCCCACAACGAATGGTGTGTACGTTCACACACGTGTGTAAACACCGGCATTCGGGGACTTCCTTTGTCAAATTCCTTTGTCCAAAAATACGGGGACGGATTGTTCTCCATTGTGAGAGCAACCGGGGACCATTGTCCCTTTTGTTATACGTCCCCGGTTTGAATGCGCTCACACACGCACACACACACACCCATTCTCAAATATATGCATGCTTGTGGAGACATCTATTGTTCTTTCCTTTGTCCCTGTACTTAACAATTTCTCATAGGGTTTGTACACAAATTTTCTTGTGGAGCACGGAGTCCTTTAGAATTACCATGTGGAGACCAATTGTTCTTGCCAATAGATCCCTTTTGTTATAGGACTCCACAAGGTAGCGAAAGTGAGAGAGCGCGCGCGCG
Source organism: Zoroaster sp. YZ-2022 (assembly GCA_029582265.1). Taxonomy (NCBI): domain Eukaryota; kingdom Metazoa; phylum Echinodermata; class Asteroidea; order Forcipulatida; family Zoroasteridae; genus Zoroaster; species Zoroaster sp. YZ-2022. The sequence continues at coordinate 15,135,084 of CM055832.1, read as the reverse complement.
CACACACACACACACACACACACACACACACACAGACCTTTGTTGCTATCACTATGTGGACATTCCTTTGTTTTAAAACTGTGGAACAGGAATTTCTTAAAATGTCCCCACAGCTAAGAAGAGTGTTTTGAGATCCTCTTGTTCTCTGCCCCATAATATCCTTCGTGCTTGAACACACACACACACACTGCACACAGATCTCTAATTTCCGAGATATTTGTACAAAGTCCAAAAACACTGTGGACAATGAAAATGTCCACACAGCTACAGAGTTCCTACACTGTGTGGATCCCTCTTTTGTTCTCTGTCCCCATAACGCGGCCAGTGCTTGAACACGCATGCACACAATAAAATCAGAGTTTAAGGAAGTCCTGTAAAAAATATTTTGTATTCTAATGAGGAAGAAAATAAAACAGGAAAGTCAAAAGTGTAAAGTCAATGATGATATCAAAAATCTCTCAAAATAATTTCTGGTCTGAATTTCTAACATAACTTCCAACCTGTAGTGTATGTAAAAACATTCACAAAACAAAATACTAATTCACTGTTTTTAACTGGAGAAACAAAATAAGGCATTTTCAATTCAATATCATAATGAAAGTGCCACAACATACACGTACATGTACATGTACCTGAAACTTTCAAAGTTTGGTTATTTATTGAACCTTTCTATGACTGCAAGGGTCAAAATCAGTCAAAATTGTGCATGCCAACTGGTGTATCTAGTGCACTTAAAAGTTGAACACACTGTCAAAACTTAACCCTAACTCCCTAGACAACAAAGCCAGTTGGAGGATTTTGAAGGATTTTTATTGTTTTAATGCAATGCCTGGTGTGTACTTAATAAGTGCATTAAAAGACTGTTTTTGACTGGTAAAAACATTATTTTGTATATAGTGTATTGTTCAGGGTGGTCAAAATGACAGTCAAAACCAGTCAAACATGTCTCTGTGTGCACAGTTGGTTCAACAGTCAAAAACAGTCAGCTGACTGATTTTGACAACTTGCCACAACAGTTCAGCTAGATCATAGTAGATGTAATCATACATGTACATGTAACAGCAGTTGGCAACTTCCTTTTCAATACGATTTTCTGCTCGCACAAGGAAACAACTTCATTGTCATTTCATTTCCACCTTGATGATTTGTTTTCACACTTGGGAACAAGAGTTCATGGGTCTATTTGGCTTGCATTCACCTATTGTCCATCTCCATGGTGGGAAACTTCAATGAGTGATACTGGTGTACAATGTAGTTTGCCTTAATAGTCAGGTTATGTTTTTAAAAAATATTTAAAAAAATATATTAAAAAATCTTAGCCACTAGACTACTGCTGCCCATAGCGTCTTATGTACACCCTGTAAATGAACATGATCATGTTTTATTTTTAATGCCTATGAATACAAACTGTAAGTTTCACATTTGGTGACCCTATTTTTCTAGAAATATACCAAATTTTTGCCAAATCCTGCTGTTGCCATTTGTAAAATTTATGTTTACCTAGTCAATGAGGTCAGTTGCCATTTAAGAATGTGTACAAATACACGTATAAGCTGTGTATTCATCCATTCATCTATGCACAATGTACATTGTATGTAATAACTATTTCAACAAACAAGAACATAATAGCAACTGGAGGCTAATACAAAACCTTGTTTGGATCTTTCCAAATGGTAGTACAGCTAATACAAAACCTTGTTTGGATACTTCTAAGTGGTGAATCAATGGACCCTCTATGCATTTGAATGGATTTGAATGGTAGTAAAGCTTGCTACCAACACTGTTCAAATGGTATCACCATGTGTGTACAAAACCAATGGGCATTTTGGTAAGTGGAAATTTTGAATGGTTTCAAATGGTCAAACAGTAGGAGGGTTAAACGAACACAGAAAATTATAAAATTTGGATGTCGGAAACTGTTTCAAAGCGATGTATTTCAAAATGCGCTTGATTCTGATTGACAGCCATGCTGGCCAATCGGAGGACTGCACATGCCCTCGTGCAAGCTGAGGACTAAAACAGTGAGCCAGCATTTTATTAATTTGTGTTTTTATTTTACTCCAGTACTAATCCTTGACAATTTTTTTTTCGTTCAATGTCTAAAATAATGAAAGCTTATAATTTCCTTAATCCCATAAAATAGCAATTCAACATTTAAATCTATTTTTTACCGTCAAATCGGCCCAAACAGCCATTTATCTTTAAACACAGGCTCATATAAAGTACAGTATAGTTGTCGCGCATACCAGCAAAAATTCACCCAGGATCAGAGCTGCCAAATCTTCTGGATTCTGCGGAAGACTTCGCGTATTTGACGGTAATTTACTTACTTAAAATATATGCAAGGAGGCCTCTCCTTTTGGCACCAAAAGGAGAGGCCTCCTTGCATATATTTTAAGTAAGTAAATTACCGTCAAATACGCAAAGTCTTCCGCAGAATCCGGAAGAGTTGGCAGCTCTGCAGGATGCACCGATTCTGTTGTGACCTTGCATATCAGTCTGTAAAAAAAGAACATTATGAATTGCCTAAATCCGTTATTCTTGGAGTACTGTAGTGCCAGGGACTCTACTGTCACACTTCCTGTAGGCAATAGACTTCTGATAAATAATAATAATAATAATAATGTGTGGACTTATATAGTGCACGTATCCACCAACTGAGTGGTGCTCAAGGTGCATTATATTATTACCCCTGCTCATAAGGCTCATAAGGCTCATAAATCATTCCTGAAACCATCTCAGCTCCCTGGGGAGTATACAGCTCAATTGCTGCCATTACAGCGCATATAGGGCTAATCAACCAACTCTGCCCTCACAGGTACCCATTTAACCCCTGGGTGGAGAGAAGCAATTATGGTTAAGTGTCTTGCTCAAGGACACAAATGTCACGGCCGGGATTCGAACCCACATTCTGCTGCTAACACCAGAACTTGAGTCCGGTAAGCTAGACCGCTCGGCCACGACACTCCACATGATATAATACAATGATACAAGGGTCAAGCATCTTTTTGGGTGGACTGTACCAAGGACAGGCAGATCTGTAATCTCAGTGCAAACATGAGACAAAAGGAAACTTGACCGAAGGCCGAGTGTTATTATTAGTATTTACTACAGTACACGTATGTCAGATTTTTTTCAGTACACATAATGTACTTACCTTCAATAATTAACACCAATGCCACAACACCCCGCATGGCTATAAATCCAGTTGCTCAGAACTGCAGGTTGAATTTGTTTGTCAAAATTGATGCTCTGTTGGAAATTAAACAAACAGCACAGGTCTTCCTGTTAAAACTCACTCACAGGAAATTATTTTAAAAAGATTGGAAAACTGATTCCTGCTACAATATATGACAGAAAGTATCGTTAACAGGTACAACATTGGTAATTAATAAATTATCAAACAAACAAAGTGATGCCATGGCTAACATTTATTTAGTTCATATTTATCAAATAAACAATTTTTTATCTAAAAACTTACTTGAAGTAAAGTTGGTTCTTTAAAATTGTTTTGTCTGAAGTGATTTCATCTTTTAAAAAAAAAACGGGAATTTCTTTTTATGTTGTCGGACAGCAAGTTTTTGTAAAACATAAAAAAAGAAAAAACATGCAACATTTGTGTGTTGTTTTCTTAAAAACTTGAGTGCATTTTGTGATATTATTTTCACACATTTGTTTAATCAAATATATTTTCTTGATAATTAAAGGGTAGAATTAAACATTATCAAATACCAAAGTTGTACCCTTCCTTTAAACAATTTTTTGTTTTACATTCGGTTATGTTGTTGTGTTTCAGCTTTCTGAACTTAAGTGTTTAAACTTCTGTTGTTTCCTTCTTCATGAAATTTGATGTTATTGATTCTGTGGTCTCCCAAACACATGACCGAATGTAAAAGTACATACATGTACAAATCTGGACTCAGTAGAAACATTACCGGATCTACATGTACAATGTAGAACAAAAGTTTTTTGGTGTAAGGAGGAGGTGGGGTGGGGTGGGGTGGGGTGAGGTGGGGTGGGGTGGGGTGGGGTGGGGTGGGATGTGTCAGGGCCACACTTAAACGGCATGGGAACATTCGGGATGACTAGCATTACATGTACAGTGTAGGTATACATGTAGCACCCGAATGCAAGTGGATAAAACACATTTGCCTAGATGTGCCACCATGTAAAAATAAAAGAAATTCTGGAACCCATAGTTAAGCTAAACGGTCCAAAAACTTCCCACAATAGTCACAGATTATGTAGAATAATACTTACTCTTCAATTCAAGATTATTGATGAGATATTTGTCCAGAAATGTGCGTGGTTTTGAGGACGACATTTTGGTTGCGACTCCGACAGATTGCCGGTTTGACCTGACTTTTGACATGGTTTTGAGGTCTCATTGAAATTTCATATATTTGTAAGATTCTTCGATATTTCAACAAAAGTTGAAGGGTCAATGTGTGAAGCATCACTTTGATATGTATACCAAGCCATTTTCAATGGAGGAAAAAGTATTTAACAGGTAAGAAATTGTTAACTTTTTTGAAATAAGTGTTCAAATTTATATTACATTAACCCTAACCACCCTGAATCCATCAAAATCCATCCCCCTGTTTTGGAGGATTTCGGCGGATTCAGGATATCTCCACATTGAGCATATGGCGGACTTTGATGGATTCAGGATTTCAATAGCTTTTAACTGCTTGGTCATGTTGGTTGATGTATTTTGATGGATTATAGTTACATGTACTGTACATGTACAGCCAACACTTGTACATGTGCACAAGGAAACAACTTCATTGTCATTTCATTTCCACCTTGATGATTTGTTTTCACTTTTGGGAACAAGAGTTCATGGGTCTATTTGGATTGCATTCACCTATTGTCCATCTCCATGGTGGGAAACTTCAATGAGTGATACTGGTGTACAATGTAGTTTGCCTTAATAGTCAGATTATGTTTTTTTTAAACTAGACTCACTACTGCTGCCCATAGCCAGTCTTATGTACACCCTGTAAATGAACACGATCATGTTTTATTTTTAATGCCTATGAATACAAACTAAGTTTCACATTTGGTGACATTATTTTTCTAGAAATATACAAAATTTTTGCCAAATCCTGCTGTTGCCATTTGTAAAATTTATGTTTACCTAGTCAATGAGGTCAGTTGCCATTTAAGAATGTGTACAAATACGTAGATGTATAAGCTGTGTATTCATCCATTCATCTATGCACAATGTATGTAATAACTATTTCAACAAACAAGAACATAATAGCAACTGGAGGTAAGAATTTTATTCTTGTAGGGGCAATTTTGTTCTACACCGTACATTAAATCAATGGCCACATTTTGTCAACATGGATTTTAACATTATCTGGACTGTTTTTGAGCAATATAAACAAAAACTGTCTGTGAAAATTTTCGCGAACTTTCGCGAAAAGGGTATTTCTGGGATCATATCAACATGGCCAATTGTTGCGCGATGATGGCGGGTACATGTATGTACGCATATGGTCTCGAAGGAATATTAAAGTTCAAGTTCAGATATTGTTACTGTTGTACTTGTACAGTATTAATCCGCCCAAATTATGGATGCATTGCTTGGTTATTATTTAACAGTGAAGTGTAACATTGTTTAAAACTTTTTTCATTTAACTGGGCCTAATGATTGGAATTAACACTTTACTATTTTTTATTTTTATTTTTATATTCTATGACCACATAAACATCAAAATTTATGATAAAAAACATAGTGCTCCAAGTCACACTTGTTAATTTCCAATTTATTGCTTAATTTATTTAAAGTTCAACAGCCAATATCTCAAAAACTAAATGTCCTATTAGAAGACAAATAACACCATTGAATTCCTCACATTAATAGCTTCAGTTTAATGTATATAAAAAAACATACAGTATCTGTGTAATTTTTGTGAAATGAGGTACCATAATTGCTTTGATGGTCAAATTAGCGGCACACGGAGTAACAATTTTACAAATTTTAAAAGGTCATATTTCAAGAACCGAATGAGATATTCAAAAACAAATTGCACCGTTCATCTTCTCTCAGCTAGAGCTTCAATACATAACTTGACATATTTGGAAATCTTTTTAAATAGGGTGTTATAGCTATAACATGTACATGTATGTAAATTGACAGAATAGCATGACAATAGAAGGCTTCTCCTGTACGTATGCCTGTCAGTCAGTTAGCTAAATAATAGTGACTACACTAAAAATACACTTACAGGCAGGTAACTTTAGCATTCAGTCAATGCAATGTGTACAATGTGTACTTGAAAGGCACTGGATTCAACTAGACTGAATACTAGAATAACAATGATAAATCTCATGAGCTCCCCTGTCAGACAAAACTAGCACACTGCCAGTATAATCCCAAAGCAATAAATGAACTTTCTAAGAATGTCACACACTGCAGGACAGAAGTTAGTCAGCAGAAGTTAGTCAGGCATGAAGGGAACACAATTACGGATCAAGGAGGGTTTGTGGTGATGAGCTAGGGAGAGGAGGACAGACAAAAGACAGATTACAGATGAAGGAGCTTTATTAAGGAGTGAGGCAGATCTAGAGGGGGTGCATGGTGTTTAGGCAAAACAAAATCTGAGAAAAGTCTGAGAACAAAGTGAAAGAGAAAGAATGTCGTATCCAACCGTCACTTTTTAAGAATGTTTTGAATTTTTTTTGCAACCACTAACCAGTTAAAAAATGATTCTATCGTTTTTTGGGGTACAGAAAGCGAAAACCATCTTTAAAATCCACTTTTATGATGGTTTTCGCACTTTATAAGTATATTTCCCTTCTACAAAATCCTCCCCTTCAGAAAATAGAAGGATCCTATAGTTACCACATGTACAATGACGGGTTGGGGGAGTTGACAAGATCAGACTGACATGACTGAGGAAGTCATCGTATACCAAAAATGCTGATTTTTCTTGAAATAAATATCCTGGAATAATTTGAAGTATGTCCATCATCATCCATATGTTCTCCACCTTACTGTGTAGGCAAGATTACATTATCGGTTATATTGAATGAGAAAAAGTGGCGGTCGGATACAACATTCTACCCAGTGAAAGTGTGAGATTGAAGGAAAACAACAGTTGGAAAGGGAAGTAATTTGAAAAGCTAACAGACGAACAAACAAACAAACAAAACAAAGAAAACACAAATGAAGACTGCCACGTACGTGTAGGCCTACATGTATCCTCAATTTACCCTAAATGACGCACCTACATGTAAGGATATATTAGAATCAAGTGGACGGTAACTTACAAATGAAATTAGCAGTTTGGTGTTTCAGTTTGTTTCAGTGAAGGATTCTCTTTTAAAATGCGGAATTTCAATGCATGATCATACGCGTGGACGTCTTGAGCACCGTTTTTTGAGACCAAGAAGAAAGTTGAATCATGCTTCATCTTATTCCAGATGTTTGTAAAATTGTTTTTAATCTTGAAAATAAAAATATTGTTCTAGATTTTAAAAATAAAATGGTATAATTTGGAGAGCTCTCAAAACTTTTAATCAATATTCTTGAAAGACCAATAAAATGGAAGGTGGTTAAAATTTTTGCAAAAAGTACTTTAAAACTTTGAAATGTGTAAAAATTATGTTAACATTTTGTCAAATAAAAGATTTCTTTTCATAACCATGATATTAATGTTTCATTTTTTCAATAATTTTCCACTGCTGACGAAATAAACACCAACAAATTAAGTAGTCTTCGTTCGCTTCTTCTATATAAGGAATGTGTCCATTTTGAGGATCAGTATTTCTTTAAAAAATCATTGCAAATGCAAAGCATCCATATCTTTTGGTTTCCACAGACAATAGCTCGTTGACGGCATAGAACAATAAAATCACTGATGTTCGTGAAAAAAAGTTGAGGTCATGTAAATCCCTTACTATTTGTATCCAGTAAAATCAGTGGTTAAACAACTTTTTCCACTTTCACAATCACTAACTTTCCAGTAAATCATACAATTTCACTGTGATTTTTATTTTTTTAACAAGTATGACTTAGATAAGTTTATGCAACCATTAATACGCCATAGTTTTGTAAGTTTTCCGAGAAATGCTAAGCCAAAGGTAAGTGCGTCATTTCACGAGTATGGCGAATTACGTACATGGACGATACAGAAATTTAGTCCTGCAAAAGTGCAAGTGCAAGATTGATACCGGATCGCGGAATTCGGCAAGAATTCTTTAAAATATGACACATAAAACAACATTTCCTTCCAAATATGATTGACAGAAAACAAATTAAAGAAGATGAAAAGATAACGTTACATACATGTCCTCAAGTGGGAAAGAATGTCAAATCCAACCGTGTGCACAAGTAGCCCCACAAGTGTGGCAGTGCACAATACGCATGTACCGAGTTTTAGCAGACGACAAAATCAGAAAATGGCCACCAACCACGTCACACACAGGATGTGCACGACACATTCATTGTTCAAAATCCCCCTAAAATGTTGATTCCAAACCTTACTTTGAAGGAAAACTGGCCCAGCATGTGTAAACACTACAAATGTAGTAGGCCTACTTGTACTTCGCATTCCCACCACACCGACACTTACCGATATTTGTGAGCCCTGCATGCACTGCCGCCAGATCACAGATGGATATCGTCGCGATCCTATTGTGATGTTTCCTAGCGCAGCAGCCTGTGTACTCGCTTTTTAATTGTCGACTGTCCCCCCGTACTGCGTACATTATCAATGCATAATCACTGCATACTCGGTTCACTGGTCAGGTGTTTTGTTTGCGAAGCCGTCGTTTCGCATCAAATTTCGACCGCATAAAAACTGTAACTTAATTCTTGGGTCATGGGTTTAATGATCATGCGCGCGCAAGAACAGGGCGGTAAACAGATTTTTAGGTCCATGCAAAAGTATAGCCTACGGGGGCTAAATACCGCCAAACAAACAACAAAGTCAATCTTCCAATAAATTAAACATCAAACCGCCCCCAATAAATGACGCACCTAAGGTTATAATAATCAACTGGACGGTAACTTACAAATGAAATTAGCAGTTTGGTGTTTCTGTTTGTTTCAGTGAAGGATTCTCTTGTAAAATGCTGAATTTTAATGTGTGGACGTCTTGAGCGCCGTTTTTTGACACGCACAGAATTGTGGTCGTCAAAAAAATTGATGTTGGTATAATGACTCACCCCAAACTGGAAAAGTTTATGGGGGTCACAAAAATGTACCCTAGAAGAAAAACAGTTCAATCATGCTTCATCTTGTTCCAGATGGTTGTTAAATTGTATTTAATCTTGAAAATAAAAATATTGTTTCCATTTTTAAAATAGTTATCATTTAGAGAAGCTCTTAAAACTTTTAACCCTAACCCCCCTAGGTATTCTGGCTAGGAACCTTCCTGAACCCTAAGGCCCCCTATAGGTATTCTGGCTAGGAACCTTCCTGAATCCTCCAAAATCCATCAGTGCACTTTTGGAAACATGCCCACATCTTCAAAATGCACCATGCATTTTCGTTGATCTTTCATATTCAGCACTTATGGCCTGTACTTCTTGCCAGGTAGTAATTTTGCCCCGTTTGAAGAGGTGAAAGTACCAGTTTCCAACAGTGCTGAATTTTTCCCCAAAAAAGTGCCCCTTGGAGGATTTTGCAGGATCTGGGGTAGTTAGGGTTAATCAATATTCTTGAAAAACCAATAAAATGGAAGGTGGTTAAAACTTTTGCAAAAAGTACTTTAAAACTTTGAAATATGTAAAAATGCTGCTAACATTTTGTCAAAAAATAGATTTCTTTTCATAACCATGATATTAATGTTTCCTTTTTCTCAATAATTTTCCACTACTGATGAAGTAAACATCAACGAATTAAGTAGTCTTCGTTCGCTTCTTCTATAAGGAATATGTCCATTTTGAGGATCAGTGTTTGTTTAAAAACTCAGTTGCAAATGCAAAACATTCATGTTTTAAAACTTGTAGCTTTGCATTGGTGAGGAGGATAAGTAAGACTAATTGCGGTGACACCATGTGAAATTCTCTATTGAGTAGTAATTAGTTCTGAAAAGAACTGGAGGTACAAAAACTCGACGTTTCGATCAGTGTGCTCTGATCGTCCTCATATGTTTTGGTTTCCATAGACAACAGCTCGCTGACAGCATAGAACAATAAAAATCACAGATGTTCATGAAACAAAAATTGCGGTCATGTAGCCTACATCCCGTAATATTTGTATCTAGTAAAATCAGTGGTTAAACAACTTTTGTCCACTTTCACAAGCACTAACTTTCCATGATTTTTATTTTTATCAAGCATGACCTTGATAAGTTTATGCAACAAGTAATACGCCATAGTTTTCTCCCGAGAAATGCTAAGCCAAAGGTTAGTGCGTCATTTCACGAGTGCGGCAAATTGCGTACATATGAACTAGGCCTTTGTTTTGGCCTAATTTCATACCGGTAGATACCGGTAAGTTATTCCATAAGCTTTAGTCCTCATGCATTGGATTAACTCGCACTCAATGTAGTCACGTTGTACACTGAAGTACAGCGACACTTTATTATTGCAAAATGCAAATAGAAAGAATCAAATTTTGATGCGGCCCAAATATTATGCTACACCCACAATCTCATCTCGCTCGTCACAGCAGGCATGCTACATCTACTCAATGCGCACACGATACACACGCACTTTACACACCAGATCGGTTGTTTTTATTTTGTGGGAGGAATTCTGCCAAGGACCTTGAACTGATTCATTCATTCATCAATGAGTAAATGACGCCCGAAAAAAAGTGTGGATCCGTGAATAATGTTATACCATTTCCATGCACCGCTGGTGAAGGCTATACTACATGTGATTCGAATTCGTCACCGTACCGTATCATGCGCCATGGAGTTCCTTCCTCCATGGGCCTATACCCGGTATCACGAGCTGAAATAGTCAGCGGATATTGATGTACCGGTACTTTTGTGTTCTTTTGCATCACACCACAAAACCTCGAAATGTCAAACCTCAAACAGCTTATGAAAGACGGGGGCCGGATTGAGGCGGGAATTTAAACGATCATTCAGTTTCATTTAATGTCATGCAATTAACAAAAATGCGCATCCAATTTAAAAAAAAATACTCACCAACGTAACAGCATTTAATTTCGCCTAAAGCTTTCCACGGCGTACAGTTATAGTCATTCAAATCCGTTATTGGGCAAGCATTTGTGACATTTGGGAAATGAAATTTCCATGTTTCAATTTCAAAGTAGCAATTGGTTCACTCATGTAGGTTCCCCCACTTTATTAAGGTTCGTCGAATGATAAGGTTTCATTTCTACAATTCACTATGTTGACAGATAAAGATGACGAAACGGCAGCTCGTAGTCGTTACACGAGAATATCTGATGTAGTCCGAACAAGCGTTCGAGGGAAATGCTCAGGAATGCCCCCAAAACACACTAATGGAGAAATATGTGAGTGGATACAAATGATAAAAACAAAGTAAAAAATAAACAAGAATGTAGAAACATTAACCAAAACTTTAATGAGAAAAACACATGATTAAAGAAAGATTGGTGAGAAATACTTGTTTGAATTCCCATCGTGCGAAATTGATTGCCTGTAAACGAAATTGAAAATGAAACTCGAGCGCAAATCCTCATTCAAGCCAATCTGGTGAAATTGAATGATGGATGTGAACCACTAAAATGAATCACTCAAATCTGAAAGTTAATGTCTGAAAACGACATTGAATGCCTGAATTCTTAATTCGAACCGTAGTAGCAATCGGATTAGCAAAATCGCTGTAACACCAACGCGCGAAAACGAATTTAAATGCTAAGTGGACGAACTTGGCCGGGAAAACCTATACAAGTTTGTTGTCGTTTTCCTAAAAACGTGAGCACGTTCTTTGATAAAACCTTCATAGGTTAGTTTAATAATATAATTCTTGACAACTATAGAGGGTTAAAATGTACGTATTACAAATACCAATGTTGTGTACCTTCTCCTAAAAGCAGGTATATATACACTGTAAAACAATTCTGTATTTTTACAGAGAAAATTTCACAGAAACAGGATGTTTTTTATTTTCACAACACTTTTCATGTAAAAAATACATTTTTCTTGGATTTCAAATAACAAATTGCCTGTATTTTTAACATATGGATGTAAAATTATTTTACAGATTTTTGTAAACTATAAAAGCAAATTGGGGCGTTATCTTAAAAAAAAAAAACATCTATATTTTTACATCAAAGTGTCTGGCGATGCTGCTGCCATCACTTTTTATGTAAATTTACAGATTTTTTGTTTACAGTGTACACTGTAAATGCAATAACGCTATAAGAATCAAGAAAATCAAATAATGTTTTTTAAAAATATGAAAGTTGCAGCTTATTAATTATTTTATTGTGTCGTTAAAGATATATCGCATGTGTTTGGCTCAAAAGACCCAAAAAATTGAATTTCAAGAGCGAACGAATTTTGAAAGTTTTTATAGGTTAATATCGTTAGGCCTATTATTTTTTTTTAATGAAATTCGGATGTCGGAAACTGTATAAAAGCGATATTTAAAACGCGCTTGGTTCTGATTGACAGCCGCGCTGGCCAATCGGATGACTGCAACCTGAGCTGAGGATTAAAACAGTGACCCAGTATTTGATTAATGTGGCTTTTTATTTTACTGGTACTAATCCTTGACGGATTAGTTCGTTCAGTATCTTAAATGAAAGCTTATAACTTTCTTATAACCCCAGAAAATCGGCCAAATCACGGGTAATATTATTATCTTTAAAGAGATAGAGAACATTGTATCAAAGTGCATTGAGATTGTTCGTAATCATTCCAACATGCTTTCTCTGCATTTATATGACATTACTCACAATGTGTGCAAAATGTTTCATAAATATAGTGTAAAGCCACTATGTACACTCTTGGTATAATCTCGAACAACATAAATAAACACAGTTTTACATCAACCTTACTTGCGGTTAAATTAATGTTGGTATTGTACATGTAGCGCGTCAGCCTAGTTAATTGTAGCGGACAGAGGGCGCGCGACTAGCAGCGCAGGCAGAGCACTGACTATTACTGATGAACAATGTTTGTTTCAAGTGTTTGTTTCAAGTCTAATTATGACAAAATTATTATTTATTGGCTAGTTTAGTAATCTCTAGCAGGGAACCAATTATTAGCATAAATGAAATTTAGTCTTTGAATCGGGGTGGTGGTGTATTTTTGTTTTCCCCAAAAAATGGAGGATCTCGAACATCTCTGTGGGGTGGGGATATACTAATTATATTAGTGACTGAGCTAAATTCTTCTGGCTGGGTGGGATAATCCCCCTAAATTAAACACTGCTTAAAACAACACTTTTTATTATTATTATTTTTATTAAAAAAAATTACTATTAACAAATAATTGGCAGGCCCATGGGGGTGGGGGACCTCCGAGGCTCCGCCACTGCATTGAATAAAAAATATACTTTTGAAAATGATTTAACAAGATAACATTGTTTTGAGTTTGCAACCCAGGTCAACAAATCTGTGTTTTTTGGAACTGAACAACATCACAAATTCCGAAGAATAAATGCAAGGATTGATGAAAGATTTGAAAGAAGTACAAACCAAAACACCAATAAAAATGCACTCTGTGCACAAACGAACACCAGAAATTAATCAACCACGTTCATCAAACAAAATCCCTTGTAAAACTAACGGAATACAGTGCTTTTTATATACGCGCTGTGTATTACGTACGTTCTTTTTGTGAGGATCAAAATGGCCGCCGCTTGTGTGTGGGGGCTTCACGATTCTGTGTGCACGCGAATAGGCCAATGCGCTATCCTGTCAGGCCGTATTAGCATACGGACACTGATTTTGTTTGACAACGGGCATTTAAAATGGCCCTCAGAGTATGTCATGATTGCAAAAAGAAATCAGCTGATGTCGATATTCGACAATCTGAATATCTTCTGTGTGATTTTTGCGAATCAAAACGACAAAATCCACCAGTAGGCCTAAAGCAGCAAGAAGCCAAACCTACTTCTTCTGGAGCTGCAGCAAACCTTGTTGAATTGATTTCTTCACCGTTAAGAAACACCGCAAAGCCTACAACTCCCGCTACAACTTCTACAAATGTAACAGCGCAACCTACGGTAACTCCCGCTACAACACTAACGACTACAGAAGCTGCTGCTGCTGTCCATGAAACCCATTCGCAAATCATTGACCGGCTTAATGTGGATTGCCTGGATATATACGCAAATGCAACTAATATCCTACCCGCTATTCGTCAAGGTATGACATCTATCCTTCCCAAAGACACTGATCGGGCTGTAATTGCCAATCATGCCATTGAGATATGTAATAAACTAAGAGACCGTGCACAAAGACGAAAGGAGGAATTATCCACATCACCAACACTATCACAGAGCATACTGTTATCAACATCTGCGCCCCCGATTCCTCCCTCCTCGCCAAAACTAACCGCGGCACGTGTTGAGTGTTCACAGAACTGTAAACTTGGACATCTCGAAAGAGGAAAACATCACAACTGGAATGCAGTTTATGCCAAGGTCAGTACCACAAGATTTGTGTCGGTGTAAAAACATCTTCAAAACCTACAGTTTGGATTTGTCCCTCTTGTAAGAACATCCCAACCATCGTTAAGACACTCACAATGAATCTCGGTGAACAGGAGAAAGAACTGGTAAATCTTCGCCGCGAGAATATGGAACTGAAAGGACTTATACACGCACAAACAAATAACTACAAGAATCTGCAAAATCTAGTGGAACTTAAGAATACGCCTATATCAGTAATGGATGTGCAGCCCACCCCCTTGGATACCGCGCCTACGCAACCTGCAAAACCAGATAGTAAGTTGGGAACATCTAAGTCTTTACTGATCGGAGATAGCATGATTAGGGACTTTGAGGAACGAGGCTTGGGGAACACTAAGATTGAATGTCTCAGGGGAGCTAATGTGTCAAAGGTTCACCAGAAATTGAAAAATACGAGCGTTGATGGTTATGGAACTATCATATTGCATATCGCGACAAATGACTGCACCTCGCAAAGAAGCCAGAATGAAGCAGAGGACATCTACACTGAAATGATCTCGGACTTACAAACACGTGCCCCTAATACAGCGATTGTTATTTCTTCTGTGTGTCCCCGGGTAGATGACAACGGCCGTCACCAACCAGCTGTTGATACTATGAACTCCCATTTGCGTCAAATCGCTTCTGTGAAGGGCTGTATGTTTGTTAACAATGACAGCACCTTTAAGTTTCAAGATAAAGCAGTTGATGAGTCCCTTCTCAACAACGGAGGTCTTCACTTGAATAGGAAAGGGACCAGACGCCTACTACAAAACATCCACGAAGTTCACCCCATCATCAAGAAGAGGGCTGGAAACTCAACCGCGGACCCCGTTGGTCAAATTCCAAGCCCAGCAAGCGCAACTTCCAGGACTATGAATAACAACGCTCGCTGTCCCTCTGGATTTGACAGACAACGCCCGGTGCATTATACTTCTTCCGATCGCAGACGCAATTCGCAATTTCCCGTACGGTGTGATCTATGCGGCCTTTCTAATCATATGACAAGGGTTTGTAGACATCGCCAGCCAGTGCAGTGTCATACATGCCACGAATTTGGACACAAATCCTATGTTCCCGGTGTCAGACCATACCTATGTCGCGAGCGACCTAACTACAGCCATTGGCAATAGGATACAGCCAGCACCGTAGAATGTGTAAATCCATTTTCTATATTAACTGATGAACTTGATAATAATTATGAAAATGTTTCTTTAATGTATGTTGAGCATGTGAATTCTACTCGTACTGCAAATCCTAACCATAATGATATCCAGAGTAATGCTAATAAACGCCATAGGCGTGGTGGTAGAAAGAAATGTAATACTAATAGTAAATTTAAGAATGTCAAAATTGCTTTTAATAATGTCAACAGGATTCGACCAAAGATTCACGAGGTTGAAAAGTTACTTAAAGATGAATGTATTGATGTGTTTGGTATTGCTGAAACTTTCCTTAAGAGTACTGATGTTATTAATATTCAAGGTTATAGATGGGTGGGTAAAAATAGAATTAGAAAGGGGGGAGGCGGCATAGGCCTATTCCTTTCTGATAACGTTTGTATTATTGATGATGATGTCTTTAATTCGTCTTCAGATAATTTTGAAAGGTTATGGGTTAAGGTTTCTTTTGGCAAAGATAAACACTTTTATATTGCTGTAGCTTATTTCCCGGTTGAAGGCATTGATATTGACATTACTGATGAATTGTATGGGCAACTGCTCTCAGAAGTGATGCGTATCGAAAATCAAGAGGACAACCCTCAAATTTTAATAATGGCCGATATGAATGCAAGAATTGGTCGTGAAGTTAGCTATGGTGATCCAGTGTTAAATTCTAATGGCGAGCGCCTTCTTAACTTCCGTGATGATTCTAATCTTGAGATTTTGAATTGTTCTAAAACGTGTAGAGGTAAATTTACCTGGTTCAGAAACAATTTACAAAGTACTATTGATTACATGCTTTGTTCCAACAATCTTGTAAACCAGGTGCGCGAATTTATTGTTGATGAAGATCGCGAGTATGGATTAGGAAGTGATCACAATGTGCTACTATTGAAGCTTAACGTTATGAATAGGGACAGTAAGGATAATCAGAACAAAACGCGTAAAAAAGGTTAATCTGGGATATTAAACAAGACCAGGACTTTTCGGCTTATAAAGATAATCTGCGGGTTAATTTCTCTAATTGAGATGCCAATTCTTTTGTTGACCCGGATGGGATGTGGGATTCCTGGAAAAACAATGTCTTGGCGGCTGCGTCTATAGGCTTAGGCACAAAAGAAATAAAAATGAAACGCAACTCATGGTTTGACAAAAGTATTGATGATGGCATAAAAGACCGTCGAAGCGCTGCAAGATTACACAGGAAATGGGCTAAGGGTGAAAGGTCGGACAATCGTATGGGTGAAAATTTATGGAAAGATTACCAGGATAAACGTATTCATGTTAAAATCTTATTAAGAACAAAATTACTCAAATGCGTGTCGATCGCTCAATTGATATTGCTAACAAAGGGGGTCCTGCGTGTCGCGATTTTTGGAAGGCTTTGAGAAGTAACGATAATACACGTAAAAATTCTGATATACATTGTATTATAGCTCCGCAATCCGGTGATATTATTTATGACAAAGAGAAGATGAATTTGACTATTCTTCAATATTGGCGCACTTTGGGGAAAATGAATATGACTATTAATGGTATTGAGGGTGTGGTGAATGATGATAGCAAGAGTTGTAGAGTTAGGAATTTTGTTAACTCAATTAGAAGTCAGGAGTTTAGTTATGATATGGATGATGTTGGGAATTTATATGATGTCGAAATTAACTTAGATATTGTTTTAGAAGCACTGAACTGTGCCTAAAACAATAAGTCGCCCGGTTTAGATGGTATTACAAATGAATTATTGAAAAATGGTGGGGACTGTTTAACTAGGACACTTTTGGATATGTTCACCAAATTTATAGAACTTGAGAAGATTCCAGCGGAATGGAATCGTGGCATTATTGTCCCCATTTTCAAGAAAGGTGATCCGAAGGACCTTAATAACTATAGGGGGATTTCATTAACGTCGTGTGTTGCAAAAAATTTTAATAGGATTATTGCAATGAGTATCTCAAAACACCTAGAAAGTTCAAATGTATTGTCAGAGGTTCAAGGAGGTTTTCGTTCATCATATCGCTGCGAAGACCACATCTTTACACTGAAGAGTATTAATGCGTGTCGTTTAGCGGAAGGTAAGAAGACATATATGGCATTCTTAGACTTCCGTAAGGCGTTCGACACAGTGTGGAGGGATGGTCTTTTGATGGCAGCATGGAATTTAGGTCTAAGTAAAATTTGGAAATATCGAAACTGATTTCTTTGATGTTGATGAAGGAGTTAAACAAGGTTGTGTTTTATCGCCGGTTTTGTTTTGTATTTTTATCTCTGAATTTTCTAAGTTACTTAAGAAGCATGATTGGGGTGTGCGAATTCACGATGTTTGGGTTGGTAGTCTTTTTTGGGCAGACGACGTGGTATTATTGGCAAATGATGAAAAGGAATTGAATAGAATGTTGGAGGTAGCAGCTGAATTTGCGAATGATTGGAAAATGAGTTTTAACCATGACAAATGTAATATATTAGTTTCAGGTCAGCGTGTTAATAATGATAAATTGTGGAAGTTAGGTGATAAATATATTTCAGTAACCAGGGAATATAAATATCTTGGAGTGTATATTTCTCGTAACCTTACTGACCACCAACATATTGAGGAAGTTGTCAAGAAAGGTAACAGACTAATTGCGTATATCAAATCTGTAATTGATAATTTTGATGACTTTAATCGCGTTTACTATGGCGATGTTTTATGGCGAACGATTGCTCTCCATCAATTAATTACGCTAGCGCAGTGTGGATCCCTAGTAGTCAGTCGGATGTTGATAAACTCGAAAAGCTTCAGTTACAAATGGCGCGCTATATTCTGAAAGCCTCCCGCAACACGCCGCGTGCAGCTCTTTATGGCGACTTGGGTTGGGTCCCTATCTCTACCATGCAAAATACGCTTAGGATGAAATTTCTTGCGCGAGTTGTTAACTTGTATATGCATCGGTGGCCGAAACTTTTGTTAAATACAATGATTAGCTTAGATGACGTCAGTAACTTGCGTTACAATTTTTTAAGCCACACCCAGGAAGTTTTAGGCAAATGTGGCTTTTTTGATGTTATAGATAGTGCAAAGTTAGGGAAATTACCTCAGAATCCATACTGGATTAATTCTGTAAAGACTATTATTGTTGATATATCTGCAAATGATTGGAGGGACGAGGTATGCAGTAAAACGTCCCTTGCAGACTACATGACCATTAAAGATAATCCGGGCTTAGAGGCTTATCTTTTGGATAAAACTCGATTTTCACGGCGCGTCTTTGAAATTTAAAATTCGCTCTAATACCCTTCCACTTGACCGCAAAATCAGTAGGTGGACACCGGATATTGATGGGACATGTACTCTGTGCAATAATGGAGATGAAGATGTGAAGCACTTTCTATTTATTTGTCATGCGCTCCATTCAATTAGATCCGATGAGTATACTAAGCTTCAAGATAACCTTTTCAGAAACGATTGTGTTGATGTTTGGGAACTATTTATTTCTGGTAATCTAGATATTAAATACAGTCTTACGCTTGGTAGCACACCTTTATCCTATGTAAATAATGCAGTAAATATAGGTTATATTTTTGACAAGTTCTGTAAATCTTTTATAAAGCGCGCTTGGAAGACAAGAAATGTATTGAAATCGAATAGTGACTAGTTATGTACTACAATCTACGATGCTGTGTTATTATTTGTATATTACAAGTAAATATCTATTTTATATATTTTGTTTCATCTCATATTTTATATGGGTATGAGTGTGCAAATGTCGCACATATGTAGGCCTGTGTAGGTCTAAGTATGTGTATGGTATGTTTTAAGTTTAGATCGCGGTTTCAACGCGGCTGGTTCGTGGTGTGCGGCGGGAGGCGGAATATATTCAAAACAAGTCACGGCAGAGTGATTTTGAATGGATTTCGCCGTTGTCGTATACGCGCGAGCTAGCCGTATAACGTCGCAATCTTATTATTAAAGTATTAAATTAGTGTGCTTGTAAGTGTTTGGGACTAAAATGCATTTTTTACGGGCCTGCATGTTTATGTTTACTTTTCTGCACTTACCTTGTAGGCTTGTTTGGGTTCTGAACATTTTTTTAGCTACGGCGATTTCTAGTGTTTTTCAAATGTTTAGAATTGGAACGTGTTTGCAGGGTGGGAGGAGTCGGTGGACCATGTAGGACCGTATGTTTTTCCCTTTCACATAATAATACTATTAATATTATAATATTGTTGGTATATATTGTTTTCAGTAGTTCTTTTTGATGTATTTCTGAACGCACCGCCGGGAAGGCGTGTGCCACTGTTTTAAAAGTGTATGTTCAAATAAATAAATAAAATATATGAGATCAGTGAGTACAGATCGTGGAGGACACATGTACCCCCAACAAGGCGATATAAACTCCTCAAAAAAGTTCGGAAACTCAAGTTTGACTGACGATTTCTCTCTTGTTACCAACTCATTTTCCTTGCATTTGGTATCATTGGAAAGCCCTGTTATTCCTCTTTACAATGATGTGCCATTTGTTATGATTACGCAATTGGGGGATGTGCAGCACAGCTGAATATGGGGGTGGGTGTAAAGTGAAATGTTGCAAAATGGATTGCTATTGTCAAAAGTGTATTGACTCTTGCTGTTAGGAGTTGTTTGGAAGATGGATGTGTCTTGAATGATTGTCTGCTTACCAACCAATATTTAAAGGTTTTAGGCCATAAATGTGCGGGAAAAGTTCAGAAATCCACATGGCCTGTCACAATAAATTGCCTCCGGGATAGCAACTCTGTTGCCTATGTAGTTGAGTTTCAAACAGAGTAACAGAATTTGTCATTTTCTGCACTCAAACACCCAGTAATTCTCCATCAGTAACAACAAATCTCTCTCGCAGTACAATGAAACTCTCTATCAAAAGACAAAACAAGACGTAAGGAAAGTCTTTTTTCTGGCTTAATCATTGAACAGCTTCCTTCATTGAACAAACAATGTTAAGTCAAGAGCCTCCTCCAAGCAAAAGGGGAATGCACTGTATGACAATAGCAATGCATTTTGCAACATTTCACTTTACACCCACCCCCATATTCAGCTGTGCTGCACATCCCCCAATTGCGTAATCATAACAAATGGCACATCATTGTAAAGAGGAAAAACAGGGCTTTCCAATGATACCAAATGCAAGGAAAATGAGTTGATAACAAGAGAGAAATCGTCAGTCAAACTTGAGTTTCCGAACTTTTTTGAAGGAGTTTAGCAACGCCTTCGCGTGTGGCGCTATATAATTATGCACGTGTATTGCAAGGATTGGAGGTCACAAATTAAGGTTATTAGAGGATACACATAATTAATTACTGTCACATTGGATTCAACAATTATGTTGGATTTGGTGATTTATTAAATCAGAGAATCAATTCATTCAGTTGTCTCCATTGTAGATTATTTTGTCAGTCTTCGCCAACCCTAGAATTGAACCAAGGAATAGCGTAAACTTGTGTATAGGGCGGTATATTTCCGACCAAACGGGCCTACATCTCCCGGCCGATATTCATCCATCTGAGCCAAAGGATTCATCTTGATTTAAGGTCATATAGATAAATCATCCCTTGAAATATTTAAGTGACAGGTGCTATCTTTTAGTAAAATCAGTAAAATAATTTCCTAAATTAAATTTCTGTCATCCCTTGAAGGAAGGAAAAGTTATTTTCCCTTCCTCCATGGTCATCCGAAGACCACGTTGTTATGTATATCTTAATGCATTTTCACTGTGTTCTCGTTAAGGACAATGAAATAAGCTGAAACTTTCCCTGGTTGGTTTTTACACATATCTTTCAAAGCATAGATGCATTTACAGCAATCCATACACGTTCGTTTTTACAAAACGTGTATAATAATGGCATTTTATTTCACATCATTGACATATTATTTTAGTTCTCGTGTGCAGGCGTAAATTATTCACATTGCTGGAGGTAAATTATGTATACATAATTATGTATACATACATTATGTATACGTTCGGACTGGTAAAAGCGCTCGTGACTCACTCACTCACTCACTCACTCACTCACTCACTCACTCACTCACTCACTCACTCACTCACTCACTCACACACTCACTCACTCACTCACACAATCACTCACTCACGTTGACGACGACGACGTTGACGACGACGACGACGTTGACGACGACGACGTTGACGACGACGACGTTGACGACGACGACGTTGACGACGACGACGTTGACGACGACGACGTTGACGACGACGACGTTGACGACGACGACGTTGACGACGACGACGTTGACGACGTTGACGACGTTGACGTTGTTGACGACGTTGACGACGTTGACGACGTTGACGTACCTCAATTCTAGCTTCACACAATGTCCACAGACTCGACCAAAACAAAACACATAATTATTGGCCCGACTGATCCAAAATTTCTGCAAAAACTTTGACCAACTAATGTAGAAAGTGTTTTTTTTTCAGGAAGTAAATCCGTCATACCACACACACTCACCATTCAACTGAGAGGTTTACAATTTATGTTTAAAGCGAAATTATGCTGACATATTAATGGGTACTATCAAGTTGTATTATTTTGGAATGATAAATATATTTCTTCGCAATGTGACTGGTTTACACTTTGCGTGACCTTTAGAGTACCAGGGGGATTTCCTGCCGGGCAAAACTGTGTGTATTTGTATGCAGAGTTTGTACATTTTGTACTTCTCCACATCACATCAAGATCTACAGATGAATAAGATTTAAGATGTCTCTGGTTTCTGGTCTCCGCGCGCGTCACCTCAAACCTGCGAGTCGACATTTTTAGGTTTGTTTTTTGTTTTTTGTTTTTTTTGCTATGAAACGCAGCCAAAATTGCTGAATCGACTGGAATTCTGCCGTGCTGTGTTTTAAACGACTTTTTCACATATGGGTATGAACGTTTGCCCGATTTGTGAGGCCTCTCTCAGCCATACTTTGTTTATGGGAAGTTTGGGCTGGTTCCAATAACCGCGTACATGTATTTCATTGAATTTTGAAGCCGGCCTATGACCAGAAACCTGAGACATTTTTTGGCCTAATGTTTGCCCAACCTTGTTTTCCAAAGAAGATTTTTCATTTTCACTTCTTTTCATCCGACCCTGTCAAATGTCATATGCTTGCACTATACAGGAATAAATTCAAATGGATTAGGCCTATCTAGTTTCAATTTTTAGAAATCTAGTTTGGTTTTTGTGCAGAAATGCTGCATATTTTGGGTAATGTGGAACGGCCGAAAAGAAATTCTCATGAGGACAATTGAGCCCCTGGGAGGCAAAGTGGGCTATCCCACCTGTAGGTAAAAAATGAGATACATACACTACACTATAGCTTCAGGGTCAATGCATGTCCTGATCCCACTGGCATTATCATGAATTGTACTCTACTGCCCTCTATTGACAGTTTTAAAAATCACTCTCAACATCTTCAGATATGCAGATATGCAGATGTTCCAACTTTAAACCTCATTTACTCAAAACGAAATGTGGTTTTTGTGGGATAGCCCACTTTGCCTCCCAGGGGCTCAATTCTCCCTTCTATAACGCTGTTTCTGTGCATCTAGATACCATGGATATACTGATTACAGTGTCTCAGAGTGGTAACTCCAACATTAAATATTCCTGTGAGATGTTTATTTCAAAGTGGTGATGAGGAGAAGACCCGTCACCATGGCAGCAGAGGTGGTGAAACTTGTGGCAGTTGAGCTAAGTTCAATCCTGAATCCCATTCCAAAATGGGTGTAGCACTGCATATGCAAAAAGATCAGAACAATCAAATCTGAGCACACAGAATGTCTAAACCTTAGGTCTGAACATATAACTAGTTAGAAAAATATGTAACAATTCGCCTTATTCACGATAAAATTAATACGAAAGTGAGGCTGTAATTCTCACAACCACAATCTGTAGCTTACATACTGTATGCACCAGCGAGATGGCCAAATAATCTGATAGTTCCAACGAAAAGTTCATTACTGACTTAAGGAAGAAATAAATGGATGTAGCTATTTCCATTAATAACTGAACATTCAATGACATTTGATAGTGACATTTGTTGCCCCTGCAAACAGACAAAATTAGGCAGGTTACAGGTACACAAGGCATCTTGTATTCAGGGAATAAGACATAATATGGCTAACTCATGCATGAGGTGACAATGATGGATTTTACCTGGTAGTAGACGGTGTCGGGTGTTGCACTGTCTGGAGTCCACACTAGTCTGCCACCAACGACGGAATCGCTACAGTCACGCTTCAGATGCATCTTGTACTCCTCAAAGTTGTTGAAATCATAGGCAATGCTACCATCATCAGTGTATCTGCACAATGGCCCAGCTGCAAGAATTATAACACAGAGTACATCAAGGCGTGTAGCTAAACAAATAATCATGGGATGGGTGGGGAATTTGAACAAAATAGTTCCCCAAAAAAATTTTCACCCGGAAACTATTTTGATTGAGGTCACAGAGCAAATACCGGTACCCCTCCCCCAACTCTTAAGGGGGAAAAGAATTGAGTCACATATTTCGCTGTGAATCTATTTTTTGTTTAAATTTGTTGTCAAGATACAAACAATTATAATAAATTAATATACCGGTAGGTTTGGGAAGGGGAGGAGGGAGACCTCTCCATTGCCTCCCGCCCCCTTTGCTGCTCCCCTGTATTATGCTAAAGCAAATCTGGGAGAATATACTGGACTGTACTTTGACACTTGTTTTCCTCTGTCTTACTTCCTTGGTAAAAAATGTATTCTTACTGTCCCATTTCCAATAAAGCAATTATACTTCTGTGTGTGTAGATAATAGATAATTGGCATAAGTGGAACGCCCACCAACATATGGGCTGGTTAGCTCAGTTGGTAGAGCGCTCGTACGGTAATCGACAGGTCGCGGGTTTGAGTCTGGCATCAGCCAATTTTTCTTTGCTCGCTACCCATTTATTTATTTATTTATTTATTTATTTATTTATTTATTTATTTATTTATCGGACGTGTGTTCCTTCGAGCTCCGAGTAAGTCTTTAATATTTACTTCTTTAGACCTCTTTAGGTCCTTGTTTTCTTATTATTATATTTAATATATGATATAGGTCTAGCTAGACCGAGCCCACTGTATATAATTTTGTCATTTGCTTGTTTTTTTAGTCCTTTTTTTCGCCTATACTGTGGCGTTTTGTACTGAGCTGGCCACCATGGCCACTCAGGCAGAACCACCACGTAATGTTAGCGCGTCTGGTGCACCCAGACCCATTGTTCCTGATGACGAGCCGTTTAAGGGCGTCACCAGGAACAATGGCTTTGCTTTCAAGGCCTTAGATAACGTATCTATTGAATCCTATCTTGATAAATTCCGTGAAACCATGCCTGAAAAGCACATCGTCTCTGCCAGTCGTATTTCTAACAATCGCATTGCTTTGTACGTGAGTTCCATGGAGGAGGTCGCTGAAGCCATTGCCCGTGGTTTGACATACGGTGACTCCTTCTTGGAACTCACCCCTCTCATTCAACCTACCACTCGCCTTACGTTATCTAATGTCTACCCTGAGATTCCCAATTATGTTCTTCTCCACAATATTTCCAGTTTCTGTAAAGTAGTGTCCGCTGTCAAACCCATACCCCTTAGGTTAAAAAACAAACAGCTGTCTCACATAATGTCTTTCCGCCGACAGGTTCAAATCATCCTTAAGCCCAATATCACCCTCCCAGACCATATCAATTTTTCTCATTCTGGTGTCAATTATCGAGTATTTTTGTCTATTGAGTCAGTTCGGTGCTTCAACTGTGGGGAATATGGTCACATCAGTCGCTTCTGTAAGAAACCCCACACCCAGGCCGATGCTAACGAACCCAACCCCCTCAACCCCCCTCCAGCCTTCATGCACAAAAAATCAGACCCAAAGCACCCTCCGAAGTCCAAACCTAACCCTCCCGTCCCCTCCCGAGCCTCGATACGGGGTGATCCTTTAGCGGGACCCTCGGTGTCCCATGCTGCTTCTGCTGGGCCAGCAGCCGCCGCTGCTAGTAAGCCGAGCACGGCTTCGACTGCTGCTACTGCCATTACTGCCGTTCGAACCACTACTGCCATGGCAGACACCAGTGCCGAAACTTCACCGCCACCCTCTCGGGCATCATCTGACGGTCCCTCCAACGACTCCCCAATGGACACCCACAAGTACATCTGGGGTACCCCACCTGCCCCTACTAGGCTCTTTTCTGATATCGTGTCAAAACGAAAATTGTCACCTCCCAAATCCACTGATGATAGCCCCCATCTCACTCCCTTGAAATCCCCACAACCCCAACGCAAACTTCGCAGGAAGAATGCATCTTCAAATAAACCGGACACCCCAACCCTCTCTCAGGTCCTGGATTCTCTGTCCCCCTCCATACTCGCTCCCAATGGTGCCACCATCACTCCAATGCCCTCCGTTTCAATTCCTCCTACCGACAACTCCACCCTTTTTCGCACTACGCCCACTCCCCTACGCCCATTCCCTCTACCCCCTTTCCACCTACCCCCACCCCTATCCCCCTATCCCCCTATCCCCCTACCCCTACGCCCTTTTCTCCAACCCCCTTTTCTCCAACCCCATCCCCTTTTTCCCATACCTCATCTTCCCCTAACCCCACCCCTTCCCCCGTCCTTGAAATCCCATCTACCTTTTCAACTCCCAACTCCACAGCTGAAGCGACCGATACTGACTCCTCCGTGTGGGATGACTCACAGAACCTGTCGGACAGTGAATTATCACAGACTCTTTTCCCCTCCTGTCCAGGTCCCCTCAACCACTCTCAGCTCATCCATTTTCTCTCCTCGGTCAAATCCCAAAGAAACCCCAAGGCAATTGCCCAGAAATTCACTACCGATACCGCTGGTTTGATTCAGCAACTCATACCCTTGACAAATAGTCCCCTGGTCCAGAATAACTTGCAGCACATGCAGGGTTCGCAAACTAATTAAAAAATTGAAGTAACTTTATTTTTCTCCTTTATGATGTTGAGACGACATACCCTTTCTGCCCTGTTAATGGCGCTGTCACTAATTACTCTAAACACTGGAGGTTGTCACAATACCACCCGTAATGTCGCCTTTACTCGCTATTTTTCGAACCTTACTCAAAGGTGTGATGTTATTCTTTTACAAGAAACTTACTCTCTCAGTGAACAATGCTTGTGTTGGAAAAGTTGGTCTAATTATACTCCCCTTTGTGCTCCCGGTACTACACCTGGCTCGGGAGTTACTATGCTAATTAATAACAATATCGATCTTGTTTCCTCCAGTGTTGTCGCTACTGGCCACCTCCTTTTTGCCCAAATTAAGCACCAAAACACCTTGTATAACATTTATAATTTACTTGTCCCCCAAACTGACAACATTGCCATCCAAACCCTTGAGAAACTTAATAACCACTGTGACCAGCACTTTAGTGACGGCGCCATTAATATTGTCGGAGGTGATTTTAATTGTACTTGCGATCCTTCTATGGACCGCGCAGATAGGCTGACCGAACATCGTCCCCGGGTCTCAACGGCTCTCAAAAATGTTCTTACTAATTTTAATTTGTGTGATGTCTGGCGCAGACGAAACCCCCGAGTTAAACGGTATACCTGGATGAGGAAAAACCTTTCTCTCCCGACAAAATTTCTCAGGTTAGACTTGATCGACTTTATGCTCCTCCCACTTTGATACCAGCTATTCGCTCTTGTCAAATTATTCCTTGTTCTCTGTCCGACCACTCTGCCGTTCATCTTTCTATCAAACCTCCTTCCTCTCAACACAGAGGCAGTGCTTACTGGCATTTCAATAACTCTCTTCTCATTGACAAAAATTTTCGTGAAATTATACATCTTTTCTGGTCAAATTGGCAAATGGAAAAACGTCATTTTAACGACGTATGCAAGTGGTGGGACCTCGGCAAGGCCCAAATCAAAACCCTCACCCAAAAATACAGTTCCAGACTCGCAAGAGAAAACGAGCTGCCTTTCTTCGTATTAATTCCCCAAATTGAGGAGCTTCAGTCTGCTCCAGACATCACACCAGAAGCTCCAAAAGGTCCTCAAAGAACAGCGCGCAAAGAATTAAATATTCTTTTTAAAAAATCAGGCTCAGGGCCCTCGTCCGATCTCGTTTTCAGCACCTTAACGAAGCTGACACTAGCTCTTCTTATTTTTCAACCTTGAAAATCTCATTCTATTTCTAAAACCTCTGTAGTATTCGTCTTCCTGATGGTGAAATTACTGACAACCCGGATGAAATAAAAAACCACTGCCGGAACTTTTACACTAATCTTTACAGTCGCGTTCCTACTGACGAGGACGCCCTAGAGCCTTTATTATCCGATTTATCTCGGCATGATCCTCTGGACGCAGAGGATCTTGATGCTCCTCTTCGTCCGGAGGAACTTGATTGTGTTGTCAACCAGCTTGGCAAAAATAAAACGCCTGGGTTTGACGGGCTGACCTCAGAATTTTTTGTTTCCTTTTGGTCATTAATTAAAAACGATCTTTTCGACGTTCTAAATTCTGCTGTTATTTCTGGTTCCCTCCCCCGTTCTTTTCTGAAAGCTGTGATCACTCTCATTCCTAAAAAAGGTGATCTCTCTGAAATTTCCAACTGGCGTCCTGTCTCCCTCCTGAATACTGATTACAAAATGTTTGCCAAGCTTCTTGCAAATAGACTAAAACAATCCATCAGTAATATTATCAAACAAGATCAATCTTATTGTGTGCCCGAACGCACTATATATGATAATTTAAACTTGATTCGTGACGTTATTAATTTTTGCAATGTTAATGATTTACCTTTGGGCGTGGTCAACCTTGATCAGCGTAAAGCTTTTGACAACGTTGACCACGACTATTCAGCGACGGAATGAATAATATTGTTAACAAAATCGTTCCACAGAAGACATTTTCTGGGAACAGAGGACCACCATGGTTTACAAACAAACATAAAAAGATGACCAGGAAGAAAGAGAAATTATACTGCCGGGCCAGACGCTCCGGACGTGATGTGGACTGGGAAAACTATAAGAACTACAAGGTTAAATTTAACAAATTCATCCGTTTTTCAAAGCGTACGCATGAAGCCGACATTTTAAACACAGACGAGCCCAAAAAATTCTGGCGTTACGTAAGATCAAAGAAGAAAGATAACACCGGAGTTCCAGTACTCAAAGTAAACAACATCATCCTATCTAAAGATGAAGAGAAAGCTGAAGCATTCAGCAACCAATTCCAGAGCATTTTCACGAGGGAAAATTCAAACGCATCCAGCATGCCAATCATCATCAAACCTCACTTTGAAGACATGCCAGAGATCACTGTCAGCATAGACGGAGTTGAAAAACTCCTTCGCAACATAGACCCATCAAAAGCCATAGGACCCGATAACATACCAAACCACGCTCTTAAAATAACTGCTCACGAGATTGCACCCATTCTTTGTATGATCTTCCAGCAGTCGATTGACACTGGCGAGCTCCCCGAAGACTGGCGTAAAGCAAATATCTCTCCCATCTACAAAAAAGGACCTACGACAGATCCGGCTAACTACAGACCAATTTCCCTAACAAGTGTATGCTGCAAGATCCTAGAACACATCATTGACAGCAACCTGATGAAACATCTTGAGAAGCATCAAATCTTGGCTAATACCCAGCACGCCTTCAGAAAAGCTAGATCGACCGAGTCGCAACTTATCTTAACTACACATGACCTCGCTAAAAACCTTGACGACAAAACCACCACTGACATAGCCATTCTTGATTTTTCAAAAGCCTTCGACGTTGTACCTCACGAGAGACTCCTCCTCAAGCTTGACCATTACGGAATCCGTGGCACCAACAAAAGATGGATAAAATCATTCCTCACCACACGACATCAAAGAGTGACCGTAAATGGGAAAGCCTCCACCTGGCAGAGAGTACTCAGCGGCGTACCGCAAGGAACCGTCCTAGGACCACATTTATTTTTATTATTCATTAACGACATCCAAGATTCAATAACATCCACCGTCCGCCTGTTTGCTGATGATTGTCTCCTCTACAACACCATTGCCAACCAGGCCGACGAAAATACACTCCAAATCGATCTGGACAAACTTACTAAATGGGCTGATACATGGGGAATGCGATTCAATGCTTCAAATGCAACATCATGCGTGTCACCAACAAATGCAGACTGACTTCGCCAAACTACAACATGGCGGGAACCAAACTTGAAACCACAAACGAATGTAAATATCTTGGCATTATCATCCAAAACAACCTCAAATGGAACCAACAAACCCAACATGCTGCAAACAAAGCCTCAAAAATGCTTGGCTTGTCAAACGAAATTTCCACCATGCTTCGAGAAACATCAAAGAAAAGCTCTACCATACCATCGTGAGACCACACCTTGAGTACGGCGTAGCAGCATGGGATCCTCACACAACAAAAATATCAACACTCTGGAAAGATACAACGGAGAGCAGCCCGTTTTACCACAAGTGACTACTCGCGCGAATCCAGCGTATCACAAATGATCACCACTCTAGGATGGGATAGCCTCCAAGATAGACGTAGAGCCCACCGACTAACCTGCCTGTACAAAATTACAAAAAATCTGCTTGACATCTCCAAAGACTACACCAAACCAAAGACTGACAGGAATAGACGAGGACATAACCAACAGTTCAAATTATATAGCACAAGACTGGCACCCTTCGCAAATTCATTCTTCCCGAGGACCATTACCGAATGGAACAGTCTACCACAAACGACCGTCTCACAAATCTCCAAAGTTGCATTCAAATTAAACGTCCTAGCAAAAAATTAGTATAACCACCCATTGCACCTCCTGTTAAACTTCCCAAGCGGAGGACTAAGGAGGATTACCAACCAAGTACCAAGTACTATCTTTTCAATGTTATGAGAGCCATGGGATTCGGGGACAAATTTCTTTCTTATCTCCATCTTTTGTACAGCAGTGCCGAGAGCCACATTAAGGTGTGCGGTTCTTTGACCGCACCTTTTCCTTTTGAGAAAGGCATCCGACAAGGTTGTCCACTCTCGGGGCTGCTGTACACCGTTGCTATTGAACCCTTTCTCAATACTCTTCGTAAAGATTTGCATGGGCAGGGTTTCCCTCTGCCCAACACTCAAAATTACTGTTCGGTTTCAGCCTATGCTGATGACATCACTATTTTTATCACCTCCGACCTCGGGTTTGAAACCATTCAAAGGGTGTATAGTCTCTTCAGCGAATCCTCTGCTGCAAGGTTAAATTACGAAAAATCCAAGGGGTTATGGGTCGGGTCGTGGACCAGACGAACCGACAATCCGCTAAATTTCGAGTGGAATAATCAAGGTTTAGCCTTCCTTGGAGTTCACCTAGGTAATAACAACAACTACAATCAACAAAACTGGAAAATTGCAAAGACAAACTTGCCAAAACACTAGCCTGCTGGAAACATCTTTTCTTTAATCTGTCCCTCAAAGGGAAAAGTTTTAATTGCTAATCAGTTAGCTGCCACTAAAATCTTTCACTGTCTTGCCGTCCTCCCATGTCCTGAAAATAACCTACGTGAACTCCAAGGCTTGCTTGTCGATTTCGTCTGGTCCAACAAACGACACCTACTTAAAAAACGGACACTCTTTCAGAGCTGCGACAAAGGTGGGCTAGGTCTAGCTTGTCTCCAGGCACGCAGCCTCACTTTCAGATTCAAACTTCTTCAGAGGTATTTCCTTTCAAACCCCCACCCCTGTTTTACGTTAATGGATTGCAATTTACATAAATACAAACGTCTCAACCTCAGCTATCAACTTTTCCTTTTGGATCTAGACCCTAAATTCTTTACTAGTCTTCCCCTTTCTACAGTGAAACACTGCGTGCCTGGAAAAAAATCGGCGCTCGAATCGAATTACCCACAAATTCAGTCAACCATTATCATCAATCTACCAATCATTTATCCGCCCCTCGTTAACCCCTTGCCGGGCGGTGCGGCCTTTGCTGCAAGACTCTGGGCGGGTGGCACTCACTTCATCAAGCAACTCCTCAACTTCAACACCGGAAAGTGGCTTCCGGCTAAAGACATCCATCTGGTCCCTTCCTGCATCCGTCCTCCTTCTGTTCGTCTTTTTCAACGGGATATCTCTCGCCTGCACCACACCATATCATCTTTCTTCCCAGAACTTTTCAATCTCGACGGTCTTTTTCAACATGTCTCACCACTCGAAGATCTTCCCACTCGCCCCTTTTCGCCGAGCTGTGTCTTCATCGACAAGGACACAGATGTGTCCTCACTCATCAAAATCGCTTTATCTTCTCTTCAACCAGAAAATCAACGACAACTCTTCTCCAACTTTAACACCCTGGCATGACCGTGGCTATTTTCCGTCTTCTTCACATCCCCTGAGAGAAATTTACCAGCCGCCAACATCCAAGAAAGAAGGGGACGTCCAATATAAGCTTCTACACAACGTTCTGCCCTCTCTTCCAGTCTTACATCACCTCAACTCCAACATCTCTTCTGACTGTGGGTGGTGCGGCGAGAGAGGAACCATCACACATCTTTTTATTACTTGCCCATCTATACAACCAGCTCTCAACCTTCTTCACAGCCTCATCAGTCGTCTTCTTCCAAACCTTCAACTAAATTTTGACATTTACTGGACTCTCGTTCCGCCTGCTCAGAGTCGAAACAAAGGGGCTGTCCGCCTGGCAAATTATCTTAGCGTCAGCCTAAAAAACGTCATTTACTGGCTATATCGTACCTCAAACCCCTCCGACCCCTTATTAGTTTGGCAATACCGGTTGAAAAACAAAATCATCTTGGAATTCAATTATCATAAGCTGAATAACTCCATTCCACTTTTTCTCACAAATTGGTCAATTAATAACACTCTTTTCGATTACAGTAATGATCGAATGATATGGTTGATTTGAATTACCGCGTTTTATTGTTCTCTATAATTTTCATTTCTTTACCCTTGTCTTATCCCTAGGTTGACGGGCTTGAGCAGGTCTCGTCGCTTCCCAGACGAGCCGTGGTGTTTTTTCGCCGCCCAAGCCCGCCACCTATCCCGCATGGGGACTGGCAGGCACTTTTGTGCCCACACCAGACGCTAAGGAACCCATGCCCCTCCCGGCTCCCTTCCTTTCTCCTCCCTCCCTCCCCAAGACAAGGATATCGACAATGTAAAAATGTACTTTACTGTCAACTCCCTTTTTCCCCTCCTCTTATGCTTTGTTGCTACCCTTTGGAAGGACTTGGGGCATCCAGCTTCCGAAGGTGGCAACTTGGCATTTCTAGTTAAAGTTTTTGTTTCTGGTTTTCATTGTATCAATTCACTACTATTAAGGTACTGAATGTATTTCTTTACAATTCTTTTAATTTTGTATATATCTGTTTAATATGCTGCTTTTTCAAGAAATTTGAAATAAAGTTCTCCTTTGAAAAGTAAAAAAAAAAGTATTTATTTATTTATTTATTTATTTATTTATTTATTTATTTATTTATATAATGTGTGATTTTTCTTGTACCAATGGAATGAAAATTAACTACTATGTACGTGTATATAATTATTTTAATTAATTATATAATTAACTATGTATGTGTAAAAATAATTATGTATCTCTTGTTTGTTTCAGAGTTTGCATGGTCTTGTTCATGTAGCTGCTGCCGTTTGCAAATCCTTACATTAGAAGTAGTACATTAGAAGTAGCAAACCACCAAAAAAAAAAAAAAATCGGCGCGCAAAGTCGGGCCGCGGCGCTCCCGCGAAGAGCCGATAGCGAGCTCCTCTTTGCCCCAGCGAACCTTTGTGGCACAAAGATTTAATCTACAGCTAAATTTCGAAGCCCTTTGTTATGCTAATAAGCCAACCATGCTCAGCGGCTGTGCTACCGACCGACAAAATGCCACAATGACATTTATTTCATAGTCCCCTGTGGAACAATTGTGGCTCCATGGGGCTCTCATTCGGGAGACTGACAAAACGCCGCGACTGAAATCCTTTGTGTCAGTTTTGAGGATGCGCTAAAAATAGAGCATTTTTTTCCCAAAAGAATGTTGCTACCAGAGGTTTGGTTTAAATAGATCTAAAATAAATATTTTAGGGACCTATTCAGTACTGACTGAGCGCACACGAAAAAAAGTTTTTATGGGCTTAGCAGTCGCTTGCCCGTGTTTCGTGCCCGTGTTCTATATTATTTTTTCACATTGGGTCTGCAGTTTGTTCCTAGGTCACGAACCCGCTATTGCTTAAAGATGGACTACAACGGAATAATGATAAGTGCTGTATTGCTGTTTTCGTTCGAGAAATGTGTAATGATTACTAACATATTATTATTATTCAATAAAACTTGTTCCTTCATGCAAAAAAAAACTCAATTTGATCGGCGTTCTACGACCCAGAAAAGCCCAGTTTCACCAAAAGCCCTCAACTCATGAATAATTCATACTTCGTGTGTGACGCTTTGTTACCCGCCCCACGCACAACAGTCGATCGTGTGTACTGTATGCATTGGAAGCAGGCCATTTCGTACCTTCGCAAACTCGTACCTTCGCAAACTCGTACCGTCTGTTAAGTCAAGTCGTACCTTCGCAAACTCGTACCTTCGCAAACTCGTACCTTCGATTAAGTCAAGTCGTACCACCGGTTTTTTGAAACTGTTACGTGGTTTGGGTTTACGAATGAATAAAATATTAGAAAGTGCCGGGTTTTTGCGTGAAACTGTTAGAAAGTGTCGGGTTTTTGAGTTCTGGTACGGGGTTTGGGTGACGTGTCCAGCAGTCCGTCATCAATTAATGCTTTGTTAATAATAGTGCAGTACTGATTATTTGTCAGACAACAGCCTTGATGTCCCTTAATTAGTTTCCTGTCAAACCCCGGTTCTTTATTTGTCAATGACTTCCACCGCCATGGCCTGCACTTGTACAGAGTCATCGAGCTTCTTCACCACGAATCCGCCCTGGTGTCTCTGCAGATGAAGCTGGTCAGAGAATCCAAGTTGCGCCGGTACCAACGCAAGCAGTACCAGCGTGTTCAAGGCAAAGTATTCCAAGCCTGGGATCGGTACCTGGCTGGCGAACTGACGACATCGGGTCTGCTGTCAAGATGCAGTCATCTCAACGGACCAGTGTGAACAAACAAACAAAACCATCGGCCCTTTTCAGGGCCACCACATGCAATGCGGAACAACAGCGGACAAGCGACATCTTCTAGAACAAAAAAACAGCGAAAATGTCCGATAGCAGCGAATATTGGGAAGATCACAGTATAGATGAGGAAGAGGAGTTTCATATAGGCACTTCTGAGGATAGTGATGTCAGCTGTAGCGATGAGGGGAGCTCCCCAGACGAGAGAGAAGGCGAACTTAGATGACGAATAAGTCGAAGTACGTGGCGCTGAACCATACCGGTTCGAGCCACTTGCGGCGCCTGCAGTTGACCAGCCCGGTGACGGTGATCGTCAGGCCGAAGACAACGAACCAAATCCTGATGATAGACGGCTAAACACAGACTGGTAAGCCCACAAAATGATTAATGAATGAAATACTGAATGATGCTTCGTTTGATCAATTCGTTTCTGCTGTACAAAAATAGTTGTAGGCTATACTTGACAAAAACATGAACGAACATGATGGAGACCCAAGGTACATAATGTAGTAGTACATGTACATTATGTGTACAATTGTACATGTGTACAATACATGTACAGTGGAAATTTGTGGGTAATTACTATGTCTTGCGTTTTATGATTTGTTGGCAATATTAGCCAGTATTTATGAAGACATGATGGGAAAGTAATCACTGCTCAAAATTCAAATAAAATCATGATCTTTTACCATCATGCTTTAAGCATAATTGACATTTAGTCTTTCCCTTCAAATCAAAGGTTGTAGCCCCCTGCACAATAAAAATGTTTGATCTGCCCATGGAAAAATGTATTCCTTCGTGATGTACCTGTCCTTGATCAGTTCATGGGGGATGTATTTCAAGATCAATTTTTAAGTAGTGCAACCCCAATGACAAAGTTACTACAATTATATTTTCCAAACTTTTTTTTTTGTAATAGGTGTTCGTGTGGACATTGTGTTCTTCAGCCTTTGCTCGCAAACTGTATATGTTGCAAAGAAGTTGAGAAGACAGAGAACATGATGCGGCAGCTGGACATAAACGTGGATGATCCCAACCAGTGCCTTACCATCCATGAAGTTGGTTTGATGCGATCTGCCTCCACCCAGGAGTGCTTGCAACAGCGTATCTTCAGAGATGCAGTTGAAGGAACGCTTGACCAGTAAGTGATTTGAGTGTTGACTGAATGTACAAAGCCAATGTACCATCAATTTCAATTAATATTTTAGAGCAATGTCAGTTTTGAATGATCTGCATATCAAGCAGATTACTTTTGATAATGAGCACCGGTGTTTACTTCAGAGTAACCGCACACAACTGAATATGACCTTGGTTGACCCACGTGCATCTATATCTTATTGTACATGCATTACATGTATGTAATTGTTTACTTTTGATCATGATTGCCTTTTGGTATGGTTATAGTTTTATAGCATTTCAGTTTCACATGGTGTTAACGTAAACAATGTCGATACTCCACCATGCAAATCACAAATCTTATGTTTATAATTTTGTCTGATTTTTTGTTTTGTTTTACAGAAAATATCGCCATGTTGCATATCGGCAAGTGGTGAGGTGGTGTTATCTTGGCCGTTTCAACCGGGTGCCACTGCCATCATGTGTAATGGACGCAATCCGCAGGACGTTCCCAAACCCTGATGGACAGTACAAAGGATTTTCGTGTCCACCACTGGATTAGGCCGATTTGCTTTGTTTTATTTTTTAAATTGGTAACATTCTTCCCTAGTTATAATGATCTGGAGGGAGTTACAAATTATTTGGTGCGTTCATAAACCATGATCAATGGCCTACTCAATTACGTGTGTATTTCATTTTGTGACTTTTCGGGGGGGGGGGGAGAAGTTTATTAATTTAGCACTAATGTGAAATAAACTTGTTTTATGTTGCCAACAATACACTATGGTAAAAACATTACAAATTCGGTATGGCAGAAAGATGCCAAGAACTGAAAATTTTACAAGACCTTAGTACTTTCGAATAAAATGACAAGACAAAATAGGTATGTATTTGCAACCAACAATTGAGTTTATTTTTGAGGTTAAAATATCAAAATTAAAAAGTTGCCTCTTGATGACGAAAACAACTTAATCAAAATCCTGTACATACTTGTTTGGAACTTGGCCATTGTTCTGTTAAACCGAACTGGAAATCCTTTGAAATTGTTTCACACTTGCTGCTCTTTTCCCAGGAAAAAACTTAAATCAGCATAACTCTACTGCTGAGCAGGTTCAGATTTTCTTGGATTAAAGCTAATTCAATTAGGTTTTTTGGCTTTGCATCACAAAAGGGAGAAGTGTGACAAAAACTAATATTGTAAATCTCATGTTGGTAAATCTCATGTACTTCTGCCTATAAAACTTAAAACTTGTTCTGAGTGTACAGTGGCAATAAATTGTAAAATACAAGAATAGAATAACAATAAATGTGTACAGGCCATGTCATTCTGTCTTCAATCAAATATTAATAAAAAATATAAAAGACATGTATATAGCACCAAATCCATTTGAATAAAATGCTCCCAGGCCCTTTAAATATAATAAAATAACCTAAAGTAACAATAGCAAAGATTTTTTTTAATTTGTTTTTTTATGCAATTCGCCCCACACAAGGCCAATGGCCACTCCAAGGTGGGGGCTACTAAGTCATTGAGTTGTTACAACGACTCCACACTGAAGAAACCAGCCCCTCGCACCGAAACAAGACAAGTTAATTGCCAGCTTCTTCACGGTGCGAATAGGACTGGGAGGGGTAAGATTATAAAAGATTAAATACATGGGAGCCAGATAAAGTGATAAAAACAGGCAAATATCAGCAGGGGCGGATCCAGGAATTTTGGCATGAAGGTGAAATCCTTTCGTGTATTATTCACGAACTTCACCCATTCCTTTGATATCGCAGGATCCCGCGGAAATTGAAAAAAATGAGTCTCTGGATAGTAGTATGTGTGGAGCAAATCATGCCATGTTTGTGGTGGGAGCAAAGTGCAATTTGTGTGCCAGTGATTTTGTGCAGTTTGTAATGGCAATACCACACAGTGCACCACAGTGCAATGGAGCAAGATACCGGCCTCTCAGTTTGAGGAGATTGAACTTTGACCTTGGATTGAACTTTGACCTTGGATTGCTCCATTGCACTGTGGTGCACTGTGTGGTATTGCCATTACAAACTGCACAAAATCACTGGCACACAAATTGCACTTTGCTCCACCACAAACATGGCATGATTTGCTCCACATGGAGCGTGAGACACGTCTGGGTCCCTCCACACAAAATACTGCACACTACTCCTGTACTCCCTCCACACAAAATACTGCACACTACTCCCGCCACACAAACTGCACACAAAATACTGACACGTCTGGGCGCGCGCGCGTGAGACACGTCTGGGCGCGCGCGTAGTATGTATACAGCAAACCGACCTGCGTATAGGAGGGATTAAGGAGGGTCCTCCTATACGCAGGTCGATTTGCTGTAATTCCCTCCTCAAATCTCCTCCACTTGGGCGCGCGCGTGACTCCCACCACTCGTGGTCCACCTCAATCCCTGCATACATGTCTGGGCGCGCGCGTGACTCCCTCCACACAAAACTACACACAACTCAATGGTCCTCCTCAATTCCCTCCTCAATCCCTGCATACATATTGGCATACATGTCTGGGCGCGCGCGTGACTCCCTCCACACAAGGGCGCGCGTGTTGACTCCCTCCACACAAAACTGCACACAAAATACTTGCCTCCTTCATCTATCTAATATATACATATTACATATATACATATATGGAGGTGTGCAGTTTGTGTGGCGGAGGGAGAAAGTAGTGCAAGCGCAGCATGCATATTGATATTCGTCTGTCTTGGTCGTTTCTCATCAAATTGGAAATGTGCCAAATTGGAGCGTATAAGACATGTAGTGTCTTAAAATAGAATGGACACATATGAGCCGATGTTGTTGCTTAGATTTAAAATGAAGCTATTCAAGTATGATTTGTTAAATATAATTTTAACACCAACAACAATCTTTGACATCAATATATTTACAGATGGTTTTTTATATTGGTTTTAAATTAGAAAACATTTGATAAACTGAAAAAGCGCATGAGTCTACTCATTGACTCATTGAGTCTACTCATTGAGTCTTTACTCATTGAATCTTTACTCATTGAGTCATTGAGTCTACTCAATGACTCAATGAGTCTACTCATCTTTACTCATTGAGTCATTGAGTCTACTCATTGACTCATTGAGTCTACTCATTGAGTCTTTACTCATTGAATCTTTACTCATTGAGTCATTGAGTCGACTCAATGACTCAATGAGTAAAGATTACTCATTGAGTCTTTACTCATTTATAGGCCTATATATAAACTATTTCTTCCGTTTCTTGTCAATCGGAGATTAAGCATCAGAGATTCAACATGAATGTTATTTCTGCTGTCAAACCCCATGCTTGTCACCAGTGCGACAAAAGCTTTTGAACGGATGTATAACCTACGGAGGCATGCAGAACATGTACATAATGAAGAGAAATCTAAAATGAATGAAGTTGACGATGATTCTGAAATTAAAGCTATCCAATCTGACAATTCTGACGTCGATAATTCTGAACCCGATTTTAAAAAGCATAGATTTGAAGATTCGGAAATAGAAACTTGTGAAACAGAATCTACCCAGGATGAAGACGAAGATTTCGAGGAAGATGATTCAGAATCCGATACGGAGGTAGAAGATGATTCAGAATCCGATACCGAGGTGGAAGATGATTCAGAATCCGATACCGAGGTGGAAGATGATTCAGAATCCGATACGGAGATTGAATATGACGAATCATCGGAAGACGATGAGTCTAGTTCTGAATTGGAAGACAATGCCACTTTTCGAGACTGGTTGGAAGAGGCTAAAGAGGCAACAGAAGAGATGTGGTGTGAAAATATGAAAAGTACGTCAACGGGGGTATGAGTGAAGATCAAGCCAAAGAAAAAGCCAATAGGAAAACCCTTTGGGTAGTCAAGCGAATCTTTTTCAACAAATACAAGGATTTTTTGTCAAGTTACCTACATCTGAAAGATAATGACACTCATCAGGATATTGCGGAAGATCTCGAAGAAAAAGTAAATAAAGGCATGGAAGTAAACAAAGCTCTGAACAGAGTAATGCCTAAACTCCATACCAAATTTGACGGACTACTTCAACTAAATGAGGATGAAGAGAACGAGGAAGAGAACGAGGAAGATTGATGATGAAAGACCAGATGTTTCAGAAAGACTACCGTAATAAAATTTAAAAAAATAATAATAATAATACTTAATGTTTTCAGTTTATCAAATTATTATTATTATTATTATTATTATTATTATTATTATTATTATTATTATTATTATTATTATTATTATTATTATTATTATTATTATTATTATTATTATTATTATTATTATTATTATTATTATTATTATTATTATTATTATTATTATTATTATTATTATTATTATTATTATTATTATTATTATTATTATTATTATTATTATTATTATTATTATTATTATTATTATTATTATTATTATTATTATTATTATTATTATTATTATTATTATTATTATTATTATTATTATTATTATTATTATTATTATTATTATTATTATTATTATTATTATTATTATTATTATTATTATTATTATTATTATTATTATTATTATTATTATTATTATTATTATTATTATTATTATTATTATTATTATTATTATTATTATTATTATTATTATTATTATTGTGTTTTATGAAAATCAAGATGCAACTTTATTTATTTCATACTAGTTATTATTTTTCCTTTTGGAACAATTATCATTAAGTGCTGATCTGGCAAATGAAAACAAGTGTACTTGTATTTCACATAATGTGCGTAATTTCAGTAACTTTGTACTTGCAAGGCCTAACCAGTTGTTTTTATTTATTATTTTGTATTATTATTATTATTTGTTTTGGTAAAACATACAGTTTCTGTCAAAAGAAAATACAGACATAATTAATTGTAAATAAATTGTCAATATTTTTTCAACATTACCTTTTAATTTCATTAAACTAACCGAATTGATGGAGTAATACATGTACATTGTAACTTTTGAAAAATGTTCCAACATTGAGAAGTTGAATAAAGCAGCCAAGAGCTGAGGTCATGAAAACAAGAAAAGTTTCCTCGTATTATTTTTATTACAGTGTATTAGAGATTTTGCGTTGAATCAGGATGTTCGATTTCAAAATTATCCAAACCATATATTTCCACATTTATATATTTTAATTTTTTCTCAAAATCACAAGGGGTAAGCATTGTATTTATATATATTTTTTTTGTTTCCATCAAAATCACAAGGGGTAAGCATTGTATTTATTACTTTTTTGGTTTCCATCAAAATGAGTAAAGATTCAATGAGTAAAGACTCAATGAGTAAAGACTCAATGAGTAAAGACTCAATGAGTAAAGACTCAATGAGTAATCTTTACTCATTGAGTCATTGAGTAGACTCAATGACTCAATGAGTAAAGATTCAATGAGTAAAGACTCAATGAGTCAATGAGTAGACTCAATGACTCAATGAGTAAAGATGAGTAGACTCATTGAGTCATTGAGTAGACTCAATGACTCAATGAGTAAAGATTCAATGAGTAAAGACTCAATGAGTAGACTCAATGAGTCATTGAGTAGACTCAATGACTCAATGAGTAAAGATTCAATGAGTAAAGACTCAATGAGTAGACTCAATGAGTCAATGAGTAGACTCATGCGCTTTTTCAGTTTATCAAATGTTTTCTAATTTAAAACCAATATAAAAAACCATTTGTAAATATATTGATGTCAAAGATTGTTGTTGGTGTTAAAATTATATTTAACAAATCATACTTGAATAGCTTCATTTTAAATCTAAGCAACAACATCGGCTCATATGTGTCCATTCTATTTTAAGACACTACATGTCTTATACGCTCCAATTTGGCACATTTCCAATTTGATGAGAAACGACCAAGACAGACGAATATCAATATGCATGCTGCGCTTGCGCACTACTCCCTCCACCACACAAACTGCACACCTCCATATATATGTATATATGTAATATGTATATATTAGATAGATGAAGGAGGCAAGTATTTTGTGTGCAGTTTTGTGTGGAGGGAGTCAACACGCGCGCGCCCTTGTGTGGAGGGAGTCACGCGCGCGCCCAGACATGTATGCCAATATGTATGCAGGGATTGAGGAGGGAATTGAGGAGGACCATTGAGTTGTGTGTAGTTTTGTGTGGAGGGAGTCACGCGCGCGCCCAGACATGTATGCCAATATGTATGCAGGGATTGAGGTGGACCACGAGTGGTGGGAGTCACGCGCGCGCCCAAGTGGAGGAGATTTGAGGAGGGAATTACAGCAAATCGACCTGCGTATAGGAGGACCCTCCTTAATCCCTCCTATACGCAGGTCGGTTTGCTGTATACATACTACGCGCGCGCCCAGACGTGTCTCACGCGCGCGCGCCCAGACGTGTCAGTATTTTGTGTGCAGTTTGTGTGGCGGGAGTAGTGTGCAGTATTTTGTGTGGAGGGAGTACAGGAGTAGTGTGCAGTATTTTGTGTGGAGGGACCCAGACGTGTCTCACGCTCCATGTGGAGCAAATCATGCCATGTTTGTGGTGGAGCAAAGTGCAATTTGTGTGCCAGTGATTTTGTGCAGTTTGTAATGGCAATACCACACAGTGCACCACAGTGCAATGGAGCAATCCAAGGTCAAAGTTCAATCCAAGGTCAAAGTTCAATCTCCTCAAACTGAGAGGCCGGTATCTTGCTCCATTGCACTGTGGTGCACTGTGTGGTATTGCCATTACAAACTGCACAAAATCACTGGCACACAAATTGCACTTTGCTCCCACCACAAACATGGCATGATTTGCTCCACACATACTACTCTGGATTCTTAATACTATTTCTAGTGCATCCACCAACAACACATGAAGTCGGCATTATAACTGTTAGACAACAAAAAAAGCTTCGTAAAAACTTCATGCCTCTGCTGACGCATGAAAACGCATGTATAATATACACGGAAGTAACATGGCGTCTTCTGTTTACTCTCGGGTGCTCATGGGTTATACGTCATCCCTTTTCGCTGGTTTACAAGTCCGCTGGTACTATATCGTGGATTTCATAGTGGATATTCAATGGGTCTTTGTCGGGAACCAGTGCAGGGCGGGAAATTTCTAAAATCGAAGAAGCGGGGTCTAATTTTTTCGGTCAAATTGCAACAAAATTATAAAGAGAAAAACATGACCACAACAATAAATTGTTACCTGAACACAACATAAACAAGGTTCGATAGTCAATTTAATGTGAGAGTTCTCGTTGTAGTCCATCTTTAAGTTCGCAGACGCTACTTCCATTTCTGAATTCTGATGCTAAAGTGTGTCAGTTACAGAACTGTGTTTTCTTCTTAAACACAAGTTCTGTCCACAGATATCTTCAGTGTATCACAATATTTTCATCAACAAGTCTGGCGGCTCCCAGCACGAATGCTTATGATGGCTTATGAACTCGGCATAAGTTAACATCAACGGAGCAGCGGCGTAGCCACGGGGGCCTGGGGGAGCGTGCCCCCCAGGTTCCCCCCACGAAAAATCCTCATAGTGCCCCAAAAACAGAAAAGAAAAAGAAAAGGGAAAAAACCATATACCCTGGGCCCCCACTGAAAAGCAATTTCCCCCGTCCCCCCACTGAAAAAGTCCTGGCTACGCCGCTGCAACGGAGCTGTTAATCATTATCCTTGGAATTAATGTATTCTCAAGGCATATTGAAGGAATTTTTAATATCAATTTTAAAATATTTACAACATTATTTATTTTACTGAATTGAAACATAATGTTGGTTAAACTATTAAAACTTCAGCACATGCTGTGAATGAAGGTATTAAATAAATGACAGACTGTTAATGGATCAGCAATTACACCGATGATGCAGAGGATTCGTCATGCAGGTAATATTTACACTACATAGATAATGTACGTTTATGATTGTTTC
The DNA here is from genome assembly GCA_029582265.1 of Zoroaster sp. YZ-2022. Lineage (NCBI taxonomy): Eukaryota > Metazoa > Echinodermata > Asteroidea > Forcipulatida > Zoroasteridae > Zoroaster > Zoroaster sp. YZ-2022. The sequence goes on along the minus strand of CM055832.1, from coordinate 15,091,156 downwards.
GTTGGCGTCCAAAAACACAGTAAATAAAGTCATGTATGAACGGGAAACCAGTGTTTTAGTCAAACAGCAACTCGTAAGATTAAAATGGTAGGGTATGTAAGGAAAATATAAAAACTGGGATTTTATTTGTTTTGTTTTTAAAACTATTTTAAACACTAAATACGCATATGGGCCGGGGTAGGATAGGGAGCATTATTATTACATAATTCCACAACCCGCCTTTCTGCGAGCCAATCAAACCTTAAAATCTGATAGGTCAATTTTGTTTTACCAATGCAGTCTTCATTGTAAGCGCCCACTTGATAGAGTTCATCGACTTTTGATTATTTGCGCGGCGATTTTCGGAACCTTAAAGGGCTGTGTCTGCCAGCCAAGCTTCTGGAACAACAATGGAGCTGTCAATCATTTCTTCGGATGGGCAATTTATTTTAAGTAATAAGAAACTCTGATTTCTCTGCTGGTAAAGTATTTTAATATTGTAGGGTAATATACACAGGATATATTTTAAAGAATACCAAAATTAATATTTCGTTTGGATTTTCTTAGTTCTCGCAGGCAGCAGAGATAGGGAATTTGTCTGGGCGGGTAAAATAATTATTTTGGCTATAGTCCTAGTCTGCAAATTTATAAGTGAAACCTGAATAATGGTTTTTTTTGGGGGGGACGCCGATAATAATAATTTTTTTTGTCCCCGTTCCTGTTCCACCATCGGTAAATCCCAGTGCCTCATTGGACGATTTTTATTTTTATTTTAGCAGCTTTATATGTCTGAGCGTAAAATGCTCCAAAATCATTCCTTTTAATTTGTTAATGTTATTGGTCTGACTGCTTCTGCTTGAAAATGTACTGCCACTAAAAGTGAGGGTATGTATATATTTTTTATTTGTATGTACAAGTATTATTTTTCAGAGTGGCCCATATAGCCCAGGCCTCTTAATAATTTAATAATAATTTATTAGCTTATATAGCGCATGCGACATGCCGAAATGATCGTATGCGCTTTAAATCTCTTTCTATCTAGTAAATGTGTAGTGCAGCAAACAGTCGTTTAGTTTCTGAAGAGTTAACAACTCTTCTTTGGCAGTGTTCCAAAGATCTGGATCCTCTGATTTCTGGAAATGTCGGCACCGCACCTGGAACTGAAAACTGGGGGAAAATTTGGAGACCTGGAAAAAGTGGGCGTACATGAAGACTATGATTTATTGAACAACCAATCATTTGGAGATACTCGCCCATCTAATAATTGATTGGACATTTTCTCATACAGTGACGTAGCCCAATGTATATTATTGGATGAATTATTGATGTTTCTGTGCAACAGTACTGTCCTGGCAACAGCATAATTACATTTTTGCCTTCTGAGGAATGATTTCCTAGTCAGAATGATTGGCAGCCCTATTGTTGAATAATTAAGTCTTCCGTCTGATTTGTATTAACAAGAGAAGTTGCTAAGATTATGGTGAAAACGATTGAAATAAAGTGTAACGATAACATGATTTCGGTTAACTGCCAGCGGCGGCACCAGACCTGGGGGGGGGGGAAGTGGGGGGAGGGGGGAAAGTGGGGGGAGGGGGGAAAGAGGGGGGGCAAGCTTAAATTTAAGGGAGCAAACATTAATCTTTAATGTAATTTTGTACTGCTAAAAAAGCATTAACTTTCCATCGGGGGAAAAATTGGGGGAAATTGGGGGCATCCCCCTCCCCCGTAGCGCCGCCGCTGTTCACTGCACAGTCATCTTAGCTTACTTTACCTCCAAGCAAATATACCGTTAGCAAAAGCATTGTCAAAATTTGTCACCATAGCACTGAATATGTCCCCCAAAAATCATGTTAGCAGTATTTTTGTCCAATATAGTGTAACCATAGCATTATTGCTGTCCCGAAAACAGTCACGTTAGCATCCCGACGTCCAAACAAATATCACGTTAGTGGCATCGCTGTCCAATATTTGTCACCATAGCACCGTATATGTCCAAATTACGTCACGATTGCATTTTGGTGTCCAATAAAGTGTAACGATAACATGATTTTTGTCCCGAAAACAGTCACGTTAGCATCCTTGACGTCCAAACAAATATCACGTTAGCGGCATCGCTGTCCAAGTATTTGTCACCATAGCACCGTATATGTCCAAATTACGTCACGATTACATTTTGGTGTCCAATAAAGTGTAACGATAACATGATTTCTGTCCAAAGAACAGTCACGTTAGCACCCTCCGTCCAAATAAATATCACGTTAGCAGCACCTTTGTCCAATATTTGTAACCATAGCATTCTTTCTGTCAAAATAAATGTAACGATATCATATTTTCTCCTTGGCAACGCAAAATGTCTACTCCAACAGCGCGTGTATTTTGTGAGCGCCCCAAAACGTGATCGATCATCGCTAGAAAGCTTCCAGTATCACCACAATAACGTTAAGCGTGATCTGAGCAAAATTTACTGGTATTTATTACCCAAACGTTTAACCCACTTTGTGCTATCGTTATATGTACAACTCTCAACGGTGTTGACGGAACTACTTAATTCCTCGTTTCTGTAAAATGTGTACATACCTTGATCTTCTCTCTACAACGCGCCATGATTGAATGAGATCGCCAGATATCGAAGTCTTGTAACCAATGGTTGATATCCCATGATTTAAAACTGGTATCGTGACGGTGAAAGTTTGACGGAAGTCACGATCGCAGAGCGAAAGTTGTTTTTTCTGCTACCAGAAATCCACAAGCTTGGATTCTCATTTTATTTTGCAAACACGATGCACATTACAATACAACAACAACAATTCAATAAAACTTTTATAAAATAATTATAGAAGTGTTCCTGATTTATTGCCATCGTTATGAGGCGTCCGAGATGGATCGTGGTCACGTTAGTAGTGACTTTTTAAGGACGTCCAGAAAGAAAACTTGAAAGTATTTTTCAACAAAAATGTATCTGAAACCTTGCAAAATATATGTTTAAGACGTGGTTGACACAAATTTAATAATTTTCGCATGCAAAATTAACCTATGAAAACGTTTTATAAGTTGATATTTTTTTGGTAACTTTTTCCGTCCACTTTTGACGGAAATTTGAAAGTGTTGTCCTTAAAATTATTTACAAGAATTTCAGAATTTGTTTCAATTATCTTGAGTATTAACCTGCATGTCCACTGACATGTTGAAACACTTGATTGGTGTTTGTAGTTATTTGCAAAAAATATATGGCCATCGGGAAAATGCTAACGTTACTGGCCCCCTTTACCGTGTTTTCTGTCATATCAACATTTTGACTGATTTTGACCCTTGCAGTCACAGGAGGGATATGTTACTGAATGTACGGTGGGCCAAGGGTTTTCATCCATAGACCATTGCAGTCACATGAGGGATAATGCATGATGTTACTGAATGTACGGTGGGCCAAGGGTTTTCATCCATAGACCATTGCAGTCACAGGAGGGATAATGCATGATGTTACTGAATGTGCGGTGGGTCAAGGGTTTTCATCCATAGACCATTGTAGTCACAGGAGGGATAATGCATGATGTTACTGAATGTACGGTGGGCCAAGGGTTTTCATCCATAGACCCTTGCAGTCACAGGAGGGATAATGCATGATGTTACTGAATGTACGGTGGGGCAAGGGTTTTCATCCATAGACCCTTGCAGTCACAGGAGGGATAATGCATGATGTTACTGAATGTAGGGTGGGGCAAGGGTTTTCATCCATAGACCCTTGCAGTCACAGGAGGGATAATGCATGATGTTACTGAATGTACGGTGTGGCAAGGGTTTTCATCCATAGACCCTTGTAGTCACAGGAGGGATAATGCATGATGTTACTGAATGTAGGGTGGGGCAAGGGTTGTCATCCATAGACCCTTGCAGTCACAGGAGGGATAATGCATGATGTTACTGAATGTAGGGTGGGGCAAGGGTTTTCATCCATAGACCCTTGCAGTCACAGGAGGGATAATGCATGATGTTACTGAATGTAGGGTGGGGCAAGGGTTTTCATCCATAGACCCTTGCAGTCACAGGATAATGCATGATGTTACTGAATGTGGGGTGGGGTGTTTTTCATCCATAGACCCCTTGCAGTCTGGGAGGGATAATGCATGATGTTACTGAATGTACAGTGGGGACAGGGTTTTCATCCAAGTTGTAGTCACAGGAGGGATAATGTAGTGTTACTATGTAGCAAGGGTGGGGCAAGGGTTTTTCATCCATAGACCCTTGCAGTCACAGGAGGGATAATGCATGATGTTACTGAATGTAGGGTGGGGCAAGGGTTTTCATCCATAGACTCTTGCAGTTACAGGAGGGATAATGCATGATGTTACTGAATGTACGGTGAGTCAAGGGTTTTCATCCATAGACCCTTGCAGTCACAGGAGGGATAATGCATGATGTTACTGAATGTAGGGTGGGCAAGGGTTTTCATCCATAGAACCATTGCAGTCACAGGAGGGATAATGCATGATGTTACTGAATGTAGGGTGGAACAAGGGTTTTCATCCATAGACCCTTGTAGTCACAGGGAGGATAATGCATGATGTTACTGAATGTACGGTGAGTCAAAGGTTTTCATCCATAGACCCTTGCAGTCACAGGAGGGATAATGCATGATGTTACTGAATGTAGGTGGGGCAAGGTTTTTTCATCCATAGACCATTGCAGTCACAGGAGGGATAATGCATGATGTTACTGAATGTACGGTGAGTCAAGGGTTTTCATCCATAGACCATTGCAGTCACAGGAGGGATAATGCATGATGTTACTGAATGTAGGGTGGGGCAAGGGTTTTCATCCATAGACCCTTGTAGTCACAGGAGGGATAATGCATGATGTTACTGAATGTACGGTGGGGCAAGGGTTTTCATCCATAGACCCTTGCAGTCACAGGAGGGATAATGCATGATGTTACTGAATGTAGGGTGGGGCAAGGGTTTTCATCCATAGACCCTTGCAGTCACAGGAGGGATAATGCATGATGTTACTGAATGTAGGGTGGGGCAAGGGTTTTCATCCATAGACCCTTGCAGTCACAGGAGGGATAATGCATGATGTTACTGAATGTAGGGTGGGGCAAGGGTTTTCATCCATAGACCCTTGCAGTCACAGGAGGGATAAGGGTTTTCATCCATAGCCATAGTTGGAATCTTATGTGAATACATTTCCATTCAAAATTTGAGTTCTCAATGAGTTTAACATTTTAAAGATTACCCTCAAATGATCATAAAAGACCACCGACCTCAACAATGTCTTCTCTCTAGCATAAAGGATGACATTCATCTGATCTGGGTTTGATGTGTAAACTTGCAGACTGTGGATGTTGATCAACTTGTTGTATCTCTTTGTTATTATATACCTGTTTATAATAAGAATAAATGTTGGTTATTTAATGACAATATTTCACACTGGGGGAAGCTTGATGGGGATGTGGAGCACAGACCAATGAATGTTTTGCCATGCCATTTAAAACAAATACAGGGGTGGATATTCCCATCTATTTTATTTTTTAAGGGAAACATTGCCAGAAAATTTGTACACATTACTTTTACTACAAATAAGCCATTGCGACACTTGAGTTGAGGGACAATAAATGTGTGCATTGTCTCCCTTGCCTTTCAATTTAGAGAGCCGATATACACTGGACTCCCTCAGCTTTTAACCCTAACTCCTTAGGCATTGTATTAAAACAATAAAAAATCCTTCAAAAATCCTCCAACTGGCTTTGTTGTCTAGGAGTTAGGGTTAATCTGCTAATTATTACAACCTATTATTATACCTAAATTAGGTATTATTTTTTGCTCAGGCACACACTTTTATATAAAATCTGGTATTATTTCATGAAATTTTAAAATAAATTAAATTTTAAAAATCTTATACTGTAATAATTAGCTCAGGTCAAAAGTTTAAAAGTCACTCTTTTGCCAAAATAAGCTTGAGCGATATCACGCTAATATTGAATATCGCGATACATTTTTTATTCGATTACGATATCAAGAAACTTTTAAGTTGAGATATCGGCAAATCTCGATTAAAAAATATATGATGATTTAAAAAAAAAATCGCCATTGTGAGTCAAAATAATAGTCTTTTCAGCTTTTGGACGTGAGAAACAAAGGCGAACTGCTTTAGAAGTACCAGTACATACACGCTCTGCAAATGAAATTGAGATATTTGTTGACGCTTGTAGAGGGGTACATACCTGTGGTTATTGGCTATAAAGCAATCATGCATGAATGAAAAACCAATTGCGATGATGTCGAAAATCGTGACATATGTTTGCCGAAATATCGTGGATGAAAAATCGATACCGCCCAAGCTTATTGCCATCTACTTGGCCCTATCCCCACATGTACAAAAAAATGGCAATTTAATTGTTTTCAACCATTGATCTGTTATTTATTACAACCTAAAACTTAGTGATAAGGTAAACTTGACCAAGCAGACACTTATTTTTTAAGGAAAACATTGACAGATTATTTGTACAAGTTACTTTTTATAGAACATATAAAATTGTAAGCTATTGCGACGCTTGACTGAAATATGTGACCATAAATATTAAGCCAAACTGTAATTGTGGTTTTGGGGAAAAAACATTGGGTGCCATTTAAAGATGTAATGCCCATGTTTTATTTTTTTTTAAATTTCATTGGATCATTGCTTTTCTTCAATTGAGATTGTGAAAATACATTACATATTTCTCAAACTAGTTGTGATGAGCAAGGTTTACAGTAAATATGCTTATGTACCTAAAACAAGTTATGGTGGGTACTAGGGATGAACGATATCATGATAATATCATAACACTACAATATTCCAAAAATTATCAGCTAAATCGGTTATGTTTTGACGATACTGACGATACTCCAAAAATAGTCGATATTCCAAAAGTATAGCTAATATAAAATTTATTTCATTCTTTTTAGTTAAAATATTGCTGGAGTGATAAGTTGTCTCCAAATTTCATGTCATTATATAAGGTAATAAAGTTACGGTACTGTGAAGAGCTAAAAAACAGTTAGAAATGACAATGCGGCACCACTGTGTTCTCACTACTTGTGTGCATGGCCTTTTTTTGCGTTGTTCTCCTGGTTGCTGTGTGGGCCTTAACTGAAGGCTAGTCCCAGGATCACGAGGTACAGCCTCTTGGAATAACCACACTTGGTGAGGTTGTTCACATTCAGCAGATACCAGGATATAAAAGCATGGATGATGATAGACTGGTCCCATGTCTTTATCCTATCAAGCACAATTCAAGGGATTTCATTGGATATGTTGTGCTGCAGATCTTATGTCGCGCTTCAAGGCTCGCGCTAGCTACCAACAAAGCGTGGATGATGATAGACTGGTCTCATGTCTTTATCCTATCAAGCACAATTCAAGGATTTCATTGGATATGTTGCGCTGCAGATCTTATGTCGCGCTTCAGGCTCGCGCTAGCCACCAACAAAGGTCAAAGTTTAATCTCTGGGAAAAACATGGCGGTCGCAGCCAGTATCAGGGCACGTTTTCACGACTAAACATGTTTGGGCTTCGATCACTGGTTAAGCATTTTTCACGAGTTTGGTTGTACTACGATGACGTCATTGCTCTGACCATACGTGAACCAAAGTTTGTGATCGGTTACGCTTGCTTTCAAGATGGCAGAGTGTAAAATGTAACAAAAGTTTTGTTAATTATTTGTTAAAACATGATGAAATGGTTGTTCATATATGTGCTAGTTTTTGATAATGGAGAGATTTTTCAGTGACAAAAAAAGTTGTGTACAAATATAAAAAATAATGGAGACTATTATGGCTCAGTTTTCTTGTGTTGTGTTATCTTACATATCAGTCTGATAAATAAAATAATATATTTAGGCTGTGATTTTTCAAAGTATTTTTATTCATGTTTTATCTGTATCATCCCCATGAAAAAAAGACATAAAAATGTGACATTATTAAATGATCTAAATCAATCCCATTAACTGAGAGCACTACTACCTGAAATGTACTTGTCCTTGTTTTAATATTATGACCTGCTATGACCCTCTTCAACTGACCCCCAAAGTGAAAATTATTTGTAACTATGTTCTCAAACCATATCAATAAGATCGATCTTATTAACGATCGTAACTCTTGGTGTCTTTGTATGTTACCTACGTTTGCGTGATCGACTAATACTGCAAACGAAATAATAATCAACAGTAATATTTTTTCATTAAAAAGATTATGTTTAAGAGAACACTTTGTAACACTTTGAGTTTTAATATTTTAATTAATTACGAAAAAATGCAAAATCACTTGCGAGTCCTAGTTCCGTGTCCATTTTGTTACGATCGTAAGACATGCCGCTCGTCTGGATTTGCTTCGATGGTTTCCGGCGGAACGAACACACAGATAACGACAACCAATGTTCCTGTATGAAGTCTGTGTAATAATCAGATTGCATGTCCTGGGACGAGGATAAAGGTCGTGACATTGCTGTTGTCCGTTCGGGCAAGCTGTGTTACGTCCGTTGATGACACTTAAATCAAATGATCCCAATAAATAAAACCAAACTGGATACAGGCAATGGTTGTTCTGAATGTAACGTTATACAGATCAAGCGATAAGGAAGGGATCACTAGTGGTGGCCCAGTGGTGTGATTACTCAAGTACTCGTGAGTGGTAATTTGGTAATCGTATTCATATTCTCGTAAGGATGGGATCACTAGTGCTGGCCTAGTGGTGTGATTACTCAACTAGTACTCGTGAGTGGTAATTGGTAATCGTACTCATATTCTCGTAAGGAGGGATCACTTGTGCTGGCCTAGACGTGTGATTACTCAACCAGTACTCGTGAGTAGTAATTGGTAATCGTATTCATATTCTTGCCTTTTACTACTCAATTGTACCACTGCAATCATATCAAAAGTACTACCGAGTCGTAATATGCAGTGGTAACACCTGATTCTTTGTATATTTTGTGACCTAGCATGACAAAACTCACAAAAGTCCCAGAAATAAAAATGAGTTAATGGTATCATATGAAATGGCAACTCTTTAGCTTTCAATGGTGAAAAATTATATCCATCATGCATTCTGTTGGAAAGTTATGGACTTTGAAAGTCGAAAACAATGAAATTACGATTTCGAGAAAAACACATTTAAAGATTGTAATAAAACAAAGTAAATAATTTTTCTCTTCAATTATTGTTTAGGTTTTATTTTGAACTTGAACTTGATTCTGGAGTCGGGCGATCAGTGATTAAAATTGTCACCAACTCATCCTCAGCCTCTGAATCCACGTCCATTAACTCTTCAGATATGTCGCAATCAAAGTCCGATTCGGTGTCCCGTGTACAGAAATAATCCGTCACCACATCGGCCCATTGTTTACGATCAAAATCGTCCATTTTTCCACATTTTCAACTCCCAGTTCGCTCAATACGCTTACTTGCTTCGCCATGATTGCAGGTGTATCCGGCATCCAGGATGATTTGAAAAACAACGCACTAACAACCGCAATATGGTGCTCGGAATTTCGCTTTTTCACACACTTCTAAATCGATTTCAGTAATTTTGTTTGCAGGAAATTGTTAAATAAACATCAAGAACTATTTTTTTAAATTTATTTACTGTCAGTCACCCCAAACAAGGCCAAAAAGCCACTAGAGTGTAAGGGGTTACATATGCGATATGTCATCCACCATTTAAGCAAGATTACATTTGTTGATATTTTTCTTAAACTTAAATAGATCGTAAGTTGGTGGAAAACAATCAGCAGGAAGGTCGTTCCATTGTAATGCTGTTCTAGGGAAGAAGCTATCCAAATGGAACTTACTCTTGATTTTGGGGAGTCGAAGATAGTGAGGGTGTATAACACCCCATTGGTCGAAAATTGGCTGTATCTTGGATTGGGGTTCAGCGACTTTTTGCGGGTTTTGCCGTGCGGGGGTCACATTTAAAGAATTGTGAAATTATGGCTCAGTGGAAAAACATTTGTAAATATAAAGTAAAAATAACTAGGATTTAGTAGTCTTTATGATTATTTTTGACTAGCCGCCTGGATTACTTTGAAAGGCGTTTTGACCTGTCCGCCGTCATTTTAACTGGCAATGTGGCTATATAGGCCAGCAGACTACAGTTTAGGTCGAACCCTGGTTTATGCTTCACATCAAAATTTAAAAATCTTTTATTCAAATGTATGTTTCATAACATTAAAATAATTTTTTAAATCATCATACAAATGAATAAGTAGTGAAGTAAATAAAAGTAGTTTGTATTACTCTCTGATTATATGGTGAAAACATCAGTAACATGTTATATAACAATATTTTTCATTATTTTCTGTTCTTCAAACCAAAAATTATTGGTAAAAGCTAAACCATGTTTTTTACCTGGTGGTAAACTAGCTAGCCAAAATTTGAAAACTGCCCAAGTCTGATCTATTACATGTAGATGTCCAGCCGCTATACCAATATAATATAGCAATTTAATCAGAGGATCAGAGACCACCATGGCTAGAAATTGAGACCAACATTTTCTACATTGTGCAATCCAAAAACACTTAATCCATCTGAAACGGTTTGAGTGGGAGTGGATTAAGAAGTAGTTCTTTCTCACTTGGAAAGTTGAAAGAACTGGTCTTTTTTTGTTTTCATGAAATTTCTGACTTCACTCACAACTGCGATTTTGTTTTAATTGCAATATATTTTTTGTCGCTTCAATATATTTTTTTAATCACGATTTGCCAATGTCTCGATACCGTAATCGAATATGATATATTTATTTAAAACCAGAGAATTGAAATTAACATTGGTTTCCAAACACTAATGTTATTCTTTCTGTTTAACAGAAACAAAATACTCCTTTTTTTTTTAAATTAAAAAGAAATGAACATAAACCATTAAAAAATCATGCCAAAATAAATAAACACTGCAGCGTTGACGTAATAAGGGTTTACCTTTTGTTTTGGTTTTGTGTCAAGTCAGAAATTTTGATTGTCCGTATGCCCGTCACAAATATCCTAGATACATGTACATCATTGCCTTGAACACTAGTTCTATAGTCCTATTACATGACATAAATTTTTAACATCTCCCCCAACCATGTTAATTTTATACAGCGGAAGATTATAATTACAACTTTAACACTCACCTCATTACTTGTATCATCTTCAGTGTAGATGTGTAGATTGTTGTGTTTGAGCTAAATGTACCTAGCAGGTATCAATATCAGAAACCATTAGCCTGTGCACAGAAAAATTATCAGATATATATGATTTAGACAAAAGTCGTAATTAAAATCATTTTACAGCAGAACCTTTATAATGATTTAAAGTCCATACAAAGTGCCTTGATTTTGTACTCCAAATTGTTCAGTATGTATGAAGTTATTATATATGCTATTCCAAAAATATTAAAACAAATCGAAATTGCTGAAAAAATCATGATTTTCAGCCAAAATTTCAGCGGTTTGAAAACCGCGACATCTGTTTGACATTTTTGCCGCCCATGGCGGCAAAAACATTTCCTGTTTTATGACGTACTTTTACAGGAGCTCGATCGAAAGGAGCTGTCTTAACAACGGTCTGCCTGCCGCCGCGTTGTCCATGGCTGTACATGTACATGTGTTGTATGGGATTCCCTTGACGTTAACTCATGTACATGTCTGTGTGCGTCCGGCCATGCACGGCAGGGTTGGGTCATTGTCAAACTATTAGTCTGGTTGACAGCGCCGGCAAGATCGCCAAAAAGAATTATTTTTATCGGCACAAAACAAGAACAATTTGGACACATTTTTTTGTTTGTAAAAGCAAAAAAAAAAAAGAAAAATAGGGTACCATTATGTGCACTTATGCCGGGACTCGAGATCTTCCTTCGGCTTTGTGAAGTATTTTTGCCTGGATTTCGTCCGGTTCGTCCACTCAGGCTTAATTGATATGATTTTATGTCACTTATATCACAAACTTTGCCATCAGTATCATCATTCCATCAGATGACGATGAGGAACAACACAATTGCTCAGTACTACTTTTGGTAAACTTATTTTTTGCAGCTCTACGCGATGTAATAAATGTACAAAACGTTCGCCCTCCCGTAAATGTACGTCATCAAAATAGGCTCAGGAAGGAGTGTCCTGACGGCTTTTGTTTCAGGTCTGTCGTTTGCGGTAGTGGCGAAGCACATTTTCATAGGTTATTTTAAGGGGTTAAATAAAAAAATAATGAAAGTCTTATTTTTGGTGATTCCTACTTGGAATTACTTACTTTTTTAAAATAGGGTTGAAAATATTTACCATTTTGCATAGCTACATGTCATAAAACTATCATTGGGAAAGTTTCATAACCTTAGATGATCTTTTATGAATAAAAGAAAATAATTAAATATAATATATAATAAAAGTTTTTAAAAAATTTCTCAGAATTGTTAATAAGTAACGACTGTTTGCGGTGACACCATATGAAATTGGATAACTTATTACTGCTCTATTTGAGAATTTCACATATTTTTTACTTATCCTTTTCAACATGCAAAGGGATTGTTAATGTTACTAAAAAAAATTATCCATTTTTGGATGTATTTTTTATTTAAATTAGGATTCCCCTCGGAAAATAGTTGATCCCATTTGTAACCATAAGGGGGATCATCGCAGGGACAATTTCGTTCAAAAATTTTGCACAGCAAAGGCTGCGATGGCAAATTGTGAATTTTGTTTACAGTGTTGTAAATTGAATTTATGCAGAATTACATTAAGTAGCATGCACAAGTTCAGGTGTTGTTTTTAAGGCTTTACTGCCGTTTAGTCCATCATATATTCCCATATTTTACCAGAAATAATTATCTTTAGTGTGCAAAATTAAACAAAATTGTAAAAAAGGGCCAAAGAACTTCAGTGTATTTTTCTTCCCATACAAAGTTTTTTTCTCCCAGGAAAATTGCAGTCCTAAACCAAAGTTATTTCTCATACACTTTTGTTTCTTTGCATGCAATAGTGATCACTGAAACAGATGCAATATCGCATCGTGATCAGAAAGCGATTTTATTTAAAGCTTTGCCAATCAAGGAATAGTCTGCAAAATGAGTAGCTCACCATGTTAGATAGGGTGATCATAATGGGTTGCCGAAATTACAACACCACCACCACAATAAATTAATGTTAATATCTCATTATAAGTCATTTAGTTTTTATTGTTAACACCAAGAACAAAATAATTAATTTATCCCTAAATGGGTTTGTCTATGTTTAATGTAACCACAAACAATGTAACCATCAAACAATGTGTTAACTGAGAAGTTTTGTGGATTTTCTATTCTGGGTAACTTTTAGCCCCATGGTATTAAGCTTAAATGGATGTCCATATCACTACAAATTGAATAATCCTTTATTTCTCTAACATGCTTTTGACTTAATTAAACTTGGCACAATAAATGTTCATTCATGTCGTCAAGATGATGTTGGCAGTTTGTCATGGAAAATACCTCTAAAGAGCGCGCGCACATGAATTAATGGATACAATTATTTCTTTTATTTTAGTACTTGTAGTACACTAGTTATCACTATGGGGGATAACGTATCTTAAATTTTACTGGCAAAGGGTTTTCAACTGTAATGTAAAAAAAAACGAAAATATATTTGAAAATATTTTATTAAGGGGTCTCTGGAACTCATTGTTTTAGAGTAGTAGCCCTATCATGCTCAAATTCAATAGAATACTTAGCATTTGGGGGGGGGATTACACAAAACCTCAATTACTCCTGCATGCTTTGACTTATATTAATAAAACTTGACACAGTGAAAGTTTATTTATGTTGTTATGATGACAACATTGGTTTCAAGGAAACTACCTAGAGGGCGCAGTATTTAGATGCAGATTATGCAAATGAATAAATGGTTAAGTATTTCTTATATTTAGCGATGGTAGTACAATTATAGGATAATGTATCATAAATTTTAACTGGATATGATATTTTAGGAAAAAACAAAGGATAAATTTGAAAATGTTGGGTTACAGCATTGTTCTACTGGAGGATCAACAAATGTTAAAATCCCTAGCAGCCTTGTGCTCAGCCAAGAATTTTATCATGTATAGGTGGGAGCTGATTAAACAAAAACTCCATTACTCCGGCATGATTTGACTTACATTCCGTAAAATCTTGTACATTATTACCCCCTAACTCCCTAAGCATTGTTATTAAACACATAAAATCCTTCAAAATCCCCCAATTGCTTTTGTGCTGTCTACGGAGTTAGGGTTTAAAGGCAGGCACAACCGCTTCCTTTGTCAGGAAATTGGAAGCGATAAAATCCTCGCCCCTCGGTCATATTTCATTGCTTTCATCAAGCATGGTTGGGAAAGATTCTTTCAAAAAGTAGAATATAATTGTCCATTAATTGTAAATACCCCCTGAAAAATGCGTCGTTTTTTTCTGTTATTGTGTATAAAACAATGTCATGTGACTTTTCTAGAACCAAAATTTTGTCCAGAAAACTCACGAGGGACAAAATAATAGTCGCACTTTCAGACGTTTAAAGTTTATTACGGAACCAAATTCAAGAATAATTAACTTTGCTACATTCATTGATACTTGACAAAAAGTGAAATGATTTTGAAACATGGGTAAAAAGTGTCAAAATCTGACAAAAGTCTAAAAGTCTTAGCACTTTCCCAAGACACCGGGAACCGAACCAAGACTCTCGCCAGTACAATACCATGGGCGTCGCTGCAGTTAAAGCGCCCAGAGGCGTGACCGCCGGTTGGGCCATAAACACGTCAACACTTTTTCGCGAGGAAGTGTAAAGCAGGTCTCTCGACCACTGTGGTGCTTTTCGTGTCGGGTATTTTTTTTTTTTTATTTTGAATTATGATACTGCCAACAAGTATAGTTTTGAAAACAACAATGACGCCTTCATTCGGATATCGTCACAGCCCTTCATTATATCAACGCCACAAAAAAGTGACAAAACTGTTCAGTTTGGGGAGGCCATCCGTCAAAATCAACGCTGAATTTTCGACCGAGTGGCTGGCGAAGAAAGGCTCACCGTCTACGGCAATAAAACGACGCATGCCTGGCGACCATTGACAGGCCAGCCAACTTCAAATGATGGCAAACACTAGGGATTTGACTGTTGAACGTGATGGTGACCATGATGATACCATGAATATCGCATTTGTAGGATTATTGTTGGACAGGTAAGAGTAATAAAAGAAATATTGTTTGATAATATAACACTGTGTAGGGCTTTTTGTGTGGTTTATGCTGAACCCTTCTATGAATTTCAGCCATCACATTATTTTGATAGTTCCTATAGCCAAGGCACAATGATATTGTGATTATGTTTACAATACAGACATGGTAATTATGAGATAGTGATGATGTTTACAATACAGACGTGATAATTATGAGAATACCCAGTGAATTAGTTGTAATTTCCACCATCGATGCCCAGGTATTTTATGGGAAGATAGTCAATAGGGGTCATAGAGAAAATTCAAACATGGTTCTGATGCACAAAGCATTGCCAAGGTAGAGTAAATCTTGATTGATTCAGATTATTATTTTTTTTATCCCATTTATTATTATTATTTTTTATATAGAAAACTTAGTTTATGTAAATTTCTATAGAACAAATTTCTATAAAACAAAATCAGATTTAGAAACAATCTCATTTAGAAAAATGAGGTTGTGCATTCAGGTTTTCCCTTGCATGCTTAAAATTGTTAAACCATATTAAAAGGGACAACATCACGATCAGAGCAGACTTTCAACAGGGCATGGAATGGAGTGTCCTAGTTTAAGATGAACACAGTGACTGAAACTTACTGGCTCACTATAGCAGCAGGATAATATGACCTTATCATGTAGGATACTATTTTCAGTCAACGAGATAAGAGATAATCTAAACTAGCACCTGATTCCATGCCCTGTTGATCGTGACCATTGTCCTTTAAAGGCAAAGTACAACAGCATAACAGCTGTTATCGGTAATATTTACTTACTTTGAATGAAGATCGATTTAATAATTGAATATGTTAAAGTTTGAGCTCAATGGGGAGTCTAAGTCATGAGAAAAGTGTGAAAACCCTTCATAATTCTTTAGGAAAACATTAGTAAATGTGTATAGTTTTTCTCAGTTGTCTTTAAAAATAAGAACACAATAAGCAGAATAATTGTTTAACTGTGTCACATCCAGTTAGCTGTAGGTAATAAATAATTCAGTAATTGTGCAATCAAGTAATAACCAGTGATGTACCTTCCCTTTTAACATCATATCCAAACATTCATGTGAAATTTTGTTTTATTCCTACAGTGCCCAAGCATCTTGGTCAACCCGGAGAGGTACATGAGCTCCATCAACATCAAAGTCAGTTGCACAAGATCAACAAGTGAGTCAGAGCAACATATGGACACAACATCACGAGCCTTATGAGTAAGTGAAATACTATTTGGCTGTCAACACATCACATTTCACAAAAGTTATTTAATTTAAATTGTACAGATATTACTGTAAACACCCCTACATGTACACTTGTTCTCCTTTTAAAAAATAAATGTTTTTATCAAAATTTAGTTTTTTGCAACATGCTGATTTCATGTAGCCTTATAATCAGTTTCTAAGTTAATATTAAGAAAATACACTTTTGTGTATTCAGTAACTTTGTGCAATTCTAAAGGAAGAAAAAAAGTAATTATCCTTCTGAGAGTTTGTCATTTGGTGTGTGAATGTGAACAGGTGTACTGTAGCACTAATAATTACCGTCAAAGTAGTTTACATGTGTTATTCATGGTTGGCTATTGTGTTATGTTTTTTGTGGTTGTCTCATTTTCTCAACTGCTGAGTACTATCAGTAATCTTTCTCTCCTTTTGTATTGCTACATGTTTGTCTGCATCTGTTTGGTCCATAGATGAAAATGTGAAGTGAGATGAGAGACAGAGTCAGATGCTCAAAGTTACATTGCGCCTCAATTTAATTATGTGAATGAGTGTCAGCAAACGAAGCTTACCACACCCAAGTTAATAGCAGACATTCCACTGAATAAGAGTTTTCTCAAGAAGATTACCTACTATATCAACTTCAGGTTTGTTACGGGTGCCATCCAATCAAAATTTCAAGGAAGTACAGGACATGTCCTACTTTCAAGACCTCTCTGCCAACAATTGCAGGTATAACATGAAAATGTTTCAAGACAAAATGCAATTGACAGCCCTCAACAACCCCCCCACACACACACACACACACACCCAAACAAATTACTATATTAGTATTCTGTAGTTTGTACTACTTTGAAAATGTTGAGATTTTGAAGCTTTACATGGTTGGTTGAACAGGTAGAGTAAGAATATTTATCTTTCAAGAGTAGTAATAGCATTATTCTGAGAACTGGCAGTGACATTACGTTTAATCAGTATATTGATTGTCTCTCAGGGGATGAAGATGATCAGAGGATACCGATGGAAAAGTTATTCCACCACCAGTTCTGTAAGAACCAACACTATTAAACTGTAGAGATAGTTACATGGTGTGCTACCACAAATCTTACTCCTACTCCTACTGTATACAAACATGTATTCTAGATAAATATGCATAATGATATTGACACTAATGACACAACACATGCTTTTTCAAAACCATGATGATGATAAATCAACATGTAAAAAACACTATGAAAATAGTTTTGCCAGGGTTGTAGATAAACCAGATCAACTTATTCAGCGTTATTATGGGTATAAAGTCACAAAGTTGATTTAGGGTAGAAGGGGACTACATGTTAGGAACTGAATTTAAACTTGGCTGCAAAATTTCAAAGGACAGGAAGTGGGGCTAGGTTACTAAGACACTGGGAAGCATGGAGGACATATTAAACATTTTCCCTTTGTTTTCCAACTTACCAAGGAAAAAGGTTACCCGTGTGAGAAAGAGTCTTCACACTTGATATTTCCATTTCCAGGTTGTAAATAATTTTTCCCCTATATGGAAATATAATAGAAAGTTGGCTAATAATTGTGCATTTCATCCATGTTCATGTATCAGGTACCACAGAGTCTACTCAAAAGCACAGCCAGATAGTACTGGTAGTTGGGTGAGAAGAAACAATACAGCTTATATCAAATAGCTGATGTCTGCAGTCTTCAAAGTTTGTATGGATGTCAGCTAATTAGGCCTTCCATTAGAAAACAAGCTTATAACTACTACATGATAAAGTTTTTTCCCTTTTCCCCTGCCCTCAGCAGAAGAGTTGTCAAAATAAATAATTCCCAAAAGTAAGGCCACAAGTTCTAATTAGCCAATTGACAATTCAAACAAAATTAAATGTAATTACATCCACTTGATCAAATCTGATAATTGCTTGCCCTTTTTCATTTTGTTTATGAAAACATTTAAATTCTAGATTTAGATGAAGCCAACATTGGTATTTATGTCTTGGTATTAAGTCTTGTACAAAATTAAATTGAATGGATGGACTGCATGTTTATATACCGAGAGTGATCTTTATTTATAATATACTTCACTTTTAACTCAAGTTTATAATGGACAAAATATAATGATAAATTGAAAATGATAGTAACACTGTAATCAAGCATCTCCTTATTGTGACATGCTTATAAATTGTCTTTGTTTTTCACCTACTAGCAAATAATTAAAAATCATTTATAAAATTTGAAACAAATTTACTACATTGCTTTTACATTTTCAAGGTTGTACATATTTGGCAAATGTCTGTAGCTGCATCCATACTATAGAATTACAAGCTAAAGATCAGATGCCATTTTGTACATAAATTTTAGACATTGAAAAAAATCAAGAGTTGTATGGGTGCTTGTAAATTGCCAGCAAACACAATGAAATACATATTTATTTTAACTGTCCATTTGGTTCATGACTTGACTTTGTGGTTCCACTCCCCCCCCCCCCCCAATCAATTGAAACCACTTTGCTGACCTGTTTAACCTACTGTAAACAATCTAACGATGAGTGTACATGGTCTTACATATGTAACAAGTGAAATGACTTCATGTGTAAATGAACCCCAACCAAGATCATTTGCTGACAAGAAAACAGAATCAATCTGCATAATAAATGCATAGCTCTGTATGTACGATTTAGTGACAGTTCAGAATGGGTGAAATTCTGTGGCTGTTATTGGAATCAGTAATTTATAATGGACAAAAATATAATGATGAATTGAAAATTATAGTAACACTGTAATCAAGAATCTCATTATTGTGACATGCTTATAAATTGTCTTTTGTTTTCACCTATAGCAAATAATTAAAAATCATTTATAAAATTTGAAACAAATTCTACATTGCTTTTACATTTTCAAGGTTGTACACATATTTGGCAAAATGTCTGGCTGTATCCATACTATAGAATTACAAGCTAAAGATCAGATGCCATTTTGTACATAAATTTTTAGACATTGAAAAAAATCAAGAGTTGTAAGATTGCTTGTAAATTTACAATAAAAAAATGAAATAAATATTTATTTTAACTGTCCATTTGGTTTCATGACTTTACTTTTGTGGTTCCACTCCACCCTCCCCCCCCCCCCCACAATCAATTGAAACCACTTTGCTGACCTGTTTAACCTACTGTAAACAATCTAACGATGAGTGTACATGGTCTTACATATGTAACAAGTGAAATGACTTCAGTGTAAATGAACCCAACCATGATCATTTGCTGACAAGAAACAGAATCAATCTGCATAATAAATGTACGCCTGTGTGGATTTAGTGACAGTTCAGAATGGGTGACATTCTGTGGCTTTTATTGGAATCAGTAATTTTGGAATAAAATGCCTGCCTGCCTGCCTGCCTGCCTGCCCCCAGGTTCTGGTGATGGCATGTACCGCCACTGGTGATGAACCAACACATTTGTTTTCTAAAATTCTTTGGACTATCATTGCAGCACTATAGAATCCAAGATCTGGGGAGGGGGAGGTGCAAACAAGCAATAAATGTAAGGGGCCCAGACATATGTTTGATTCAAAATTACCAATTACATTGACCGAAGACTGGTGCTTCATTATGTCGAGAATCACACCCAGCATCAATTCTGCATAGCTGAAGTAGCAAGTTTCTGTCCTCTTTCTGAAAAAGATTTAAGAGTGAAAACAGTAAGGGCTTAGATTTAAATAAATTCAACATTATCAACAATCACTGTGAAATAAATTAAAACATTGTTTAACTGACATGGATTGAAAGGTGGTTATATCATATAGACCCCTCTTGGACTGAAATGCCAGTACTGCTATAGCAAAAAATAAAAATTATACTAAACCTTAATTGTTTTGTAAATAAACAACCATTAAAACTAAATAAAATGTTCATCATTGGTATTTGATAATGAACATTAACTTTAACCCTGTAACACGCCAACATTAGATCTCATGAAAAATAGCGTGAAAACCAACCTGTGAAAATTTATTAAAATAGGTGCTCCCTCCCTCTGTTTCACAAAGTTATATCTGGGAAATTCTTGTATTTATAATTTTTTTTTGTTGTTTGTTTTTGTTTCTAAGATAAAACTAAAAGCATTTCGGACAAAATAATTTGGTCATTAGGCCTATGTCACGTCCCAACCAAATAAAAATGTTTCATAATATTTTGAGAATGAGAATCTAAACCAAAATTGAAGCTTCCTTTCACAATTGTTTTCTTGTCAAAATATGTAGAGTATGTGATCAGGGATTAAAGCAATTTCACATAATTGCCTGGGGACATTGTCATGATTGTGTTCATCATGTTAGTTGTTACACATGACATGTCCATCATGTTCTGTCTACGCAAACCAGGCATATTGATCATAACCGAGATACTCACCTAGAATCCAGCATGTCCAGATGCTGCTAAGCACCGGTTTGTTCAGTCTATGCCTTTTCTCCATGGTTGATCCAAGGTCTATCGCTTCCACAAGCATTTTCCTCACTTTTTGGATGATCTTGGACGTGCATCTGGTTGCAATCAAATCCAGGAATTCTGTGATCGTTCATGTGTTCACAACGGATACAAAATGTAAAGACTGGAACCTTGTTCCTCTTGTTACAATCACAACGGTGTGGAATGCAGAGGTACCAGTCTAAATACAATTTGCAAGTGCCGTACAGGTTTCACGGTCATGTACACTACTGGAAATGCGTATACGTGACCTTTGACCTTATTGTTGTTTTTTTGGAAATTTTTCAGTAATTACATGATACTCAGATTTTGTTTTTTGAAGAAAACCTAAAAAGGATTATCTATCATTCTATCAATCCCATTTTTTGCACTTTAGGGCGTGTGTACCTTTAATGTTCATGTAGGCTCTACATGTTGTCAAGATGACATTATTGGTTTTCGATGGAAACATTTTCTGTGATGTAGTACATGTTCTGGTTCATTGCTGACTATTCAGTCCTTGCTATGGAAGGCAGTGGCTCCTAATGGCTATACTGCATAGTAACATAATAGGCAGGTCACTCGTGCACACAAAAGATTCAGCCGACCAGGCATATGCGTGAGATGATGTTTTGATCGCGATGTCAAAAATAGGGGTGAATTTGTAAAATTCGTTCTCGTGGAAATATGATCAAAAGAAAAAAATAAGTACATAGAAAAAAGTTCATAGTTTCCCTCTGCTATGAATATATTCATCTTGAAAAAAGAACAAAAAATAAGAGTTTTACGGCAGTTCTAAAACAGCATGTCACAGCGCCGTGTCGGGAAAGCACAGTATAAATCGCCGGAGGCTGTTTTTTCGTGAAAGCTTCCCCTATATTTTCTTTTATAAAAAGGACGATTCCGATATGTTGCCGATGACGTACAGACCTGGGAAGCTATTTTTTAGTACAGTGGAAACTCCAGGCATGCTGCCCTTGCCTTTGAAATTTTTCGAAATGGCAACCAGAAGTGGCAAACAGAATTTAGGTAAGTCAACCCGATATTTCCTAAAAATACGGTAAATTATAAAAATTCGAAGTTATATTATAAAAATACACATATGAAAGATTATTTAGACGTATGTAACTTGTATTTACGCCATTGGGATCGGAACGAAACATGGCCGGGCATAGCGCTAAAGTTGACTCAAATCGTAGTAAAAGGGCGTGTATTCACCGTCATCGGGTCACGTGACTCGGTCATGAATGAGCTGACCAATCAGAAAGCTGTATGTCCATGTCGTTGGGCAGAATGGCTGTTCTATCCATTTCCCTCAATCCAAATGGGTGTAAAGATGGTATTTTAAGAAATGGGAAAGAAAATTGTTTTATTTAAATTTTTACTTAGGTTTCGGATTGGATAGCGTTATGAAACCCCAAAATTAAATTCAAGAAAATATGCTGTTGAATAATGGTGGTTATTTGCCTGAAATAACAATGACTTATGTGTTGATTGTACAATGTTTATTTTTATTTTTTTATTTTTTCCCTTCTTTTTCTTTCCCTTTTTCTCGTTTTTTTATTTTTTCTTTATTTCTCTTTTTTCTTTATTTTTTGGTTCTTTTCTTCTCTTTTTCTTGTTCTTTTTACTTTCTCTTTTTCTTTTTCTTTTCCTTTTCCTTTCTCTTTCTCTTTCTCTTTTTGTTGTTCTTTTCTTTTTACTTTCTATTTTTTTATTAATTTTTTTTTTATTTTTTTATTTTTTTTACATTAATTTTTTTTAATTTTTACTTATTTGTTATTACAGATCACTGGAATGGTACAGGTTTGGTGGCTGTAGGTGCTAGCGTTATCTCAGGAGAGCCTTTACGCATATTTAAAATTTTTTGGGTTTCCTGTTAAGGAACTTTAGTTAAATTCTTATTTTTGATGACCGATACTGAAAAGACGAAATTTTGCTGAGACTCCATTTTTTAACGCAAAAGTGCAGCATGTATTTTTTCAGGAAAATGAAATTAAAATGTGATAAAATTGAGAATTAACTGTGAAATTTTAAATGAAAAACCCCAAATGTTTTTCACTTTTTTCCCAAAAATGGCTTAAAAAGGGACGAAATACGACATAGGTTTTTGGGCATTATGAGATTGAGAGAACCGAATGTGCGATTTCAAAAATTCTTTCAGTTCCTTGTTTGTTTCATCATGCTGCACAATATGAGCTTAATTTCAAAGACATTGGGATTACTTTGAATATTAGTGTGACATGCCTAATAATACCTCATTTGTATGTTGGTTTTAGTGGTTTGTGATTGATGTATTGCAGGGGCATACAATCATGTTCCAGTATCAGTGGCTGTGGCTTACTATTCAGAGTCTGTAATTACGACATAACGACTGAACAAGGTGGTCTACAGTGGTATACAAAGTGTTTGTAAGCAGTGCACCCAGCATCTAAGTACTGTACACAGACATAGGTATTATGTATGTAATTAGTCTCCCTACTCAGAGTTTTACATAAAACTTATAAAAGATTACTTAAAAGGGTTAGTGTGGCTTGTATGCACAAACGAAATGTGTACATGCAACATAATGGACATTTAGTGGTTGGGAGTGGCCTCCGTGGGTTTGATATATTTTAAGCCATAGACCTTGTTTCAAATGTTGAAAATGTGTAAATCCATAAAAAGAAAACAGTGCTGCTACCCCCCACAAATTTCCAGTGCCCCCCACTTACAACTCCCATGGCACAGTGCCCCGAGAAGAAAAAAAAAAAAAAAAAAAAAAAAGCAATTTTCCCCAAATTGAAAAGTCCTGGCTACGCCACTGGACGTTTCTTTTCTAAACTACATTTTTCCAAAAATATTTTTCAAATAAACCACTGAACTTAATCATGGCTTCAGTATTTTCCTGCGTCGTAATTTGGCCATGAATTTCCTTCCAGTTTGTCATACAACGCGGAAATTAATTGCTCAATGCCTGCAAGGCAAAGTATCCACCACGTGGTTTTTCAAATCAATCAAAGATGCCGCGTTTATGCATGAAAATGTTTCGGTTTCGTTGTTCCGTTTACGTTTTTACAACGATAATTATTAAACGAAATGATTTCTGTACTCACCTTAACCTTTGTAAGTAATTCTGTACGTTACTTTGCCTGCTTTATTTGGAAAATATCTTGTGAAACCGGCATAGCTCTGTCGATTTCAATATGGCGTCTGTCGTGATAAATGCACTCAAAAAACAAGCATGCTCGATTGGACGACGGGAAGGAACGCATATTTTTTTCCCCAGGACAAATGAGGCACTTAGCATAAATGGGCGTGTTTTATCCACTTTCTCGCACGTGCGCACTGATCATGATAGCCCTGTACTCACACAGCACACGCAGTATACACACACAGTCTCCATAAGGTAGCGAATATTAAAACATGTACATGTATGCATTGGCCTTCTGGCCACATGAATGCATTCTACAACACAGTAAAGTTGCACTTTTATAGCATTATCCTCAATTTACCCTAAATGACGCACCTAAACGGTTATATAATCAACTGGACTGTAACTTACAAATGAAATAAGCAGTTTGGTGTTTCAGTTTGTTTCAGTGAAGGATTCTCTTGTAAAATGCTGAATTTCAATGCATGATCGATATGCGTGGACGTCTTGAGCGCCGTTTTTTTAGACGCACAGAATTCTGGGCACGAAGAAAAAACAGTTGAATCATGTTTCATCTTATTACAGATGGTTGTAAAATTGTTTTAATCTTTGAACATAAAAATAGTGTTGTCGATTTTTAAAATAAAATGGTATAATTTAGAGAAGCTCAAAAACTTTTAATCAGTATTCTTGAAAGACTAATGAAATGGAAGGTGGTTAAAATTGTTAAAAAAGTACTTTAAAACTTTGAAATGTGTAAAAATGCTGTTAACATTTTGTCAAATAAAGAATTTCTTTTCATAACCATAATATTAATGTTTCATTTGCTCAATTATTGTCCACTACTGTCGAAGTAAACACCAACGAATTAAGTAGTCTTTGTTCGCTTCTTCTATAAGGAATGTGTCCATTTTGAGGATCAGTATTTCTTTACTGAAAAATCATTGCAAATGCAAAGCATTCATATATTTTGGTTTCCACAGACAACAGCTTGTTGACGGCATAGAACAATAAAATCACAGATGTTCGTGAACAAAAAATTGAGGTCATGTAAATATCTTACAATTTGTATCTATAATCAGTGGTTAAACAACCTTTTCCACTTTCTCAAGCACAAACTTTCCAGTAGGCCTAAATCATACAATTTCACTACAATTTTTATTTCTGTAACGAGCACGACTTAGATATGTTTATGCAACCAGTAATACGCTATAGTTTTGTAAGTTTTCCGAGAAATGCCAAGCCAAAGGTAGTTGCGTCATTTCACGAGTGAGGCGAATTACGTACATGGACGACATTAATTAGTTTTAGGCGACAAAGCGTTGGTAAAAATTTTAACAATAATCGTATTCTACACTCCTCAAAATAAAATAAGGGTCAAAAGTATTTTTGTAGAAAATGTTGACCAAGTCAGGACATAGAATTTTTTAGTAAGGGTAATGGGCTAGCAGTTGCTCTGCAACATTTTAAGCACTTTTCACATGGTTTGCATGTCTATTGGCTTAGAAACTGACAGATCATGTGACAAGACACAAAAATGCTGATAACAGGTTCATGATGTCGCAATCAAGTTTGGCACATCTGCTTTATTTCTTTTGTGGGGTGTTACTGAGATGTTGTCAACAGGATTCAACACTGGGTACACAGTACAGTCCATGAGGAGGCGTTGTACGGAATGTGTGCGAGTAAGGGGTCATGCAACCTCATACTGACATTAACTTTAAGTCTCAAAACATACAGAAATAATGTTGATTTGCCAAAGTTTATGACAGGGAGAGAATATCAACTGGTGGGAAAGCCTTCAAAATAGGGAGGGGGCTCCAGGGGTCCCCTCATCCCTACAGCTTCCATGCTGGTTAACCCACTGTTTAACTTTACTCTATCAAGTGCAGAATCCTATTGATTATGTGTGGGGAATCTCATTAAGTCTTGAAGAAAAATAAAGCAGATGTGCCAAACTTGATTGCGACATCATGAACCTGTTATCAGCATTTTTGTGTCTTGTCACATGATCTGTCAGTTTCTAAGCCAATAGACATGCAAACCATGTGAAAAGTGCTTAAAATGTTGCAGAGCAACCTTTAGCCCATTACCCTTACTAAAAATGTTTCTATGTCCTGACTTGGTCAACATTTTTCACAAAAATACTTTTGACCCTTATTTTATTTTGAGGAGTGTATATGAGGATTATTTATTTGAAGGTTTTTAAACAAATACAAAACAATTATTTTTATAAGTGTTCACCGCTCTTCGCGCAGTTCTGAAACGGCACCTTATCGCAGATAGGTTCCGCACGCGCGTATTTTTCCCCCAGGACTGAATGCATATGAGGCGTGTTTTCTGTTCAAAATGTGATACATCAACCGAGCCTCCACCAGTAATTAACCTGTTTGTGTTTTCTTCATTGCATCTCACAAGCTAAGCTCATATAACCCATCTGAAAGAATTGTTTTGTATTTTTTTTTAAACCTTAAAATAAATAATCCTCAAACAGAATACAATCATTGTTTAAATCTTTACCAACGCTTTGTTACGAAAGTACGAAAGCCCATTAGTGCCATCGTTATTTTATTTTCGAGAGCATTTATTTTTATTTTCGAGAGCAGTTATTTTTATTTTCGAGAGCAGTTATTTTTATTTTCGGAATCTTTACGAAACAAAGTTTTGGTTGCGGGCCTTGCCTTATTTTATGTACAACAACGATTACAGGCCTGATAGCGGAATGACCCCGTTTCACAAAGGCCATAGGACGCGCAGTCTATTTTTAGTAACTTTCGGTTTTACCGCTATTTATATTTTCCAGAGCAGTTATTTTTATTTTCCAGAGCAGTTATTTATAAATTATTTTCCAGAGCAGTTATTTTAATTTTCCAGAGCAGTTATTTTTATTTTCGAGAGCAGTTATTTATATTTTCGAGAGCAGTTATTTATATTTTCGAGAGCAGTTATTTTTATTTTCCAGAGCAGTTATTTTTTATTTTCGAGAGCAGTTATTTATATTTTCCAGAACAGTTATTTATATTTTCCAGAGCAGTTATTTTTATTTTCAAGAGCAGTTATTTTTATTTTCAAGAAGCACATGTTTCGCGCGGACGCCTAGCCTGTGTATGCAGTGTAGCTAGTGCATGCAGCTTGCATACATTCCTCAAAAGCGCAGCTGTAATACTGGGAGCAGTATTTCCTCAGAATGCCCCACCAGAACTCTATGTGCTGGTTGCTCTGACTGCTTCCTTCGAGGAAGCTCCTCTCACCTGCAAATGCATCTTGAGAGTTTCTTCTCAAGAACTGTTGCATCTGTCGAACAAAACTGTTTTACGTTCCAGCGTCGCCCCGAAGTAGTCTAGGACAACCTACTTTGTTTCTCACAGTTTCCATGAAATACCCCGCAATAACGCCAGGGTCACTATTTGTCAGAGAGGCTTCAAGCCAGAGGATCTGTCTTAACCCGTCGATACATCCGTTAATACAAACCCCGTAAGGCTTTAGTTTGTCATAAGAGTCCAGGTGCCACACAAAGTTTGGGCCTCTTCCGTTGTATGTCCTTCTCTGTAGCCGCCGCAGCCTTCTTTGCTCGACTCCCTCTGGGTCTAGTAATCCCAGAAGATGGCGCACTGTTTCTCGGCTTACCAGAATTCCATTCTGAAGGCATCTCAGGTGCATCCACCGGTAACCACAAAGTTGCCCTGAGGTACTCAACTGCCCTTCTATAAAACATGCAACATCAACGATGTCTGTGTGGTGTTTTCGGCGATAAAGGCAAAGTTCTCGCAATTTACGGTTTAGGTTACGCTTGCTGATAAAGATATTATGATTAGAAGCAAGTGAAGTAATTATTTCGTCATAATTAAGTCCTAAACTAAAGTAACGCCTGATCAAATGCAGACTCCGTGCGTCCGAAGCCGCCGCAGCCATAGATGATGATGGCTTCCGGAAATCGAACAGCTGCTTCAAAAAAGACAAAAATAAAAATGCTTGAAAATAAAAATAACTGCTCTCGAAAATAAAAATAACTGCTCTCGAAAATAAAACTAATTGCTCTTGAAAATATAAATAACTGCTCTGGAAAATATAATTAACTGCTCTTGAAAATATAAATAAATGCTTTGGAAAATATAAATAACTGCTCTTGAAAATAAAAATAACTGCTCTGGAAAATATAAATAACTGCTCTTGAAAATATAAATATATGCTCTGGAAAATATAAATAACTGCTCTTGAAAATAAAAATAACTGCTCTGGAAAATATAAATAACTGCTCTTGAATATATAAATAAATGCTCTGGAAAATAAAAATAACTGCTCTGGAAAATATAAATAACTGCTCTGGAAAATAAAAATAAAAACAAATTATCCTCCAAATATTTTGTATTTTAACGTAGCTTGTCGATCTGTGTTAGACATAATATATGGATTATAGTTGGTTGGATCCATGGTAGATCTCCTGCAGGAACTGCACAATGCTGTTGTACTCATGAGGGTGAATACTGGCATCGATGGTGTACGTGACATTGTCACTGAGAGGAAATAGCACTTACAAAAGCATTGGTACAAACAAGTCCAGACAAGGAAATCATGGTTAGAAAATGGGTCTTTCCTGGTATAAAAGACTTTCGCTTGATGTGATGAGTGGTTAAAGAGTAAATTACTTTTGGAATTCACAATAATGATTGAATACGATAACACTCAGTGCAAGGTGGCGATTTCTTGTTAATATTGGGGGTGGGGGCGGTAGAGCGTTGGACTCATGACTTGCACACCCATCACCCAAGCCCCCTCCCCTTTGATTGGGTTAATTAGATTTGATTGGGTTTAAGACTAGCAGGAGGCATGTTGTTCCCCATGATTTGATTAAGCTAAGACCAACAGGGATCACATCATTTTCCTAGACTTGATTGGTTTAAAACTAACAGGGGACACATCGTTCCCCTACACTTGGGTTAAAACTAACAGGGGACACATCGTTCCCCTACACTTGGGTTAAAACTAACAGGGGACACATCGTTCCCCTACATTTGGGTTAAAACTAACAGGGGACATATCGTTCCCCTATACTTGGGTTAAAACTAACAGGGGACATATCGTTCCCCTATACTTGGGTTAAAACTAACAGGGGACACATCGTTCCCCTACATGTGGGTTAAAACTAACAGGGGACACATAATTCCCCTGTTAGCTAAGACTAACAGGAGACACATCGTTCCCCTATACTTGGGTTAAAACTAACAGGGGACACATCGTTCCCCATACTTGGGTTAAAACTAACAGGGGATACATCGTCTGAAAAGGAGGTGTGGTCGAGGCACAGCTGTACAATATGTGGACGGTGAAGCCTGTCACCTTGAGCGACGAATGCGGGAGTCTGTAGTTTGTAGTCCTCCGCCAGAAAAGTTTCAAATCACACAGGTGGTGGTGGGGGTGGTGGTGGTGGGGAGACAAACTTTTTGGGGACATAAAGGAATATGCATAATAATTTATTCTCATTGTTGAAACAGGTTTGATTTAAAATCCCACCATACAAAGGTTGACTGTGTTTTCAGTCCCATGTTGGTTTTCGCTAAGAAGGCTTTGAAGAGATTACAATAATTGCGGATCTAGAACCCACAATTTTGAGGGCCCAATGTTGGATGGGGCTATATGAATATTTGTGATCTTGCAAGAAAAACGGTAGCCTACACCTCAGTAGTCAGAATAGGCTATAACATAATAAAAAAATATTCATGGGCTATCAAAAAGTGCATATGTGTATGTGTGAGGGAACATATTCTGTCCCCCACTCTAAAAAGTGGAGGGTATCACATCCCCCGACCCATTGATCGACGCCCATGATGATTAGAACGGTCTAGTATAGATGTTTACAAAGTTACTTGCTTACATGATATTGCCTAAAACAACATCTATATACCTCAAAACTGAAATTATTTTGTACATTTTAACATTCTAGACAAACAAATACTACAAAAGGAAAAAACAAAGAGAAACACGTGCCCACAAGAAGCGAGGTAAATGAATAATTTTTTGCACATGAGCTTATTGATTAAAAATAAATATAAGATCGTGTGACTCGATAAGATTGCGTGCCAGCGGTATTGGATACCAGTGGGAATGGGGAGGGGCTTTCTGCAGCATTCCACGAATCATGCTGCACACAATGACATCACTAACACGAAATAGTTAGTTCCTAGACGTCAGTCTTGGCTGACAAACAGCGCAGCAGCCTAGAGCCAGACTATAGGCGTGTACTATTTAAGTAGGTCTGCGCGTAAGGGAAGCCCGTTTTAGTTCTAGTACAGTATCCGACCGGGTCAGTGCAGTCAATTATCACCGAAGTAGTGCAGCTATTTCATTAATAGCGTACGAGGAACTTCGTCTTAACTCAGCGATTCTTAGATCAGTCAGAAGACTGGGGAGTCTAGCAACGAGTGGTGAGTATAGTTGTGGGGGTATATACCCTTATAAAAGTTTCACAGTGTCGTCACACAGTGAAACCTCTGCAATCTCTTCAAGTTTTATATTTTAACCGATTGAAACTAATGACACATTGTTCATAAATTGTCACTAGTATCAATCGGTTTAGAGTGAATTTCAATTTAAAACTTTTAGAGTGTATGAACACAGTGTTCTTACTGTGTATTCCTCCCAGTCGTCACACTGTGACCTCACTGTGTTCTATGTGTGTGACACTATGAATTTGGGGAAAGAATGTTGTATCCGACCTCCACTTTTTAAGGGTTTTTTGGAATTTCTTTACAACCATACCAGTCAAAAAAATTATTCCATCGATTTTTGGGGGTACAGAAAGCGAAAACTATCTTTAAAATCCACTTTTATGATGGTTTTCGGACTTGATTTCCCTTCTAAAAAATCCTACCCTTCAGAAAATAGAAGGATCCTATTGTAGTTGCCACTGCGCATGAACAATGACCGTTTTGGTCACTTCTGGGGAGTTGACAGGATCAGACTGACATTCATGATTTTTCATGAAATAAATATCCTGGAATAATTTGAAGTATATGTCCATCATCATCCATATGTTCTCCACCTTACTAGGTAGGTAAGATTACATTATTGGTTATATTTAATGAGAAAAAGTGGCGGTCGGATACGACATTCTACCCGAATTTGGAGATATCGTAGAGTAGAGAAGTTATTCTTTACAGAGATACATCGGGGAATTGTGCCGGCAATTAATACTTGTTAGTCACCTATACCTTGACATTCCTTAAACTTGGGAAAGGTACACAGTTGGTAATGTTGGCAAAACTGCTCCCATGGGAAACATAAAACAACCAATCTGTGAATGTTTCAGCTCAATACAGAGTCCAAGTCATGAGAAAAGTGTGAAAAAACATTCACAATATTTTATGAAAAGACTTAGAGCAAACAGTTGTCAACTTTTTTGGTGTAATTTTCCAATATCAGAACACATCAGACATAATAATATTACAGGATAATTGGTATCTACCAACTTTACATCAAGATAGCTTTCTAAAAATAATTGTGTAATTTTGTACTCGGGTAATTACCAATGTACCTTGTACCTTTCCCTCAATATAAACAGATTTTGTAATGCTTTGTGAGTTGTCCTGATCTATCAAGATATTCTGTTTTCTGTCTTTAATTTGTTTTTGTTGATTGCTTGTGCCGTGATATTTTGAGATGTTGTATTACTGAATAAATAATCCAACCAAACCTACACCTTATAAAGGGAAAGAAAACATTTTTTCAATATCACCAACATTACCTTCCCTTTACCGCCACCAATAGTAGTAGCTAGGTTCTTGTTGAGGAGTTACGCCCAATTTATAGGTTTCCTGCCAACTTAATTACTCCTTCACTGTCCCAAGCTTCTCTGGTTGTAACAAGCTTTATATGATCCCCATAGGATCATTATACGTTGCCTGAGGATGTGAGAAAGTGAGAATGTGATCTCCGTGCGTGATTTATAGAGGAGCATCAAGAAACTATTAATAACTGAACTTTGTTCATTTTTAGAGCGGTTACGTCATTAGACATTAGTAAGCAAAATAACATCAGTTTTATTATCTCAACCCAAGGTAAAATATCGTAAAAAGTAATTTTATTCGACCCACTTTTGTCTCAAATAAAAAAAAAACCAAGGTCCACTTTAGGCGGAAACAAATTCAAACATTAACTCGGGCAACAGTATCAATCATTTTCAGTGTTATTAGTACACACTTTATGGCCAATACTTGGGTTATTTTGTCCACTGAAGGGGTGACTTTGCAAGGGCAACATCAGGAAGACGATATTTACACGTAAGAGGACAATTTCTTTCCTTCAGTGGAACTTGGTCTTTTCTGAATTTGAGACAAAATGGATGCGAAGAAAGTGACGGTTTACAATATTTTACTGCCCCGTTGGCCTTCTCATACTAGACCGCGGTCGTTGACGTCGGTTGTTTGACGACGTATAGAGTCGGTAGGGTTGACATATGTACAGTGTATCGTGACTGCCACACTAAAGCAATAATTAGTTAGAAAGTTGTTTGGATATATGAGTTCGTCTTTTCTTATTTCTTTGTAAAGGAATTGTATATCATCAACGCGATTGGAAACATTTTGTTCGTTTTTATTCAAGTTTGCTGTTTGTCACATAGTGACGAATCTGAAAAAAGTGCGTTACGAGTACCGTAAATCATGATTTAAGTCGGACACATTTTGCTGTTAGTTTTTTGCTTTGTTTAAAAAAAAAAAAACATTTCGTTTTATCATCCAAGTGTACCTGGTGTAACTAGAGGAAGCTTTGTTTTAGGGGTAATTTTCACTAAAAAACGAAAGCAATTCTTACTTTTCCGTTGCCCATGACCTGACTATTCCAAAGTCATACGATAAACGCCATAGCCCTTGTTCCTTTCTAAGGAAGTGAGCCATACGATAACTTTCCTGTGTTACCATATAAATTATAATAATATGGTGTTTGTTTGATCAAGGAAGTGTCGCTTGAATTATTCATGATTAAAATGAAATTCTGTGAGGAATGAGCTTAGTGAAGGTGAAATAGAATTGAATACATTTTTAGAAACATCATTTCCAATAAGGACATCGTTTTCATTGGTAAAATGTCTGTAAATACATCCATATTTGACAAGAATCACGAGAGATGTACAGAAACCAACCAATGTCTGTAAATGCATCCATACTTGACAAGAATCACGGGAGATGTACAGAAACCAACCAATGTCTGTAAATGCATCCATACTTGACAAGAATCACGAGAGATGTACAGAAACCAACTGTCTGTAAATGCATCCATACTTGACAAGAATCACGAGAGATGTATGCGAAACCCACAATGTAATCACGCAATGCTAGCCCCATCCCGTGTGCACATTGTGTATACGCATACGCCAATTACATGCGCCAAATCTGTGGAATAATCTCCCATCAGATATTCGTCATACTAGTGAACTTCAGATGTTTAAAAGTAAACTTAAGACTCATTTATTTTAGCTTTGTTGTACATCTCATTTTATTCACTGTTAATTTAAGAATTACATCTCATTTTATTCACTATTAGTTTAAGAAATTATTAAGTTGATCCATTTTGTAAAGCGCTGTGATACCTTTAGTCGTGTAAGAGCGCTATATATAAATGCTATTATTATTATTATTACATGTACATGTGGGATTCAGCTTGATTCACAGTATATAAAACTTATGCAAACTTTGTGTATTATAGCGAAATATGGCGAAACATGCATGTTTCTTGTTGAGAATCAGTTTAGCGTATACAAGGTGTTCGGCCGTCATGCGTATTACCGCTCCACGCATTTACAGGTAATTTCCACTTAATGCATTAAAAATACGAATTTGATTATCTAAATTGCCATATTACTCGCTGATGGCAATAGACTTTTAATTGATATACTGAATGACACTTGTAATAGATCCACTAAACCGCATAGGATGTTTGGCTTGCGTGCCGTATTCGTTAAGCATCATATGAAAAAAAGCACGCCCACCAGCCGTTATTTTTAGCAATAGTATAAACTACGTGAATAAGGCGATGTTCTATGGTGGAGGGGGTGTGCTTCAACCCCATCCCCTTAATGTTTTTTCTATCCCCAGAATAATTTGCCTTTTAATAAATAATAGATAATTTAATAGAAAAAGTAACAGATTCGCACATTCGGCAAAAACAGAAACCAGTAAATTTCCCAATATAAAGTTTTACTTGAGGAGTTGACAATCCACGTTAAAATGAGAACAAAACAACTTGTATTCTGTGCCTTGTCACTATTTTCTTATAAACGACACAACGTAGTACAAGCTTAAACTATCAGTCGGTTTCTGTATATATCTCTTGATTCTCAAACAACGTTTGCAGTTTCATAAATATTTTGCCAAAAGTGTATACCGGCTTTAACGATTTAACTTGTTACGTAACTAGGGTGGGTTCAGTAGGGGGACACTTTGGGGAATCAGGATTTACAGGGGGGCACTTGAGGGGCACTTTTTCACTGGCGATTTTTTCCTCTAGGAATCCAAACTCTGGGCAGGGGGATATACAGGGGAAGCAGGCCTTGGGTGTGGGAGGGGGGAACGCCCACAAAGTTACGCCACTGAATTGAACCCACACCATTATGATTTTTCAATATCATTGACCTTGTAGTCTTATATCAGAAGTCTAATTACTATAGGTAATAGACTTCTGCTTATATTTATATGACTAAATGTGATTTCAAGATAACATCTTTGCTGGTATACGCCAATTCATAACAACAGTCGGAAATATCATTGGAGACCATAACACTACAGATAGCTCCATGTACCGCGCATGCGCGGCTACTACTGTAAAGTAAAGTTACAAATAATAAATAATGTAGACTTGTAATTATGGCGCACGTATCCACCAAACTGGTGCTCAAGGCGCATTACATTATTACCCCTGCTCATCAGGCTCATAAATCATTCCTGAAACCATCTCAGCTCCCTGGGGAGTATACAGCTCAATTGCTGCCATTTCAGTGCTTATGGGCTAGTCAAACACAACAACCAACTCTGCCCTCACAGGTACCCATTTACCCCTGGGTAGAGAGAGGCAATTATGGTAAAGTGTCTTGCTCAAGGACACAAGCACCATGGTTGCGGTTGGGATTCGAACCCACACTCTGACAACTCAGCCATCAGAACACAAATCCGATGCACTAAACCGCTCGACCATGGCACTCCACATTATATTAATGATGATTAACAGCCGTATATTGAAATTACCTAGC
The DNA here is from genome assembly GCA_029582265.1 of Zoroaster sp. YZ-2022. Taxonomy (NCBI): domain Eukaryota; kingdom Metazoa; phylum Echinodermata; class Asteroidea; order Forcipulatida; family Zoroasteridae; genus Zoroaster; species Zoroaster sp. YZ-2022. The sequence goes on along the minus strand of CM055832.1, from coordinate 15,055,944 downwards.
TGTTTTTCCGTTTTGACTATAAATTGTTGCATCTGTATTATTTTGTGGTTTGAATATTTATTTATGTACGAGTATTTATCAAATATATCTTAATTTGTCCCGAGTTTGGATTAATGCCACAGAGATGAATGAAATAGGTTTTGCTCGAATGATCACCATCATCTGATGATGTATTAATATATAGTAGTACTACTGGTACTAGTCCAAATACAGGAACACACACACACACACACACATAACTATATAAACGCCATTAGCTCCAGAAGTTCATCTTTTTTTCCATTAAAAATAGAAAATATCTAACAACTGCAATCTGCATCTGCGGTGAAAGCAATTTTTAGTGTTAAGATTGAGGGGTGGTAGGGAGCATTGGCATCCGAGCCAAAGGTCACAGGTAAACAAATCAAGTCATGGTTATTCATTGTAGTTAAGATTGAGGGGTGGTAGGGAGCATTGGCATCCGAGCCAAAGGTCACAGGTAAACAAATCAAGTCATGGTTATTCATTGTAGTTAAGATTGAGGAGTGGTAGGCAGCATTGGCATCCGAGCCAAAGGTCACAGGTAAACAAATCAAGTCATGGTTATTCATTGTAGTTAAGATTGAGGGGTGGTAGGCAGCATTGGCATCCGAGCCAAAGGTCACAGGTAAACAAATCAAGTCATGGTTATTCATTGTAGTTAAGATTGAGGGGTGGTAGGCAGCATTGGCATCCGAGCCAAAGGTCACAGGTAAACAAATCAAGTCATGGTTATTCATTGTAGTTAAGATTGAGGGGTGGTAGGCAGCATTGGCATCCGAGCCAAAGGTCACAGGTAAACAAATCAAGTCATGGTTATTCATTGTAGTTAAGATTGAGGGGTGGTAGGCAGCATTGGCATCCGAGCCAAAGGTCACAGGTAAACAAATCAAGTCATGGTTATTCATTGTAGTTAAGATTGATTGGTAGGCAGCATTGGCATCCGAGCCAAAGGTCTGAGTAAACAAATCAAGTCATGGTTATTCATTGTAGTTAAAGATTGAGGGGTGGTAGGCAGCATTGGCATCCGAGCCAAAGGTCACAGGTAAACAAATCAAGTCATGGTTATTCATTGTAGTTAAGATTGAGGGGTGGTAGGGAGCATTGGCATCCGAGCCAAAGGTCACAGGTAAACAAATCAAGTCATGGTTATTCATTGTAGTTAAGATTGAGGGGTGGTAGGGAGCATTGACATCCATGCCAAAGGTCACAGGTAAACAAATCAAGTCATGGTTATTCATTGTAGTTAAGATTGAGGGGTGGTAGGCAGCATTGGCATCCGAGCCAAAGGTCACAGGTAAACAAATCAAGTCATGGTTATTCATTGTAGTTAAGATTGAGGGGTGGTAGGCAGCATTGGCATCCGAGCCAAAGGTCACAGGCAGACAAATCAAGTCATGGTTATTCATTGTAGTTAAGATTGAGGGGTGGTAGGGAGCATTGGCATCCGAGCCAAAGGTCACAGGTAGACAAATCAAGTCATGGTTATTCATTGTAGTTAAGATTGAGGGGTGGTATAGGGAGCATTGGCATCCGAGCCAAAGGTCACAGGTAGACAAATCAAGTCATGGTTATTCATTGTAGTTACAGTGGCCTTAAATTTTTCTTTTCAACATTTGTAGTACGCTATTTCTATTTGGGGTGTAGGTTGTAGGGGAGTTGGAGTAATATGGACAGATACCGTCAGGGTGAACTGCAAACGGGATGAGGGGATGCATGTTTATTCTTACTGAGACAGTATAGGTACATACACCAGTTTGACTGATTTCTAGTTACTTTTGATGATAAAAGAAGGAGGCACATTCCCCTTTGAGTCCCCTTGCCGTGGATTGTCTTCTTAAAGGGGCAGTATCGTCATGATCAGAGCAGACTTTCGACAGGGCATAAAATCAATGTCCTATAGATTAACACAGTGACTGAAAATTAATGGCCCATTTATGCAGCAGCAACAGTATTATGACCTTATCATGTGAGGTATTATGGTAGTCACTGAGTTAATCTAAAACTATACAGCGCTACAATTCCATGCCCTGTTGATCGTGACGATACTGCCCCTTTAAGGGAAGACCTTCCACCCTTCAACTGACAACACCACTGTATATCAGAATTAAGGCAAACACCATCTTCCATGATATAGGAAAACTATTTGTTTCAATAAATGTGATGCCATATTGCACAATATTTGGCTTAATATAACAGTTTATTGTATTAGGTACCCATTCAAAGCCTTAGAGAAAATATATCTTATCTGATTAAAAGGTTTGGCACAATACGAACTCGTCGTGTGGTGGTAGATTGATATATTATTATGTGACATTTCTTTGTGTTTCGCGTCAATTGGAGAAATTTTTATTTTGTCGCTGTTTCTCGTCAATTCAACATCACTGATCATTCTAACGATGACGTCACTTCAAAAGTATCACTGAGGTACACGGCTCTGAAATAATCATATTAAAGATGTAATTTATTCAGATTTCCAACAGTGAAAGAAATATAGGCCTGCCCTTATTTTTAAGGAGAACACGTATATGTTTGGAGTTTAAAATTCAGCAAAGCTTTAAACAAGCTAATTAAATTATACAATTCTCACTCCGATAAATATAACATTAATTGTTGAATTTTGAGTTGCTTTTAGATGCTGATTATACATTTTTTACTTCAATCAAAATTTAATATCGACTAATAATTGACAGTACATCAGAGGACAGTTTTTAATGAGCAGAAATAGAAATCTATGACTATTACAATAATTCACCGAAATGTGAGTTTTATCCAAATGCTATATCATAATGACGTTTTATCACTGGTGTTTGGTGTTTCGTTAAACTCAAAGAGAAGGTATAATATGATTACAGTTTTAATGTGTATGCATTTCAGATATAAGTTCATCTCTTAAACCATCTTTGAAATCAACGGGAAAGGTGGAACGAGAAACCATGGGTTACTTGGGTTTCATCGTTGTAACTCTTATGTTACAGGGATTCTGTGTTGTCATAACACAATCAGGTAAGTTATGAGTAAACTACTTCGCTAAATAGCTCAACCGTAGGCCTATAATATGTACCTGTTTTTGTTTTAATTTCGTGGTGGGAAAATAATGTTTATGTTACACACAACCTACTGTTTTTGCCCAAGCTGTTATAACTTTTAGGATAAAAAACACGCGTGACTCGGTATTACCAGTTGCTTTGGAGATTTATAAAATTTAATATGTATCACTTTATCGAGATTTCTGGCTTCTGACAATTTGTTTGTATTCGGTGATCATTGTTGTGTTTGAAAGTCCAGACTCGCATCAAATTACGTCAAGAATAAGGAAACAAATGGAATTTTGAGTCCAGTAAAAAAATAACTTGTGTCACAAAATTGAATTATAAAGTTACCAGCAGGCGGTAGTAACTGTTTATAGCCTAGTTGAATAGTGTTACATATAACTTACTTGATGTAAAGTATAATGATGATGGTATGATGAAACATCTATTGACACAGTTTTGTCTGGTGATTTTATTTAAAGGGAAAGTACAACATTGAATCAAGATAAATAACAAACCCGTGAAAGTTTCTGTTTACGTTATTTCAGTAACAAAAACATAGTGAAAATGCATTCAGTTTGTCCTGTTAATATCCTAACATTCGATTTAGGAAAGAGTACTCTTTCCTAAATTTGAACTTACAAAATATTTCTCTAAAAACTTCCTCACAACTGATTTCATGTCTTTAAATGTGGTAAGCCATGAACGAGGCTACAATCCATTCTTCGGCCCAGGGCCAGTGTTTTTCCCATGACAATCCGGCAGGGGTCACAGAGGGCGCTCTTCGCATTGTGACGTGCATGCGTGCAGCGCATATCTTTACTTTATATTACCGAATCGCGAACGCGTACTCCTGAAGCTTTTCTGTTGAAACTTGTACGTACTTGCGGTGCATGTTTTTACAAGGTGGTTCAAACTTCAATCTTCTCAGTCATGTAGTCCGTACGAAGTTGCACTTGTGTCTCTTAGATCACAGTTTTAAAGGAAACTTACTTGGTGTAAAGTTCATGAAGGTATCAAAAATCTGACTGAGGTGTTCCCATTTTAAATAAAATATTATTTCGCAAATAAATAGTGTCAACCGGAGATGTAAATTCCACGTTTGAATGAATACGAAACTTGACAGGTTGGTTTTCCGCTAATTCTATACACACCTGTAGATTCTATGTAGGCCTATTTAAATATATTTTAGCAAAAGTGTATATTGACTTTAAGTATGAATGCAGATAGTCAACATTTTAACCCTATCTGGCTATCAAACCTGGGCTGTTTTTTCTGTGTTCTCAACCCAGACTCGTGCCCCTGTATTTTCTGTAGGCTGCCTTCAAATTCAAGTAGAATGTCATAAAAAACTCATATCCGACCGCCACTTTTTCTCATTAAATATAACCAATAATGTAATCTTACCTACCTAGTATTTAGGTGGAGAACATATGGATGATGATGGACATATGCTTCAAATTATTCCAGGATATTTATTTCATGAAAATTCAGGCATTTTTGGTATACGATGACTTCCTCAGTCATGTCAGTCTGATCTTGTCAACTCCCCCATAAGTGACCAACACGGTCATTGTACATGTATGCGCAGCAGCTATAAGTATAGGATCCTTCTATTTTGTTAGTGCTACCATGTTAGTGCTATTAATCAAATTATATAATCACATATTCAGCAGAATTCTTATAAAAAAAATAACATTTTGATGTAATGGTAGCTATATCGGATTCACATAATGCATTGGACGGAAGTGGTCACATTGCTCAATTTTGTCTAGCGTTTAGTTAATGCCCATAAGTGTGGACATTCCGATGGACTTTACCAGTCCATTCTGTCGTCTTATGTTTTTTTAGGCTATATTTCTCTTCCCATTTGGTTTGAGAAATGTTAATACATAATGCATCAGGCAAGTAATTTTTAATGGTATCACTTACTTAACCAGTTCGCCTCGGAGGCCGTGTAATACACAATTTTTTTTTTAGTACAGCGGATCGGAGAGCGTCTAAACACGCATTCTGATTTTTGTGTGTGTTACCGGGAGACTTGTCAACATGCCACACGTGGCGTGCCGTTGTTGCGGCTGACTTGTATACACGCAATCGTTTCTCGGAGTCCATGGGGTCATGGTTCAGTGGCCCCGGACAAAAGGCACTGCAAACAATGAACGAGTTCACTCTTTTTGTTGATTTTTTGCGTAATCCCTTTATCCAAGACCTGTTCCTTTGACGTACATGTACCAGCCAAGAATTTGTAAAGACGGATTTATATCCATTGTTTACGAGGCCTTTCCTCTCTCTCCGGGTATGCAGTCTGTTCGACTGGGCGCTTGTCGCTAATAGGCCGTTGCATCGGAGCTTGCCAACAGTCTAATTGTGCTGAACAAACACAACCGTAATTAAAAAACTAGCCATTTAATTCTCGAAATGTCAATGAGTAAAGGTGTTTATTTGGGTGTCCGGACTTAGTTTCATTGACAAAAAAAATTATTAATGGCTAGAAATTTTTTCTGATTTTTCACTGAAAATAAACCCGCACGGGGGACCGGAAAAAATATATATATTCCCGACGTGAACTGGTTAAATATAGACAAGCCCAACATTATTCTTACAGTGATTGGTTTAAATAAATTTGCATACATAAGTTATTCATTTAGCTGGAGGTTTAATAATAATAATAATAATATAATGTGTGGACTTATATAGTGTACGTATCCACCAACTGAGTGGTGCTCAAGGTTTATGAATAATTCAGTAGTAGTGTCCTTGGAACAGAATGGTAATGGCACTTGTGGCTTTGCTACTTACGATCGTGTACGTGGTTTTGTTTCGGGTGTTGTGTTGTGTTCCAGGTTGCCGTGTGTGCTTTGACTAAAGACTAAATCTTGTCCAGTTCAAGGTTTAGAAGATGAAAACAAATCTAAAAACATATTAACCCTAACGTCCTAGGCATTCATTTGGGGTCCAGTACACTGTACTACAAAATACTACTCAATTCTCATAGACCAGTGTAGTAAAAGTACACTGTACTACAAAATACTACTCAATTCTCATAGACCAGTGTAGTAAAAGTACACTGTACTACAAAATACTGCTCAATTCTCATAGACCAGTGTAGTAAAAGTACACTGTACTACAAAATACTGCTCAATTCTCATAGACCAGTGTAGTAAAAGTACACTGTACTACAAAATACTGCTCAATTCTCATAGACCAGTGTAGTAAAAGTACACTGTACTACAAAATACTACTCAATTCTCATAGACCAGTGTAGTAAAAGTACACTGTACTACAAAATACTACTCAATTCTCATAGACCAGTGTAGTAAAAGTACACTGTACTACAAAATACTACTCAATTCTCATAGACCAGTGTCGTAAAAGTACTCCATACTACAAAATACTACTCAATTCTCATAGACCAGTGTAGTAAAAGTACACTGTACTACAAAATACTGCTCAATTCTCATAGACCAGTGTAGTAAAAGTACACTGTACTACAAAATACTACTCAATTCTCATAGACCAGTGTAGTAAAAGTAAATACTACTCAATTCTCATAGACCATTGTAGTAAAAGTACACTGTACTACAAAATACTACTCAATTCTCATAGACCGGTGTAGTAAAAGTACACTACTACAAAATACTACTCAATTCTCATAGACCAGTGTAGTAAAAGTACACTGTACTACAAAATACTGCTCAATTCTCATAGACCAGTGTAGTAAAAGTACACTGTACTACAAAATACTACTCAATTCTCATAGACCAGTGTAGTAAAAGTAAATACTACTCAATTCTCATAGACCAGTGTAGTAAAAGTACACTGTACTACAAAATACTACTCAATTCTCATAGACCGGTGTAGTAAAAGTACACTACTACAAAATACTACTCAATTCTCATAGACCAGTGTAGTAAAAGTACACTGTACTACAAAATACTACTCAATTCTCATAATAATAATAATAATAATAATGTATAGATTTATATAGCGCACGTATCCACCAACTAAGTGGCGCTCAAGGCGCATTATATTATTATCCCTGCTCATAAGGCTCATAAGGCTCATAAATCATTCCTGAAACCATCTCAACTCCCTGGGGAGTATACAGCTCAATTGCTGCCATTTCTAGCGCATATAGAGCAAACCATCTCTGCCTTCACAGGTACCCATTTAACCCCTGGGTGGAGAGAAGCAATTATGGTTAAGTGTCTTGCTCAAGGACACAGGTGTCACGGCCGGGGCTCGAACCCACACTCTGCTGCTGGCAACACCAGAACTTGAGTTCAGTGAGCTAGACCGCACGACAATCCACTTTACGTGCAGTATACAACACACGGGACCTACGGCTTTACGTCCCATCCGAAGGACGAAGCAATTATGGTTAAGTACCTTGCTCAAGGACACAAGTGTCACGACCGGGGCTCGAACCCACACCCTGCTGCTGGCAACACCAGAACTTGAGTTCGGTGCGCTAGACCGCTCGGCCACGACACCCCATAGACCAGTGTCGTAAAAGTACACTGTACTACAAAATACTGCTCAATTCTCATAGACCAGTGTAGTAAAAGTACACTGTACTACAAAATACTACTCAATTCTCATAGACCAGTGTAGTAAAAGTAAATACTACTCAATTCTCATAGACCAGTGTAGTAAAAGTACACTGTACTACAAAATACTACTCAATTCTCATAGACCGGTGTAGTAAAAGTACACTACTACAAAATACTACTCAATTCTCATAGACCAGTGTAGTAAAAGTACACTGTACTACAAAATACTACTCAATTCTCATAGACCAGTGTAGTAAAAGTACACTGTACTACAAAATACTGCTCAATTCTCATAGACCAGTGTAGTAAAAGTACACTACTACAAAATACTACTCAATTCTCATAGACCAGTGTAGTAAAAGTACACTACTACAAAATACTACTCAATTCTCATAGACCAGTGTAGTAAAAGTACACTACTACAAAATACTACTCAATTCTCATAGACCAGTGTAGTAAAAGTACACTGTACTACAAAATACTACTCAATTCTCATAGACCAGTGTAGTAAAAGTACATGTACTACAAAATACTACTCAATTCTCATAGACCAGTGTAGTAAAAGTACACTGTACTACAAAATACTACTCAATTCTCATAGACCAGTGTAGTAAAAGTACACTGTACTACAAAATACTACTCAATTCTCATAGACCAGTGTAGTAAAAGTACACTGTACTACAAAATACTGCTCAATTCTCATAGACCAGTGTAGTAAAAGTACACAGTACTACAAAATACTGCTCAATTCTCATAGACCAGTGTAGTAAAAGTACTCCATACTGCAGTTTACTCAAGTAGTATTTTGTAGTATTCAGTGAGGTTAGGGTTAAATGGATTACAGCATCATCAAAAATTTTGCATAGCAAAACTGCGATGCAAAAAATTAATTTGCAGAGCAAAATCGTTTTTTGTATAGCAATCTGTGAATTTTGTGTAGCAAATTTAAAATGCTTAAAAAGGCTTTACTGTCGTCGTTCATAATATGAATGTCCAAATTTTACCAGAAATAATCATCTTTAGCCCTCCTATGCCCAGGCTGAAATTTGGCCCAGTCAGCACGGCGCTCACAGACAGTCACTTGAGTATTTTTGGTTGCATTGTCAATTGGTAGGTCAAACCACAGAGTCACACAGAGCTGTGTATGTACTGATTTATTTGAGTGCACTGCACAAAGTCAATGGGTTGGGAGTTACATACAAATTTTGAGTGTCTTTGATTGGCTTTGGTTTGACCTCCTTATCACAGCCACATGTGCTTGCATGTATTTGAGTGCACTGCACAAAGTCAATGGGTTAAGAGAGACATACAAAGTTTGAGTGTCTTTGAGTGTTAAACCTGTAGGAGGGTTAGTGTCCGGAAATTGAGCCACATGTGTTAGCAAAATTCATGTGTTTCTTTCTTCTAGGTCAATTACTTCATTATTTTCACCAAATTGCAGTCATTCATGTCCTCCGTCCATTTTCTTTTTTGTTTACATTGTTATGTCGATCGCTAAAACGGAAGCAATATCACAAAAACAAATTACTGACTACGACATGTTCGGTTGCTTTTCAAAGTGAATTTCGCTGAGTGTAAAGTTACTTTGTGGTATGATCAAGCTTGATTTTGATTATTAAAAATTCGTTTGGAAAATGAGTGGCTCACCGTGGTTGAAAGTGCAATCATATTGTGTGCCAAAATTATTCTAATTCTCACCACTACATGTATAAATGAATGCTCATTTTGTTAAATGTTCAAAAACTTTTATTATAAAACGAAGTTGTAACTTTCTAGAGTTCCTTTCAATATGGCTGTAGTGATCGTATGAAAGGCGCACGTGTGAACTGAACATGGTACTATTGTGTATAGAGGGTGGCTCAATTGCTCAATGTTCCAACCCCCAAACTCAGCAGAAGAAAAAATAAACACATGCGAAACGGAAACGAGCCCAGTCTGGATGGATCCCTTGATATTTTTTGGTCGGAAATATACATGTAAACGTTATTTCAGTAAAGGTTTGCGAATATGATTTCAAAAATTAAACCACAATAGTGAAAAAAATCTGTCGCAATTTGTATCGCAAAATCTGCGATGTATTGTTTGAAATTCCATCGCATATTGTCCAAATTACGTCGCATTTTGTGATGCGATACAGGGGAAATCGTTCATTGCAATCCAATGTTTACCACTAAAAATTATAAATTCAGTTGGACCTGTTCAAAATAATTGGTTGCCATGCCAACCATGAATACCCTTTATCGTTCATTTTTATTTGAGGGGGGTTATAAAGAATAATTTGAGAGTTTGAGCGTGATCAATGTATTCTGGAAATATACAAAAATATCATAGGGTGTGGGGTCACAAATGTGTCCCCTCTCTATTGACTTGATTTTTACAAGGTTCTTCTTTCTTATTCTTCTTGATCCAGGATATGCAGATCACCGGTGTCCTGATGTCTGTAAATGTGGGATTACTTATGGTTATACCTTTGTCAATTGCACGGATGGTTGGAACCAATCAACTATCAGTGACATCATGAACAGAACGAATATGATGTAAGTACATGGAGTTTGGATGAGGAGAAATACAAATATAATTCAATTACATTACGAAACAAACAAAAGATTTGAACGTAGTTTCATGTCTCTTGTCAGTTGAATTTAAATTAATTAATGTCACACTTTGTATAATAAAGTGTTATTCTTTCTATTTTATCTGCAGTTTGTTATCTGGTGGAAATATGAGCATCCTGCAAAGTGGTCTTTTTGAAGACTTTTCGTTCTTGCGATTGTTGTAAGTGTTAATATTTGTTTGTTAATGTTATATTTATGGAGACGTATTAGTATTGTATAATACATGACTGGAATTGCTGAATATAATCTACAGTTAAACACCATTGCAATGAACACAGCTGTGTATAACTCTGTACTATTGTGAAAACTACCATTACCTCCTATAGTATGTATTGTCATTGCTGGAGTTATACCAGACGTGGGTTTGGGGGAAAAAAGCGAAGTGAGACAAAAAAGGAGCACACTTCCAATAAAGGGGCAACCCTTTAATGTACATGCTTTTTGTTTGCTATTTACTGTAACGCCAAGCAAAGGACGAAAAACTAGCCTATGGCAACCAATCAACTAGCCCATGGCAACCAATCAACTAGCACATGGAATTGATCTAAATGTGTCATAAATTTTGAAGTGTTGTCAACTTAATGAGTCATGTATTGGTTTGATTTATTGTACAGTGTAGTAGGTCTTTTAATAAATTATGCAGAATCTATGTATGAGTTGTAATAAAACAAATTATGACTGTTTTCACTCATGATACAGTAAAACTAGTTTCCCTCGGTGGTCCCTGGAGCGTTCTATTTTCCCGGAAAATAGAATGGTCCAGGGACCACTTCGGGAGGCTTGTTTTACTGTACCACTCATAGCAGTCAATATTTATTCAGTGAACTTCAGACATGATATTTGTCAGATTGTTTGATTCAATGAAAGCGTTTAACAAAGTATGCTTTCATGAACTGTAATCTGACAACATTTTTTAATATTGCCAATTTATTTATGCTTCAATACAATTTTTTCACCATACTTTGTTTTCCCATCTTAGATATCTGAAAAACAGCAATATCAGTAACCTTGCACCTCAAGCTTTTGATGGTTTACACAATCTCATCGAATTGTAAGTTTTCATGATTCGAATGCAGTACTCACAGTTTTCATGGTTTGGCTGGTCACAATCTGAACACTATTCTAGATTTTAGTCAACTGTAATTTAAGTATTTTTGATGCACCCACTCTGCAAAAATTGAGGTGTTAAAATAACACTAGTGGTGTTAACTTTTTTCTTCCACGGTGTTTATATTGTGCGAGTTGCCTAATATAAACACCAATGGTGTAGTTTTTAATACCCTGGTTTTGCAGTGCAAGTGTTGCCTATCGTGATTCACTTGTAATTATATATTTCTAAAAAGTACAGCCAACTTTTTATTTTTCCGCACTTTTATTTCTCGATGCACTTAACTTTTGTTTATTGAGATTCATTTGTAAAGTAAATTTTATAAAATGATTGAACATTAGGTAGGAACATTTTCAACTTGTTCGATACCATCTCATTGAAGTCTTGGCTGAAAAGTTTCTCCAACCTTTCATCATTGTCATCTCTGGTCTTAACTTTCACTCTGTGGGAGATGACTCTCTTTTGATCTTGATTCTTTGTTGACCCATAAACCTGCCAACCAAGGACTGATGGACAAGCAAAAGGGCCACCATTCTCACTGTTGATAACTTCAAGTGGTTCTGCTGCTTTTGGGACATTGTTTCCAATTAACAGTCCCACTTTAGCATCTATGGATGGTAACTCAACAAGATGTAGATATGGTCATGTCTTTAAGTCATCATTGGTGATGATGTCCTCTGTAGCCATTGGTATTTGTGCCTGGATATAAACCTCTGGAAGGTTGATGACTGTGTGAGTCTGTAGGTTCATAATCTCGAAGTCTCTCAAAACATGACCCTTCACAACCTTCTCATCAGTCAAAGTTTGCACTAATTTTATGTTGATGGCTTTTCCTTTCTCCTTTAGCCTATTCACTACTGCATCAACACAAAATACAGCATTACTGCCATAGTCCATAAAGGCATATGTCCTTGTCTGTATGCCTGTCCTCCGTCACCTCAAGATAACTGGTACCACTCCTGGGAGGCATTCTGCAGATGTACTGCGATTGGCAGAGTTTGTCAAACCACAAATCTTTGACACCATGCTGTCCATGATGCAGTGCTTATCTCCAAACTTCCTTTTCAGCAGAAGTTTATCCTTTGAGAGAGCTTGTGCTGAATCCTCACCATATATGCAGCTTTTCACAATGGCATTTGCTTCCCCTCTGATATACTGCTCTAAGAAATAGTTTGTCCTTATCATTGTTGGTCTTACATTCGATGGAACGTTCAAAAGCCCTTACAAAAGCATGATAATCAAGCGGATTTCCACTGAATGGTTGTATTTGTCTTTGAGGGAGGGCTGATCTCATGTGGCATTAAACTAACAACTTCATAAGTTCATTTTGTTGCATCATCAATTCCCCTTGTTGTTGAAGAAAAGAGGACAGAGCATTATCCTGTACTTTGCCTCCACTCTCACTAGTCATGACAGTAGTAGTAATATTAAAATCTTCACTTGGTATGCCTTGACTGGCTCTAGGTGCCGGTAACCATGGATCTACACTGGACATCATTACACTGTCCTTCTCAATTTAATCCATTTTTGCTTATTCTAATGAAACTTAATTTTAGCAAAACCGTTTTTCAACTTAAATGTACATGCCTATCTTCTGATATGTAACGTTAATTCATGTATACTTCCAACAGAACTAGGCCTCACATGAGTTTCCAACGCTCCAAACACAAGCATAAAACTTGTGGTTCAATGAAATTATCACTGATGATGTCATAATCATATTTTTCAAATGTGGGTCATCTTTTATTATAAAAATATCAATTTCATAATCAAAAGACCTAGCAATTTTGCATTAGAATGTGTTGAATTTGAATGTTAGATGAGGTTATTTGGTCAGACATCTGACACAATAAAACTTCCTCATGTTCATGAAAAAATAACGTCAGTATAATAGTTTCATATAATTATGATTTTTCTATTCTTGGTTCAGAAGATATGATTTTCTGATATAATAACCTTTGTTTTGATGTAATTTGACACCTGATGATGTAATTGTGAAGTCATTGCGATTTCATGTTTTCCAGATTTCATCCTTTCAGCACTAATGACATTCCCAACAATATTTTTAAAAGGTCTGACCTCACTCAATATAACTATACTAATTAATTCTAACATCTAAAAACCAAACAATTTCAAAAGGTGTTCATAGTTACAATTTGTGTTTAAGATTTGCCTCTTCTTGAAGAATCCGCAACTTTTTCAGACTTGAAAAAACTTTGCCAATGAATCATCTTAATTTTACTAGGTATATTGTGTTTTGCAAACTTGTTTGTTTTTGAAAACACCCTCTTTTTAGACGATTGAAAGAACATGTATTCTTGTCATCTGTGCATTTTTATATTATGAGCATTCATGAGCAGTGGGTATATAAGTACGAGGTTACTCATAAGCCATGTGAATGAGGCATACATGAATATAACTATACTAATTCAAACATTCATTTGGAAAAATTGTTGTTCCTCCAATGACGATATTAGAAAGCTTACATCTTAATATGCACGTGCATCATGATCAAAAATGAAATGACATGAACATGTGAAATCCCTCTTCGTTTGTTCTGCTTCTTTAACTATTTAAACACTACTCTCCAAATTTATATGTAAGCTTTAAAACCGCTGATAACTCTGCTGCCATAAAAAGAGATATTCTTCCAACATGGTGAATGCGACGTAGAGTACAATGACCAGCACCGAATGTTTGGCAATATTTGTGCACCATTGTGAGTTGACCATGTCAAAGCACATGGTGACATTTTCAGACATAACAGGAAGTAAATACCTGTTGACCTGTCTAGACAACCAGTCAAAACACCAGAGGGCGGTATTTACATTTTTACAGTCCGTGCACCCCAAATGTTGCTACATGTACTGGCAACCTTGGTATGTACAGCTGCAGGCTTGTGTGTGCATCTACAATCCTGGTCAAATCTCGCTGGGCCCGGCCCCCTGACAATGTTGGCTCTCATTCCAAGGTCTGTGCTCCGGCTGGAGATAACAACATTGGTGGGGGGAGGGGGGGAGGGGGGGGGGGAGGGAGCGGGGGAGGGGGGGGGAGCGGGGGAGGGGAGCGGGGGAGGGAAGCGGGGGAAGAACATTTATTTTGGGGAAAAATAATAAAATATTATTGTAGATTTACCCTACCGTGTGAGTACTGTATGCTCAGTGTTTCCCGAGTTCTGCGGAGAAAAACACACAATTGTTTTACACGGGTGGGATTCGAACATACAATCACCGCGTTCCAACGCACATGTCTCAACCACTACACCACCGTGGTACCTGCTGAAGTGGACACTAAGGTTGAATTAAAGAACATTTAACTGTACAATAAAGAAGGAGACTCATTCCCTTGAAGAGGCTTATATGTTGTTTGGGTATCCTAATACGCTTTTCGCGTTGAACACGAACTCTCTTTTAAGTGATAACATGTTTCTGGGTGCAATTTTATTCATTCATAACAATATTTGTTCAGAAAATATTGTTTAAGGACGATGCATGGCTGCAATGCGCTTGCGCGCAAAACACAGATGATCAGAACTTTATTGTAGGGTGCACCGTACACGGTTCACCATAACGGTTCACCATGCCATTTTTGTCCATAAGTTCCCAAAAGAGAGTTTGTGTTAAACGCGAAAAGCACATTAGGATACACAAACAACATACAAGCGTCTTCAATTTGTTTCATCCCCTCATTCCGTTATTTTGACGAAATATCCAACGGTGATCCATCGATACCAAAATAGAAAGGAAGGGAGTGACTCTCCTTCTTTATTGTCCAGTGGTGAACCGTGGTTACATTATCCATTGACATATGAACTAGGGTATTGTCGGCGGATACCACGGTGGTATAGTGGATAAGACACCTGCTGTAGAACGCGGGGATCATAGGTTCGAGTCCTAACCTGGTAGAATTATTGTGATTTTTGTCCGCAGCACTCGGGAAACTCAGAGTATACAGTGCTTGTCACACATTATGGTAAAGTCAACAATAATATTGTATTATTTTTGTTTTAAATGTTGTTGTATTTTTCCCAATGTTCTTTAATTCAACCTTACTGTCCACTTCAGCGCGTACCGCGTTGGAACGCAGTGATCGTAGGTTCCAATCCCACCCGTGTAAAGCAATTGTGTGTTTTTCTCCTCAGCACTCAGGAAACACTGAGTATACAGTACTTATCACACGTTAGGGTAAATCTGCAATAATATTTTATTATTTTTCCCCAAAATAAATGTTCTTTAATTCAACCTTTGGATGCCATTTCATGTTTGGGAAACAAAACCAAACACCCCTCCAGGTAAAAAATAATAGTACTACTGTAATAATAAAATAAAATAAAAAACTGAAATAAAATACAATTCACAAAGACAGACAAGAAGCGCATAGATAATATGGGCATGTCGCTCACGAATACTACAAGGGAATTCAGACAATCCCGGTCAAATCTCGCTGGGCCCCCCCCTCCCCCGGCCCCCTGACAATGTTGGCTCTCATTCCAAGGTCTGTGCTCCGGCTGGAGATAACAACATTGGTGGGGGGAGCGGGGGAGCGGGGGAGCGGGGGAGCGGGGGAGCGGGACAGGGGAGGGTAGGGTATGTTTATTGTCACGTGTCCCAACTATTTTGGCCGGGATTGTAGATTACAAAATAACCGTACTGTGTTTAATATTTAACTCAATACACATATACACGTGTGTAACCAATCACTTAGATTTAAGTATGCTTTCATGAAATCCGAAAACGTTTTTGATTAATACCGATTTATTTATGTTTCAATACAATGTTTTTCACCATCCTTTGTTTTCCCATATTAGATATCTGCACAACAACAAAATTAGTAAACTTGCACCCCAAACATTTGATGGTCTACCCAATCTCATCGTATTGTAAGTTTTCATGTTTCGAAGGCAGAACCCACTGTTTTCATGTTTAGGCTGGTCATAATCTGAACACTGATCTGTTAGATTTTGGCCAACTGTAATTTGAGTATTTTTGATGCACCCAAGTGTTGTCTATCATGATTTACTTTTAAATTCCTGAAAAGTACAGTGAACATTTAATTTTTCCCCCCTCTTTTATTTCTCGATGCACTGTTGTCTATTGAGATTCATTTGTAAAATTTTATAAAATGATTGAACATTAGACAGGAATATTTTCAACTTGTTTGATGCCATGAAAACGTTTCACTAACTAACGTTTTCTTAAAGAAAATCTAAGAACATTGTTGAAAATGACCAAATGAATGAGCTTTAATGATTTTGTTTGAATGCTACTTTGTTTTCCAATCTAAGGTTCCTGTCCAAAATTAAAATCAGTGAAATTGCTCCAAGAACAAGATCAGTTCATTACACTAGGAACATTTGATGGTCTACAAAAGCTCACTTACCTGGTAGTTTTCATGTCATGATTTAGTCACACAGCATGAAGCCACCAAATCTTCTTTACTGGTAGTGGTTTACATCTTCTTCATTTGTTTGAAACACAAACATCTTCAATTTAGTTACAACACAACTGTGTGTGGTTCACAATAAAATCTCAACTCGGAAACAAAACAATTCTGGCATTTTCTGGCATGTCAACAACCAATATCTCAAGACAAATTCTTAACAACAGGTGCCCCATTTTGGAATTGTTTATTTTATTATTTTTTAAAAATAATTAATAACTTGTCCCATACAATAACACTTGTAAGTGGAGGGTTAGCATTCCACTTAATCTTTTTTCATATCGATGCATATCCAATGTTGTCTATCGAAATTCCGTTTTTATTGTTTTGATTGTAGTGACTATATAATGCTGGCAGAATAATTTCTGTATTTGACCAATCGCTTACATTTAATTATGGATTCATGAACTGAAATCTGGAATCATTTTTGAATATTACCAATTGATTTACAGTGTATGTTTCAATACAATGTTTTCACCATAATGCGTTTTCCCATCTTACATATCTGTACAACAACAATATCAGTAATCTTGCTCCCAGGACTTTTGATGGTCTACACAATCTCATCAAATTGTAAGTTTTCATGATTAGGCTGATCATAATCTGAACACTGTTCTGTTATATGTTGCATCCCGAAGCATTGTCAATTTGTTTGATAACATGAAAACGTTTTCTTCAGGAAATCTAAGAATATTGTTGAAAATAACCATATTAACATGCATTAATGATTCTGTTTTTACGCTACTTTGTTTTCCTTTCTTAGATCGCTGACAGACAACAAAATCAGTGAAATTGCACCAGGAATATTTAATGGTCTACAAAGTCTTCAAACCTTGTAAGTATTCATGTCATCAATTTCAATTACGCAGCATCGAGCAACCAATTTCTCTTGACTGAAGTTACATCTCATGGCAAACAAATATAGATGAACTGGGAAGTTCATGTGTGCTGATTGAAAAATGTGTCAACGGAAGGCCTGTGGGACAACAAACATTTGTAAAATTTGTGTTCAAAAGGTGGAACCAGCATGCTTCATTATACTGTACGTGGATATGTTTTTCAAAATAAAATGTAACATTAATCAAAATTCTCAGCTACACATGGCTGTAGGACAAGGAAATTATTTTATGTTCTTAATTTGATGCAATACATTATTCTCTATTTATCTATAAGATTCATTTGTAGTTTATTTTCTAAACAAAGTAAACTTTGTTTCTCCTGAATATGATCAGAGGATACTGATCAAAATGTTGAGTTACAACCAACCAACTCTTTTTGGAACTATTTACTACTCAAAAGAGAATTTCAACATGGTGTCACTGCAAACTTTACTTAAAGTAAACTTCAGGCATGATACATTTTCAGATTGTTTGTCACCATGACAACATTTCATCAAGTTGTTTTCAGTGAATCAAAGAACATAGGTGAAAATAACCAGATAAATTGGCTTGAATACAATGTTTAACCCTACTCTCCCATGTTAGAAACCTGTGGAACAACAAAATCAGTGAAATTGCACCATAGGTGAAAATAACCAGATAAATTGGCTTGAATACAATGTTTAACCCTACTCTCCCATGTTAGAAAGCTGTGGAACAACAAAATCAGTGAAATTGCACAAGGAACATTTAATGGTCTACAAAGTCTTCAAACCTTGTAAAGTATTCATGTCATCAATTTCAATCATACAGCATCAAGCAACCGATTTCTCTTTACTGAAGTTACATCTCTCGGCAACACATTTAATGAAGTGCGAAGTTCATGTTTGATGATTGAAAAACACTTGCTAATGGGAGGCCTGTAGGACGACAAACTTTTAAAAATTTTGATGCACTCAACTGTTGTCTATGTTTATTGTGATTTTATTTTTCCCAAATAAGTGAACCTTGGTGTACATGCCTATCTTCTGGTATGTAATGTTAATTCATGTATACTAGGCCTGGTCGAATAGTGAAATTTACTATTTGATTAATCGCGTGGCAACATTTCGCGAATAATCGACTATTCGCAAATAGTTGGCCAAATTTTTCCCCGCGGTTTATAAGTAAGAAAACATGTGCTTTGATAGTAATTTCTGGCCTCTTTTGTAAGCTTCAGACAATAGAAAAATACATACATTGAGTTCTTGAATGTCTATTGTTCCACTTTATTTCTTGCAAAATTGTGAAAATCCAGTGGTCGTCAGGTTGTTTGTTATTAGTTTGGCAGCGTGGGAAACTTTCAGCTCAATTAGCACATGCTATATTCACGTGCATGGTTATGCATGGTTACATCCCGAAGCATTGTCAATTTCTTTGATAACATGAAAACGTTTTCTTCAGGAAATCTAAGAATATTGTTGAAAATAACCATATTAACAGGCATTAATGATTCTGTTTTAACGCTACTTAATTTGTTTTGTTATCTTAGATTGCTGCATAACAACACAATCAGTGAAATTGCACCCGGAACATTTGATGCTCTACAGAATCTCAGATATTTGTAAGTAGTGCAACAAAACAAATGATTTAAAATTAATTAGTAGAGCCCTCTGTTGGTCACCCTTAGTCAATTTGACTTAGTTTTCTTCCACATGCTTTGAATGCTGTGAATAAGTTCCATTGTTATTTGAATGTGGCCTTTGTGATGGACCCAGCTAGCTAGTCCAGAGGAGAGTAAGTTCTTTTCAAAGTTAGCATGGTCTGATTTCATCCACAGTAGTACCCACCCCCCCCCCATCCCGAGTGGAAATTTCCGCTTAGACTTAAGCTACCTTTATAAAAACTACTGGCAGCATGGTCCATTGTGTTCTCTCTGATTGGGAGCGGTTGTGGATGGTGCTGTCATTTTGTCTCAAAAATGGCTCAACTTAACTAAGGGCCAGGTGCCCCATTTTGGAATTGTTTATTTTATTAGGGGAGTATTTTGTCTTATTCTAAATGACACCATCCACCACCTCATATGTACTGTGCTGTGTAAATACCATTTTATTTTATTACTTGTCTTGTTTCGATAACAGGCAACCTCTTTTTCACTAGTAATAACCATTGTATCATTTCTGCCTGAGAATACAACTTTTACCTGGGTCCTTCATGTATATTTAAACAACTTCTTAACCAGTTCGCGTCGGAGGCCGTGTATACATGTAATTTTTTTTTGCACCACGGATCGGAGAGCGTCTATACACACCAGAGGAAACTCTGGAATATTTGTATGCATGCTCGGTTTACGTGGCAACGAGCCGAGTGTACAGTGACATGCTCGGCAGATGTGGCCATGCGCTGTGGAAGCTTCCATTAACGTGTTTGTGTGGGGAAAAGAAACCCGCACAGGGGCCCAGAAAAACTTTTTTATTCCCGATACGAACTGGTTAAACATGTCTTTGTGGTCTTGCTTAAACTGAAAATCATTGTTTACTATTAAAGTGACATTTCAAAACATAAACCATTGTCCCAGAATAAGACCAGGTAAAAAATTTAAAAAAATTAACCTGTGCATGATTTTCTACTTGCACTTTCTGGACATTGATGAAATTTTGTGTAATCACAATTATACATTTATAACAACACCTTTTTTTTACCTGTATCTCCTCATATTCCAAATATATACTGAACCTGTAAATTTCACTTCATGAAACTTCTGAGCTGTGAAAAATAAAGAACTGAGAACACAATTACATGTAGAAATTTGTAGACATTTTTTAAATACATGTAAGTTTTTCTAAGGAAGGCCATTCTGGAGAAATGTAATCACACTGAATATCTGAATGTGCTGTCAAATTTTAACCTTTGATCCGAAAAGAAGAAATACAAAAACAAAACACTACACTTGCTAAATTTCACATCCTTTGGACTTGGACGATTCTAGTTTACCAAATGCTGTCTAGTTCACTGAAATGCATTTTACTGATGTTCAATATAACTTGGCAGATGTTCATGTTTATAGGTTGGTGAAATTCTTGCGTCGGGAGATAAACAATTGATTTAATTTTGCCCTACACTGACGTGTGTATAGCACTGTATACTCGGTGCTTTCCGAGTGTCTGTGAAAAATACTACACAGGCGACTTGGGTGGGATTCGAACCCACGATCTCCTGCTTACTAGTGCAGACGTCTTAACCTCTCGAACACCGAGCTTGCCCGATGACAATTGGCCGGCTAGAATCCCATATAGCAGCGGGTTCTGCGATATATATAGGTTGGTGAAATTCTGTGTAGTTTTTTTCACAGACACTCGGAAAGCACTGAGTATACAGTGCTATACACACGTCGGTGTAGGGTTAAGCACCGTCGGTGTAGGGTTAAGCACCGAGTATACAGTGCTATACACACGTCGGTGTAGTATAAGCACTGAGTATACAGTGCTATACACACGTCGGTGTAGGGTTAAGCACCGAGTATACAGTGCTATACACACGTCGGTGTAGGGTTAAGCACCGAGTATACAGTGCTATACACACGTCGGTGTAGGGTTAAGCACTGAGTATACAGTGCTATACACACGTCGGTGTAGGGTTAAGCACTGAGTATACAGTGCTATAGACACGTCGGTGTAGGGTTAAGCACTGAGTATACAGTACTATACACACGTCGGTGTAGGGTTAAGCACTGAGTATACAGTGCTATACACATGTCGGTGTAGGGTTAAGCACCGAGTATGCAGTGCTATACACACGTCGGTGTAGGGTTAAGCACCGAGTATGCAGTGCTATACACACGTCGGTGTAGGGTTAAGCACCGTCGGTGTAGGGTTAAGCACCGAGTATACAGTGCTATACACACGTCGGTGTAGTATAAGCACTGAGTATACAGTGCTATACACACGTCAGTGTAGGGTTAAGCACTGAGTATACAGTGCTATACACACGTCGGTGTAGGGTTAAGCACTGAGTATACAGTGCTATACACACGTCGGTGTAGGGTTAAGCACTGAGTATACAGTGCTATACACACGTCGGTGTAGGGTTAAGCACTGAGTATACAGTGCTATACACACGTCGGTGTAGGGTTGCCACTGAGTATACAGTGCTATACACACGCCGGTGTAGGGTTAAGCACTGAGTATACAGTGCTATACACACGCCGGTGTAGGGTTAGCACTGAGTATACAGTGCTATACACACGTCGGTGTAGGGTTAAGCACTGAGTATACAGTGCTATACACACGTCGGTGTAGGGTTAAGCACTGAGTATACAGTGCTATACACACGTCGGTGTAGGGTTAAGCACTGAGTATACAGTGCTATACATACGTCGGTGTAGGGTTAAGCACTGAGTATGGTGGTGTAGGGCAAAATTAAATCAGATGTTCATGTTCTAAATCAGTTCATCTTTGAGCATGTAAACCATACAGTAAAAACATGTGTAAGACTTCTTATAAACCACACAATGTGCATAAAGAGTGTGACAACGACTCCAAATGGCTTATCTTGCGGCTAGTTTGGATTCACTCAATCAGCTTATAGGCCCATGCTCCTGAACATTCATGCAGTCAGTGGTCTAGTCCATTCTCCTTGAATATCTTGGTGTTCCTATGACTTGATCCACAGATTTGAATTCCAACTGCACGGTACACAGTGTACTTGCACAAATACAGAGGTGGCGCTTGGCTCACACCTCTATCTATCAATAGAGATGCAATATTTTCACCAATGATGCAAATATTCTTTCACTTGGGATCCATGTTTCAATATCATGCTCATAGCTTGTCTTCACACTTAACTATGTTAACTTAAGATATCTGTCTCCTGGGTTACCGGAGGGATTTGAATGGTTGACCTCTAAAGAAGCAAGTGATTTGGGGTCAGTGCTTCCAAGTCGTTCACATTATCAGAAACCTTTGTGATTGATCTACTGTTGATGATACTTTCTACTTCGTAGAGTAGGATCGTCAGGTCTGAGCCTATCAGAAGGCAGGTCAGCCATCTTCTGTTCCATTACTCTGGCCTTCTGTTTTCTGCATGTCACATTTTCCAACTATCCATCTAACTGCCGAGTTTGTACCTGGCACATCCAGTACTTCTGTTGAAAGCTTGCAAGTACATGGTTCCTTCTGCTATGCCCAGATATCTCGTGAACATGCCTCAAAATCAAAGTTGAAACATGACTAACTTTAGGGAGGATAATGGGATGCTTAGCATCATCTGGTAGCGAGGCTCTGCTCAATCTTCCTCCTTGAGAACTGGGTCCACTCTGTAGATGGAACTAGTTTTCCTGACACATTTGGAATTTGATTGCCTACTCCTAACTCCACCTACGTCACCCTTGACTATTTCATCTGCATATGTTGTACTTTGCACATGTTGCAAAATTTTCTTCTCTGCAGTTTACAATTCCTTCAGTCAGCACACCCTGCAAATCTTTACCTTCATCCATCTTCCAAATCGTAACATCCGGCAAACTAACTTCTTTAGCCTGAACCAGTTTGAGTAATGCTGAATTACTTGCTCAAGAGCACTTCTCTCTGTGTCATTTGGCTTAAGGGTACTTGTAAGAACAACTCTTTTTCCTTCCGGATCTTGTGGGCGAATAGTGAAATTTACTATTTGATTAATTGTGCGGCAAAACTCTTTGCGAATAGTTGGCAAAATTTTTCCCACAATTTATAAGTAAGAAAACGTGTGCTTTGATAGTAATTTCTATCCTATTTGTAAGCTTCAGACAATAGACAAATGCATACATTGAGTGAATTGTGAAAATCCAATGGTCGTCAGGTTGTTTGATATTACATGTACTTTGGTATGTAGATGTATTTTTTTTAGATGCATGCCTTGAGCTGCAGACTGTATGTCTAGATAATAGACCACTATGTATAGATAATGACCACTTTATTAACCAGTTCGCATCGGAGGCCGTGTATACACGGAATTTTTTTGCACCACAGATCGGAGAGCGTCTAATAAACACGCCATAGGAAACTCTGATATATTTGTATGCATGCTTGGTTGAGCCACGCGTGTATGGTGACATATGCTCGGAAGACGTGGCCACGAGCTGTGGAAGCTTCCATTAACATGTGTGTGGGAAAAAGAAACCCGCACAGGGGCCCAGAAAACTTTTTTGTTCCTGATGCGAACTGGTTAACCTGCCAAATGTGGCCGACCCTTGACTGTCAGAATAAAAGCAAACTTGTAAACCTGTAGTCGCCAGTCTACTTTGTTTTCCAATCTAAGGTTCCTGTCCAAAATTAAAATCAGTGAAATTGCTCCAAGAACAAGATCAGTTCATTACACTAGGAACATTTGGTAGTTTTCATGTCATGATTTAGTCACACAGCATGAAGCCACCAAATCTTCTTTACTGGTAGTGGTTTACATCTTCTTCATTTGTTCGAAACACAAACATCTTCAATTTAGTTACAACACAACTGTGTGTGGTTCACAATAAAATCTCAACTCGGAAACAAAACAATTCTGGCATTTTCTGGCATGTCAACAACCAATATCTCAAGACAAATTCTTAACAACAGGTGCCCCATTTTGGAATTGTTTATTTTATTATTTTTTAAAAATAATTAATAACTTGTCCCATACAATAACACTTGTAAGTGGAGGGTTAGCATTCCACTTAATCTTTTTTCATATCGATGCACATCCAATGTTGTCTATCGAAATTCCGTTTTTATTGTTTTGATTGTGGTTACTATATAATGCTGGCAGAATAATTTCTGTATTTGACCAATCGCTTACATTTAATTATACTTTCATGAACTGAAATCTGGAATCATTTTTGAATATTACCAATTGATTTACAGTGTATGTTTCAATACAATGTTTTCACCATAATGCGTTTTCCCATCTTACATATCTGTACAACAACAATATCAGTAATCTTGCACCCAGGACTTTTGATGGTCTACACAATCTCATCAAATTGTAAGTTTTCATGATTAGGCTGGTCATAATCTGAACACTGTTCTGTTATATGTTGCATCCCGAAGCATTGTCAATTTGTTGGATAACATGAAAACGTTTTCTTCAGGAAATCTAAGAATATTGTTGAAAATAACCATATTAACAGGCATTAATGATTCTGTTTTAACGCTACTTAATTTGTTTTGTTATCTTAGATTGCTGCATAACAACACAATCAGTGAAATTGCACCCGGAACATTTGATGGTCTACAGAATCTCAATTATTTGTAAGTAGTGCAACAAAACAAATTATTTAAAATTAATTAGTAGAGCCCTCTGTTGGTCACCCTTAGTCAATTTGACTTAGTTTTCTTCTACATGCTGTGTAGGGCCATAGTGAATAAGTTCCATTGTTATTTGAATGTGGCCTTTGTGATTGACCCAGCTAGCTAGTCCAGTGGAGAGTAAGTTCTTTTCAAAGTTAGCATGGTCTGATTTCATCCACAGTAGTACCTCCCCCCCCCCCCCCACTCCCGAGTGGAAATTTCCGCTTAGACTTAAGCTACCTTTATAAAAACTACTGGCAGCATGGTCCATTGTGTTCTCTCTGATTGGGAGCGGTTGTGGATGGTGCTGTCATTTCGTCTCAAAAATGGCTCAAGTTAACTAAGGGCCAGGTGCCCCATTTTGGAATTGTTTATTTTATTAGGGGAGTATTTTGTCTTATTCTAAATGACACCATCCACCTCCTCATATGTACTGTGCTGTGTAAATACCATTTTATTTTATTACTTGCCTTGTGTCGATATTTACCTCACTCAACATAACTATACTAATTAATTATAACGCCTAAAAACCGAACAATTTCAAGAGGAGTTCATAGTTACAATTTGTGTTTAAGATTTGCCTCTTCTTGAAGAATCCATGACTTTTCCAGACCTGAAAAAACTTTGCCAATGAATTATCTTAATTTTACTAGTTTTGCAAACTTGTTTGTTTTTGAAAACCCCCTCTTTTTAGACGATTGAAAGAACATGTATTCTTGTCATCTGTGCATATTTATGTTATGAGCATTCATGAGCAGTGGGTATATGTACGAGGTTACTCATAAGCCCTGTGAATGAGGCATACATGAATATAACTATAATAATTCAAACATTCATTTGGAAAAATTGTTGTTCCTCCAATGGCGATATTGGAAAGCTTACATCTTAATATGCACATGCATCATGATCAAAAACAGAGAATAAAATGACATGAACATGTGAAATCCCTCTTCGTTTGTTCTGCTTCTTTAACTATTTAAACACTACTCCAAATTTATATGTAAGCTTTAAAACCGCTGATAACTCTGCTGCCATAAAAAGAGATATTCTTCCAACATGGTGAATGCGACGTAGAGTACAATGACCAGCACCGAATGTTTGGCAATATTTGTGCACCATTGTGAGTTGACCATGTCAAAGCACATGCTGACATTTTCAGACATAACAGGAAGTAAATACCTGTTGACCTGTCTAGACAACCAGTCAAAACACCAGAGGGCGGTATTTACATTTTTACAGTCCGTGCACCCCAAATGTTGCTACATGTACTGGCAACCTTGGTATGTACAGCTGCAGGCTTGTGTGTGCATCTAGATTACAAAATAACCATACTGTGTTTAATATTTAACTCAATACACGTATACACGTGTGTAACCAATCACTTAGATTTAAGTATGCTTTCATGAAATCCGAAAACGTTTTTGATTAATGACAATGCTGGCAGAATAATTTCTGTAAGTATTTGACCAATCAAGTATGCTTTGACCAATTTAAGTATGCTTTCATGAACTGAAATCTGAAAATGTTTTTGAATATTACCAATTGATTTATGTTTCAATACAATGTTTTTCACCATCCTTTGTTTTCCCATATTAGATATCTGCACATAAAGTACAACAACAAAATTAGTAAACTTCCACCCCAAACATTTGATGGTCTACCCAATCTCATCGTATTGCAAGTTTTCATGTTTCGAAGGCAGAACCCACTGTTTTCATGTTTATAGGCTGGTCATAATCTGAACACTGATCTGTTAGATTTTGGCCAACTGTAATTTGAGTATTTTTGATGCACCCAAGTGTTGTCTATCATGATTCACTTGTAATTTTAAATTCCTGAAAAGTACAGTGAACATTTTATTTTTTCCCCCTCTTTTATTTCTCGATGCACTGTTGTCTATAGAGATTCATTTGTAAAGTTAATTTTATAAAATGATTGAACATTAGTCAGGAATATTTTCAACTTGTTTGATACCATGAAAACGTTTCACTAACTAACATTTTCTTAAAGAAAATCTAAGAACATTGTTGAAAATGACCATATTAACGGGCTTTAATGATTTTGTTTTAATGCTTCTGTTTTCCCATCTAAGAACACTGAATGACAACAAAATCAGTGAAATTGCACCAGGAACATTTGATGGTCTACAAAGTCTTCAAATCTTGTAAGTATTCATGTCATCAATTTCAATCACGCAGCATCAAGCAAATGATTTCTCTTGATTAAAGTTACATCTCTCGGCAACAAATTTGACAGAGTGCGAAGTTCATGTCTGGCGATCGAAAACCACTTGTCAATGGGAGGCCTGTAGGACAACAAACTTTCTAAAATTTCAATGCACTCAACTGTTGTCTATTTATATTTATTGTGATTTTATTTTACCCAAATATGTGAACTTTGGGTATGATACATGTTAAGATTGTCTGATACCACTACAATGTTTCAGAGAGTGAAGTTCGGGAAAATCTAAGAACATTGGTGAAAATAACAAAATTAATGGACTATAACACTACTTTGTTTTCCATCTTAGATGGCTGTACAACAACAAAATCAGTGATATTACACCAGGAACATTTGATGGTCTACAAAATATTTTTTTTAGAGAAGTCTCATCGAGAATGAGAAAAAAAAAGGAAAAAAAACAATTTCAAGAGGTGTTTGCGCTGCTGTTGCACGCGACCACCTAAATTACACAAGTTTACACACCTTTAACTATTCAAAGCCTTTTATGATCGCTCCAACTGATGCCTTGCCTACTACAATGGGTGAAATTGTGTTTATCTAATACAAAACTTCAGTGGTTTTTACTTTGCGACAGAGAGATATTTATGGAGGTTGAAAAACTATATTCTACTACGTTCCTGTCAGCCTGGTGCAACTAAGTCAAGAGAGGGCGCTTTATAAGTTTACTGGTGATGATTTTGGCACTAACACTCGGACATGATACATGTTAAGATTGTCTGATACCATTACAATGTTTCAGAGAGTAAAGTTCAGGGAAACCTAAGAACATATATTTAAAAAAAATTTGTTTCAAATAATAAATAACTTGTCCCATACAATAACAATTGTAAGTGGAGGGTTAGCATTCCACTGAATCTTTTTTCATGTCGATGCACATCCAATGTTGTCTATCGAAATTCCATTTTTATTGTTTTGAGTGTGGTTGCTGTATAATGCTGGCAGAATAATTTCTGTAAGTATTTGACCAATCACTTACATTTAAGTATGCTTTCATGAATTCCGAAAACGTTTTTGAATATTACCAATTTATTTATGTTTCAATACAATGTTTTTCACCATACTTTGTTTTCCCATATTAGACAACTGTACAACAACAAAATTAGTGAAATTGCTCCAGGAACATTTGATGGTCTACACAATCTCATCGTATTGTAAGTTTTCATGTTTTGAAGGCAGAACCCACTGTTTGCATAGTTAGGCTGGTCATAATCTGAACACTGATCTGTTAGATTTTGACCAACTGTAATTTGAGTATTTTTGATGCACCCAAGTGTTGTCTATCATGATTCACTGTTTTATTTTTTTACCTCATTTATTTCTCGATGCACTGAACTGTTGTCTATTGAGATTCATTTGTAAATTTAATTTTATAAAATGATTGAACATTAGTCAGGAATATTTTCAACTTGTTTGATACCATGAAAACGTTTCACTAACTAACGTTTTCTTAAAGAAAATCTAAGAACATTGTTGAAAATGACCATATTAACGGGCTTTAATGATTTTGTTTTAATGCTTCTGTTTTCCCATCTAAGAACACTGAATGACACCAAAATCAGTGAAATTGCACCAGGAACATTTGATGGTCTACAAAGTCTTCAAACCTTGTAAGTATTCATGTCATCAATTTCAATCACGCAGCATCAAGTAACTGATTTCTCTTGATTAAAGTTACATCTCTCGGCAACAAATTTGACAATGCTGGCAGAATAATTTCTGTAAGTATTTGACCAATCAAGTATGCTTTGACCAATTTAAGTATGCTTTCATGAACTGAAATCTGAAAATGTTTTTAAATATTACCAATTGATTTATGTTTCAATACAATGTTTTCACCATAATGCATTTTCCCATCTTAGATATCTGTACAACAACAATATCAGTAATCTTGCACCCTGGAGTTTTGATGGTCTACGCAATCTCATCAAATTGTAAGTTTTCATGATTAGGCTGATCATAATCTGAACACTGTTCTGTTATATGTTGCATCCCGAAGCATTGTCAATTTATTTGATAACATGAAAATGTTTTCTTCAGGAAATCTAAGAATATTGTTGAAAATAACCATATTAACAGGCATTAATGATTCTGTTTTAACGCTACTTAATTTGTTTTGTTATCTTAGATTGCTGCATAACAACACAATCAGTGAAATTGCACCCGGAACATTTAATGGTCTACAGAATCTCAGATATTTGTAAGTAGTGCAACAAAACAAATTATTTAAAATTAATTAGTAGAGCCCTCTGTTGGTCACCCTTAATCAATTTAACTTAGTTTTCTTTTACATGCTGTGTAGGGCCATAGTGAATAAGTTCCATTGTTATTTGAATGTGGCCTTTGTGATTGACCCAGCTAGCTAGTCCAGTGGAGAGTAAGTTCTTTTCAAAGTTAGCATGGTCTGATTTCATCCACAGTAGTACCTCCCCCTCCCCGTCCCGAGTGGAAATTTCCGCTTAGACTTAAGCTACCTTTATAAAAACTACTGGCAGCATGGTCCATTGTGGACTCTCTGATTGGGAGCAGTTGTGGATGGTGCTGTCATTTTGTCTCAAAAATGGCTCAACTTAACTAAGTGCCAGGTGCTCCATTTTTGGAATTGTTTATTTTATTAGGGGAGTATTTTGTCTTATTCTAAATGACACCATCCACCTCCGCATATGTACTGTGCTGTGTAAATACCATTTTATTTTATTACTTATCTTGTGTCAATATTTACCATGCCTATCCCCTAACACTTATCCCATTTTTGTCCCTAAGGTTCAGTACCCTTGACTATGGTTTCAGTCGTAGCTAGAGTGCAGTAACCTCATAAACTCTTCAATTATTCTGTCTAGCTCTGCTACTGCTTATTTTATGAATTTATTATAACGTTGCCTATAGTTGACTGACAAAAATTGCTTTCCCCTGGGTGCCTACAATGTAACTTGTGGCGAGAGGCAGAATATTAATCCTATTTTATTTCTTGTAAAATTAGTTTATTTGGTCCTGTAATTTTTTATTTAATTTTTTTTTTTTTTCAGCTAGTAAATCTTTCTTTTCTTATGGGCATTTCATGACTCATTGAATGAGGAAAACTTCCGTCTCCAATTTTCACTTAAAAACTTAGGCAATCACAGCAAAGTATCATTCCTATTTGTATCACCTTGTGGTAAGAAAAGAAAGACAAAATCTACAGTGACTATTTCTAAGGAAGGCCATTCTGGAGATATGTAATCACACTGAATATCTGACTGTGCTGTCAAATTTTAATCTTTGATCCGAAAAGAAGAAATACAAAAACAAAACACTACATTTGCTAAATTTCACATCCTATGGACTTGGATGATTCTAGTTTACCAAATGCTGTCTAGTTCACTGAAATGCATTTTACTGATGTTCAATATAACTTGTCAGATGTTCATGTTCTAAATCAGTTAATCTTTGAGCATGCACACCATACAGTAAATACATGTACATGTATAAGACTTCTTATAAACCACACAATGTGCATAAAGAGTGACAATAACTCACAATTGCAATTGGCTTATCTTGCGGCTAGTTTGGATCTTTCACTCAATCAGCTTATAGGTCCATGCTTCTGAAGATTCATGCAGTCAGTGGTCTAGTCCATTCTCCTTGAATAGCTCAATAGAGATGCAATATTTTCACCAATGATGCAAATATTCTTTCACTTGGGATCCATGTTTCAATATCATGCTCATAGCTTGTCTTCACACTTAACTATGTTAACTTAAGATATCTGTCTCCTGGGTTACCGGAGGGATTTGAATGGTTGACCTCTAAAGAAGCAAGTGATTTGGGGTCAATGCTTCCAAGTCGTTCACATTATCAGAAACCTTTGTGATTGATCTACTGTTGATGATACTTTCTACTTCACAGAGTAGAGTAGGCTCGTCAGGTCTGACCCTATCAGAAGGCAGGTCACCCATCTTCTGTTCCATTACTCTGGCCTTCTGTTTTCTGCATGTCACATTTTCCAACTATCCATCTAACTGCCGAGTTTGTACCTGGCATCCAGTACTTCTGTTGAAAGCTTGCAAGTACATGGTTCCTTCTGCTATGCCCAGACATCTTGTGAACATGCCTCAAAATCAAAGTTGAAACATGACTAACTTTAGGGAGGATAATGGGATGCTTAGCATCATCTGGTAGCGAGGCTCTGCTCAATCTTCCTCTTTGAGAACTGGGTCCACTCTGTAGATGGAACTAGTTTTCCTGACACATTTGGAATTTGATTGCCTACTCCTAACTCCACCTACGTCACCCTTGACTATTTCATCTGCATATGTTGTACTTTGCACATGTTGCAAAATTTTCTTCTCTGCAGTTTACAATTCCTTCAGTCAGCACACCCTGCAAATCTTTACCTTCATCCATCTTCCAAATCGTAACATCCGGCAAACTAACTTCTTTAGCCTGAACCAGTTTGAGTAATGCTGAATTACTTGCTCAAGAGCACTTCTCTCTGTGTCATTTGGCTTAAGGGTACTTGTAAGAACAACTCTTTTTCCTTTCGGATCTTGTGGGCGAATAGTGAAATTTACTATTTGATTAATTGTGTGGCTAAACTCTTTGCGAATAGTTGGCCAAATTTTTCCCGCAGTTTATAAGTAAGAAAACGTGTGCTTTGATAGTAATTTCTGTCCTATTTGTAAGCTTCAGACAATAGACAAATGCATACATTGAGTGAATTGTGAAAATCCAATGGTCGTCAGGTTGTTTGATATTACTTTGGTATGTAGATGTATTTTTTTTAGATGCATGCCTTGAGCTGCAGACTGTATGTCTAGATAATAGACCACTATGTATAGATAATGACCACTTTATTAACCAGTTCGCATCGGAGGCCGTGTATACACGGAATTTTTTTGCACCACAGATCGGAGAGCGTCTAAACACGCCATAGGAAACTCTGATATATTTGTATGCATGCTCGGTTGAGCCACGCGTGTATGGTGACATATGCTCGGAAGACGTGGCCACGAGCTGTGGAAGCTTCCATTAACATGTGTGTGGGAAAAAGAAACCCGCACAGGGGCCCAGAAAACTTTTTTGTTCCTGATGCGAACTGGTTAACCTGCCAAATGTGGCCGACCCTTGACTGTCAGAATAAAAGCAAACTTGTAAACCTGTAGTCGCCAGTCTACTTTGTTTTCCAATCTAAGGTTCCTGTCCAAAATTAAAATCAGTGAAATTGCTCCAAGAACAAGATCAGTTCATTACACTAGGAACATTTGATGGTCTACAAAAGCTCACTTACCTGGTAGTTTTCATGTCATGATTTAGTCACACAGCATGAAGCCACCAAATCTTCTTTACTGGTAGTGGTTTACATCTTCTTCATTTGTTCGAAACACAAACATCTTCAATTTAGTTACAACACAACTGTGTGTGGTTCACAATAAAATCTCAACTCGGAAACAAAACAATTCTGGCATTTTCTGGCATGTCAACAACCAATATCTCAAGACAAATTCTTAACAGGTGCCCCATTTTGGAATTGTTTATTTTATTATTTTTTTAAAATAATTAATAACTTGTCCCATACAATAACACTTGTAAGTGGAGGGTTAGCATTCCACTTAATCTTTTTTCATATCGATGCACATCCAATGTTGTCTATCGAAATTCCGTTTTTATTGTTTTGATTGTAGTTACTATATAATGCTGGCAGAATAATTTCTGTATTTGACCAATCGCTTACATTTAATTATACTTTTATGAACTGAAGAATTTGAAATTTTTGAATATTACCAATTGATTTATGTTTCAATACAATGTTTTCACCATAATGCGTTTTCCCCATAATGCGTTTTCCCATCTTACATATCTGTACAACAATAATATCAGTAATCTTGCACCCAGGACTTTTGATGGTCTACACAATCTCATCAAATTGTAAGTTTTCATGATTAGGCTGATCATAATCTGAACACTGTTCTGTTATATGTTGCATCCCGAAGCATTGTCAATTTGTTGGATAACATGAAAACGTTTTCTTCAGGAAATCTAAGAATATTGTTGAAAATAACCATATTAACAGGCATTAATGATTCTGTTTTAATGCTACTTAATTTGTTTTGTTATCTTAGATTGCTGCATAACAACACAATCAGTGAAATTGCACCCGGAACATTTGATCGTCTACAGAATCTCAATTATTTGTAAGTAGTGCAACAAAACAAATTATTTCAAATTAATTAGTAGAGCCCTCTGTTGGTCACCCTTAGTCAATTTGACTTAGTTTTCTTCTACATGCTGTGTAGGGCCATAGTGAATAAGTTCCATTGTTATTTGAATGTGGCCTTTGTGATTGACCCAGCTAGCTAGTCCAGTGGAGAGTAAGTTCTTTTCAAAGTTAGCATGGTCTGATTTCATCCACAGTAGTACCCCCCCCCCCCCTCCCGAGTGGAAATTTCCGCTTAGACTTAAGTTACCTTTATAAAAACTACTGACAGCATGGTCCATTGTGGACTCGCTGATTGGGAGCGGTTGTGGATGGTGCTGTCATTTTGTCTCAAAAATGGCTCAAGTTAACTAAGGGCCAGGTGCCCCATTTTGGAATTGTTTATTTTATTAGGGGAGTATTTTGTCTTATTCTAAATGACACCATCCACCACCTCATATGTACTGTGCTGTGTAAATACCATTTTATTTTATTACTTGCCTTGTGTCGATATTTACCATGCCTATCCCCTAACACTTATCCCATTTTTGTCCCTAAGGTTCAGTACCCTCGACTATGGTTTCAGTCGTAGCTAGAGTGCAGTAACCTCATAAACTCTTCAATTATTCTGTCTAGCTCTGCTACTGCTTATTTTATGAATTTATTATAACGTAGTCTATAGTTGACTGATGAAAATTGATGTAGATGGTCATTTCTTTAAGTCATCATTGGCAGAGCTGCCAACTCTTCCGCATTCTGCGGAAGACTTCGCGTATTTGACGGTAATTTACTTACTTAAAATATATGCAAGGAGGCCTCTCCTTTTGGCACCAAAAGGAGGCCTCCTTGCATATATTTTAAGAAAGTAAATTACTGTCAAATACGCGAAGTCTTCCGCAGAATCCGGAAGAGTTGGCAGCTCTGCATTGGTGATGATGTCCTCAGTAGGCATTGGTATTTGTGCCTGGGTATAAACCTCTGGAAGGTTGATGACTGTGTGAGTCTGTAGGTCCATAATCTCTAAGTCTCTCAAAACATGACCCTTCACATGCTTCTCGTCAGTCAAAGTTTGCACTAATTGTATGTTGATGGCTTTTCCTTTCTCCTTTAGCCTATTCACCACTGCATCAACACAAAATACAGCATTACTGCCAGAGTCCATAAAGGCATATGTCTTTGTCTGTATGCCTGTCCTCTGTCACCTCAAGATAACTGGTACCACTCCTGGTAGGCATTCTGCAGATGTACTGTGATTGGCAGAGTTTGTCAAACCACATTTAACATTGTCATTCACCTCGCTTTCTTCATGGGGAGAATTACTGCCAGCATCTGTGTTTTTCTTAGAGTCTGTTTGTAGAGCAGATTTGTCTTTACACTTTCTGTGTAGCACTGTTGGATGCCACCTTCTGCATATGTTACATTTCTGCCTCTTCCTGCAATCATTCACAAAATGTGATGATCCCTTTAAGCAGCCAAAACAAGCCTTTGGAGTGACAAAACTCTATTCTTTCTTTGTATGGCTTGATTGCTAGCACTGGACAATCACTCAAGAAATGGCTGGAATCACTACAATAAATGCAAGTGCCTTTGACCCCATTGACGTCATCACTACTCACAGCTGTGTAGAAACTGGCAGTTCATGGTGTTTTAGTACTTCTTGGGATTGACTTGATATTATTTCCTTTTCCTTTGTTTCTTGCTTTAACTATGTCTCCATAGACTGGGTTACATGCAATGTGTGCTTGTTTGTAACATCATCAAAAATGACATTTCTCTTCTATCCATCTATCTCTCGCCTTGTATGGCAATTTTGATGTGATCATTCTAATATTCTGAGAATGATTGATCTCTTGTTCCATTGTGAGATCCTTTGCCAGGTTATGCAGCTCTGTGATAAATACTGCATATCGATGAAGCTCATCTTTGTCTTCTGGTTTGATGTCATGGCATTCAACTGTGTTTGACACCATGCTGTCCATGATGCGGTGCTTATCTCCAAACTTCCTTTTCAGCAGAAGTTTAGCCTTTGAGAGAGCTTGTGCTGAATCCTCACCATATATGCAGCTTTTCACAATGGCATTTGCTTCCCCTCTGGTATACTGCTATAAGAAATAGTTTGTCCTTACCATTGTTGGTCTTACATTCGATGGAATGTTCGTAAGCCCTTACAAAAGCATGATAATCAAGTGGATTTCCACTGAATGATCTTTTATTATAAAAATATCAATTTCATAATCAAAAGACCTAGCAATTTTGCATTAGAATGTGTTGAATTTGAACTTCCTGTTTGGAAGTAAATGTCAGATGAGGTTATTTGGTCAGATTTTTCCATTCTTGATTCAGAAGATATGATTTCTGATATAATAACCTTTGTTTTGATGTAATTTGACACCTGATGATGTAATTATGAAGTCATTGCGATTTCATGGTTTTCAGATTTCATCCTTTCAGCACTAATGACATTCCTAACAATATTTTTAAAAGGTCTGACCTCACTCAACATAACTATACTAATTAATTATAACACCTAAAAACCGAACAATTTCAAAAGGTGTTCATAGTTACAATTTGTGTTTAAGATTTGCCTCTTCTTGAAGAATCCACGACTTTTCCAGACCTGAAAAAACTTTGCCAATGAATTATCTTAATTTTACTAGTTTTGCAAACTTGTTTGTTTTTGAAAACCCCCTCTTTTTAGACGATTGAAAGAACATGTATTCTTGTCATTTGTGCATATTTATGTTATGAGCATTCATGAGCAGTGGGTATATCTACGAGGTTACTTATAAGCCCTGTGAATGAGGCATACATGAATATAACTATACTAATTCAAACATTCATTTGGAAAAATTGTTGTTCCTCCAATGGCGATATTAGAAAGCTTACATCTTAATATGCACATGCATCATGATCAGAAACAGAGAATGAAATGACATGAACATGTGAAATCTCTCTTCGTTTGTTCTGCTTCTTTAACTATTTAAACACTACTCTCCAAATTTATATGTAAGCTTTAAAACCGCTGATAACTCTGCTGCCATAAAAAGAGATATTCTTCCAACATGGTGAATGCGACGTAGAGTACAATGACCAGCACCGAATGTTTGGCAATATTTGTGCACCATTGTGAGTTGACCATGTCAAAGCACATGCTGACATTTTCAGACATAACAGGAAGTAAATACCTGTTGACCTGTCTAGACAACCAGTCAAAACACCAGAGGGCGGTATTTACATTTTTACAGTCCGTGCACCCCAAATGTTGCTACATGTACTGGCAACCTTGGTATGTACAGCTGCAGGCTTGTGTGTGCATCTAGATTACAAAATAACCATACTGTGTTTAATATTTAACTCAATACACGTATACACGTGTGTAACCAATCACTTAGATTTAAGTATGCTTTCATGAAATCCGAAAACGTTTTTGATTAATGACAATGCTGGCAGAATAATTTCTGTAAGTATTTGACCAATCAAGTATGCTTTGACCAATTTAAGTATGCTTTCATGAACTGAAATCTGAAAATGTTTTTGAATATTACCAATTGATTTATGTTTCAATACAATGTTTTTCACCATCCTTTGTTTTCCCATATTAGATATCTGCACAACAACAAAATTAGTAAACTTCCACCCCAAACATTTGATGGTCTACCCAATCTCATCGTATTGCAAGTTTTCATGTTTCGAAGGCAGAACCCACTGTTTTCATGTTTAGGCTGGTCATAATCTGAACACTGATCTGTTAGATTTTGGCCAACTGTAATTTGAGTATTTTTGATGCACCCAAGTGTTGTCTATCATGATTCACTTGTAATTTTAAATTCCTGAAAAGTACAGTGAACATTTTATTTTTTCCCCCTCTTTTATTTCTCGATGCACTGTTGTCTATAGAGATTCATTTGTAAAGTTAATTTTATAAAATGATTGAACATTAGTCAGGAATATTTTCAACTTGTTTGATACCATGAAAACGTTTCACTAACTAACATTTTCTTAAAGAAAATCTAAGAACATTGTTGAAAATGACCATATTAACGGGCTTTAATGATTTTGTTTTAATGCTTCTGTTTTCCCATCTAAGAACACTGAATGACAACAAAATCAGTGAAATTGCACCAGGAACATTTGATGGTCTACAAAGTCTTCAAATCTTGTAAGTATTCATGTCATCAATTTCAATCACACAGCATCAAGTAACTGATTTCTCTTGATTAAAGTTACATCTCTCGGCAACAAATTTGACAATGCTGGCAGAATAATTTCTGTAAGTATTTGACCAATCAAGTATGCTTTGACCAATTTAAGTATGCTTTCATGAACTGAAATCTGAAAATGTTTTTGAATATTACCAATTGATTTATGTTTCAATACAATGTTTTTCACCATCTTAGATATCTGTACAACAACATTATCAGTAATCTTGCACCCAGGACTTTTGATGGTCTACACAATCTCATCAAATTGTAAGTTTTCATGATTAGGCTGATCATAATCTGAACACTGTTCTGTTATATGTTGCATCCCGAAGCATTGTCAATTTCTTTGATAACATGAAAACATTTTCTTCAGGAAATCTAAGAATATTGTTGAAAATAACCATATTAACAGGCATTAATGATTCTGTTTTAATGCTACTTAATTTGTTTTGTTATCTTAGATCGCTGCATAACAACACAATCAGTGAAATTGCACCCGGAACATTTGATGGTCTACAGAATCTCAATTATTTGTAAGTAGTGCAACAAAACAAATTATTTAAAATTAATTAGTAGAGCCCTCTGTTGGTCACCCTTAGTCAATTTGACTTAGTTTTCTTCTACATGCTGTGTAGGGCCATAGTGAATAAGTTCCATTGTTATTTGAATGTGGCCTTTGTGATTGACCCAGCTAGCTAGTCCAGTGGAGAGTAAGATCTTTTCAAAATTAGCATGGTCTGATTTCATCCACAGTAGTACCCCCCCCACCCCCCCCCCCACTCCCGAGTGGAAATTTCCGCTTAGACTTAAGCTACCTTTATAAAAACTACTGGCAGCATTGTGGACTCGCTGATTGGGAGCGGTTGTGGATGGTGCTGTCATTTTGTCTCAAAAATGGCTCAAGTTAACTAAGGGCCAGGTGCCCCATTTTGGAATTGTTTATTTTATTAGGGGAGTATTTTGTCTTATTCTAAATGACACCATCCACCACCTCATATGTACTGTGCTGTGTAAATACCATTTTATTTTATTACTTGCCTTGTGTCGATATTTACCATGCCTATCCCCTAACACTTATCCCATTTTTGTCCCTAAGGTTCAGTACCCTCGACTATGGTTTCAGTCGTAGCTAGAGTGCAGTAACCTCATAAACTCTTCAATTATTCTGTCTAGCTCTGCTACTGCTTATTTTATGAATTTATTATAACGTAGTCTATAGTTGACTGATGAAAATTGATGTAGATGGTCATTTCTTTAAGTCATCATTGGCAGAGCTGCCAACTCTTCCGCATTCTGCGGAAGACTTCGCGTATTTGACGGTAATTTACTTACTTAAAATATATGCAAGGAGGCCTCTCCTTTTGGCACCAAAAGGAGAGGCCTCCTTGCATATATTTTAAGAAAGTAAATTACTGTCAAATACGCGAAGTCTTCCGCAGAATCCGGAAGAGTTGGCAGCTCTGCATTGGTGATGATGTCCTCAGTAGGCATTGGTATTTGTGCCTGGGTATAAACCTCTGGAAGGTTGATGACTGTGTGAGTCTGTAGGTCCATAATCTCTAAGTCTCTCAAAACATGACCCTTCACATGCTTCTCGTCAGTCAAAGTTTGCACTAATTGTATGTTGATGGCTTTTCCTTTCTCCTTTAGCCTATTCACCACTGCATCAACACAAAATACAGCATTACTGCCAGAGTCCATAAAGGCATATGTCTTTGTCTGTATGCCTGTCCTCTGTCACCTCAAGATAACTGGTACCACTCCTGGTAGGCATTCTGCAGATGTACTGTGATTGGCAGAGTTTGTCAAACCACATTTAACATTGTCATTCACCTCGCTTTCTTCATGGGGAGAATTACTGCCAGCATCTGTGTTTTTCTTAGAGTCTGTTTGTAGAGCAGATTTGTCTTTACACTTTCTGTGTAGCACTGTTGGATGCCACCTTCTGCATATGTTACATTTCTGCCTCTTCCTGCAATCATTCACAAAATGTGATGATCCCTTTAAGCAGCCAAAACAAGCCTTTGGAGTGACAAAACTCTATTCTTTCTTTGTATGGCTTGATTGCTAGCACTGGACAATCACTCAAGAAATGGCTGGAATCACTACAATAAATGCAAGTGCCTTTGACCCCATTGACGTCATCACTACTCACAGCTGTGTAGAAACTGGCAGTTCATGGTGTTTTAGTACTTCTTGGGATTGACTTGATATTATTTCCTTTTCCTTTGTTTCTTGCTTTAACTATGTCTCCATAGACTGGGTTACATGCAATGTGTGCTTGTTTGTAACATCATCAAAAATGACATTTCTCTTCTATCCATCTATCTCTCGCCTTGTATGGCAATTTTGATGTGATCATTCTAATATTCTGAGAATGATTGATCTCTTGTTCCATTGTGAGATCCTTTGCCAGGTTATGCAGCTCTGTGATAAATACTGCATATCGATGAAGCTCATCTTTGTCTTCTGGTTTGATGTCATGGCATTCAACTGCGTTTGACACCATGCTGTCCATGATGCGGTGCTTATCTCCAAACTTCCTTTTCAGCAGAAGTTTAGCCTTTGAGAGAGCTTGTGCTGAATCCTCACCATATATGCAGCTTTTCACAATGGCATTTGCTTCCCCTCTGGTATACTGCTATAAGAAATAGTTTGTCCTTATCATTGTTGGTCTTACATTCGATGGAATGTTCGTAAGCCCTTACAAAAGCATGATAATCAAGTGGATTTCCACTGAATGATCTTTTATTATAAAAATATCAATTTCATAATCAAAAGACCTAGCAATTTTGCATTAGAATGTGTTGAATTTGAACTTCCTGTTTGGAAGTAAATGTCAGATGAGGTTATTTGGTCAGATTTTTCCATTCTTGATTCAGAAGATATGATTTCTGATATAATAACCTTTGTTTTGATGTAATTTGACACCTGATGATGTAATTATGAAGTCATTGCGATTTCATGGTTTTCAGATTTCATCCTTTCAGCACTAATGACATTCCTAACAATATTTTTAAAAGGTCTGACCTCACTCAACATAACTATACTAATTAATTATAACACCTAAAAACCGAACAATTTCAAAAGGTGTTCATAGTTACAATTTGTGTTTAAGATTTGCCTCTTCTTGAAGAATCCACGACTTTTCCAGACCTGAAAAAACTTTGCCAATGAATTATCTTAATTTTACTAGTTTTGCAAACTTGTTTGTTTTTGAAAACCCCCTCTTTTTAGACGATTGAAAGAACATGTATTCTTGTCATTTGTGCATATTTATGTTATGAGCATTCATGAGCAGTGGGTATATCTACGAGGTTACTTATAAGCCCTGTGAATGAGGCATACATGAATATAACTATACTAATTCAAACATTCATTTGGAAAAATTGTTGTTCCTCCAATGGCGATATTAGAAAGCTTACATCTTAATATGCACATGCATCATGATCAGAAACAGAGAATGAAATGACATGAACATGTGAAATCTTCTCTTAGCTTGTTCTGCTTCTTTAACTATTTAAACACTACTCTCCAAATTTATATGTAAGCTTTAAAACCGCTGATAACTCTGCTGCCATAAAAAGAGATATTCTTCCAACATGGTGAATGCGACGTAGAGTACAATGACCAGCACCGAATGTTTGGCAATATTTGTGCACCATTGTGAGTTGACCATGTCAAAGCACATGCTGACATTTTCAGACATAACAGGAAGTAAATACCTGTTGACCTGTCTAGACAACCAGTCAAAACACCAGAGGGCGGTATTTACATTTTTACAGTCCGTGCACCCCAAATGTTGCTACATGTACTGGCAACCTTGGTATGTACAGCTGCAGGCTTGTGTGTGCATCTAGATTACAAAATAACCATACTGTGTTTAATATTTAACTCAATACACGTATACACGTGTGTAACCAATCACTTAGATTTAAGTATGCTTTCATGAAATCCGAAAACGTTTTTGATTAATGACAATGCTGGCAGAATAATTTCTGTAAGTATTTGACCAATCAAGTATGCTTTGACCAATTTAAGTATGCTTTCATGAACTGAAATCTGAAAATGTTTTTGAATATTACCAATTGATTTATGTTTCAATACAATGTTTTTCACCATCCTTTGTTTTCCCATATTAGATATCTGCACAACAACAAAATTAGTAAACTTCCACCCCAAACATTTGATGGTCTACCCAATCTCATCGTATTGCAAGTTTTCATGTTTCGAAGGCAGAACCCACTGTTTTCATGTTTAGGCTGGTCATAATCTGAACACTGATCTGTTAGATTTTGGCCAACTGTAATTTGAGTATTTTTGATGCACCCAAGTGTTGTCTATCATGATTCACTTGTAATTTTAAATTCCTGAAAAGTACAGTGAACATTTTATTTTACCCCTCTTTTATTTCTCGATGCACTGAACTGTTGTCTATTAGAGATTCATTTGTAAAGTTAATTTTATAAAATGATTGAACATTAGTCAGGAATATTTTCAACTTGTTTGATACCATGAAAACGTTTCACTAACTAACATTTTCTTAAAGAAAATCTAAGAACATTGTTGAAAATGACCATATTAACGGGCTTTAATGATTTTGTTTTAATGCTTCTGTTTTCCCATCTAAGAACACTGAATGACAACAAAATCAGTGAAATTGCACCAGGAACATTTGATGGTCTACAAAGTCTTCAAACCTTGTAAGTATTCATGTCATCAATTTCAATCACACAGCATCAAGTAACTGATTTCTCTTGATTAAAGTTACATCTCTCGGCAACAAATTTGACAATGCTGGCAGAATAATTTCTGTAAGTATTTGACCAATCAAGTATGCTTTGACCAATTTAAGTATGCTTTCATGAACTGAAATCTGAAAATGTTTTTGAATATTACCAATTGATTTATGTTTCAATACAATGTTTTTCACCATCTTAGATATCTGTACAACAACATTATCAGTAATCTTGCACCCAGGACTTTTGATGGTCTACACAATCTCATCCAATTGTAAGTTTTCATGATTAGGCTGATCATAATCTGAACACTGTTCTGTTATATGTTGCATCCCGAAGCATTGTCAATTTCTTTGATAACATGAAAACATTTTCTTCAGGAAATCTAAGAATATTGTTGAAAATAACCATATTAACAGGCATTAATGATTCTGTTTTAACGCTACTTAATTTGTTTTGTTATCTTAGATCGCTGCATAACAACACAATCAGTGAAATTGCACCCGGAACATTTGATGGTCTACAGAATCTCAATTATTTGTAACACACTTAGTGCAACAAAACAAATTATTTAAAATTAATTAGTAGAGCCCTCTGTTGGTCACCCTTAGTCAATTTGACTTAGTTTTCTTCTACATGCTGTGTAGGGCCATAGTGAATAAGTTCCATTGTTATTTGAATGTGGCTTTTGTGATTGACCCAGCTAGCTAGTCCAGTGGAGAGTAAGATCTTTTCAAAATTAGCATGGTCTGATTTCATCCACAGTAGTACCCCCCCCCCCACTCCTGAGTGGAAATTTCCGCTTAGACTTAAGCTACCTTTATAAAAACTACTGGCAGCATGGTCCATTGTGGACTCTCTGATTGGGAGCGGTTGTGGATGGTGCTGTCATTTTGTCTCAAAAATGGCTCAAGTTAACTAAGGGCCAGGTGCCCCATTTTGGAATTGTTTATTTTATTAGGGGAGTATTTTGTCTTATTCTAAATAATAATAATAATAATAATAATAATGTGTGGACTAGGCTTGTGTGCGCATCCAGATTGCGAATTAACCGTTTAATATTTAACTCAATACACACATGCATAACGTTCGTTCAGTCTGAGGCATTGAGGGCTGAATATATCTAATTACAAACAATTATAAAATCAATCAGAAGTGAAATTCTTACATCGTCACCGTTATTTACATCTAGGAATTCCAAGGATTATTACTACAAAACATGAAGTCATTCTGAACTTGGCAACTATGGTTTTTTTTTTATTTAAAAAAAAAAAATTTTTTTTTTAAGAGAAGTCTCATCGAGAAGGAGAAAAAAAAATAATAAAAATTTCAAGATGTGTTTGCGCTGCTGTCGCACGCGACCACCTAAATTACGCAAGTTTACACACCTTTAACTATTCAAAGCCTTTTATGATCGCTCCAACTGATGCCTTGCCTACTACAATGGGTGAAACTGTGTTTATCTAATACCAAACTTCAGTGGTTTTTACTTTGCGACAGAGAGAGATTTATGGAGGTTGAAAAACTATATTCTACTACGGTCCTCTCAGCCTGGTGCAACTAAGTCAAGAGAGGGCGCTTTATAAGTTTACTGGTGATGATTTTGGCACTAACACTTGGACATGATACATGTTAAGATTGTCTGATACCATTACAATGTTTCAGATAGTAAAGTTCAGGGAAACCTAAGAACATATATTTAATTTTGTTTTGTTTCAAATAATAAATAACTTGTCCCATACAATAACAATTGTAAGTGGAGGGTAGCATTCCACTGAATCTTTTTTCATGTCGATGCACATCCAATGTTGTCTATCGAAATTCCATTTTTATTGTTTTGAGTCTTGTTGCTGTATAATGCTGGCAGAATAATTTCTGGAAAGTATTTGACCAATCACTTACATTTAAGTATGCTTTCATGAATTCCGAAAACGTTTTTGAATATTACCAATTTATTTATGTTTCAATACAATGTTTTTCACCATACTTTGTTTTCCCATATTAGACAACTGTACAACAACAAAATTAGTGAAATTGCACCAGGAACATTTGATGGTCTACAAAGTCTTCAAACCTTGTAAGTATTCATGTCATCAATTTCAATCACGCAGCATCAAGCAAATGATTTCTCTTGATTAAAGTTACATCTCTCAGCAACAAATTTGACAATGCTGGCAGAATAATTTCTGTAAGTATTTGACCAATCAAGTATGCTTTGACCAATTTAAGTATGCTTTCATGAACTGAAATCTGAAAATGTTTTTGAATATTACCAATTGATTTATGTTTCAATACAATGTTTTTCACCATCTTAGATATCTGTACAACAACATTATCAGTAATCTTGCACCCAGGACTTTTGAT
The DNA here is from genome assembly GCA_029582265.1 of Zoroaster sp. YZ-2022. Classification (NCBI taxonomy): domain Eukaryota; kingdom Metazoa; phylum Echinodermata; class Asteroidea; order Forcipulatida; family Zoroasteridae; genus Zoroaster; species Zoroaster sp. YZ-2022. Next base: position 15,011,300 of record CM055832.1, on the reverse strand, counting down.
GGTCTACACAATCTCATCAAATTGTAAGTTTTCATGATTAGGCTGATCATAATCTGAACACTGTTCTGTTATATGTTGCATCCCGAAGCATTGTCAATTTCTTTGATAACATGAAAACGTTTTCTTCAGGAAATCTAAGAATATTGTTGAAAATAACCATATTAACAGGCATTAATGATTCTGTTTTAACGCTACTTAATTGTGACCCAGCACGAGTAAATGAGACATTTTGAGGCAAAAATGAAAATTGAGATTTTGATTTCATCATGTAGGGCATTTTCCAAGGATTAAAATGACACCTCACAGAGTTCACGGTTTCGAAGTTATGGTCGGTCAAAGATTGCGTGACACTGACAAAATTCAAGTTCAAGTTACAACATGCATACGCTGTTTTACGCTGTTAAAGTTACTGGTCATTTTCTTTATTGTTAATTTTGCATGTCACTAACGTTAGTTTCAGTTTCACTCTCACTGGCACTGACAGTGCTCTCATCGTCGTCACTATCTCCGTTATTACCACCGTTTGCAAAATATTCGTGGATCAAATTTTCCCACTCTCCCCCATCTGTACGGGTTTCATCACGATTTAACAAATTGCAACCCCGAATGTTGTTTAGAAGTCGTGGGAAAACGACGAGTTTTAGCTTAATTTATGGTCCGAAATTGAAAAGTACTGGATCTTTCTGAAGCTGACATGTTTCACAAATGCCACATTATTTAGATTTTATCATTCACTTTCCACAATTTTTTTTTTAGGACATGAAAGCAGACATATTAAGGTACATTTTGTTGCCAAAAAAAATAAATCGAATTGATTTGCCCTCTCTGCCTAATTTTTGCATGTAGGACTCCCTACTGCGTATTCGCCCATGCCGCAATCCGTCTCATTTACTCGCGTCGAGTCACAATTTGTTTTGTTATCTTAGATCGCTGCATAACAACACAATCAGTGAAATTGTACCCGGAACATTTGATGGACTACAGAATCTCAATTATTTGTAAGTAGTGCAACAAAACAAATTATTTAAAATTAATTAGTAGAGCCCTCTGTTGGTCACCCTTAGTCAATTTGACTTAGTTTTCTTCTACATGCTGTGTAGGGCCATAGTGAATAAGTTCCATTGTTATTTGAATGTGGCCTTTGTGATTGACCCAGCTAGCTAGTCCAGTGGAGAGTAAGATCTTTTCAAAATTAGCATGGTCTGATTTCATCCACAGTAGTACCCCCCCCCACCCCCCCCCCCCACTCCCGAGTGGAAATTTCCGCTTAGACTTAAGCTACCTTTATAAAAACTACTGGCAGCATGGTCCATTGTGGACTCTCTGATTGGGAGCGGTTGTGGATGGTGCTGTCATTTTGTCTCAAAAATTGCTCAAGTTAACTAAGGGCCAGGTGCCCCATTTTGGAATTGTTTATTTTATTAGGGGAGTATTTTGTCTTATTCTAAATAATAATAATAATAATAATAATAATGTGTGGACTTATATAGCGCACGTATCCACCAACTGAGTGGTGCTCAAGGCGCATTATATTATTACCCCTGCTCATAAGGCTCATAAGGCTCATAAGGCTCATAAATCATTCCTGAAACCATCTCAGCTCCCTGGGGAGTATATAGCTCATTACAGCGCATATAGGGCTAATCAACCGATTCTGCCCTCACAGGTACCCATTTGACCCCTGGGTGGAGAGAAGCAATTATGGTTAAGTGTCTTGCTCAAGGACACAAGTGTCACGGCCGGGATTCGAACCCACATTCTGCTGTTAACACCAGAACTTGAGTCCGGTAAGCTAGACCGCTCGGCCACGACACTCCACCACCTCATATGTACTGTGCTGTGTAAATACCATTTTATTTTATTACTTATCTTATGTCAATATTTACCATGCCTATCCCCTAACACTTATCCCATTTTTGTCCTAAGGTTCAGTACCCTTGACTATGGTTTCAGTCATAGCTTAGAGTGCAGTAACCTCATAAACTCTTCAATTATTCTGTCTAGCTCTGGTACTGCTTATTTTATGAATTTATTATAACGTTGCCTATAGTTGACTGACGAAAATTGCTTTCCCCTGGGTACCTACAATGTAACTTGTGGCGAGAGGCAGAATATTAATCTTATTTTATTTCTTGTAAAATTATTTTATTTGGTCCTGTAATTTTTATTTTTATTTTTATTTATTTTTGGAGCTAGTAAATATTTCTTTTCTTATGGGCATTTCATGACTCATTGAATGAGGAAAACTTCCGTCTCCAATTTTCACTTAAAAACTTAGGCAATCACAGCAAAGTATCTTTCATATTTGTACTGCCTTGTGGTAAGAAAAGGACAAAATCTACAGTGACTATTTCTAAGGAAGGCCGTATTCTGGAGATATGTAATCACACTGAATATCTGATTGTTCTCTCAAATTTTAACTTTTGATCCGAAAAGAAGAAATACAAAAACAAAACACTACACTTGCTAAATTTCACATCCTATGGACTTGGACAATTCTAGTTTGTCACATGCTGTCTAGTTCACTGAAATGTATTTTACTGATGTTCAATATAACTTGTCAGATGTTCATGTTCTAAATCAGTTAATCTTTGAGCATGCACACCATACAGTAAATACATGTGTAAGACTTCTTATAAACCACACAATGTGCATAAAGAGTGTGTACAACGACTCACAATTACAAATGGCTTATCTTGCGGCTAGTTTGGATCCACTCAATCAGCTTATAGGTCCATGCTCCTGAACATTCATGCAGTCAGTGGTCTAGTCCATTCTCCTGTGTCATTTGGCTTTAGGGTACTTGCAAGAACAACTCTTTTTACTTCTTGATCTTGTGGTGCATCAAATTTTCTAAATTGTGGTCTTCAGTAGCCACTCGTATTTGTGCCTGGGTATAAACCTCAGGAAGGTTGATGACTGAGTCTGTATGTCAATCATCTGTAAGTCTCTCAAAACATGACCCTTCACAACCTTCTGGTCAGTCAAAGTTTGCACTAATTGTATGTTGATGGCTTTTCCTTTCTCCTTTAGCCTATTCACCACTGCATCAACACAAAATACAGCATTACTGCCAGAGTCCATAAAGGCATGTCCTCTGTCACCTCAAGATAACTGGTACTACTCCTGGGAGGCATTCTGCAGATGTACTGTGATTGGCAGAGTTTGTCAAACCATATTTAACATTGTCATTCACCTCGATTTCTTCATGGGGAGAATTACTGCCAGCATCTGTGTTTTTCTTAGTCTGTTTGTAGAGCAGATTTGTCTTTCCACTCTCTGTGTAGCACTGTTGGATGCCACCTTCTGCATATGTTACATTTCTGCCTCTTCCTGCAATCATTCACAAAATGTGATGATCCCTTTAAGCAGCCAAAACACAAGCCTTTGGAGCGACAAAACTCTATTCTTTCTTTGTTATCTTGATGGTATTCATGATTTTTCTCATCTTGTTCACAAAGAAAAATCAAGATATTACACAAAACAACTATCCACTGCAGACACTAAAACAGTTTTTAAAACTGTCAATACTTTACTTAATAGAAATGTTCCAGCTCTTCCTTACATGGACTCATCTAAAGATCTGAGTGATCGGTTTAGCAAATACTTTGCTGACAAAATTGTTAATATTAGAAACAGAATTGATTCTACTAAGTTTAATGATGTGCCATTGTCTATACCAGTGCTTAATCACTCTGTTCCTTTGTTTTCTGAATTTAAGCCTGCTGATCAGGAGGAAGTGCGCAAAATAATTTCAAAATCACCCAATAAATCATGCTCGTTGGATCCCCTACCTACATGGCTCCTTAAACAGAACATGGACATCATGGTCCCGGCCATAACATCTATCGTGAACACTTCACTGAGTACTGGAATTTTTCCCACTGTTATGAAACATGCAGTGGTTACTCCCTTATTGAAAAAGCCTTCCTTGGATAAGGACACTTTGAAAAACTACAGACCAGTATCAAACACTGCTTTTCCATTCAAAGTTATTGAGAAGACTGCTCTGACACGTGTTTCTGATCATATTGATAATAATAACTTACACTGTAAATTTCAATCAGCTTACAAGTCTGGCCACAGCACGGAGACGGCGTTGTTGAGAGTCAAAAGTGATATAATACATGCGATTGACAATCGACAAGCCGTTTTTGTGGTGTTGCTAGATTTGTCTGCTGCTTTTGACACCATTGTATATTGTTAAATAGATTGTCTAGTGTTTTTGGTTTTCATAATAATGTTTCCAACTGGTTTCAGTCTTATCTTACTGGTAGGACTTGTAGAGTTAAGATTTCCAATAACTATTCTGATCCGCAAACTCTTGATTATGGTTTACCACAAGGTTCCTGTGTCGGACCTCAGATGTTTTCTTACTACACACACCCACTCACAGATATTATTAAGCATCATTCTGGTGTCAAATTCCATTTTTATGCTGATGACACCCAATTATATATGTGTGTTGATCCCAGGAAACCTGGTGAAACAGATCGTGCACTTTCAACTTTATCTGCTTGTGTTTCTAGCATCAAGGCATGGATGTCAAAAAATATGCTCCTCCTCAATGATGAAAAGACTGAATTTTTTGTTGCTGCCAACCATAGACTTTTGAAAACATTATCTGACGTCACTATTACAATTGGTAATACAGTTATCAAACCCTCCTCATGTGTAAAAAACCTTGGTGTTATTTTTGACAGTACTATGAGTATGTCTAACCATGTATCTTCAATATGCAAAACCATTAACTTTCATTTAAGAAATCTGTCGCAAGTTCGTATCTTTATTGATGAAATCACTTGTCATCATGCGGTCCATGCTCTGGTCACAGCACGTTTGGACTATGCAAATTCACTTCTCCAAGGATCCTCTAGCAAAGAGATCAAACGTCTTCAACGGCTTCAAAATCGTGCTGCAAAATTAATTTTCAAGGCTAAAAAGTATGACCATGTGTCCCCTCTCCTCTCGACAGCTTCACTGGCTTCCCGTTCAAGACCGGATTGATTTCAAAACATTGACTATTGCCTATAAATGTGTTACTGACTCTGCGCCATCCTATCTCTGTGAGCTTATTACACCATACCAACCTAACCACAGTGGACTCCGTTCAAATTCTGATTCCCGGATCTTCAAAAAGCCAACTACACATTTAACTGCGGCTAACAAGGGTTTCTATACTGCTGCACCCAGCATTTGGAATGAACTACCGTCTGGTATCCGTCATGCTTCTTCATTGAGTCAATTTAAAACATCTCTCAAGACTCATTTATTTTAAGCACTGTGTATTTTTAAATTTTAAGCGCTGTGATACCGTTTGTGTAAGAGCGATATATAAATGCCTTCATTGTATTGTATTGTGTGGCTTGCTTGCTAGCACTGGACAATCACTCAAGAAATGGCTGGAATCACTACAATAAATGCAAGCGCCTTTGACCCCATTGACGTCATCAATACTCACAGCTGTGTAGAAAGTGGTACTTGATGGTGTTTTAGTACTTCTTGGGCTTGACTTGATATTATTTCCTTTTGTCACTTGCTTTAACTATGTCTCCATAGACTGGGTTACATGCAATGTGTGCTTGTTTGTAACATCATCATCAAAAATGACATTTCTCTTCTATCTATCTATCTATCTCTCGGCTTGTATGGCAATTTTGATGTGATCATTCTAATATTCTGAGAATGATTGATCTGTTGTTCCATTGTGAGATCCTTTGCCAGGTTATGCAGCTCTGTGATAAATACTGCATATCGATGAAGCTCATCTTTGTCTTCTGGTTTGATGTCGGGCCATTCAACTGTCTTTGACACCATGCTGTCCATGATGCGGTGCTTATCTCCAAACTTCCTTTTCAGCTGAAGTTTAGCCTTTGAGAGAACTTGTGCTGAATCCTCATTATATATGCAGCTTTTCACAATGGCATTTGGTTCTCCTCTGGTATACTGCTCTAAGAAATAGAATTTGTCCTTATCGTTGTTGGTCTTAGATTCGATGGAATGTTCGAAAGCCCTTACAAAAGCATGATAATCAAGCGGATTTCTACTGAATGGTTGTATTTGTCTTTGAGGGAGGGCTGACCTCATGTGGCATTCAACCAACAACTTCATAAGTTCATTTTATTGCATCATCATTTCTCCTTGATGTTAAAAAAATGAGGACAGAGCATTATCCTGTACTTTGCCTCCACTCTCACTAGTCATGACAGTAGTAGTAATACTAAAATATTCACTTGGCATGCCTTGACTAGCTCTAGGTGACGGTAACCATGGATCTACACTGGACATCATTACACTGTCCTTCTCAAGTTCATCCATTTTTGCTTATTCTGATGAAACTCAATTTTAGCAAAACAGTTTTTCAACTTAAATGTACATGCCTATCTTCTTGTATGTAACATTAATTCACGTATACTTCCAACAGAACAAGCATAAAACTAGAGCTCAAGTGTTTGTTAGTACAAACACAGGGTGGTCACGAGATCTTGCGGTTCAATGAAATTATCACTGATGATGTCACAATCATATATTTCAAATGTGGGTCATCTTTTATTATAAAAATATCAATTTCATAATCAAAAGACCCAGCAATTTTGCATTAGAATGTGTTGAATTTGAACTTCCTGTTTGGAAGTAAATGTCAGCTTCTTTAACAATTTAAACACTATTTTCCAAATTCATACATAAGCTTGAAAACAGCTGCCATAAAAAGAGATATTCTTCCAACATGGTGAACACGACATAGAGTACGATGACCAGTACCGAATGTTTGGCAATATTTGTGCACCATTGTGAGTTGACCATGTCAAGGCACATGCTGACATTTTCAGACATGACAAAAAGTAAATACTCGTTGACCTGTCTAGACAACCAGTCAAAACACCAGAGGGCGGTATTTACATTTTACAATCCATGCACCCCAAATGTTGCTACATGTACTGGCGACCTTGGTATGTACAGCTGCAGGATTGTGTGCGCATCTAGATAGCAAAATAACCATACTGTGTTTAATATTTAACTCAATACACATATGCACATGTGTGGCACACACGCATAACGTTCGTTCAGTCTGAGGCATTGAGGGCTGAATATATCTAATTACAAACAATTAATTATGAAATCAATCAGTGGTGAAATTCTGACATCGTCGCTGTTATTTACATCTAGGAATTCCAAGGATTGTAACTGCAAAACATGAAGTCATTCTGAACTTGGCAACTATGGTGTTGTTTTTTTAAAGTTTTTTTTTAGAGAAGTCTCATCGAGAAGGAAACAAAAACAAAATTTCAAGAGGTGTTCACGCTGCTGTCACACACAACCACCTAAGTTTACACACCTTTAACTATTCAAAGCTCCAACTGATGCATCACCTACTACAATGGGTGAAACTGTTTATCTAATACAAAACTTCAGTGGTTTTTTCTGCGAGAGAGACAGATTTATGGAGGTTGAAAAACTATATTCTCCTACGGTCCTGTCAGCCTCATGCAACTAAGTTAAGAGAGGGCGCTATATAAGTTTACTGGTGATGATTTTGGCATTAAAACTTGGACATGATACATATTAAGATTGTCTGATACCATTACAATGTTTCAGAGAGTAAAGTTCAGGAAACCTAAGAACATATATTTAATTTAAATTTTTTTTTTTTTTTTTAAATAACTTGTCCCATACAATAACACTTGTAAGTGGAGGGTAGCATTCCACTGAATCTTTTTTCATATCGATGCACATCCAATGTTTTTCTAGCGAAATTCCGTTTTATTGTTTTGATCGTGGTTACTATATAATGCTGGCAGAATAATTTCTGTAAGTATATGACCAATCACTTAGATTTAAGTATGCTTTCAAGAAATCCAAAAACGTTTTTGAATATTACCAATTTATTTATGTTTCAATACAATGTTTTTCACCATACTTTGTTTTCCCATATTAGACAACTGTACAACAACAAAATTAGTGAAATTGCTCCAGGAACATTTGATGGTCTACACAATCTCATTGAATTGTAAGTTTTCATGTTTCAAAGGCAGAACCCACTGATTTCGTGTTTAGGCTGGTCATAATCTGAACACTGATCTGTTAGATTTTGACCAACTGTAATTTGAGTATTTTTGATGTACCCGAGTGTTGTCTATCATGATTCACTTGTAATTTTAAATTTCTAAAAAGTACAGTGAACGTTATATTTTTTCCCTCTTTTATTTCTCGATGCACATATTAACAGGCTTTTATGGTTTTGTTTCAATGCTTCTGTTTTCCCATCTAAGAGGACTGAATGACAACAAAATCAGTGAAATTGCACCAGGAACATTTAATGGTCTACAAAGTCTTCAAACCTTGTAAGTATTCATGTCATCAATTTCAATCATACAGCATCAAGCAACCGATTTCTCTTGACTGAAGTTACATCTCTCGGCAACAAATTTAATGAAGTGCGAAGTTCATGTTTGACGATCGAAAAATACTTGCTAATGGGGGAGGCCTGTAGGACGACAAACTTTTTAAAATTTTGATGCACTCAACTGTTGTCAATTTATGTTTATTGTGATTTCATTTTTCCCAAATAAGTGAACCTATGTCACGTTAATTCACGTATACTAAGCCTGGGCGAATAGTGAAATTTACTATTCGATTAATCACGCGGCAACATTTTGCAAATTATCGACTATTCGCGAATAGTTGGCCAAATTTTTCCTGCGGTTTATAAGTAAGAAAACATGTGCTTTGATAGTAATTTCTGTCCTATTTGTAAGCTTCAGACAATAGACAAATGCATACATTGAGTGAATTGTGAAAATCCAATGGTCGTCAGGTTGTTTGATATTACCTTGGTATGTACATGTATTTTCTGAGATGAATGCCTTGAGCTGCAGACTGTGTGTGCATTGTGCACGAGGTTGTAATTCAGTATCCCAGTATCACGTGCCCATTTCCGCACATCATGATTGGATAGATTTGCATATTATTATTTTTCTCATTGGCTGTTCGATCATGAATATGTTCATTATGTTGCATATTGATGATTATTGGGGTCGATGTTTCACTGTGGTTTCACTGGTGCCTGTCTTGAGAAAATAAGCACCTTTCTATTGGGTTCTGGGAAAGGGAATCAGTGAATCTCTGGATGTTCCTTTGCAACAAGGCAAAGGGCTTTATTCCAACCTTCTATCTCCTTTCTGAGTTCCTTTTCTGCAACCACAAGATTGGTTACATTGTCCGACCTCATCTCTTTAACATTTCTTTTGCAAGCAATGAATCGTCAAATTGTATCAATACATGAATCTGTATCCAGAGAGTCAGCTTTCTCAATGTGTACTGCCCATGAAGCAAGACATGTAAAGATAACTCAATACCGTTTTAGTACACTTTGACCTCTTTTTACTTCAAGTGGGCCAAAATAGTCCATTCCTACTCTGGTGAAGGGAGGCTTGTCAGGTCTGAGCCTATCAGAAGGCAGGTCAGCCATTTTCTGTTCCATTACTCTGGCCCTCAGTTTTCTGCATGTTATGGAATGCCATGGCCGAGCGGTTTAGTGCGTCGGATTTGTGTTCTGATGGCCGAGTCATCAGAATGTGGATTTGAATCCCGACCGCAACCGTGGTCCTTGTGTCCTTGAGCAAGGCACTTTACCATAATTGCTTTTTTCCACCCAGGGGTAAATGGGTACCTGTGAGGGCAGAGTTGGTTGTTGTGTTTGATTAGCCCATATGCGCCGAAATGGCAGCAATTGAGTTGTATACTCCCCAGGGAGCTGAGATAGTTTCAGGAATGATTTATGCGCCTGATGAACAGGGGTAATAATGTAATGCACCTTGAGCACCAGTTTGGTGGATACGTGTGCCTTGGAAAAACAATCGAGTGAGTTGTTTCATCACGGATCTCTGACCGTGTTTCGTGCTAATAACCTGTCGGACACATTTCAGTCAGCCTATAAACCATTTCATGGAACAGAAACTGCTCTTCTCCGCGTCAACAATGACATTTTATCTGCCATTGATGATGGAAAAATCACTGCATTAGTTTTGTTAGACTTAAGTGCCGCTTTTGACACGGTCGATCACAAAATCCTTCTCTCCCGCCTTCAATATCATCTTGGAATACATGACACAGCCCTGGATTGGTGTAAGTAGCTACCTTTTAAATAGGCCTCACCATGTTTATATTGGTAACGCTATCTCCGAGCCTGTTATTCTTCACTATTCTGTACCCCAAGGCTCTGTGCTCAGCCCACAGTGGTTTACTGTTTATACCTTTCCAGTTCATGATATCATTTTGAAGTATAATTTAAATTATCATGTCTACACTGATGACACGCAGCTTTACATTACTTTTAAATCTCAAGAACCTGCCGATTCCTGCATTACAACACTGGAGAAATGTATTCAAGAGATTCTAATTGGATGAGACAAAACTTCTTGAAATTGAATGACGAAAAAACAGAATTTGTACTATTTGGATCACGTCAGCAATTAGCTAAAGTTTCTCTTCCATTTATTACAATTGGTGACTCGCAGATAACCCCTCATCACAAGCACGTAATTTGGGTGTTATATTTGACTCGACAATGACTTTAAAACCTCATATCTCCAACATTGTTCCCATATCATCATTTCATATCAGAAATATTAGCCGAATAAGGAAATACTTGAATAAAAGTGCTGCTGAACAAATTATACATGCGTTTGTCACATCACAGCTCGATAACGGGAATGCTCTCCTTTACGGTCTCCCGCAGAATCAAATATCTCGTCTTCAGCACATACAAAACACAGTAGCTCGTGTTGTAACTTTGTCCAGAAAGTCATGCCATATCACGCCAATCTTGAAAGAACTGCACTGGCTTCCTGTTTCACAGAGAATTGTTTTTAAACTTGTGCTAATTGTTCACCAATTTTTTAATAACATTGCTCCAATTTATATTTCTGAACTGCTTAAAGTCTACACTCCATCACGCAATTTGCGTTCCAGCAACATGTCACTCCTAAAGGAACCAACTTCAAAACGGAACTGGGGTGATAGGTCTTTTTCTGTCGCTACTCCAAGACTCTGGAATCATCTTCCAACTAAACTCAAATCTTGTCATAGTACAACTAGATTTAAGTCGATGCTTAAAACTCATCTTATGTCACAATGTTTCAAAGATGATGTATATTTGTAATTGCATTGTAGGTACATGTATCTCAGTACATCATTTTTCCCTATGCTATCATTGTATATTGTTTGTATTCATATCCAGCAGGGTGGATATGTGCGCGCTACAAATCTTTATTATTATTATTATAATATAAGTCCACATTATTATTATGTCACACATTTTCCAACTATCCGTCTAACTGCTGAGTTGCTACCTGGCATCCAGTACTTCTGTTAAAAGCTTGCAAGTACATGGTTCCTTCCGCTATGCCCAGACATCTCGTGAACATACCTCAAAATCAAAGTTGAAATATGACTAATTTTAGGGAGGATACTCTGGGCCATCCTTCCACTCTTTTATCTGAAGAAACTGTTCAACTTTTCTTCCCCCTAGAGCAAACATCAGCAGGATTTGTGTGCCGACTCAACGTGACGCCACTGAGTTGGGTTGGAGTCATCAAGGATAACTGCTAATCTGTTTGCCACAAATGTCTTAAAGTGTGTTGTTCCGCTGTTGACATACCATAGCACAGACATACTGTCAGTCCAAAAGTAGGTGTTATCCACTTCAATTTAAAGCTCCCCTTTGATCATATGATCAACACGAACTGCTACTGTTGCTGCTGTCAGCTCCATTCTTGGAATCATCACCTGCTTGAGTGGGGCCACTCGTGATTTACTCATCAAAAATGAGCACTTGATCCCTCCTACATCATTCACCAATCTCAAATACAAAGTGCCTGACTTATACTGGCATCAGCAAAGTGATGAATGGTGACTGACTCGAGTTACTAATCCTTCTGGTTTCATGCATCTTTCCATCTTGAACTCTGCTAACCTTGGTAGTTCCATCTGCCAGCTCTGCCACTTCCTTCTCAGATCCAGAGGAATTTATTCGTCCCATCCCAACTTCAACCAACACATGACTTGAAGTAACTGTTTAGCTGGGAGCACTGCTGGAGAGACACATCCAAAAGGATCGTAGATAGAGCTGACTAGAGACAACCCCTTCTTGTCAGTGGTCTATCTTTCATCTCAATTCTGAATCCAAACTCATCCTCTTCAATGGAGCACATCATGCCAAGTGCTCTCTCAGTGGGCAACCTCTGATCATCGATGTTCAAATCTTTGACACACTTTGCTAGTTCATTTTCTGGAATGTATTCTAAAACTTTCCTTAGGTTACTCACCCACTTGGTAAGATGGAATCCTCCTCTTCTACATACTTCAGTCAAACCTTTCGCGAGCAGAAGTATGATAAATCATGTGCGTTATATCTTAGCCAAAGTTTTTTGCTTGGTCATCTGCTGTTCTCTTCAGATGCGTAATTTGCACATGAAGGAGAGGAAACTGCACCGGAAACATGCACTTTCATGCAGTATTCTGTCAATGGTTCTTTCACATCACCATCTTGTCACCAAAACAGCCTCAGTAGGTCTCTGTCCTCTCTTGGCACAAGGACTTGGGAAAAAACATTTCTTCAACATCAGTCATGAGGGCAACCTTGTCCTGCCTAAATCTTGTTAACACACCAACTATGCTGTTGGTTAAGTCTGGCCTCTGTTACAACTGTTTATTGAGGGAGACACCTTTTGTAGTTGGTTGTGCAGTCATACACCACCCTTAATTTGTTTTTCTGTGGGTGCATTACACCATGATGAGGAAGATACCACAATCTGCCATCATCCCTCTTTGTCTCTCTCTTAGAAACTTTCTCCATATAGCCCTTGCTTAACATGGACTCCATGTAGTCTGTGTATTCACTCTGGAGTTGTGGCTGTCTCAGATATTTCCTTTGTAAATGGGCTGCTCTCTGCTCTGCTTGTGGTCTCTTCTTCGGCATCTTAACTTCATCACATCTCAGTGGGAGTGCAATCTCAAAATACCCATCAACAACTCTGATAAAATTTTCCACTTTCTTGGTGAAAAGTAAATCTTTTGATTTCTCTGGCTTATCGTCTATGACTCATAGAAGTCATTGAAGTCTTGGTTGAAAAGTTGCTCCAACTTTTCATCAATGTCATCTCTGGCCTTAGCTTTCACTCTGTGGGAGATGACTCTCTTTTGATCTTGATTCTTTGTTGACCCATAAACCTGCCAACCAAGGACTGATGGACAAGCAAAAGGGCCACCATTCTCAATGTTTATACCTTCAAGTGGTTCTGCTGCTTTTGGTTTCCAATTAACAGTCCCACTTCAGCATCTATGGATGGTAACTCAACACGATGTAGATATGGTCATTTCTTTAAGTCATCATTGGTGATGATGTCCTCAGTAGGCATTGGTATTTGTGCCTGGGTATAAACCTCTGGAAGGTTGATGACTGTGTGAGTCTGTAGGTCCATAATCTCTAAGTCTCTCAAAACATGACCCTTCACAACCTTCTCATCAGTCAAAGTTTGCACTAATTTTATGTTGATGGCTTTTCCTTTCTCCTTTAGCCTATTCACCACTGCATCAACACAAAATACAGCATTACTGCCAGAGTCCATAAAGGCATATGTCTTTGTCTGTATGCCTGTCCTCTGTCACCTCAAGATAACTGGTACCACTCCTGGTAGGCATTCTGCAGATGTACTGTGATTGGCAGAGTTTGTCAAACCACATTTAACATTGTCCTTCACCTCGCTTTCTTCATGGGGAGAATTACTGCCAGCATCTGTGTTTTTCTTAGAGTCAATTTGTAGAGCAGATTTATCTTTCCACTCTCTGTGTAGCACTGTTGGATGCCACCTTCTGCATATGTTACATTTCTGCCTCTTCCTGCAATCATTCACAAAATGTGATGATCCCTTTAACCCTTTCAGTATCAGCCACTTATGTAAGAGAGTACCCTTCTTTACCACAGCAATTAGGAGCCCAATGTCACTTCAGCAATAGTGGGTTTTTCACAATTTCATTGAAGTGTGCCCTCATTCTGCAGTGATAGACACTTTTTTTTACATGTGTTACTGTACATACCAAATGGCTCAGATATATTTGTATGTAAAACTGATGGTAAAAATGAGTATACAAAGGGAGGAAAATATTGTGCATCTATTTTATAAGTGTAAAAGCAAAACAATGAAATAATTAGATTAGTATTTACACTGAAGAAAAGTAATACAAATAGGTGATATTTCAGAGAATTTGTAATAACATACATGCAAATACGGTACATGTATCAGATTTCTTTTCCATGTGAAAAACAATAACTTGGATGAGATTTTTGGGGATTTTTGTTCTTGGAAATGAACCATTTACTTGTATTCAGTGTACATACATCATAATCCATGCTAACACCCCCCCCCCCTTCCAAATTCAATGTTGGTTTGGACTGTAATCTGCGGCGCATCCGACCTTTCCCAACATTGAATTGGGGGGGGGGGGGGGTTGGAGGCAAATAGTACAGATTTACAATCAAGTGGTGTGGTATTTCTCAAAGCAAGGAACTATGCACATAGGTTGTGTACATTGTTTACAGATCATCTTTGTTTGTTTTCGCCTGCCTAATTTGCGGTTACTGCAAACAATACAGTCGCGTTTCTTTCCATTGGGGTTTTTGCCAGGATAGTGCTGTTGCCCTGTGAACTCGATAGGAATATGGTATCTCAACTGACTTGTTGCGTTACGTTCCCAACCCTACAGCAAGCCCTGTACAATCCCTATACGAAAATCAAGGTTACTGACATTTTTGTTCCCTGCTATGCTGGTGAATATTAGTCTGCTATTGACAATACAGATATTCAGCATATGGAAAAAAACTCTTTTTCCACCATTTCAAGCTTCTGTGTGTATGATTGTAGTACTGAAAACATTGGTCGGCAAGATTAGTTCCACCCATGTTTTTGTTGTAATCTTCAATACAATTGGGCTTCATAACATCACGAAATCCACTTGTGCTCTTATTACACCGATTTCGATTTTTGGACAAATCAGTGTTGCCTACATTCGTTAAAAGTGTTACAGTTTTTTTGTCTTGCCAAATGATACACAATTGCCCACCTTTCACGAAAAAAAATGGGTCATCTCCTTTCTTCATTTTATGGTTTTTGGGGTTTGCGGCCTGGGGTATTCCCTGTCTAGTGTAACGAACAGTTCCACAACATGTTGGTGTATTGGATCACATTTTCATAGTGCACTCTGTATACTAAATGTTGGTGTATTGGATCACATTCTCATAGTGCACTCTGTATACTAAATGTTGGTGTATTTTACATAGTGTATCAAAAGATCCTTAGTAAGAGAACACGTTTTCCATTCCTTATTATATGCAATGATAAAATGAATATATATTATATATATTATTATATGCAATGATAAAATGAATATATATTATTGCATTAATACAATGCATAACAAGCATTGCAATGCGTTAAATTGTATGTTTTCACTTTGTTGGTTTATAAACATTCACATGACCAACATTTTATTATTTTTTATTCCAGAAACATTTCAAACAATACAATCACCAGCATTGATGCTTCCTGCTTCTTTGATCTTGTAAACTTGGATCCTGTCAAGATATTTCAAATAACATACTTATTTGTCAAAGAGTCAAGAACAAAAGGAAGTTTGTGGCTAAAAGGTGGAATCATGCCTCATTTTTACAAAATTAAATGTGACATTAATTAATCAAAACTCTTAGCTGCATTAAATATTGTCTATTCATCTATAAAATTCATTTGTAGTTTTATTTACTGAGGCATGATACATTTTCATATTGTTTGTCACCATGACAACGTTTCATTAAGTTTGTTTTCAGTAAATCTAAGAACATAGGTGAAAATAACCAAATAAATTACTACTCTGTTTTCCCATGTTAGATTACTGGATAACAACAGCATCAGTGAAATTGCACCAAGAATATTTGATGGTCTACAAAGTCTTCAATTATTGTAAGTATTATGTCATCAGTCAGCATCAAGCAACCGATTTCTCTTGACTGAAGTTACATCTCATGACAAATATAGATACATACCTGCCAACCATTCCGATTTTGGCGGAATTATTATGATTTTTTAACCCTAACTCCCTAGACAACAAAGCCAGTTGGAGGATTTTGAAGGATTTTTATTGTTATAGTACAATGCCTAGGGAGTTAGGGTTAATGTAGATTCCGAATTACAAATTTGTGTCATTAAATTCCGATTTTCCGATATTCTCAATATAAAATAAAGGCTGGAGCAGAGGTTAATATGCACCCACTGATTGTAGCGTAAAATTGAACATGCTTGCACGCACGCGCTCAGTTATCACGCGTTAATCAATGTAAAACGTAATGCCTGCCCCCAAGACGCTGTTTTACCGTGTACCACTAAACCGTCAATATCGCGTGCATAGACTTAACACGCCTTGGGCGGGTTAGTGGTATGGTAAAAATAATCACGCCCCACACACACGGTTTCCAAGATCGGTGTCGCAGCGCTCTCGCTCGTATCGCTATAATATGCACAGGATAGGAAGCCTTGATTTTTGTGGTGGTAATATCCGGTCACCGATGCAGTTCGGCGATATGTGTTGTTTTATTCACTTTACATTGGATTGTTGTTAGTAATTGTAGCTTTAAACGTGTGAGTAAAGTTAATCGTTTTTATCAATAAGCCAGATATGATCAAAAAAATTCTATACAATACATTACAATGTATGCGTCCATATACATAATTACGCCAAGCACTTTCGGTGAAATGACGCACTTACCTTTTGGCTTAGCATTTCTCGGAAAACTTACAAAACTATGGCGTATTACTGGTTGCAAAACTTATCTAAGTCATACTTGTTACAAAAATTAAAATCAAAGTGAAATTATATGGTTTACTGGAAAGTTAGTGCTTGTGAATTTGGAAAAAGTTGTTTAACCACTGATTTTACTAGATACAAATAGTAAGGGATTTACATTACCTCAAATTTTTTTTTCCACGAACTTCTGTGATTTTTTTTTTTTTTTCTGTGCCATCTAACGACTATCTGTCTGTGGAAACCAAAAGATATGAATGCTTTGCATTTGCAATGATTTTTTAAAGAAATACTGATCCTCAAAATGGACACATTCCTTATAGAAGAAGTGAACGAAGACTACTTAATTCGTTGTTGTTTATTTCGTTGGTAGTGGAAAATTACGGAGAAAATGAAACATTAATATCATGGTTTTGAAAAGAAATCTTTTATTTGACAAAATGTTAACAGAATTTTTACACATTTCAAAGTTTTTACACATTTCAAAGTTTTTAAAGTACTTTTTACAAATTGTTTTAACCACCTTCCATTTTATTGGTCTTTCAAGAATATTGATTAAAAGTTTTGAGAGCTCCAAATTATACCATTTTATTTTAAAAATCTAAAACAATATTTTTATTTTCAAGATTAAAAACAATTTTACAACCATCTGGAATAAGATGAAACATGATTCAACTGTTTTTCTTCTTGGGTACATTTTCTGTGCCCCCATCAACTTTAACAGTTTGGGGGTGAGTCATTATACCAACATCAATTTTTTGATGACCACAATTCTGTGCGTCTCAAAAAAACGGCATTTTACAAGAGAATCCTTCACTGAAACAAACTGAAACACCAAACTGCTAATTTTATTTGTAAGTTTCTGTCCAGTTGATTATAAAACCTTAGGTGCGTCATTTAGGGTAAATTGAGGATATGCCTTGACTTATGCCTACTTTAAATTAAACTTGACAAAACTATAAATAAAATGGTTCTTACAAACAAAACCCTGCAGTGCAAGCTTCACCCAGGTAAATAGTTTCATAAAGTATTTTATTGGACAGCAGGTTAAGAGCTCTATTCCAAGTCCTCAGTTATTGTGTAAATAAATAAAAAAGCTCAGCGAAGCTTTTAAAAACACATAGGCCAACTGTAAAGACGCCTTAGAATTATCCTGGCTACAGTCTGTTCAAAGTATTTTAAAAGAAAAAGAAACAAGACAACAGGCAACCAAAAAGACACAATTTCTGGGTCACAAGTTCACATCAAAGTACTGTCTGCCACTGTGGAATGTTGAATGTATCAATTTGGGATTAGAGCCAAGACAAGAGATGGGGCTATTGTTCAGTTGACAATGAATGACAGGTTGTGGTTTTACACTCCCAAACCAGGTGACATTAACCTCTGGGACCTAGTTCTTGGCTGGTTTCCAAGACGTGGGTACCCCGCTCATCTGGTTTTTGCCGTGTGGCAGGGAACCAGTGTCAATGTGTTTAACGTTGAATGTCATAAATAGATCGCAGCAGGCCACATAGTTGCAAATGCGGAGCATCAAACACATTCTCGTGAAAAGAAACAAAGTTGCAGGCCAATTAAAATTTATCAATAAAGCTTCCCACAAGATGAAATAAATCACTCGGCGGCAACAAATTATTGTTCACAATTAGTTCTGGAACTGAACAAAGGAAATTTTGTGGCGTTTTTTTTTTCCACCATGGAATAAATTATAGCTATCGATAGCGTATCGGCCGATTTATAGCATTCAAACATTCAACTGAGCTGCTCAGAAGAGCCAAGCAGGCCACTTCTTCAGGCCTTAGAGCTTAGGAGCCCATAAATTTTAATGCTAAAATAGGTAAGAGCATTATTATTTTTATTTATTTATTTATTTATTTTTTGCGGGGGTGCTCAGATATCAAACATAGAAAGACCTCACATGTACTTCATTTGTCATTACGCAGTCAAGATTCATGAGTCATTCATGATTGACTCATGACTCATGACTCTTGAATCAACCAAAATTATATCATAAATGTTTTGCAAAAATGTTCCAAAATAAGGCTCAGATTGCACCAGAGAGCATCTAAAACCCCTGAGCTTCCAGGGCCCTTAAGCAGGCCCTGGAACCCAGCCAATTGTCATAGGGCAAGCTCGGTGGTCGAGAGGTTAAGACGTCTGCACTAGTAAGCAGGAGGTCGTGGGTTCGAATCCTGCCCGAGTCGCCTGTGTAGTTTTTTTCACAGACACTCGGAAAGCACTGAGTATACAGTGCTATACACACGCCGGTGTAGGGCAAAATTAAATCAAACATTATTATTACCTTTTAAGAATTAACATACGTGTACGAAACCAAAAAACTCATCTTTATGTAAATATTGTTATTTTTATTACAAAAATGAAATACACATGGATCCAGGAGGGGGCTTGGGTGGGGTCAAAGCATTCATCTCCCTGATTAGCAAGACTACCCATTTGCTTCTCTAACCAGGGTTAAATGGATAGCCTGTGAATGGAGATGGTTTGCTCTATGCGCTAAAAGCAACATATTATACTCCGAGCTGAGATGGTTTCAGGAATTTATTTATGAGCCTATGACCTTATGAGC